>OY755045.1:28490627-29150939 GCA_963576565.1 Aspidapion aeneum
TTTATTATTTATATTTTACACGACCGATGAGGCGGCAACAGCGGAAAGCCTGCATTGTGTACCTACAAAGGAATTAATGACCGCCGAAACCGAGGCTACGAGTCCTCTCTATTTTTGCTTAACACCCAAAAATTTGATCCCATAATATCTGAATGAATAATAATTATATCATGTATCCAGAATGATTCGCAGATCAAAGATAAAACACATAAATAATACCTAAATAAAATTGTTATATTTACCTTGGAGCAAAGACTCCTTTTGGGGGCTGAGATGCTGGATTTCTTGAAACTAAAATAAAAAAGGAAAGCCAGGTCAGCCGACAGACTTTAATAACAAATCTAATCTTGACTAGGCTAGGCTCCCTGAATGTTGAAATATTTTGATAATATCCAAATGTTAACATACAGGGAATCTAATCTTGACTAGAGGCCATCGATGATATGTTTGACTAATGTGCTTCCCCAGAGGTTAGCAACTCATATTGCCCTCTCTTTCTAGCATAATCTAGATTTAAGGCCTTCACACACACATCTGTAGCATGGTGCACGCTTCTTACGGAAATCCCATCACACACAAATCCGCATAAGGGCTTCGATATGGCGCACAGGTCTATTTCACTCCTTCTCTATCAATAAACAGCGAAATAAAAACATTATCATAACCTAATTGTTTTTGTTTATCTGTGTGACCACGTGGTTGTATACCTTGCGGACTATTCTTCCAACATGGCCGCCGCTATTCGATATTTGATTGGTTGAAAGCCCTATGCTAAGGGTTCTGCGGCCTATGCAAGTTTGTGTATGAGCTTTACATGTAAGCCGGATTTTAAGAAATGTTTTCTTTCTTTGTCTGTGTTATTTCTCTGGAGATTGTTTGACTTTTTTAATATATTAGGCTGGAAAATACTTCAAATTTTGAGAACAAAAACAAAACAGATAACTAATTACAGAAATGGATAGAACACATACAACAAGTTAAATTCAAAAACAATTTATTCAACAGCGCCATTGTGAAGCTCCCCAGTTAAACTGTTTTTGGCACTCTATCCCTTGTATAATATTACACTCACAATAAACCAAATTTGTGATTATAGATTTATTCTTATTTTTTAATCTTTACTTTTGAAACATAGCAAAATTTGTTAAAAATATTATTGATCTTTTTCTACAATTTGTCCTTGACTTATATGGTTTGCCAGCAATAAACACACCTAACAACTTTTAAAGAGTATTGTTATCTCTGATTTAAAACAACTGTCAAAATGTAATCATAGCCTCTTATTTTGACTAGAGTCCCTGTATGTTGACATATTGGAATATATTAGGATATATTAATATATACAAATATGTTAACATACAGGAACTCTAATTTTGACTAATCCAGAAAAACTTGAGTTATTTAATTTATTTTTATTGTTACCTTTATCAGCTTTAGAACCTTTTCCATCATCCTCAGAATCACTGCTGATATCAATTAGCTCATTCTCATCAATTTTATTGGGTGGTTTAGTCCTACCATAAAGATCCAACATAGTGTTGTTCATAGTGTTACTGTCCTGTATAACAAAAAGCTGATTTTAGTGTATGATTTTTTCAATGAGAGTCTGGAAATATCAAAAATGTATTTCTATTGTGTACATTTTGATTCCTATTTGTTTTAAAAAACTCTTGTCATATCATTTTTTTGATGTTTAAGGACACTAAAACTCAAAACAGTCTAGGAAAAAAAATACTTGGAGCTGCCTCTGTTTTAATTTTAAGTTTATGAGGTATTTACCAAACTTTGATAATCCTAGAATGTTTATACAAGGTGTGCTATCAAATCAATCAAACTATCACACGTTTTAGAGGGCTCCGGAACGAAATAGCGATGTTCAAAATAGCGACGTACGAAATAGCGACTATCAAAATAGCGATGTAATGAAAGAGCGACTATCAAAATAGCGTTTGTAACAAAACAGCGACATATCAAAATAGCGACAACCAACATAGCGATGTATCAAAATAGCGACAATCGAAATAGCGATGTATCGAAATAGCGATGTATCAAAATATATAATTTCATTGTGATGCCTCATTTGAAAGGTATTTTAAAGACCTTTTAAATAAGCCATATATCACTAGCCTGGTGTAGGTTTCGAGATATCTTAATTTATATTATACTTGATGTTGTATTAAAGTGGCACCACGTCATCAAAACCGTGATGGGCGGAAAGGGAGTAGAGGGGTACATACAGTGACCCGCACTTCCTGTAATTTTTTTATTGGTATTGATTCCCAAAACGAGGCACTGCACTAATTAGTCATTAGCTTCCTATTTTACGTGCTTTTTATTTATGTCTTCTTCTAAACGATTTTATTAAAAAGGGAACATGTATACTCTTGTCTGGTTGTTACGAACATATTGATTTAGCCGGGCTATGACGTTTTATATTCGTTGCTGTTTTGACTGTTTTTGTGTCAAACAAATTGAGACCGACTTTTTACAAAACAAATTACCGTTTTTGCAACTAAATCAATATTTGCGCACATTTTAATATAATTTTGGATCCTCTTTTATGTTTCGGATCTTTATTTATTAGGTAAGTACCTATTTTATATCTCCTTTAAAAGGTCTCGGTGTTTTATTATAGACATATAAAGCGGCACACTGTAGGTACAAAGTGAAACAACAATTTTTTGGGGCTTCTTTAAATAGATTTTGTCGCAAAACTTGGTTTACCATAGCTATGACGCGGTGCCACTTATATACATACTCAACTATAGTACATGTTTGAGCCACCTTGGCACTATTTATGATTTTTAAAACTTATTTAGAAATGTACCAAAAACCACAAAAATGATCTGCCATATCTCCATTGTTTTGTTGATTACATATTGCAGCCTCAGAACAAAACTGACAAAAAACAACCTGTTTAATTACAAAATTAAACAGATTTTTCTTTTTTTTACCATTTTTCATAAATCTTCATTTTTAGTTAAATTTATTATTTAAACACAGGCGATCTTGAGAAATTAGGTTTTAATAACATAAACTAACCTTCTCAAGTTTACCTATTTAAATTATATAAATTATTTAGTTTAGAAAACAGCATATTATATTGAAATTTTATATTTTATAATTTTTCACGAACCATAACAATTTTTGAATATAAAAAAGTGGATTTATCTTAATAAAGCAGATTCAACATTTGATAGTTGTTCTCACTATAACTCAGCGGCGTAGCGTGCCCGAAAGGGCGGGGGGGGGGGGGGGGGCGACCGCTAAAAAGGGCCCTCTGAAAACTGAAAAAAATCTTGCGACCAAAAAAAAAAAAAAAAAACAAAGGTCATCATGTGTGAGGGGACGGCCGACAGGTCACACGGGCGCCTCTCACAAATCTTGCGACCAAAAAAAAAACAAAAAAGGTCTTCATGTTGTTAGTTTCCTTTGGCGCCCACTCAACTGGCCGTTGCCGGCCCGACTTAATGAAGTGAGGGCGCTTCGACCACCAATGGGGCGCCACTACCCTCGGGGCGGGGGGGGCGACGAACCCCCCGCGCCACGCCGCTGCTATAACTACTTAAGTTTACTGTACCATAAGCCTTCTTGGTCATAGCAGGGTGTAAGGCTGCACCCTGGCAGTAAACTTTTACTTTAATCCCGCTGCTTAACCAAGCCGAGTTAAGCAAGTGTAATTGTCAAGCACAGCTTGCACATTGGTCCTTCGAAGAAAGAAACCACCGCCGACGCCCGTAAGAAGAACACCATTACAGCCCAACCGTCCACTAGAGCGACCTTCCACCTACGTTAAAAAACCGTCCACCTGCCCGTACGACTGTCCGTACACTTGTCCTGTCCGAAGCTACTACTCAAGAGAGCTTCAACCAAAGCGACCTTCCTCGAGAAAGTCCAGCCATTCTACAAGCGTCGAAAAACCGTCCACCTGCCCGTACGACTATCCGTACACTTGTCCTGTCCGAAGCCACTACGTAAAGAGAGCCTCAATCAGAGCGACCTTCCACGAGAAAGTCCATACACTCTACAAGCGTCGAAAAACCGTCCACCTGCCCGTACGACTGTCCGTACACTTGTCCTGTCCGAAGCTCCTACTCAAGAGAGCTTCAACCAGAGCGACCTTCCACGAGAAAGTCCGTCCATTCTACAAGCGTCAAATGCCGTCCACCTGCCAGTACGACTATCCGTACACTTATCCTGTCCGAAGCCACTAGACAAGACAGCTTCAACCGTCCACTAGAGCGACCTTCCACGAGAAAATCCGTCCATTGTACAAGCGTCAAAAAGCCGTCCACCTGCCAGTACGACTATTGTCCTGTCGGAAGCCACTACTCAAGAGAGCTTCAGCCAGAGCGACCTTCCACGAGAAAGTCCGTCCATTCTACAAGCTGCAAAAAGCCGTCCACCTGACAGTACGACTATCCGTACACTTGTCCGAAGCCAGTATTCAAGAGAGCTTCAACCAGAGCGACCTTCCACGAGAAAGTCCGTCCATTCTACAAGCTTCAAAAAGCCGTCCACCTGACAGTACGACTATCCGTACACTTGTCCTGTCCAAAGACACTACGCAAAAGAGCTTCAACCGTCCACAAAAGCGACCTTCCACGAGAAAGTCCGTCCATTCTACAAGCTTCAAAAAGCCGTCCACCTGCCAGTACGACTATCCGTACACTTGTCCTGTCCGAAGCCACTACGCAAGAGAGCTTCAACCGTCCACAAGAGCGACATTTAACAAGAAAGTCCGACCATCCGCCAGTCAGTCCGAACAGTTCAACTATAGATCAATTACCAGTCCACTATAGTCCGAATAAGCGATAGACCAGCCCAACAAAAAGGCACAACCAGGGGACCTCCTAACCACCACAGTCCGGCCACATAGCCAGTCCACTGACAAAAAGCCAACTGTCCGTCAGGCCTACAGAAGCCTAAATGTTCAGATAAAATATAAAGCCATAAAACAAAAGCCTTAAGAAGAAACCAGTACAGAAAGCCAACCGACCAGAATTATAGGAACAAACCTAGAAAGAATGTTCCTAGAAAGACAGCTAAGAAGATACAAAATGGGTTCACACCTTCTAGATTGCCTTCTAGACATGCACATAATGGAGCATGCGTCAGTCCAAAAATTAGAACAACTTTTGCTGCATGCCGAAGATCTACTTGACTTTTTACAAGCGATTAAAGTCAATTGGGAGCCAATAATTATAAACATAATTTACCAGAAATGGGATGTCGAGACGCACATTTTACACCATGAATGGGTAAACTACGAACTAGGCAGATTGCCCACACTAAACGAAGTCCTTCAGTACTTAATTGAAAGAATAGAAGAGCTGAACAAGAGCCCATCAGCTGATTTTGAAAAAAAGTGAAATTTTTCAGATTGCAAACGTCATTATGAATCTTTTAGATGAAATCCGAGACATCCCAAGTATGTATGAAGAAACAGTTAAAGAATTCCAACAGCTTTACGAGATGAGCGGTCAGTGCCTTAGAGACATTCAAAATACAGAAACTTGGGACCTACCATTGATGAAATTATTGTCAAAGAAATTGACGTTTAAACTAGAAAAGTCGTAACATAGTTGGTTCCAAGGGTTCCAAGGGTTTCAAAACAAAATTCCCACAATAGAAGACTTTTTTAATTTTTTGAGAAAAGAAATGTATACTCAATTTAAGAATCAAAGGCTCAATTCCAGAATTAAAGGCTCAAACGCAAGAAACTGAAAAAGAACAGAATTTAGAATGTTACCCAGATCATGTATATCAGAACAAAAAATATGCTCAGATAACTCCAGTCATCTTGGTTATAGAAGACGAAAAAATTCAGCATATTAAATTAAATAGCAAAAGAAAAAAAGTCCTCAATTTAAAGCCAAAAAGAAAATTGGTGCCTATCCTGTACTCAACCAGGAATACCTTCACTATAAAAAGCAAGTCCAAAAATAACCAAAAGTCAAGAAGACATATTAAAGAGAAGAAAACTTTTAAACAAGAAGCAACAATCCTTATTAGAAACAAATCCCAAAAGAAGAAACATTCCAACTCAAAATTTATTGAAGAGGCGGAAGGTCAATGGCAAATAAGTCATAAACATTTTGCCATTGTAAATATGCAACAAAACATTTTTAAATTCTTGTGTCCCAATTTACAATTTCTTCATGGCACCTACAATAGTAAAGGGATTATAACAATAACAAAAATAGATCATAATATTTTGCAAAAGAAACAATTTGTTGCCACAGCGAAAAGTTCGACGACGTACGATGACCGCAAAAACCAAAACACAATCGATGTGATGCCTAGATTCACTGTCAGCAGTTTTAAGAAACTGACTCACGTTATAAATGAAGCAGAAGTACCTATTTGGATACCTTCCTACCACATCACCAGCATTATTCAACCTGAGGTCCATACAGTCACCCGTTCTGGAGAGAGGGGAAAATGCTTAATTACAAAATTAAACAGATTTTTCTTTTTTTACCATTTTTCATAAATCTTCATTTTTAGTTAAATTTATTATTTAAACACAGGTGATCTTGAGAAATTAGGTTTTAAGAACATAAACTAACCTTCTCAAGTTTACCTATTTAAATTATATAAATTATTTAGTTTAGAAAACAACATATTATATTGAAATTTTATATTTTATAATTTCTCACAAACCATAACAATTTTTGAATATAAAAAAGAGGATTTATCTTAATAAAGCAGATTCAACATTTGATAGTTGTTGTCACTATAACTACTTAAGTTTACTGTACCATAAGCCTTCTTGGTCATAGCAGGGTGTGAGGCTGCACCCTGGCAGTAAACTTTTACTTTAATCCCGCTGCTTAACCAAGCCGAGTTAAGCAAGTGTAATTGTCAAGCACAGCTTGCACACAACCCAAAAAATTTAATTTGAGGTAAACAAAAGAAACCTCAAATAATTTGGTATAACTGATGATTTTAAGTTCTTATTATATAAATTTCTTGATTCGAACAACATATTTACGTAGGCGTTATAACTATAGTTGATGTTGTATATAAGTGGCACCGCGCCATAGCTATGGTAAACCAAATTTTGTGGCAAAATCTAAGTAAAGAAGCCTTAAAAAATGAGTGTTTCACTTTGTACATGCAGTGTGCCGCTCGGGGTTTAATGTTCGAAGGATAAAACACTAAGACCTTTTAAAGGAGAGATCAAATAGGTACTTACCTAATATATAAAGATCCAAAACATAAAAGAGGATCCAAAATTATATTAAAATGTGTGTAAACATTGATTTAGTTGCAAAAACGGTAATTTGTTTGACATAAATAGTCAAAACAACAACGAATAGAAAATGTCAAAGCCTGGCTAAATCAATAATATGTTCGTAACAACCAGATAGGAGTATATATGTTCCTTTCTAATGAAATCGTTTAGAAGAAGACATCAATAAAAAGCAAGTAAAATAGTAAGCTAATGACTAATTACTGCAGTGCCTCATTTTGGGAATCAATATCAGTAAAAAAATTAAAAGAAGTGCGTGCCACTGTAACTACTCCCTTCCGGCCCATCAAGGTTTTGATGACGCGGTGTCACTTTAATACAACATCAAGTATAGGTAGGACAATTGATAGAGGGCATCTAATTTTGTCATTTTATCACTAAAAGTAAAAATTTCTAAATTTCTATTTGTGTCACTTTCGTTCGGATGGTTCGATATGTATTGAGCCTTTTGAAAACAAAAATCCAAACAGCACACAGTTTTTATTTAACTTCTATAATTTTGAAGCTAGAAAAAAAATTATTATACTTACTTAATACATACCTACTATATATATAACACTAGTATTGTTACTAGGTTATGGTAGTACAAAAGCTAGGTATTAAATATATGGAAAGTATTGCTGGATTAAGCAAAAAACTATTATTTCTAAACATATATAGGAAACACCAAAAAATTAAAATTTAAAATCCTTAAAATGGGGTGAAGATAAATAACCAATAAAAATCTTCTAAAGTCTTCCTCACTAGTGCTCCATCCACTGTCCTGATTGAGCTTTTTATGTGGATGAAGCACTTCATGAAAAGCCTTAGAAATATTTTTATTGGTTATTAAAAACTTATAGGTATGTAAAATGTTGACATTTTGTCAGCTGATAGCATACCTTTCCCAATACCCTCCATTGAAAAATTAACTTTTTTAAGATGTTTGCAAATGTCAAAATTTTAATTCACAAAATATATTTTTTAATAATTTCTTTGCCACACCTTTTATAAAAATTTTGAAAACACACAACAAAATATACAGTGATTTCAAGACTAATTGATATGCAACTATAGGTAAATGTATACCTAATAAACACACAAAGGCCCATGTCAAAGAAGCATAGAACATCCTCTAGAAGAAAAAATATTTCAGGGATACAACACATTATAGATTTGCTATGTTTCCA
The DNA here is from genome assembly GCA_963576565.1 of Aspidapion aeneum. Classification (NCBI taxonomy): domain Eukaryota; kingdom Metazoa; phylum Arthropoda; class Insecta; order Coleoptera; family Brentidae; genus Aspidapion; species Aspidapion aeneum. The sequence goes on from OY755045.1 coordinate 28,499,055, forward strand.
GAAATAAGCACATGTTTTAAAAAAATAAGTTAATTAAAAACTTATAAAAGAACATCCAGAACCTTAAGTAACCTAAATTAAAAAGTCAGAAGAGCACACCTTTTTTTTAATTGGACATACTAAGCTACTTTTTAGAAATTAGCTTCATATTAATGGATCTTAGTAATAACCTTTTTTTAAAAACTTTTTCATAATATGAATGATCAGCTGCTCACAGGGTCATTTCAAATGAGATCATCATCATCTTCCTAGCCCATTAGCACACTCCAAGTAAATTTAATGCTAGTTAGTTTTTTGTAAATATCTCCAAAAGATAAGCTCCTATAAGTTTTTAGTTATAAGGCAAATTATTGAGAAAAATGTGTTTTACTATATGTATTCTGAAAACCACATATTGATACAATATACATAAAAAGTTAGCATATGTTATTTAACTGTCAAAAAAACTGTCATTAGCCTAAATGGATTTTCACCCAAATCTAGTCAGCTCATTACAGTGTCAAACACTATTTTGCCTGAAAATTTTACGAAAATCGGTTCAGGTTTAGGAACTATCATGTTATGGACAGACATACACACACACACAGATGTTACGCTGATACTGCTAAGATAGGTCCACATACACCCAAATGATGATGATTCATATGTAAGTGGGCCTTGCAGCCCTTACACTGCGACCACCAGTGGGTCTATTGTGGCTATATACACCTAAATAACACATTTCAAACATTATCTAAAAAATTCTCATCAAAACAATACCTTCTCTAGCCATTGCTACACGGGCTAGGAAGAGAAAAATTAAGATTTGGCAGACCATCTCACTGATTTTGATAATCTTTGGTAAATTCATTCTATAAATCCCAAATTTTTCTGATAAGTAGTTTGTTTTAATAAATAACAAAAACTGCCATTTTGGCTAAAACATGTACTAAAATAATTAAAATATCTCAAGAACTACTTGTAGCAAAGTAGTGATATAGGACTTATTTGAAAGGTAACTTTGAAAGACATACATATATAATTTATTTTTGTAAAAAACAAAACTAAAAAATGTTTTATAAAATTTCTCAAAAGTCTTACTTTTTTTTTTCACAAGAATATATTTTTTTCCTCAATGTTTTAGTAAGATCTTCACAAAATTTCAATGTAAAAAAATGATTGGTTTTTGTTTAAAAAAATGTTAACAATAAAAATACATCTAAAAATAGTAGGCAAAGGATCATTCTCTTGAAAAAATACACAAAGCTGACATTTTAGAGAAAAAATAACTGAATGATTTTAACCATTGACATAAAAGCAAAACATTTTAAAAAATTATACTTTTTTTGAAATTTTATTTTGTCATTTTTTACACTTTTATATTTTTTCTTAAAGTACCTAATAGGTAACACTGGTAAACTTAACACTTATTTTTTCTCGAAAACATGTGTTTTATCAAGAAAATTATTTTTTTCCCACTATTTTGTCATGTGTTTTTATGGTTAAGATGTTTTTTTCCAGATTAAAACCATAATTTCTGAATCATTAACAAAAAAATATATTTTTTTCTTAAAAATTCAAAAATAAATTTTTGACAATTTAAAAAAAATTCAAAAAATGTTATTTTTGTTAATATTCAGTCATATGATATTTTATTAAAAAGGTATTTTAGAGACCTTTCAAATAAGCCCTATGCCACTCTTCTGGTGCAAGTAGTTCTCAAGATAATTTTTGTCAGTACATATTTGAGCCAAATTAAACTTTTTTTATTTTTAAAATTTCATTAAAAAAAAACTACTCATCAAAAAGATTAGAAATTTGGGATTTTTCATTTCACATAATGGGTAGAATAAATTTACCAAAAATTATCAAAATTGGTGAGACAGTATGCTAAGCCTCTGATTGATTTGATGTGAAACAACCCCACAGTAGGTGTACAAAATTTATCTACATGACTATACAGGGTGTTTCAACTGATTCTTATTATTAAAGATAGACAAAGTAGTAGAATTTTTGACCCTCTTTAAGAAGCTCAAATCAAAAAAAAGCAAACATCATGTTTTTGGGTTTTTAAGTTTTTTCAAAAAACAAAACAAATTTTAACATTTTATGTGATAGGTCTTTTAATTCTAAACAAAAAATTGTATTTTGATTTTTTTTCCTAAAGTTAAAAATAAAGAAGATAAGTATTCTGAATTCAAAATTATTCATAGACTTCTTTCAATATGCAATTTTGAATGTAAAATATTGTTATTATTTTTACCTTTACAAAAAAAATCAAAAGATTTTTGTTTAGAATTGAAAGACCTAATAGAAAAAATTATAAATTATTTTTTGTTGTTTTCTAAAAAATACTTAAAAAAGTGTATTTAAGTAGGGGCCTATCCTTCAATTATGTAACACTCAAGGAGGGGGGGGGGTTGACTTTGCATTACACTCAATGTTTTTAATGTGTGTTTTCTTAAAAATGTGTTACACAGGCAGGGGACGGGGGGGTTAAATATCCTGAATTTTTGTGTTACCTACATAATTTAAGGATGTTCCCCTAAGTATCTTAATGAACATCAAAAATTGTACTAGTTTGCCAATTTAAACTTTTTTCTACTTTTAATAATAAAAAAGAAGAATTCTGTCTTCTTCTTTTTTATAGACTATAGACTATAGAGGACTCTACAGGACACTATTCAGGACCAAAAATGTATTTTTTTAGTTCTGTAAGATGGTGTACTAATTGAGCTGATCAACCTTCACATAATAATATACTCTGCCAATATACAGGCACCTAAGCTCACACTAGGTACTATAGTTATAGTGTATGTGTGAGTTAATATAACTAAAAGCTGAAATATATTTTATTGAACTCCAGACTTTTAATAAATCTACCCCCACCCTTTTTTTTAAATAAAATGTATTTTGTTTAACTCCAGACTCAATTACCTTTCGTTTGATATCACACACACCATATTTTCACTTAAACTCTAATTTTTGAAATATACCCCCACCCTTTTTTTACTAAAATGTATCTAGACTTAATTTCCTTTCGTTTGATACCACACATGCCATATTTTCACATAAACTCTAATTTTTCAAATCTACCCCCACCCTTTTAGTTGGCTTGCGTTCTGTGGATTTAGTTCAGTTTTAAATGGGACCATCTTGAGCCAAGACCCAGTCTAGGTACCAAATTTCATTCAAATCGGGCAAACAGTTTTTGAGTTATGCACGTTGGTCGTTACAGACAGACATACAGACAGACGGTGCAACAAAAATGTTTGAAAATCATCTGAAACGCAAAGATATATTAAAATTTTTGAAATCGGAGCAGCTTTTTTTTTCAAAAAAATTAGGATCACCATAGCTCACACTACTATAGTATAGTAGTAGTGTGAGCTAAAAGATAAAAAATATTTTGGAACTTACAACAAATGACAACACTTACAAATTTGTCAGTACCATTACTGGCATCATCATCTTCATCACTGTCTGAAGTAAGCAATTCATTTTCAGTGGAGTCCCTATCTTCCAAACCATAACTTCTTAGAACTATGGAGTAAGCCTTCTTAACTGAAGCCCTAAAATATAAAATATTTATTAACATGATAACTGCTATACTCTGCATTATTGACTATTATTTTTAGGTTAGAGATATTGTCATCAATACCATGAAGTGGAGTAACTGATTTTTTTACTATGTTACAGGAGAGCATTCAACATTATTTTTTATTTTCACATGGCAGCTTTGACAGCTAGCTGTCAAAATATGGTAGAAGCTTCTATGCTACTTGGAATTTGGTTACTCCCTTTCATGGATTTGTAGAACGACTTTTTTATGTAGGTATGTTAGTGTTACCTATTGAGGTAGTCAACATGTTAATTGGGTAAAAAATTAAAACATCTTTTCAATTGCCTGACCATACTATACAACCATACTTTAATACAGATCTAGCAGTAGCAAATACTTACCTAAAGGCACTTCGCTTCCTTTTTGAATATTCTCTGTACCGTTTTTGCAATTCATCAGCCATTTGATTGATGTCTACATAGGTCTTGTCAATGTTGGTCTCCAGGTACTAAACAAATATCAATATATTAATAAGAAACCATCCTTAATGTAACCTCAATGTATAAACTCCCCCTGAATTTTTATTTGTATTTATTCAGCACAGATTCTTTACAATGGTTTCACAAAATTCCTTTTTTTTATCTATAAAAAATACAATTATGGAGGGTTAAGGATAACAAGGTGAAATGCTTGGTTTAGAGATAGCTTACTCACATGACCAACAATAGGTACAACCTTTCTTTACATTAGTCAATCTATAAACCTCCCTTTAAACACCCCTTACCTTCTGCACCCTGGGCACAATGGTGGGATCACTCATGTAGGGCATCTTAGATGCCATGTTTTGGGACCCAGCAGACATTGAGGTAACCTCGAGGTCGTTTTGGTCGACGTTTATCTTACCCATGTACCAATTTTTGAAAAAATTCGCCCTTTGCGGCATAAAAATACGAAAAATGCTCGAAAATGCGAAAAAATCGGCAAAAACAACGCACAACTAGCGGCCAAGCGCTGTCAAAATAATGTCAATCTGCTGTCAAAAATACTGCCACTGTCAATGCATAACCGATTCGATTGTACGGTACCTAGATTACTTCCAGAGTAAACTATGCACCGAGCATTCGTCAGCAAAACGCTATGCGCCCAGAGATATATTAACAGTTGTCATGTCATCAAAGTTTAGCAAAGTCACAATAGTTGAAGGAAGAAAATCTTTTATTTCCGTAAACTACAACAGTTATAGTAACTATTTTGAACAATTGATTAAAAATGTAATTCAAAAACAAAATAAATAAAGCTACATCAACAACTCAGAACGACTAGTTCTTATGGATTGCTGAACGGGCCTGCTGGCGCGAATATTTTATTTGTTATTAGTCTCAAGATAGGCTGCAAAATTAATTTTTTAATATCTTTTGAAGCGAAAGAAATCTCCTCGCTATTAAACAAGACACCCCAAAACGGTGACTGTACTCTTTAATTTCAATAACTTTTTTTATACAAAACGCAAACAGCAGCAGGGCGGACGAAAACAGAGCATAATACGTGCGTGAAGAAAGGTTATAAATCTTAGTATTTACCAAAACCAATTTAAAAAAATAGGGCTGTCTAACAAAACTAGAGATGGGCCAACCTGCGATTTTGGTGGAGCAGTGACAATACGTGACTGCTCCAGTCGCGTCACGGTGACAAATAGCAGTGATTTTTTGGAGCAGTTTAACCAATACACACCTATAGCGAAATCGCAATCTAGAAAATTGTTCCCTACTCTGCACTGTGCTGCCGCGTAGACGCGGCGCGACAGAGTAACTGCTTGGGGTACTCGCGATCGCGACTTTACGCTGCGACGGACGCCGGTGCGGTGGTGACGTGGGGGTTCGGTCGGGGCTTCAGTGCCAGACTGTGACAAAATGTCACTGCTATTTAGTTCGGACTGGAGCAGATCGTGACTGCGACAGACGAGTCACAGTGACAAAATCACAGTTCGTGAAATCGCAACCCACCTCTAAACAAAACATATGATCAAATCCAAGATGTCTTCCATAGGACAAACAAACCGATTTCCCATAAGCCGTAATGTTAACAAAAACGTAAATTTTACAAAAACGACAAGAGCTTTAGTCTCAAAAATTATAATCAGTTTTAAGAACAGATCCTTTGTGCATATGGGAAAAATGCGTTTTTCTTAAAAATATTAAACTAAAGCGAGAAAATCTGAAATAAAAGGGACCATGTTTTCTTCAAAAAAGTAGGTTATGTTTTTGTTTATTTTGTTTTTTTTTAACTTTTTTTCTAGTTTTTTTTACTTATTTTGAATTATTACATGGGCGCACCAAGGGGGCTAGGGGCCCGGACCCCCCCCAAACCACATATTTTTTTAGATATTTTCCATATATTTCATGAATAAACAGAAAAAATAGCATAAAGTACAACATCATGAGACCTCTGGGGGCCCCCCAAAGGTTTTTTGACCAATGAATCAATGAACTATCAGCCCAAGGTAAGGGAAAGTAGTTCTATTCAAGAGCTCACTTCAAGGCTCACTTAACAGAGACGAAATTAAAATAGACTAAACTTTTCTCATCAGATTCAGGTTTTCTATTAGGATCTTTTGTTGTACTTGACTAAACCTTTTGCTAAGTAATAGGCCTTCTATGGCGTTAAACTGTGAAAAATATTTCACTATGATTTTTAGGTTTAGACAAAGTTTAATTGTTTTAACTCGGTTTTAACCCTCCAGTAGTGACATGAAAAAGAGGCACAACTTATAGGTAGGTCAGTCCAACAGATCAATATGCACATATGAGTTCCAACCGAGGTTGGTCATGCAAACTTCTAATAAGTACTTTACAAAATATGTTTATTTAAAAAAATATAAGTAACCATTATATAAAAAAAAACTTGCAAAATTAAAATACAGTTTTTCCTTGTCATTGGCCTCACACACCGTACATCACCATATGATTTTCCATGAACTATAATACATAGGGCTTAAGTACGGTCAAACCTAAGGTTCATCAGCTCACAACAGTAAGTACTGTTCAAATTTTACAACAGTACAATTTTCGCTGTTGTATTACTACTGTTACTATTACTTTTATTACTGTTTTCTTGTAACAATATTTGCTCAATTATGTATCTAAAAGTTTATGCAAATAAATATATACTGTACTCTACAATTGGGCGTAACAGCATATGACCCATTAGGAGTATTAGAACCCAAGTTTTTTGGGAGAAATTGAAAAAAATATCTGAGAGAACTTTTTTTTTCTTGTGGTCATCAAAGTCAACAAAGAATACTTTTTTTTCCATCTATTATTAATGATGCCATAAAAATTTTTTTTTGGTAATAAGCTCAGAACAGTACCGTAAAAATTTCACAACAGGACTTGTAGTAGGTCCAGTCAGATACTATACAAATTTTACGGTGTACAAGTTTTAGGTGTCAAAAAGCATGGAAATAAAGGAAAATTTGCACCAAAATAGTTTAAGATAAAAAGAGGTTTGAGTTAGGGAGATTGTCAAATTCACCAGTTTATTCTAAACTGTTTTGAGGTCTGTAAAATAAATATTTATTAAAGAAAAAGAAACTTTGATGATACAGGACTTCACTCAACACTATACAGGATGCTACACTACCAAAAGTTTATTTAAGAGTTTTGTAGGATGGTGTACAAATTTGGTTTAGCTCATTATTCACACTTTAACCTCATATTGTTTTCCTTTTCTTTCTTCTCTGGACCCTTTTTTCAACCATCATTTTTAAAATTTTTCAACCGTTTTGAAACAATAATCCATTCAGGAGAGACCCAGTCATGATCATTGCTCTTCTCATTCTAGTTTTGAAAGTTGCTTGCCTAGAATAGTAAAAAAATCATAGTAAAATATTTCTTACAGTTTAACACAATTCTATGTTACACTTCTGCAAAAGGTCCACTCAAGCACAAAAAAAGATCCCAATAGAAAATGTTGCCAAAATGGCAGTTACACATTTATCCAGAACAAACCTGACAAAAAACTTTCGAATATTTCAATTTATCCTCTGTTAAGTCAGGTAATAGAACACTTATCCACTTTCTTTTCCCTTCTTTGAGCTGATACCTAGTTCATTTAAATCAAGATGATTTTTTTAGGTCAAAATACTTGGCATTCCATCAAAACTAACATTATCAAGCTCTCCCCAGCTGCCACAATTCATAACAGCACAGAAACTAATAATAATGATTCAAACTGAGTAAAAAACTGGAAAAAAAGTAAAAAAAAAACAAAAGTAAATAAAAACATAACCTGACTTTTGAACAAAACATGGTCCCTTTTATTCGAGATTTACTGGCTTCAATTGATTGTTTTTAAGAAAAACGCATTTTTCCCATGTGTACAAAGGTTCAATACTTAAAACAGCATCTTTGTTGTAAATTAAATCGTTTCACTTTTTTTAAAAATTACGTTTTTGTTAACATTGCAGCTTATGGGAAAACGCTTTGTTTGTCCTATGGCGACCATCTTGGATCGAAAAACAGCTGATCGTGACAGTTCGTTAGACAAGCCAATTATTATTTGCAAACATGATTATAACCAATGACGTACATGCTTTCCTCGCTTATGAAACTGTGAAAAGTGATTGTAATCATGTTGTAATTAACATCTTCCTTTGATGTACGGACAATAGTCTGTCAGAACATTGCTAAAAGTGTGAGAATGTTGGCAACTGTTTCCAATCGTTTCCAAAAAAAAAATGCTTAGGGGTGGTGGGGGGCTCGCTTGGTGGAAATGCACCTTTATATAGGGTAATCATTCGTCCTGTATTAAGCGGGATAGTCCTGTATTTGCAAGATCTGTCCCGTATCATAAAATGTCCTGTGAAATATCCTGTTTTCGTCAAAATTTTCTGCTGCGCTGTCCTGCATTATGCTTTTGTATTCTACTTAGCTTAGATCAATGGCAAAAATTGCCACGCGCCAACAGAACGAGAATAGATAATATGTTCGTTTCGCAAATTTCGAAAAAATAAATTAATGGAATGAAAATAAGATTTTGCCTGATATGAACCGATTTCTAATATAAAATGTCTATATGAACCCTTCCAATTTTCCGATGGGTTTAGTCGCAAAATGCAAAAAAATTTATGAATTCGAAACTTTTTTTCTCAATAATTCATATTATGTTTCTTATTGAAAGCTTAGTATAAAAAATAGTATGACTTATGTCTAAATATGGGAAATATATCTGGCAAAATTTTCAAACAAAAACTGAATATTTCATTTTTTGACAATTTTGCCAGAGATATTTCCTATACTTAGGTAGTTTATCATTGGCGGGGTATCTCGTCGTGTTAGCTAGCCCTGGGCCAACTCTAACCTTGGGGTAACCCTGGAGGGAAAGAGAAAAGTGTTTATCCACGCGATTTTAACCCAGAGCTCCGAAACTCCCAGGTTGGCAATGCTGGTAACAATCGACCATCTAAGTTTTCCCTTCTTATTTAATAGTCTGTGGAATTTTTGACATTTTGTGGTTATAATCATATGTTTTTTTGTATTGTTGGTGTCGGGTGTTTTGTTAAAAAATATTATTTGGAATAAACTTAGGGCCGGTTTATCAATGGCGGGGTATCTCGTCGTGTTAGCTAGCCCTGGGTCAACTCTAACCTTGGGGTAACCCTCGACTTAAAGAGAAAAGTGTTTATCCACGCGATTTTAACCCAGAGCTCCGAAACTCGCAGGTTGGCAATGCTGGTAACAATCGACCATCTAAGTTTTCCCTTCTTATTTAATAGTCTGTGGAATTTTTGACATTTTGTGGTTATAATCATATGTGTTTTTGTATTGTTGGTGTCGGGTGTTTTGTTAAAAAATATTATTTGGAATAAACTTAGGGCCGGTTTATCAATGGCGGGGTATCTCGTCGTGTTAGCTAGCTCTGGGCCAACTCTAACCTTGGGGTAACCCTCGAGTTAAAGAGAAAAGTGTTTATCCACGCGATTTTAACCCAGAGCTCCGAAACTCGCAGGTTGGCAATGCTGGTAACAATCGACCATCTAAGTTTTCCCTTCTTATTTAATAGTCTGTGGAATTTTTGACATTTTGTGGTTATAATCATATGTTTTTTTGTATTGTTGGTGTCGGGTGTTTTGTTAAAAAATGTTATTTGGAATAAACTTATTCAGTTTCTTCAGTTATTGAACTCTAGCCAGTAAGTATCTACTATATGTATGATGAAAATAATTTAGCTACAGAAAAATTAGCATGTAGATAGTTCCAACTTTGTAAATTGTTTCTGTTGTACTTAACTACTAGTTATAGCCTGAAATAAAAATGCATCTATAGGTACCTATCTACCTATTAAAGCTAGATAATTTAAGAGATAAAATAAGTTAAAAGCAAATGGATTAATATCTTTGGTATTGGATCATAATTCTGCATTTTTTAAGTTTATTTTTAAACTACTACACGCATTTTATTTTTGTTACAGGTCATGTTTTTACAAGGAAACCAACAGACTTCTACATTTTAATAAAGAAATCTCAATAAGGCACATTAACAAGAAATAATGGTACTAGTTTCTGACACATCAACCTGTTATCCCGGAATGACTGATTTACAAACAACCCCCTGTGCAGAGCAACCAGAGGCTTCCTGGGTGACCAGAAAGTGTTTAAAAACCTTGATGTGATATAATATTTATTATGTAACATATTTTTTTTTAATTATAAAAGTGCTCTAGCATGTTGCCATAATTTAAGTATTTTATTTTGATGATACGTACAATACATATATAAATTTAATTTGTTGATTATTTCTGAATCCTAGAATACTGTTGTATAACAAAAAACTTAATAGTCATTTTTCAGGGACCGCCAAATAAAAATTTTAAAAAGTGTTTGAAATATACATTCACTTTTTATTTTGCATTTTTAAATATATATTAAAAGTTTTTAAATTATATACATAAATTGGTAATTATAATAAACCTGGTTCATATTGTTGAAGATTCATATGTGAGTGGGCCTTGCAGCCCTTCCGCTACGATCGCCAGTGGGTCTATATTGTGACTCGGTACCTACACATATTAGGTATAGCTCTGTTCGCAGGTGGGATATTGGGTGCTTTTCTATTAAAAATGATCTTGCGCATAGAAAAAAGAATATTTCTTTTTGGTTTGCTTGGTAGACTGCTCCCATTGCAAAAATCTTCATATCTGTGGGGAATACCATCATCTCAGCCTCACACCATAAAAAGTATCGCTGGTGTTTTAAAAATTTCGGAGCATCCTATTTAACACAAAAATTGAAGTACACAAGTTAAATGTTATGCTTTTGAGAAAAATCAACCAAAATAAAAAAAACACTTCAAAATAATTGGAACTGTTGACGTTAACCCAGAGCTAAATACGCTACCCTGCCGTTCGAGCGCGGGTCAAGTTAGCCTATGGTTAACCCTCGAGTTTGCATTTAACCTTGGATGGATAAACACTTTTGACAACTTTAACCCAGGGCTAACTCTAACTCGAGGGCTAACCCTCCATTGATGAACCGGCCCTAGAGATTAGTCATACTATTTTTTATACTTAGCTTAAGTGTAGCTTTCACTAATAAACATATATGCATTACTAAGAAAAAAAGTTTCTCGAATATATAACTTTTTTTGCATTTTGCGTCTAAACCCATCGGAATCCCCCCCTTCCCCTATTGATATAACAAATTTTGCTTAGAATTGATCAAGGAACAGTTTTATCGCTGTTTGCTGACAAATAAAATAAGTTGCCAGAATCTTCACGGTCTCCCCTACTATATTCTTTCCCCTTGTGAGAGTGTCTTTCACACGGAACTGTAACATATCATTTTGTCGGCCTTGGTCCTGCATTAAGAAAATCTGGTCTCCCTACCTTGGAGCATGGTGCGCTCTGGTCTGATCGTGGTGCACACCGAGGACGCCGCAACCAACCAATCCTAAATTTCTCTGCCGCCCCCCAGCTGAGTCATCTGTCAACTAGTTGTCAAAAAATAATGAGAATATTTTTTTTATTTGTTTTTTAAGTGGTTTTTCTGCAAACAAGGCTTTAAAAATTTACTAAAAATTTTTTTCACAAAGAAAAATAATTTGCGTCAATATAAGCACTTTAGAGTAATTTTTATTTTATTTTTTGGTGTTATAATTGGTGCGAAGAGGACAGCAGCAGGGGCGTTATCAGGTAAATGATAAAGATGGATGGTAAAAATGTTGGATCAACAAAATAAAGAGATGGAAAATGTGTGCAATCTGATGGGCTAAAAATAAATTGTTGATGAATTTTGCAATTAATCTGATTTTGATTTGTGTGAGTTTAAGATAGACAGGATGATAGGTGGATACCTATTAGTATAGATTGGTAAAGAATTTTTTAATTTCAAAATATAAACAAATTTTTATTTTATACAAATATACTGGTATGCTGTAATGTAGTGTGTTATATGTTGGGTTGAACAAGGCTTATAAATGTGAGATGTGAAAGGTGCAACAAAAGCCTACAGAAATTTCCAAGGATTCCCAGGTGATTCCCATCAGTCTATTTATTTTGCAAACTGGGAAAATCCTCCCTCAAATACACACACTTGATTGGTCAACACACTTAATTTGTCTCCTTATTGACACTGGTGGCATTATTTTCTATAAAAGTTGTTTTATTGGATGTTAACGAGAAATGGAAACAAATATTTTTTATAAAAAGTGTCAGTAGTATCAAAAAGGAGATATACAGTGACTTTCATTTTTTGTAATGATTCCTAGTGATATCCAGGTATTTCCCAGTGACTTTCTGTTGATTCACAGCAATTTTTATGTGATTCCCAGAAAGATTACCCCAGACTATAGCGATATCGGAGAGTTATTCTTCAATCTGCAGTCACATTGTGCAATATATTTAAGTACCTAATGCATAATTTACCCAGCACCATAATGTATAAATAATGAAGTGAGTGCTTCTTTAATTTTGTCCTCCTCTATCTAATAATCTAATCTTTCCATGCAGGTAAAAAAAAAACTGTGAAGGTATTTAGTTTGTCCATTATACATTTCATTGCTGTCAACCAGTCCTAAGTTTCCTGATTCAATAATCAACATCCATAAAGTTAGCAGTGCAACATTTGTAGAGTGGAAAAGCTAAGTGATCTAAGTGCCAAAAAGTGTTTTTGTGGGAAACTAAAAAAAACTGTACAATACATGCACACAGACTTATCAATGATATGATTTTAAACATGTTTGTTGGAGCATAAGGTGGGGAAATTGCACTTAGATCTTATAGCCTTATGGCCTTGACACATACATCATTTTGGGTGGAAATTCTAAAATTTGTATATTTTGGCAGTTGGATCATTTAGCCTGGCCACTCTACATTATATGATTGGAAAAATTAGTAACTAAATGTCAAGTTCTTATACTTTCTTTAATTTAATTTAATGTTTCTTTTACTTTCCTAGTTAGAGTCTGAAGGTAAAATGCCCAGTTATTGATAGCAAATTGAGGAAAAGTAATCATAAAATTGTTAGGTTTAGAGTAAAATTACCTTTTTATATTGAAAAATTTATGTTCAACCTTTCCAAAAACAAAATTTGAAGAAATAATATTTTTGAATATAAAAAAAAATATTCAAAATTTTAGTTATTGTTTGCCAGTTATTAATATCATAATTAATTGATACTTTTTTTGCTGACATCACTTGAGATTTACTTAAAAGAAAAACTTCTTTAATATTTTATACATATATTTAAAACTCATTAAATCTTAAAAATTTGATATTAGGACAATACTAAACAAAATTATAAAATATTTTTCAAAAATGTCAACAGATTGATTTGGTCTACTAATCTTATAATGGATGAGTAGAGGGGCAGTGGTATAAAATATTGCAGGCCATAATAGTGCATGGCCAAAATAGCGCAGGCCATAATAGCATATGGCGAAAATAGCATAGGTCAAAACAGTGCATGGTCATAATAGTGCAGGTCAAAATAGCACATGGCCAAAACAGCACATGGCCATAATAGTGCAGGGCAAAATAGAGCATGCCCAAAATAGTGCATGTCTTCTTTCCCGGAATCCTAGAGGGTGTGAATCTGAACCAAACAGAATTAACATATTTAAAAAAAACAAAACTTCCTGACTTCTTAGCCAAGATTCTAGAGGGTGTGAATTCAAACTGAACCGAACCAACATATTTAAAAGTAAAACTTTTCTGACTTGTTTCCCGCGATTCTAGAAGTCAGGAAAGTTTTTTAAAAAAATATGTTGGTTTGGTTCTGTTCGAGGGGTGAACAGCTAACCCAAAATGTGTACACCAATTGTGAAAATCCACAATCCTTTGGTAAGATTGTGTAAAGATTGTGAGGGATTGTGGCAAGATTGTGAGGGATTGTGGCAAGATTGTGGAGGATTGTGGCAAGATTGTGGAGGACTGTGCAGTGGCGTAGCGTGCCTGAAGGATAGCGTGCCTGAAGGGGCGGGGGGTGCCGTCCCATCAAAAATTCTTGTGACCAAAAAAACAAAAAAAAAAAAGGTCATCACATGTATAGTTTCCTTTACCGCCCTCTTAATTTATCGGTTCCCGGCCCTGCGACTTACTAACCGAGGGGTGACCAGGTAACCCCAAAATGTGTAGGCTGATTGTGAAAATCCACAATCTTTTGCTAAGATTGTGAGGGATTGTGTAAAGATTGTGAGGGATTGTGTAAAGATTGTGAGGGATTGTGGTAAGATTGTGAGGGATTATGAAGGATTGTGGTAAGATTGTGAAGGATTGTGAGAGATTGTGACAGATTGTGGGTGATTGGGAGGGATTGTGTAAAGATTGTGAAGGATTGTGAACAGATTGTGAGAAATGTGTTCACCAATTGTGAGAGCTGTTCACCCCTCGGTTCTGTGCGATTCGATTCGGTTTGCTTCGGTTCCGATTCATTCCCTCTAGGATCTCGGGAAAGAAGTCAGGAAAGGTTTTTTTTTTAAATATGTTGTTTTGGTTTCGTTCAGTTCAGATTCACACCCTCTAGGATCCCAGGGAAAGAAGTCATTTGCTATTTTGGGGATGCGCTATTTTATACATGCGTTATTCTGGCCATGCGCTATTTTGCGCATGCGCTATTTTGTGCATGCGCTATTTTGGCCTGCGCTATTTTGTCCATGAGCTATTATGGCCTGCGCTATTTTGGCCTGGGGTATTATGGCCATGCACAATTTTGGCCATGCGCTATTTTGGCCGCGCTATTATGGCCTGCGCTAATTTGACCAGCACTATTTTGTACCACTGCCGAGTATAATAGGACTATAGTCCCATTCCTTTCCATACACAGTTACACTTTTGTGACTTTGACATGATATAAACATATTTCCTAACCAGAAACATTTGCAAAATTAAATATGTGATGGTGGTATAAAATTAAAGGCAAAACTGTCATTGTCTTAAATAAAAAGATCCTGACTGTATTTTGACAAACAAAAAACGTACAGATAAAATCAACTCACTCATTATGCACATGATAAACAAAGAGGTTGGAAATATCACAAAAGTGTAACTGCAGATGGCAAGGACTATATCAATAATTCGAACATATGTTTATTTTTCCAGTAATTGATATGCAATTTTTTAACTCACACTACACTATAGTAGTGTGAGCTATAGTGATCCTAATTTTTTCGAGAAAAAAAAAGTTGCTCCGATTTCAAAAATTTTTATATATCTTTGCGTTTCAGATGATTTTGAAACTTTTTTGTTGCGCCGTCTGTCTGTCTGTCTGTCTCTATGTCTGTCTGTAACGACCAACGCGCATAACTCAAAAACCGCTTGCCCGATTTTAATGAAATTTGGTACCTACGCTGGGTTTTGGGTCGAGATGGTCCCATTTAAAAATGAACAAAATCCACTGAACACACGCCAAATAAAAGGGTGGGGGTATATATATCAAAAATTAGAGTTTATGTAAAAATATGGCGTGTGTGATATCAAACGAAAGATAATTGCGTCAGGAGTTAAATAAAATACATTTTACTTTTAAAAAAAGGGTGGGGGTAAATTAAAAAAATTAGTGTTTATGTGGAAATATGGCGTGTGTGATATCAAACGAAAGGTAATTGAGTCTGGAGTTAAACAAAATACATTTTAGTTTAAAAAAGAAGGTGGGGGTAGATTTAAAAAATTAAAGTTTAAGTCAAAACATGGCTTGTGTGGTATCAAACGAAAGGTAATTGAGTCTGGACTTCAATAAAATATATTTCAGTTTTTAGTTATATATTAACTCACACGTACACTATAATTATAGTACCTAGTGTGAGCTTAGGTGCCCATAGATTGGCAGAGTATTTCAATTCTTTTCATATTTTGCTGTGTAAAAATCACTATAATAACTTCATAACTTGACTTGACTTCGTTTTTTTTTGGCTGTGTCTGTTGTAGACAATTCGCCAGCACTATTTGTTAGATTCCAAGAGAGTCTGGCCTGTGACACTTGGAATCTGGTTTGTTCTTGTCCTGCTTCTTTCTATGGGCACCCTTCTGGATAATTTGAGCGTTCTCAAGATTTTGTTCTTAATCTTTATTAATTTCAATTGTTTATACTGGGTTTTATTGGGAAGGATAAAAGGATTTTTTTTAGTATCATTCACACAATGTTTCCATTCTTCTTTTTTCCCCAATTTTATGTCGTATTTTTCCCCTATTTCCCCCAATCTATCCCTTCTATCTATCTTTTCTCTTTCTTTTTTTAAAAATTAAGAAAGATAATAATAACTTCATAAACCATCAGAAAATAGGTGTCAAAACTTCATAAACCATCAGAAAATAGGTGTCAATATTCCCGCCAGAAATATTTTCTGGAGGGAAAAACAGTACAATAACAAAAATGTGTACAGGGCTACCCTCAGGGTTACCATATATTTAGACTTACTAGTTGACACATTTACAGGCAAGGTATTAATTAGTAGGCATTTTATCTTATCTTACTCCCCATTAAACATAGAACTGCATCATAAATTAGTGGTTTAGGGAGGGGGGGTGAAAATGGTTAAAATAAATGCTTGCATTTCTTATTTTGCAAAATGTAGAGAAATTTGTTTTCTTGCAGAATTGCAAGCATTTAATTATTTCAACCATTTTGACCCCCCTCGCCTTCTGAGACCACTTTTATATGGTGCACTGCTATCTAGCAGTACCTACAGGCAATAACTCAGAAAGTTAAGAGCATTAAATTTAAGAACTAGGCATTTAATTAGCACTAAATATGTACTAATTTTTCCATTCATAGGTTTGTACTGTGGACTTCTTTGTGCAGTGCAAAAATTGTTTGTTAAAAAAAAATTAGAAAAAAAATGTGCAGATTTTTTTTTCTTCATTTTGACCCTCACTTTGTCTTCTTAGGCCACTCTTATATGGTGCACTGTTATCTATTTAGCAGTTATACTTAACTTGGAAAGTATCAGAGCATTAAATTTGGGAATTAGCACTTAATAAGCACTTATTTTTCCAATTATAAAATTTTTGTGCTGCTAACTTTAAGGACGTCATAAATCAACCCTGAGGTGATTCTCAGAAAAATATACAGGGGGTTTCTAGCTTCCTCTGCTCATTTCGAAATGTGTATTGCAGAACTTGGCTATACTTTCATCTTAATTATTTTAACTGAACACCAATTTCGCATACTTGGCTTTTTTCACATGAAATCTTTTTGTTATTATATATCTTTTTTGGCAGACTCTGTATATAAATGTCAGGTTATCAAAAAAATAATAATAAAATGCTGTGACACCATGGGCAAGGATTACCTGCTGAGTTTTCCTTTGTAAAAGGGGCTTTACTGTAGCGCTATTCTTGAGTTCTGGGGAAATTATATTCTTCTCCCTGGAACAACGCATCTGATTGGGCCAGGCAGCTATTGTCAGAGAAATGAAAACACAATTTTATTCAAAAAGATGTCAAAAGTGAGAGAAATTGCATGCGTGGACAAATCAATCCAGAGAGAGGAATAAAATTTTCCCCGAAAATCAAGAATCGCGCTACTATACTAACACTTTAGGAATACTACTACTATGTCGGTTTAGAACGTTTTTCTACGTTGTCCGACGCCTATTCTCCACCTCCTTCGATCCTGACAATCATCTTCTGTTAGATTTTTTTGACTCATTGATCTTTGGATTGACTGTTGCCATTCTAGTTTAGGACGCCCTCTTTTTCTGCGCCCTATTGGTTGCCATTCTAGGACTTGCTTTGGTAATCTTTCTTCGTTCATCCGTTGTGCATGGCCGTACCATACCCTCGATTCCCATTCTTTCTTTTATGATGTCATTTCTTATGTGATCTATTCTAGATATTCTCATTGATCTTCTTATTGCATCCATTTTGACACTTTCCATTTTTGTTTTGTATTTTTCTGTTACGCGACAAGTCTCTATTCCATACAACAGCGTGCTTTTCACCATTGTTTCATATATGTTAAATTTTACATTCTTTTCATCTCTGCTCCATAAAATACTGTTAAGACATCCAATAACCTTTTTTGCTTTTACTATTCCTTCCTAGCTCTTTACAATCTGTTCCTGTCTTATCAAATGTGACACCCAAGTATACGTATGAGACATTGTTTGTCCATTGTCTAGTTTCTACTCACTGGATTCGTTTCCAATACATAAGTACTGTGTCTTGTCCACGTTCACTGTTAATCCCCACTTTTGGTATTCTTCCATTAACTTTCTCATCATATACTCTATGTCTTCTTTATCATTAGCTACAATTACTTGGTCGTCAGAAAACTGTAGTGTGTATATGGTAAATCGGTCGTTAAGTTGTATTTCCATGCCGTGCACCTTACGTTTCCAGTTTTTTGGAGCTACTGCGATATATATTTTAAAAAGAGTTGGAGAGATACAACATCCCTGTCTTAAGCCTTTTGTTACCAGGAATTCTTTTGAAAGTTTGTTTCCAATTTTAGCTTTAGATTTTGACCCTTTGTATAGTTATTTTATCGCTTTTATGTATGTATGATTGATATTAGTTTGCTCTAACACTGTCCATAGTTTTTCCACTGGAACGGTATCATATGCATTTTGTAGGTCCACAAAGGTAACATGAGTCTCTATATTTCTGGCGCTCCTTTTCTCAATTACTTGTTTAAGACAAAAACATTATCACTACAAGATCTGCCTGCACGAAACCCGCTTTGCTCTTCTTCTTCTTGTTCATAAAAATTATTCTCTATTAGATCTCTAAGAATCCTACTGTACAATCTACTTAGAGTACTGGTCACTGAAATTCCTCTGTAATTGTTGCAATCCAGCTTGTTTCCTTTTTTATGTATTGAGGATATGAATGCAATTTTCCAATCATTAGGTACTGGATGTCCGTTTATGCATTAATTGATAATATATGTGAGATTTTCGAGTAGTTTGTCTGATCCATATTTGAGCATTTCAGCATATATTCCCCGCTAGCTTTTCCGGTTTTAAGCTTTAATACTATTCTTTATCATTTCTTTTTCGATGATTAGTTCCTCTCCATGTACTTCTATGTCTCTTCTCGGAGAGGCTGCCAGATATTCGGGTCTCGTCTTCTGCAGCAGTCCCTTGTAGTGTTCTGTCCATTGTTCTGGTTTGATGATGTGGATGTTTACTTTTTCTTTTGTTGGGTTTTTTACTGTAGAAATGAATTTCCATTCTTCAGAACTCTGCCGACCTCCTACGTGTGTATTTATATCGTGGCATTTGCGCTCGAACATTTCATTCTTTTCTGTACGTATCAAATTTCTAAGCTGTCTTCTGGTTTCCCTGTAGATTTCTAGGTCTCTTTGGTCTTTAGTACTGAGCCATTTCAAGTATGTGCGTTTTTTTCTCTTTGACCATTTAGGAATACAAGGGAATTATTGAGGGGAAACACCAGTGGATATTATTTAGCAGAATAGGTCAGAGTTTTTGTTTATAAATATACATATATCCCAGAATATTTCTTTATAAACATATCATTTTAGCGAAATAAAAATAATTTACTCTGATTCATTTGTTTAAAATAATATTTGTTAAAATAAATAAAGTGATTTTCTTTTTTTTTTCAGATAATGGCTATTATATTGTACAATCTACTCTCAAGCAGCTAACCCTGACTAATTCTAGTGATAAACAGTTGTTTAGCTACTATCTAGAAAAATACATATCCACACAGAAATAAAAAAAATAGATTGGAAAATTTTTAATCTTATATTTGCAAATTTTTTTTTTTGTTTGATTTTTTTTTCTTGTAATTCAAATGTAAAATTATGTCCGATAAAACTAAGTCACCCTGTATAAACTTTAGATTATGATATCACCATTTATTACATTCATGCTTGCTATGATCTCATCACACTTTGTATGTATGTAAACAATTCAAGTTTTAAAAACATATACCCAAACAAAAGTTGTGGTTTTCAAAATCAATACAAAATAAGTTTGTCTGTTGTGGAGTGTCTACACAAAGAGGACAGTTTTAAAATATTAATCCAAAAAGGGAAGGGGGGTAAAACAATAATAATCTTGATAGATAATACAGGTTGTTTTAGAACTAATGGTTAATGAGTAAATTGTTGATTCCTTGGGAAGAATATTAATATTTGGCTGCACATAACTTAGTTCAATTAATAATTGATGACATTGATAATAACTGAGATACAGGGTGTTAAATATTTTCGATTTTCTTTATGCAGTTAAATATTTACAAACCAATATTTTTGTATTAAGTTGGAGAATCGGGCATTTCTTGTGGCATGGATTTTTTTGGTACCGCAGTGTATAGTTTTTGCAAAGTCACCTGAAGTGCTCCTAATACGGGGTTCTATCGATTTTATGAAATTTTGCTTCAATCTGCCCTTCAAAAGTTATCCAAATTCATATAAAATCTTCCTGGTATAATTTCAACCCTACCGACAGAGAACCGGCGCGGCTCTTGGCGGTCCTAGCACAAAGTATTTGTTTTCTGACCGACCCAGCACAGGTGGCTAGACGGCACAATTTCAACCCTACCGACAGAGAAAAGGCGCAACTCTTTGCGGCCCGACGACAAAGTATTTGTTTTGAGACCGACCCAGCCCACGTGGATACACGGAACCTGATTGGCAGATTTTTTTGAGACGGGCTTTTAATTGCTTTCAGGTGTTTCTTTCGGGACCCCTTTAGTCGGCAGTATACAAAGTTAGAAAAAAAATCAGTGTCGTTTTTGTAGTTGTAGGAATAGAAAGTTTTATTTACGCCATAATTAAATGAAATAATTTTCATGAGTATATCTAACGCCGCCCATGTCACTTTCTTTAAAGGATATGCCGATGGTCGGCTTTAACCTTTGTTCAACTGACTTTGCAAAAACTTTACTTATATTTATATGCATTTACAATTTTTGTTACATCCATTTGGCAATCAAAAAATTGAAGTAAAAATTTCTACTTCTACTTTTTTTTTAGTTTTTAAAATGATAAAACTACCGTTATGTAAATAGGCACACTGGAATCTTTAAATGCAAATTCTTAAAAACTGTTGCTTAGGGCAAGATTTACAAAGTAGGTACACATATACTAACTTTTGCATAAAAATGATTGGAAAAGTGTTTTTTTAATGAAAACAAGTACACCGATCCTTGAAAAATATATACACTTCTGTCTAAAAAAAAAATTTGACACCGCCCTGTACAAGTATATCATTAAAAAAATTCCTCAATTAAGAAATATTATGCATAAATGTTGGTTTGTAAATAAGTTAATTAAAAATTTTTTAAACAAAAGCATTTTAAGACCAATTTTCATCAATGGTTATTATCAACTTTTAGATTAAATTTTGTACTCAAGAATTCTACAGTTCATTTCTTTTGGGTCACCCTGTAGGGACGTTTTTTACATCTTTTTTATGTTCTTATTCTATTGACCATACATATAACTAATACTACTTAAACCAGATATGTATTTTTTTAAATAGTTTTGTATGTGAACTGTAAAAGATATTGAGCATTTTTTAAAATAGATAATAAAGTGTATAAAATACAATCCTGTAAAATTTTGCTCAGAAAAAATAATACTACCATTTTAGTATTTTAAAATATAAGTATATGAGTACCAAGTATGTGATGTATCTCAAGAACTAGATGAAGTGTAATACAAAGAAGTGTCAGAAGAAAAGCAAGCAAGAAACTTAAAGTTTTTGGGAATTTTTCGGTTTTGAAATGATGAAATGCCCCTTGAGATGAAGAAGCAGTTTTTTAGGGTGAAACAATTGGCTGATCAGACCTTTTTGAAGTAAGTACTCATAGTTTATTTATTTACTTAAACTTCGTTACATATTTGTTTTTTTTTTAATTGTGTTTAAAGAAAAACTGGTAGTGTGACACTAACTACTAACAATGAGTCATATGAGTCTTTGGCACTACTAAGTAATTAGTTATTCCCAAAAATTGGCAGTTTTTAATTAGTACATTTACAAAATGTATTATATTTCATATCGAATATCATAATAATAGCAGTGATGGCTGAAAATATGATTCCTTGAATTATACTACTTAAAACCAAGAAAATGTTTGGGAACATCTGTTTTAGGAATTTTGAAAAAATATGTTAAAACGTGTTGTTTTTTTTTAATTTTAATTTTTTTGTGTTTTTGGTCAAGAATTGATTGATTGAGAACTTGCATTATTTTTCGTTAGAATAAGTAAAATATCAAATCGGTATCAAAATATACAAAATCCAATACCTAAACAACTTTTATTTTGACCTCAATTCACCGGTTTAATTGATTATAAAAAATAGCGTTTACGACAAGTGTCACCAAATGATCTTGTTTTGGTACAGTCGCCCGCAAACTAGGTGACAGTAATATTTGAAGGGTCCAGTGGAAAAACGATAAAATTCAATTTTTTTCCGAAATCGACATTTTGACGCCATGCGATAGCTTGTAACGTGAAGTAGTAAGACACTAAACTTTACAGGGGATAAACAACGAGATTCCACTAAAAGCTACGGCTAAAAATAGGCTGCACTGTGGAAAAACGATCAGACTCCCACTTTAAATTTCGTTTTACTCAACTTTTTGAAAAATTGAATCTCATCGTTTTTCCACTGGACCCTGAATTTAATGATTGCAAGATATAAGAAACAATGATCTCCATATCATGAAAAAAAAACCGGACAAAATGTTTTCCGTTATAACTTTCGAACTAGAGGTACCACCGATTTTAATGGAACTGCACGTTGCAGGAAATTTAATTAGGCTTTTAGGCAAATTTGACCGTTTAAGCAGGCTTATTTATTCTTATGTTATGAATGAATTTATGAGGAACACCAAGTTAAACTCAAAGGTAGATAGTCAAATTTAAAATAATTTTATATTTACTCTGTATCTCTAGGGCTGAAAAAAGTGAAGTCCTTAATAATGAAGAGCTTCAAATCGCGGATCAAAGGGTTGAAGTTTTGAAGTCGGCGATAACTTCAATTAGCAAGAAGCTCTGTCCGAACGGACCAACCAATGATAATAAGGAAAAAAGACTGGTAAGTAATAAAGTCATAAACTTTTTCATAGACTTTTTATGTATGTATTATGTAATTTCAAAGTTTTGAGCAACTTGTTGTACCGGTATTTCTGGGATATGAAACTGAATATCGCTAAATCTCGTTTTGCCGAATCTGTATGCCCACAAGATTACTGCAATTCTGTGCTTTTTTGAGGTACATGAAAAATGTCAAAAAAATTATTTTATTATAATGTTACGCTATATTGCAACTCTGTATTTTTGTTTTAAAAAGTTTAGTTTGTGAAAATATCAACTTTGACCACATAATGCTCAAATCAAACTTGATACCCCAAAAATCTCTAAATAATTTTTATTATTATTTTCAAGAAAAAATGTCTGGAATACCAGCTAGGCGCCACCTTTCTGGAAGAGAGCAGGGAAGGACGGGAATGCGTCCTGTTCCAGGACGTTTTACGGGACTCTGGTCGAATCGAACACGACTTGGCTCAGGAATTCGCAGAGCACGAGAAAAAGATGGAGGATATGGTGTTTATGCCGTTGCAAAAGGTAAGGCTATAGTTCAAAAACTAAATGAGATAGTTATTTGCTTTATTAGAATATAAACGTTTAAAGCATTCTGACGACATATTAAATTAATCTGAAATGTCTTCGTTATATACAAATATTGTCACAAATATATTTATCACAAGTGGCGGTTTGACCATATATGTCACAAGGCTTTTTATTTAGTACCTTTGTGACTGAGGGATTAAGGGGAATATGAAAATAGGTAGGAAGAATCCAAATTGATACATTTATTTTACATACATAAAATAGGTTAACTAAACTAAGGGCTATAAGGCCGTAGAGAGTCGGCCTTATGGGCCATAAAGAGTAAGTGGGGTTTAACTTAGTTTTGTGTAGTAGGTGCACAGTAGTACACCACTATGTATCAGTGGTGTACTGGGTTGATCACTTTGTATCAGTGATGCCGGTCTATTCTCCAGCATCGGCTTTTATAGATGAAATAATAATAATAATTATTATTGTCTTTCGAGATTTCACAATTTAGAAATCAAACTTACAATATTAGTACAAATGTTTATTTTACAAAAACAGACAATTGTGAAAAAGGCGAAATTCAACCCTTTCGACATGCTCGATGCCAAAAGCGCTGATCAGTTAACCTTGAATAACTAAAAAACAAAATATTTATATTTTTCATTATCACCAACTCATTTGTTTGTAGGTATTTGGTAGGTACCTACCTACAATAAACTTAAAATTAAATTGAGCCAAAAAATGTTTTTATTGCTTTTGAGCTAATGCTCTTGTGGGAGAAAAAAACTATATTATAATATAAAGTAAAAAGTAAAAGAAAGAAAGAGTTTGCAGAAAATAGAATTAGATATACAGAGATAAAGTTAGATAAATTTTGTATTACACAATATTTAACAGTCACGAATTTTGTTGTTTTTGAAGATAGTCTCGATAAGTTTATTTAAAATTTTGCAACTTCATATAGAAGCTTACTGGTAGATTATTATTATTTATTTTTATTTCGAGCTGGTTCTGGTATTGTTCAACAACTCTTTGGTGCGCTCCAAACAGCATCACACAGCACTTTTGGGGATTTAGAATTAGGAAATGTTTAGTGGAATACTCATTAAGAGCCCTGATGTCTTCATTTATATGGACACATGCCTCGGGAATATTGTTTTTGTCAAATGAATATTGCAATTGCCAGTCATCTGCGTAGTATTGACCAGCACAATTTTTTACAACAGTCTCAAGGTTCGAAGTATGAATTGAAAAAAGTAATGATGACATGACCCTTGAACGACTCCTTGTTGCACCTGTCGAAAATCCGATGACTTGTTTTTAATTAGAACTGATTGTAGTCGATTCTGAATAGAGCTTTTAATAAGAGATGTGGCAGAAGTTATCAAGTCCAATGTAGTCTAAAATGCTCACTAGTGTATCGTGATTTATCGTGTCAAATGCCTTGGTGTAATCCAATAATACCACAGCAGTCATTCTGCCTTTATCACCTTCTTCAAAAATTTTGTCAGTTACATTGGCTGGAGGTGAAGAACAACTATGGTTTTTTTCTAAACCCGGACTGTGTTTTTGGCAAGATTAAGTTCTCCTCTACAAATGCTGTGAGTTCTTTATTTAAAAGTTTATCAAACACTTTGGCTAGGCATGGCAAAATGCTAATTGGAAGTAACTCCCTATATCTCCTTAGTCCTCCTAGTTAGTCCTATAGTCCTTATATTCTTTTGGTTCTGAGATTTTGGAGAACGGTATTATGATGGATTTCTTCCGGGACTATAGGACAGGGTAAATTGAATCACGGATGCAAGTATTGAAGATATGTGCAAGGTATGGTAATATAAATGGACAAGATATTTGAATTAACTAGATGCTAATTCCATCATTGCCTTTCGCTTTCGATTTGATTGATTCGACTGCTTTTAAAACAGAAATTTCAGTAACCTCCTTAAATTTAAAGAGTTCGGAGAATTGCTTTTTTCGCGTACTTTTGAAGTTTCTAATAATATCCTGATTTACATTTGGATTTGTAACTGGCACAGATGTAATAAAATTTAGGTTGATAGCATCCGGATCGCTGAGGTGTTCTGGAATATAGTTGTTAGACGACCTTGTGCTGATATTTAGCGTTTTAAGATCTTTCCATAAGTTGGAAGAATTCAAAAGATTTTGGTTGACATACGCCCAAGTCAAAACCGAGGCCTGCTCAAATCTGACAAACAATACCGTGATAAAGGTAGCAGAGAAAAGATGGGTTGAGTTAGAAATCTGCAACATATCAAGGAAGCTGTGGCCAAAATATGTGAAGGGGACAGGCGGGAAATTACTTCTGTTATTACAGGTTACTGCCTCTTCGGAGCGCATGCCATCCGTTGAAACATACCGGACGAGAAGAAACCTGAGAACCTAAGACATCTGCTGTGTGAATACCCTGTTCTTGCGAGGACTTCTTTACTTCCAAGATCTAGAAGAACTGAGGGAAATACGGCTTTGCGCGCTTGCCAGATTTATAGACTGATGTGCCTGGTTTAATTGATTATCCAACACAGCAGTCATTCTGCCTTTATCACCTTCTTCAAAAATTTTGTCAGTTACATTGGCTGGAGGTGAAGAACAACTATGGTTTTTTTCTAAACCCGGACTGTGTTTTTGGCAAGATTAAGTTCTCCTCTACAAATGCTGTGAGTTCTTTATTTAAAAGTTTATCAAACACTTTGGCTAGGCATGGCAAAATGCTAATTGGAAGTAACTCCCTATATCTCCTTAGTCCTCCTAGTTAGTCCTATAGTCCTTATATTCTTTTGGTTCTGAGATTTTGGAGAACGGTATTATGATGGATTTCTTCCGGGACTATAGGACAGGGTAAATTGAATCACGGATGCAAGTATTGAAGATATGTGCAAGGTATGGTAATATAAATGGACAAGATATTTGAATTAACTAGATGCTAATTCCATCATTGCCTTTCGCTTTCGATTTGATTGATTCGACTGCTTTTAAAACAGAAATTTCAGTAACCTCCTTAAATTTAAAGAGTTCGGAGAATTGCTTTTTTCGCGTACTTTTGAAGTTTCTAATAATATCCTGATTTACATTTGGATTTGTAACTGGCACAGATGTAATAAAATTTAGGTTGATAGCATCCGGATCGCTGAGGTGTTCTGGAATATAGTTGTTAGACGACCTTGTGCTGATATTTAGCGTTTTAAGATCTTTCCATAAGTTGGAAGAATTCAAAAGATTTTGGTTGACATACGCCCAAGTCAAAACCGAGGCCTGCTCAAATCTGACAAACAATACCGTGATAAAGGTAGCAGAGAAAAGATGGGTTGAGTTAGAAATCTGCAACATATCAAGGAAGCTGTGGCCAAAATATGTGAATGGGACAGGCGGGAAATTACTTCTGTTATTACAGGTTACTGCCTCTTCGGAGCGCATGCCATCCGTTGAAACATACCGGACGAGAAGAAACCTGAGAACCTAAGACATCTGCTGTGTGAATACCCTGTTCTTGCGAGGACTTCTTTACTTCCAAGATCTAGAAGAACTGAGGGAAATACGGCTTTGCGCGCTTGCCAGATTTATAGACTGATGTGCCTGGTTTAATTGATTATCCAAGCTTTCTGTTCCTTATATTTACACAGGATGGATAAATAGTTTATGTTATTCCTAAAAACTTCGTAGGAGCTTCTATTTCTGAGATATTTCGAAAAACTGTTTTCAAGGCTGATATAGCGTGGAGTTCACTTGGAGTGTGCTAGTGGGTTTGGAAGGTATCAGATCCATCATGGATCCATTTATTTTTTTTTAGAATTATATATTTTTTTTTCAGGTGTTGGATAACGAAATTCCCGCTATCACTAAACACAAGCACAACCTACGGAAGTACTGCTTAGACAAGGACTCTGCTAGCAATAGATATCATGTAAGTACTTTCGAGAATTGTTGATAAAGGCTCAGTCACGAATCAAAACAACGGCTTATGGTTAAATTTTGGTTCCAAATTAAGACAAAAAATGTAAAATAAACAAATTTTTTAAACTGCTCATGTGTCGCTTTCTTTCGCTTACGTAAAATTCTCTTAATTTTTTAAACTGCTCATGTGTCGCTTTCTTTCGCTTACGTAAAATTCTCTTAGTCACTCGTGCATATGTGAGAAGGATATAGAATTTACGTAAGTAGAAAAAAAAAGCGTGACATGCGCAGTTTAAAAAATTGCTTTGCGTTCCTTTTTTTTAAAGGTTCAACATGTACGGAATTTTCTTATTGCAATAATCGCAGCATAGACGTATTATACATATAAATATATATGTATATAATATAAAAGACGAATCTAAAAATTAAAATATTATTCAATTGTTTAGTTCCTTATAGATCTTTTTTTTTACGGGTATGTGCACTCGCAAGGAGATCCCTATCACGCTCGAGAAGCGGCAAGTGCGTGGAAATGTTGGTGTGTGTTGGTTTTGAAACGGTTCAGGTTGTAACCTGCAGGGAAAACTATCGCAGGGCGTTTATTCCACAGCGATGCTGTTCTCCAGAGATATGAATTCTGATATAATGAGGTTCTTGATGCCTCTATTTTGACAATAAATTAATGGTTACCGTCTGTTTGACGTGTTCGCCTAGTAGGTGCTACTCCCGGGGGGATCATGCGTGCCAACTCTTCAGAGCATTTTCCGTGATAATACCTGTAGAAGAGAGATAGATCGCCCACAGTTCTTCGATGTTCGAGACTATCCAAGCTACGGGTAAGTGCGGGGTCATTGATCAGCTTGATAGCTCGTTTTTGCACGGTGTTCAAAAGCATTAAGGTATGTTTGGGTGCCGCACTCCATATATGTGAGCAGTACTCGATAGTTGGTCGAATCTGGGCTTTGTAGAGTGTCAGCAGTTGGCTTGGTGCATTCAGATGTCTTGTACGAAATAGCACCCCAAGCTTTTGGGACGCCCTTTTAGCTATATCTGCCACGTGACTGTGCCAAGACATGTTGGTCTCTGCAGTGACTCCTAAGATGTTCAACTGGCTCTGCAATGCGACAGCACTTCCAGATAGCATGATGTTTGGCTCACCGGTGCTGGTCTTTTTTGAAAACAGGGCTGCTTGGGTTTTCTGCGCGTTGAACTGTACAAGGTTTTTGTTGCCCCAGTCCTCTATTATCTCCAAGTCGTTATTTATCTGTGATATTTCAGTTAGTCTAAGGTAATGGAATTCACGTGCGGAGAGACATGTGGGTGGTATGACTGAGGAGACTACATTGCCATCATCTGCAAAGCAATAAAGTGGATTTACTGTTTTATCTATGAGGTCATTTAAGAGGTAAGAGTTGGAGTTCCGGCCATCCAGTGCAACATAAATGGATCTATCCTTAAGGTAACTTTCAAACCAAGTGCAAAGTCTTGGCAACAATCCCGTTGCTTTAAGCTTGTTGAGCTTGGTGTATACAGATGTCTTGTAGGAAATAGCACCCCAAGCTTTTGGGACGTCCTTTTAGCTATATCTGCCACGTGACTGTGCGAAGACATGTTGGTCTCTGCAGTGACTCCTAAGATGTTCAACTGGCTCTGCAATGCGACAGCACTTCCAGATAGCATGATGTTTGGCTCACCGGTGCTGGTCTTTTTGGAAAACAGGGCTGCTTGGGGTTTCTGCGCGTTGAACTGTACAAGGTTTTTGTTGCCCCAGTCCTCTATTATCTCCAATTCGTTATTTATCTGTGATATTTCAGTTAGTCTAAGGTAATGGAATTCACATGCGGAGAGACATGTGGGTGGTATGACTGAGGAGACTACTGTTTTATCTATGAGGTCATTTATGTAAATCAGAAAAAGTGTTGGCGAAAGGATTGCTCCCTGTGGCACACCAGCATTTAAGAGGTAAGAGTTGGAGTTCCGGCCATCCAGTGCAACATAAATGGATCTATCCTTAAGGTAACTTTCAAACCAAGTGCAAAGTCTTGGCGACAATCCCGTTGCTTTGAGCTTGTTGAGCAGATTTTCATGCCAGACTTTATCGAATGCTTTAGATGTATCTAAGGCAATTGTTCTTGTTTCACCTCGCAACTCAATCTTATGGAATATTACTGGGAAATAACAAATAGGATTACAAGTAAAAGTTTAAAAAAACATGGTAAACCTAGTGGTTAATTATGTCAACAAGAACAAAGATAAAATAAATTATACAAAAGTAATTTCTTTTGTTTTAGTTCTGCTTTTTGAAGTTGAAAAAATATTGTTTGGTATGTTTCTTAATAAGATATATATTAAATAAATGTAAATCTTTTAATGCTGAAGGTAGCTTGTTATATGTTTTTCCTTTAAATAATAAGGATTTTTTTCTTAGTACTACTGTTAAATTGTATTGTTTGACGTTTATATCTAATATTTAATATCTAAATTGTTACTTTTTTGACTTCTGATATTGGAATATTTTTGATTAGAGAATATTGCTTGAATAAATATACTTATATATTTTAGTTTTATATAACATAAGTCAGTAAAGTTTTGATAACCAAGGAGATGGTGGTATAAATTTATAGTCGGATCGAGAAATGAGAGAGTTAATTAATACATTTTATAATTTGGTTCATTCATTTCTGGCGATTCAGGAAAAATCTTATAACTTTATCAATTTAAACTTTATTATGTGATCAATATTAACGAAAATAGCTATTGAGTAACATGTAACTAATTACCTGTTCTTTTTTTAGTCTACGAAAAAGGAGACTTTAAAAGATGACATGGAGGAAGCAGATACCAAGGTGGAGCAAAGTCGGGACGCCCTGGCAATAGAAATGTTCAGCTTTCTCGCCAAAGAAAACGAAATTTCTTCAACCATTTTGCAACTGCTTAAGCTGCAACGGGGATACCATGAAAGTGCCTTAAAGAATTTGGAGACAATAATTCCTGAACTGGAGAAAAAAATCGGTAAGAAAATATTTTTTGGTATAGTTTTCATCTTCTCTGTTTTTTCTTTATGTTAATAACTTTTTCTCATCTTCTCTTTATTTTATCTTCTTTTTGAAAATTTTTATAATCTTTTTAATTTTTTAAATCCAATTTTTTTTTCTGATAAAAAAAGCTATAAAGTCTGTAGGAACACAAATGTTTTTTTTTTAGGTGACAGCAGTACAAAACGCGTCTTTGGTGAGTCTCTTCAAGAGCACCTCAGAGTCACCGGTCGGAAACTGGCTTACCCTCTAGAAATCTGCATCACAACTCTAGCAGAGTTTGGCATGTCTGAGGAGGGATTGTTTAGGATAGCGGGAGGAATGTCAAAAGTAAGTCTGTTGAAAACTTGACTATTTGGTAAAAACTGGGCTAAGATTTCGTTAAAACACTTATTTTTCTCTGTTTTCTATTTAATTAAGAAATAAAAATTAATTGTAAAAATTATTGGTTTAATGTAAAGCAATGTTAAATATACAAAACCTATAATTCCTCAAAAAAAGCATAACATTATTTTCTTTTGGTCCATTGTAAACGTCGTTATAATTTTGACTAACTTTATGGTTAATAACGATACGTTTAACCAAACGAGTTCATAAAAAATGATGACAACTATTTTTTTTCCTGCGTAATATATATTTTTCCTGCAGGTAAAACGTCTAAAATCCGCCATAGACTCTGGCTGTTTCTCTGTCCTGATTCCTGAGTACCGTGACGTGCACGTACTGGCTAGTACGCTTAAGTTATACCTCAGAGAGCTTCCAGAACCTTTATTGACTTCCAGGCTGCACGACGAGTGGATGAATTCTATGTCATATCCAGAATATCAAAGGTAAATGAACCGAAATCGTGGCTGCTAATTATCTCAATCTGTTGGCAAGATACTGTCGGGTACGATTTTGTTTTGAAATCGAACCCTTAAAAAAACTCCCATGGTGCCAGACTACAACACTTTATTATTACTCCCACCAATCGCACAACGTTCTTTGAAAAACGCTTTAGTTATAACATTTGTAAATTTTACAATTCTATTCCTAAAAAAGCAAAAACTTTAAACCAAGCTCAATTTAAAACCTTTATGAAAATTCAATTTTTAAATGCTGGCGACTAAAACACACCTCATTGCACATCTTCATTCCGATTCTCTTTTTTATAAATAGGTACACCTTCTGTAGCTATATACAGTCGAACCTCTCTAACTCGAACCTCTATAACTCGAACCTCTCTATAACTCGAACCTTTTAAGTGGTCCCTGCACTTTTTACATGTATTTTAACCTATGTAACTCAAGTTTCTATAACTCGAACTGTTTTGGTTGTCCCTTCAGGTTCGAGTTATAGAGGTTCGACTGTATTTTTTAAATCTTTCCTTGTGTTATCTACATTTTTATCGACATTTTTATATAAATTTTTATTTACATTTTAATTATACCTAAATGTTATTAAGATTTATTATTGTTTAATTAGGCAAATTATTTTAGTTTTAGAAATAAATTATATAAGATAGTGGGGGTGCGGGCTGACATCGTGCATTTGGGTACGATGTGGGTGATGCACAAGCGGTAGACCTAAGGGGTTAAACTTTTTATTGTTTTTAACTCCTTTTTGCAACTTCAAGTTTTTTCTATGTAATTCCTAACATCATGTTAATATTAATTGTTGCAAATAATTGTATTATTTATTTATATTACAACGAAGGTACCGTAGTAGATCTCTTGTGTGTATAACAGTTTTAAAAACGTTACAATCTTTTATGAATACAAAATAAAACTCTGTTGCAATTTACAAATTATTACAAGACTTTTCTTATGACCTATAAAACAAACAAGACCCAAAACAGTAAAATAAAAACTTTAACTTACCAAAATAACCAACTGCAAAATGTAAATAGACAAATCTTATGTTTCTTCACTGACAATTAATTTAGAGGTTTTGGTTTAAGTTTAACAAAACTTAGAAGGTGACTACCGACTTGGCTCCTCAAAATTTGGGTTTTTATTAACAGTAGGTTGAACCTAAGTCATCCATTATCTCCTCTTTGAAGAGCTTGGAGGAACCAAGTCAGTGGCGTTGCTGTTAATCCTAAAGTTTACATTCTAGCTAATGAGCTAAACAAGAAAAACCTAAACGAAAATAAAGATAAAATTACATTTTATAAACAGCACTTTCTTATTTTACAGTTTTTCCATAGCTAATCACGTTGCAGAGAAAACCCTTTATACTTGAGGTTACCTCTCGCTTAACCAATACAATTGTTCTCGCATCAACCACCTGCTGTGTGGTAGGCGGCACCTAGACGTTTATCATTGTGGAGGGAGGCGGAACCACTTTCATATCTCTGCAAAACCATGTTTTGTGCTTTTCGTTTTTCCAAGCTGATTTAGTCAACGATACAATAACTATTTAGTTGACAAAAAAGTTGTAGTTGTGGTTACTTAATTCGCTAAAGGGACTGAGTTTTTCTCAATCTCTCCTAGTTCTTTAAACCCCTCAAAAGTGTCCAGGTTGGGACATCCTTTTACTCTTGGCAATTATATTATCGATATCCTTTTTTTCTTATAGATTAGAAATAGTGCGAGCCCTCTTGAGCCGCCTCCCCACAGAAAACTTCACGAACCTCGCCTACTTGATCCAATTCCTGTCGACGTTAACGCATCACACGGAAAACAAAATGACGTCATCCAATATCGCCATAGTGATGGCGCCTAACTTGCTTTGGAGCCACAAGGAGGAAATCAATGTCAATATGGGCAATTGTGTCACCATCAATATGTTGGTAGAACTGTTTATCAAAGAGGTAAGTCTGCCGAGATTGCTCTTGATACTGAAGATTAAAATATTCTTTATAGTGCCCAAAATAAACCCACATAATTATATTTAAAAAAAAAACTGCAGTCTGAATTCGCAATTCAAAAATTTTCAACCAATTAACGAATGTTGACAAAAAATAATAGTCATAACCTCAAATTTTTGACAACTTGTCATATCTTGGTCTTAATAGATTTTGTTAAACAGCACTGAAACTAACGCATGCGCGAACCAAACGAGTCTGGGCCTACTCAAGAATTGAGGGAGGTCTTTGCTTCAAAAATGGTCTAAAATAATGCATTTGAATGATCTGTATTTTTAAGCTATTAATTTTATTAACCTGGGCAACCGTACATTTTCTTTTACTTTCGTGTTTCCCGAAAATTTGAGATTTTTTGAACATTTAGTGTGTAGAGCTAGATAGTAGACGGCCTTATATGCTCTTTCTCTCTGGTATTTCTGTCCTTTTGTCTTTTGCTAGAATATGTCAGATGATAATTTTATGTTATCAAAAAGTTTGATACTAACAGACTATACAGGGTGTCCCAATTCAATTCTTAATTTGAAAAAGAATGAGAAAACCAAATACGTTATAGCATAAATACATGTTCAACGAATCGACTTTAACTGCGCATGTTTTGTCATGTAGACACACAGCTGCTATGTGGATGGAGGCCATATTGATATTTTGCGATGTTTTGCGTTTGTCGTGTAAAATTGTTTTTTTCTGTGAAAAATGGGAAATAATTCATGTAAAACATGTGCGGTTTGTGGAAAAATGTCAGGAAGAAGTAAGGTGCCATTCCATAGGTAACTACGTGTCTTTTTCTTAATAATTTGGTAATAAAGTTAAGAGTGGTTTGTTGATGCATTAAACACTCTTCATGGTGTTCACAGTAAATCTGAACAACAGTTTTAGAAAAACTACAATTTTAATCCACAATTTGATAAATTTTCACCCAATCAACTAGTTTTAAAAAATAATAATAGACATAGCCGTAAACATTTGACCATTGTCAATGTAGTGACGTAACGGAGTATGTTCCAAAACCACGAAAACTGACGCATGCGCAGTAACCGAAATCCTGCCTATCCGAAAAAGGAACATTAAGAATAGGGGTCCTGGCTTCAAGCATCGCGTGTAAGAATGCATGGGTATGTCCCATATTTATGCTGTAACGTATTTGGAGACAACATATAAAAAGCCCAAGTAACATTTCTTTATTTATAGCAGAAGCTAAAAGGTTGCCAGCGCCTTTCCTTAAAACCATTAGTTTCAATGTTTGGTCGCTAGCACGTTCCCATTACCCTTATATACCCTCCTAAATGGGACTCCCCAATTGGTGGTGGCAACCTATGTATTAAACTCACTATAAAACCATAAGAAATAAACTCCAGCTTCGCCCTCTATCGGTTCCACCAGTATAGAACATTTTAGAGCCTAAAGCTATTATGCCAGGTTCTAAAAGCAACTCAGAAACGTCCTCTATCCTATTATAAAACTAGATTTGGTAATTTGGTATCCTGGCGATTCTGTTGAATACCATAATACCTTTAGAGTAAAGAAGTTTTCCTATAAAAGCTATGGCGATATTTTAGATTCACAATGGCTATATAAAATAATTTAGGTCACAAAATTGCAAAAAATGTCAGAGTCCCAAAATTATTTTATCACGTAAAAATATACCGAGTTTGTCGTTTTGTTGATGATCAAATTGCTTGCCAGATTTATTTTTCTGATAAAATCGTATCTAAAAAGCTCTCAAAACAAGCGCGCCAGCTCAAGAATGCTTTTTAATAGTTTTTTGATAACAAAATAACAAATACTTAAAATAAAAAAAACATCATTTACACTATTCACCATTAAAAAAGTCTGTTTGGTTTACATAAATCAAAATTAAAGTAAAATTATTGTTAAAAAACACTGCTAAAACGACTAGATACATATTTTCTCTTTACAATATTTTTTAAATAAATTTATATACGCCAGTATGGTTTTATAGTGGTCACTTGGTTTTATTTGTTACTGTATCGCAACAAGGATTTTTGAGTGCCCTTATGAAACCAACAAAAAAGAACAATGTAAACATAGTCAACATAACCTCACTTAAATTTTTTGTATTTGTTTATAAAGTGATTAAAAGCGTATAATTCAACACTTTTAAATGTTTTTTATCGTGCAATTTCGACACAATCAAGAGGGCCAGTGTAAAGATATTCGTTGTGCCTGCAGATTGGAGGGCAACCTCTTATATTGGCCGTCTAAACAGGCCTTATCTAGGCCTGGGTGTCGGAAACTCAACAATTATTAATTAATGGGCTTTAAATAATCAATCTTGCAATAGGTAGGTACCAATCTGTACCTAGGTATATCTATTATTATTACAAGAAATACCTAAAAAAATAAAACACGAAAGTATTTACTTACTTCTGTTAGAAGGAAACAAGGTTTTATATGGCAGCCTATCTAAATAATATTTAATATACAGCTATGGGTAACTATATAAATACAAAAGAATTAAGTTTACCTTTAAGCCTTCCTATTAAACCTTTTTAAAATGCCTAAAAGTAATGGCAAAAACCAAAAGTCTAAAGTTTATATTTACCACTCTTAAAAACCTTAAGGAAACTAGGTTCTATATGACCGCCTATCTAATCATATTTACTTTTAAACTACTGGTAACTATAAAAACAAAAGGATATAAGATAACCTTTTAACTCTATTATAAAACACTTTTGTGATGACCTAAAGTAATGAAAAAAACTAAATGACCAAAGTTTATATTTATTTCTTTTTAAAGACTTTAGGTAAAATGGTTTTATAAGACCATCTTTATAAATCAGAAATCAATAAAACCAAAAGTATCTAAAAGGAACAGAAGGAATATCAGTTTTATTATACTCCCTTAATAAATCACTTTTTGGTTGTATAACACCCCTTTAGGTAATTGGTAATATAAATTACCTTTAGGTAGCTAAATTGATCCTAAAACCCATAACAGCACCCTCTAAATAACCTAGGAACCAAATTGATAAAACCTTGAGTGGTAATAATGTTACTTGGGAAAACACATCCATCAAATGTATCCAGGGACTCTAATCAAAGAACTTAGTTTTTAATATTTATTTCTCTTTACTTACTTTTCTGTAATAACAGGAAACAGTATAAACAAAAAGTATATGATATAAGTGTACAAGGCAGAGAAAGCAAACGACGAGCAGCCAATGAAAACGCAGGCAGCGGAAGCATTGCTGACTGGCTATCCTTTTCATGTACTTTTCAATTGTATACCGTATCACTCGCACTCACGATTTCTAGATGAAAGAATTGCAATGGGACAGGGGGTATGCGTGTCTGCGTGCAGTTTTTAATTTGTTTATTTTAAGGCTTACAAAAATATATTTCTTATTAAAGAGGAGAATTTTGTTGCAGGTTAACACTCTATTTCCAGAAGACATGACCAAGTATGTATCGATTCACAGTTTTATCCCAGTTGAAGATGAGATGACAAGGAGTGTTAACAACGGAAAAAGCTTGGAGCATTTAGGTAAATCGATTTATTTTATAAAAACATAATTACACAACGGCACAAAAAAGTTACACTTGTTTTAATGTGCTGGTAGTGACACAGAGAGAGCCCTGTAAAATTATCAGAATGATTAGTTAAAAAAAATCTAATCCAAAATTGTATCCAGAAATATTGGTTTGTAAATAAGTTCAGAAAATCCAAAATATTAAAAATATATTCAGTGTGATGTATCTCGGTTACTAGGATATTATTAACTTTTATAATAAGTGGCTAAATCTCTATATTTTTTCCAAGTTTGCCTACAAAATTTGACAGTCTAATCACAGCAACGAGATTTGATATTTATGTCCTCAGTCAGTCAACGCGACTTATGAAAAGAAAATAGTTCTCAGATAGTTTATTAATTGCCTAAACATCTCTTTTAAAAACACCTTTAAACCCTCTTTGAGATCCTTGAAAAATTTATTTTTCAGTATCATCACTATGAGACAAATATGTTTTCTAGAAATGTTTAGAAACTAAAAAAATTTAAAAACAATATAGTAAACAAAGTAAACGCGTTGACGTAGGTACAGTAAGTCAGTTATGTTCACGTAACTTGTTATATTATGTAGGCAACCTTTGTGAAGTATCGAGACTTTAATTTTTACTCAATTTTTTACCCACGAAATCTGCAGTTAGTTCTGAAACATCTTGTACATATTTTTGTCAATTTTTTGTGTAATCAGTATTTAAATCTATTAATTTTGTTTTGCTTTAGATGCAAATATGGAGAACATTCTTGACAGTCCTAGACCAAATCAAAGGAAAAAGAAACCTGCTGCCCCGGTGCCACCCAACAATGCGGTACATTACAGGTAAGAATCATTACATTATCTCTTTCTCTCTTTTGTTTAATGGCTCGTTCTACCCTGGATAACTTTTTGAAATCATCAGATGCGTGCTGAAATTTTTCCTGAGAAACTTTAATTTAAGGCTCATATGACACCATCAAAGATCTTTTATATTCCATGTTTATTAAAATATTGGCTATTACAGTGTAAAAATAAATAATATCTATTTTATAAAACTTGTTCATCTTCATTTTAATCGTGTAATATTGGCCCAACAACTTGCCTAATGCCGAATATTAAACAGACAACTCAAAAAGGGCCGGCACCAAGTTGTTTGTACTCTACAAAGGTTGCCTACAGACAGGATTTGAGAAGGCATGTGAACTTAACTGGCCCCCGTACCTACGTTATCACCTTGACATAATACTGTTGTGTTTTTTGATTGTTTTTATTTTCTTTACATTAGTTTTTTTGTTAAAAAAATGACTTATAGTGGTGGCACCTTGGATGATACTAGAAAAATGGTTTTCCAAGGATTTCAATGATGGTTTAAAAGTGTGTTTTTTGTTACTTTAAGGTCATTTTAGAACCTTCCTATAAATGAATGGGATATTTCAGGCAATCTGGGAATTACGACGTTACTTTTTTAGGGTTTTTTTTGACAAAACTCTTAAAAAATAGTAAACAGAGGCCTAAGTCAGCGCGACGACGTAGAAAATTGCTGTGACATTACAGTTGGTCGGTTGGGTTCAGTGACCTTTCAAACTCTGTAAGCAACCTGTGTATAAGGACCTTGTGCCGGAACACAGTAATACATGCAGTGCCATCTGTTTTGCTTTGGTTTAAGCCTACAATTTACAGTGCTGTAACTTTTTACCAACTCTAGGAGCAGCGACAATATTCTCATGTGCAAAAAAGAGAAAAACAACTACAACAATCAGTACCGGAAAGGATCGGTTCCAGGTTCGGTTCAGATCGTCTCGTTTTACCGACCTAAACCCAACAAGCCGAAAGTGGCTCAAAAACCGATTATCAAAAAGTAAATTGTGTGTTTTTTGTGCATTTTTTTATTCTACGCTGATAATAGAGTGTATTTATTATCTCAGAAAACTATACAAGCCGGTCTGGAAAGCAATGTTCCGCTATGTTGACAGTTCTACGTCTTAGTCTAGAATTACAGCAGATAAATAGATAGAGATCTAAGTAGACAGATTGCTATTAGCAAAAATATTTTGTACTGAAAACGGTATTTTGAAACAGATTTATTTTGAAAAACATTTATTTGCATAACGATTTTTTAAATTGTTGCTTCACTGTCCTGAAATGTCTAAATCATTAAAACCTTTATGAATTAACCAAGGTTAGGTTAACACCGATTTCGACCGACAAAAAGAAGGACCTGGGAACTGATTAAAAAATTATTTTTTTAAAAAGTGATTGACTGGCGCTTGACTCGGTATTGCCATTTCTGAAGAACATTGCTTTCCACATCTGTTCGTCAAATCTACACGAGACTTCGTCATACTTAACGTTAAGCTTGCGTAATTTTGTGTGTAATCAGCTTAAGTAATCGGAGCCCGGCGCAGGCGGCCGGTGGCCTCATACTGCTTTCAAGCAAGCCAACTTAAATCAGAATAGTTTCTGTCCTAACAAAGTCGCGGGGCAATCTCTGATCAAAAATTTTTTGCAAATACCTTATAACATGTTTTTTTAGTTAAGTATGCAGCCATGCTAAACTAATGCTTAACTAATGCCAGCTCTAGTCTAGAGAACTTAAAACCCGCGAAAACTTGATATTGATGGATTTTAATACCAGTTTAAGATAACTACAAATAGCATTACTTCGATGACTACCTCTAGTGCCAATTTTTTATCATTTTGATCATTTCCTAACCCAACTAAAAAATAGACAATAAAGCACAAAGCATTTTACCATCACTTTTTTTTCGTTATGTGTTTTGTTTCTCAGAGTACCCAAGTTTTATAAATCTGAACAGTTTTTTTGTATTAAATGAAGGCTGCAGGAGTCCACTAAGCAATGTCAAACTGTCTAGAGTAGAAGCGTTAACCTACTGTTGTATTAATTTGGTAACCTGGGCTTTAATCACAGATTTCTTAAAAAGAATAGCGATTGTCTAGTTGAAAATCCAGCGAAAAGATGTTTCCTGGACAGGAGTGGGAAGTGGAGAATTCACATTTCTTCTTGGTTAAAGGCACTAATCAACTATTAAGTTATTTATATAACTAAAATATCTTAACTTTATTTAAGATAAAAAGGTTTTTTTGAAACAATTTCTATTCATAATGAATTTTTTTTTTAATTTTGGCTTTCTACTAGGGATGGGCTCTGGGAGCAGTACCTGTTCATTTCGGAACAGGTTTTTACTCGGAACAGGTCGGAACAGGTTTTCTTTTAAATCGGCGGTTTAAGAACCAACAGAGCAAACTAAAGAGCTGATAAACTTTTTTTTTTGTTTGTTTTTGGTCGCAACGCTTTCACGCCCCCGCCCGGTGGGTATTTTGACCAGTCCAGTTCGGAACAGGAGCAGAATTTTCGGAACAGGTTTTTTTCTGGAACCAGAACAGTTTGTACATGTTCCTAAAAATACGCTGTTCCGCCCATCCCTACTTTCTACACCGCATGTTGCAAAAAGAAGAAAGATACATTTTTGAGGTTAGGATGGTATATTCCACTTCCAGAGTATGTTAACCGCGCGAAATTTGAATTCAAACCCTCACACCAGCACGCCAATGGGTAAGAGCATCCTTATCTTGGTATATCTAAAAACTAATCATCAAATTACTAAAGCCCAAGGGGAAAAATATTATTTTACAACTAGAAGAAAATTAAGCCAAACCAAACCAAATTACACTTATACACACCAAATTTTATGTGAGGAAAAATGGCGGGAAGCCAGGTAGACAAACTTAAGAAAGGCGACATCTATGCAAGTTCAAGATCAGTAATCTTTTCTTTTCAACTCTATTCAATCAATAATGTGAATAAACTATTTTTAATTTTTAAGGCAAACAGTCCAGAAGTGGGATATACTATTCTAACCTCAAAAATTTATCTTTCTTCTTTTTGCAACATGCGGTGTAGAAAGCCAAAATTAAAAAATTATTTCATTAGGAAAAAATGGATATAACCTAGTTTAATAAAATTTTTCAAAAAAACCGTTTTATCTAAAATAAAATGTTTTAGTTATATAAATACATTAGTGCCTTCAACCAACAAGAAATGTGAATTCTCCACTTCCCACTCCTGTTCAGGAAACCTCTTTTTAGCTGGATTTTCAACAAGTATTAGCAACTGTTTGAACCCTCGCATTAGCTTGCTGGGGGTATGAGGGTCTTTTGAATACAGTTGGGGGTATTGGTTTAAAAGTGATTATTTGATCCCCTTCAATATAATTTTATTATCTCAGTTTAATCTATTTAATAGGCACTGAAAATTGCTTCGGATGTTGTTACACTTCTTTGTTTACCTTGTTTCAGCTGATGATGGGTCTCTTTAGACTCGAAATATGTCCTAAATAACACCCGAAACAATAAAGACTTTAGTGGAGAAGACGTTGAGTTTTTTCATTGTAAAAATAAGTTAGTTTAGAGCCGCTTGATTTCCCTCCCAAAGTGTGCGCGCGCAGCCCTTCGGCTCGTCGCAACGATGCACTGTTGCCATTTGTGAGGAGTAATCTCTCGTTAACGGCTCGTGTGCTTTTCAGATACAATTCGCATATGGGCTGGCAATCCATTTTATTTTTAAGAAATCCGTAACTTTGATGAGGATTTAATTCAGAAAGAGACTTTCCTGCAGTTTTCAGCTTAAAACTGGCAGTGTTGATTATGCTTTTTTTTTATAAAATTAGGTCTACCAACCATGACGCGGAAGAAAAGGCATCCCTCATCTCAACCACGTCATCAAACTCAAACGCTTCCTATCCTTCGGGTAGTTCCACCCTCAACAGACCTTCTAAGGCTCGTGAACCCAACAAAGTAAGTCAAAGATCCCTCAAAGCCACTTATTTGTTCGGGTTATAGTTTTTATAGTTTTTTCTATAAATAATCCAACTGTCAAATTAACTTCCATCTGTAACTTTTAAGTTTTTTCATGGAATGACTCTCTTTTTTTATTTGATTTTCGAAATCAGCATAAAATTTTCTTTACAATGTTATATCCGCTCAATATAAAGCCGATTTTCAAATTTTATTTATTGCAGAGGCCTAAAGCTGTATAATTTAATGTTCTAAAACTAAAACCTGAAAATTAAGCATGTAATTTCCTGACAGGTTTAATTATTTTATTTAAATTTGAATTACACACAAAATATGTTTTTATTCCAACTCCAACAGGTAGGTTTTTAGTATTCAATTAAATTTTTTAGGGGGTAATTCTTTTATATTTTCAGGCAGTTTGTTATAAATAGTTCTACCCAGCTAAAAAAAAAAGAGTTTCTTGAAAGTGCAGTTAACGGCCTGTCAGTAACTAGCTCATTTATATTTCTAGTATTGTGTTGGTGCAAATCAGATCTGAAAGTAACCGGTTTTGTTATATTCGTGAACCATTGTCAGTGATTCAAATAAAATAAGATCATAGAACGTTAAAATTTTTAACTCTTTGAAATGTCTTTGATATTATGCGAGTTACCATTTTTTGCAGTAGAAATACCATCTGTGTTCTATAAGTAGCGGTGTATCCCCAGAAAGGAATACAGTATCTGATGTGTGACTCAAATAGCATGGATTGGTTATTAATTGAGTATATTTACAAATGCATTTCCGCGTTGCAGTCTAAACCAAAGTAGGGGAAATTGTGACGTCATAGATCGGCTTTACTTTTGGTATTTACTACTTATGACCACACTTTGAGTCGAGTTAAACTTTTGATTACAGCTTTTTGGATTCTACATAAATAAAAAAGTGAACAGAACAGCTAAAACTTTTAAAAAGTCCCTCTTAGCTCAAAAACGGCTGATTTTTATCTTTTATTTTCTGTTAACGGGCCAACTTCGTCCGGAAACTGACCATCTGACAACACTGATATCCGATTTTTGGGTCAATCTTTGCCCTAATAAAAATAAAAAACAAGAAAGCGAGATGCGTCGAAATTTTGCCGGATGGTTTTTTAAAGCATTTTTAACAAACTTATCGCAGTTTTTCTCAAATTCATCTTATTCAAAAAATAAAATTCAAAAAGTAACAAAACTTAAAACAACAAATATTTCGAAACAATATTTGGCATTTCAGTAGCCTAGTTGTGTTATAGAAAACTGTAGCAAAATATTCCGTTTTTTGTATTTTTTGGAAATATACAAAAGAAAATCAAAAATATAACAAGATAATGTTGAACATTTAAAAAATATATTTTATATGAACAGAAATAATATTTCAATTAGTTTTTTATAGACGAGATCTATTAGGATTTATAAAAGCGTAGTCATAATTTTATATTTGCTGCAGGACACTAAATTAAAATTTAAGCGTTGCAAAGGTCAGTGTTTTTCTATCTCCTCTGGAAGTACCGTAAAGCTCCCAAAACTGCCGAATTCGGTTCACCCCGTACGTTAAAACTACTTTTATTTTCTATTTGTGTTGTACTCTTAAAAGTTTAGACAGCATCAAAAAATAAAAATAATGTATACAAATACTATATTTTTATAGGTGAAGGCTACAGTGGGTGTCAACACCGAAGAAAACGATTTGAGTTTGTCAAGAAAAAAGAGCTTGTCCAGGGATGATCTAAAAAATAATTCGTAAGTATCAGTATACAAATGGTGTCTTCGGAACCACGGCCTTGTATTGATCAGCAGCTATGCCTACATTACCGAAACCAGAAATCATATCTGCTAGGCATTCTTGTTGAAATAATTTCCTTCGAAAGTTATAACACGAAAATGATTACAGATTCACCGGAGGTAGCGGTAACGTCTGTCTTGGGCGGTGTTTAGGCATCAACGAAGTAGGCAAATTTAATTATCAATACAAGGCCGTGGTTCGGAAGTAACGTTAAGCAGATGGTCCCGTGTTAAGAGCGTAGATGGCGCTCCTTCAGACAAGAAAATCGCCTACCGTGGGGTTGCTTGGCGGGCCGGCCCGCTGGGTCTTCATGTAGTATGAATGTGAGAGTGGATGAGTTGTGATTGTCTCGGGCACCTAGTGACTTCGAGTCAGATTATCTTGGTGTCCACCTAATTGAGTTGGCAAATTGTCTGCAATAAGCGGACAGAACCAATAAGTAAAAACAAAACGAAAAAATATGATTGTTGTACAAATAAAACTTTTTTTGGAATAAAACTATACAAGAGGTGTGCGAAAAGTTCTCGGCCCAACACAGAGGCGCTGTTATCACTAAAATTTTCTGACGCTTTTTAAGCTAGAACTTGTAGTTAGTCGGCTGCAGAGTTTCGAGTGCGTACGGTGTTTTTCTAATTTTTGGCGATTAAAAAAGCAACTGTGTTTTGGACAATTACGAGGATGGATCAAATATAAACAAGCCTTTGTTTATAAACTAATTATTTAAAAACATGACTCAAAACAAAAATTTTTTGTACTTTTCTACACATCCCCCTTCTCTGCTAATACATTTTTCTTAACGGTTTGACAGTTTTTTAATCCCGTTTTCATAATAGAAAGCTGGGCGGGTATCTAAGCAGTTGCGCACGAATGCCTCT
Source organism: Aspidapion aeneum (assembly GCA_963576565.1). NCBI lineage: Eukaryota > Metazoa > Arthropoda > Insecta > Coleoptera > Brentidae > Aspidapion > Aspidapion aeneum. The sequence goes on from OY755045.1 coordinate 28,543,410, forward strand.
ACCTCTTTATTGGTCTGAAAGTGCTCGCCTCCCAGAGAAATCTTTGAGTGGGCCAAACATATGAAAATCGCAAGGTGACAAATTTGGACTGTATGGAGGGTATTCCGGCACAGTACAGTGCATTTCATTAATTTTGGCCTGTGCTAAAGTTGCCGTATCAGGTGTAGCGTTGTCATGCAGGAGCAACACGTCCTGGATGGGGTGTGCTCTCCTCTTTTGGCGATAATCAAGCTTTACCTGGTCGAGTAAGTTGCAGTAGTAAGCCGCGTTTATTGTCATTCGTTCGTGCAAAAAATCGAGCAACAAAACTCCTCTCCAGTCCCAGAAAACGGTCGCTAAAACTTTGCCTGCAGAAATGATGGTACGCGGACGACGTGGTGACTCACGTTGTCGACACGCTCACGGCCGTCGTTAATTTCTTTGCACCAAGTTTTTTCAGGTACCCACGAAAACGGTTTATTTTCGAACTGTGCTCGCAATCTGCATCGAATTTCAGCAGGTTTCACGTTTTCGCGTGTAAGAAATTTAATGATTATTCTTTGCGCAACACTGCTGTGTACCTTCTTCTCGCTCATTGCGATTGCTCCTGGCCAAATGAGCATCGCGGCACTACCGGCCGCCTACATGCTGCTGAACATCCCTACTCCAAAATTTTAACGGTCACGTTCATCTTGAATGACTTTTCCGTTAGTAAGTTTAAAAGGCTTGTTTATCGATACAAGAAAATGAGCGTTCAGGACGACATCAGACGAAAACGTGGCAAAAATTCACAATGCTGTACTGATTGACCGCCGATTAAAGGTGCGTAAACTAGCTGAGATGGCATAGATCTCATTAGACCGAGTGCACTATGAGAAAGCTATCGGCAAGATGGGTGCCGGATTTACTGACACCTGACCAAAAACGAATCCGATTAAATATTTCCCAGCAATGTTTGGACCTATTTCAACGCAATCCATCTGAATTTCTTCGAGGGTTTTTAACAGTAGATAAAACATGTATTCACCACTTCACACCAGAAACAAAAGAATAGTCGAAGGGGTGAAAGGGCCCCCAAAAAGGCAAAAACTGTCCATTCTGCAGGAAAAGTTATTGCTACTGTTTTCTGGGACTCTCATGGTGTGGTGCTGATAGATTTTTTAGAGCATGGCAGGACTATCACTGGAAAATATTAAGACAACTTGCTGGACCAACTTAACGAGGCTATCCAGGTTAAACGTCTACATCTGGCCAAAAAGGAAGTGCTTTTTCACCACGATAACTGCAAAACTGCACGAGATATACTATGAGGTGCTTCCATACACACCCTATTCACCTGATCTAGCACCGAGCGACTATTAGCATTTGCCAGATCTAAAGAAATGGCTCGGCGAGCGAAGATTAACTTCAAATGAAGAGGTAAAGTGTGAAACCACAGCGCATTTCGCAGGACTCGAAAGAACGTATTTTACTGAGGGTATCCAGAAGCTAGAGAATCGGAGCAAATGTTTTGAATTGGAGGGAGATTACGTAGAAAAATAAAAAAATTAAATATTTGAAATTTCGTGTTTTTCTTGGTCAGGCCGAAAATTTTTCGAATAGCCCTTGTAGTTAGATAAGTTCCGACCCTAATCAACTCTATCTGCTTAATAAGAAAATCGCGCAAAAGAATGAAAAACGGAAAAGTTTCAAAAATAAATAAGACAGGTATTACAAAATATCCATGCCAATCAAGTTCAGACATTTGCCCTGGCATAGGACGCATGCTGTGGTCATTTTTGGTATTGCTACTACTATATTATTATCTTTACAGATATATTTACTACCACTACCTACGTGGCCACTTACCCTGTAATGTCAAAACTATTTTTTCAGATGTCAGTTCATTTCTCAAGAAAGCAATAATCTAGTCAGCGACAATAGCAGTGGCCATCAACCATCTGGGACGCATCACACCCGTATCGTAACTCCCGTTACGGTAACAAGTGTGTGCGTGTCAAAACCAGTACAGAAACCTGTGATACAAACCACCGTGACTCACCACGTTGGCAGCGCACCCCCTGAACGTGAGTATTGACTGTGTTACAAAAATGTTAGAGTTCACTCTACAGTTCAACACTTTTTACTTCAGCTATAAATCACAAGTTTGTTGTTTTTATTGCGGTTTTTGTCCCAGATTCACATTTCCATGAAGTCTATCTTCATGGCTTTTAGTGTACTTTTTTGTAGTCTCTGTTACAGTTTAGATTTTTAGGTCCTGATGAACGTACCAAGGTGCACTAACAATGTTTCTTAGCACTTAATTTTGACTTAATTGACTGTGTCCTTCAGTTTTTGTATGGATTTTTTGATACGCTTACTAAATAAAATAACTGTGTTGAAATATTTTATACACGCCAGTTGCATGGCTTGTAGTGTCACCGAGCTTTTGAATCAAGAACTGAACGATAATGCGCTGTTTATAGTTGACATAAAAATCATCTAACTATAACTTGGTCCCAAATGTTAACTTTTTTAGATTAAAAAAGAGAAATAAAGAGAAACCGTATACGAAAATAGAAAACAAACCATAAAAAGAAATAAAAAGATCTTGAGAAGCACTTGCCTAAAAGTCTTTTTTTTAATATAGATACACCTAATTCTAGTCCAAGACCTGTTGCAGCGCCGCGGTCATCTTTAGCTGAAAATGAGAAAAATTCAAATTTTATGAGAAACAGTTCCCCAAGAAGCAGTGGAAGTCTCATGACTAGGTAAGAACTATTTGTTTTTGCAAGTAACCTAAAAGGTTTAAATATTTGTCCATTTACATCAAATTTACATACATTTTAGTACCCATAAATCATAAATCACAAGGGAGTTCATTGCAGTCACCTGCCTTTTTTAGTTTGTCATTAACTTAACAGATGTCGCCGCATATTAAAAGCATGCAGTCGCGGTTGACAGGCATATCTTTCATAGGGATACGATTGAATGATTTGATAACCATTTTTGTGCGTATTTTGTCGATGCAGTGCTCTGACAAGTCCCTTTAGGCCAAAACAACAGTGATTTATACAGAAAGTTGTATTTTTGCAGGTCTGCAGAATTTAATGATGTTCAATTGCGAAGACCTGAGTTGTTAGAGAGACCGTCGAAACCTGAAATTCCAGCTAGGCCGGCGTCTTTGGCCCCCTCTGCAGTCAAAAGGTACAGATTTATGAGCATTTCTTGTTCTTGTTAATTTTTTTATACCTATATACCTTTATTGGGTTTTTGCCTTGAACTTGATTTCTCTTCGCTCCTCCTTTCCAAGTTATTAAATTGAATGCCTTTATTTACAGATTGTTTTGCCCATCTTTTCTTGTTATTTACTTTTGACAGCTCTGCTATGGCGACAGAGTTTCGCTATAAAAACCGCCAAAACACGCATTTATGGCGTTAAGGGCCCATCGCACTGACCGTTTTTTCCATTTCTGAGCCTAAAGAGTACCTTATTTCGTAAAATTTCGTTGCATCAAAATTAAAGGCAGACTTATTCCTTCCTTAGTGTTGTTAAAATTAAGTCACCTTTTTTCGTGACTTTACTGTTCCTTAAGAGCTGCTTAAAGATAAGATGCTGGTTACATAATGTTACCCGTCTGGCATAGCCATTTCAGTTGTGATTAAAGTAAAGGTGTCTTTTTGTGTCTTGTGAGTAAATAAAGTAAGATTTTTTTTTTAAATAAAAACTGTAAAAAAAAATCTTTACATAAGTAAAAATAATTTTGAAAAACTTTTTTTGCAAAAGGCTAGATTTTGGTTCTTTGATTTGTAAAGAAGAAAAATAATTTAAATAAAGTTCTCTCTTCTACTTTTTATTATAGTATTTTCGTCTGATTTTTGGGTTAACTGTTGTTCACAGCCTGGTAGGTACAGCGCGAAGGGTAGGATAGGACTGACCAGCATAAGAAAACCCCTGCATTTAAATTAAACTGCACTTCATGATGTAACAAGACGATTTTCCTTTCTGCTTTTACTTTTACTTTACCCTAATTTCACTAAAATTTTTAGTCCTTTGGTTGTACCGACGAGGATAGCCAAATTCCACAAAATCGGGTATCACCATCTCGATTTTATCTTCCAAATATTCTTCCGAAAATTTAAGAACTTTAATTTTTTTAAAATAAATTTTGATACAGAAAAATTGATGGCTTTTGACAAAACTATTTTGGAAAGTACTGAGTGTTGTTTATCCATAATTTAAAAATTTGGTTGGCTGAAACAGCGGCGTTGCCTGATTGGGTCACAAGGTAGTCGCATCTTAACAAACAAGAGGAGATTTTTGCTCGGTTCAACAAATTTAAAAATAAGGCATTCTTAAAATTAAAGCAATCCATAGTTCAGAAAGGAAATTTTAAAAGTCGGTGCGATGGGCCCTTAATAAACATTTATTGCAATCCGAAATAAGGTCAAAGAAAAATTGGAAAAAAATGTTCGCCCAATAAATTCCCTACTTTCTTATAGGTCATCGATAGAGGGCGATCCAACATCGCTGCAAAAGACTCAGTGTTCCGTGTACAGTGTTGCCAACAAAGAGCAGCCCAGTATAATCAACGTCAAGAACAGGAATGAGAAAATTATGCTCGGCCACGACACACAAATGGCTGAAAAAGAAAAATTTCTGGGTAAGGAAATAATTACGATACACATATGCTTAAACAAAAGGCTCATTTTCTCCAAAAAAAGGCCTAAATTTTGTAAAAGCATGGCATATTAGCCTGTTGAAAACATTATAATTAGAACCTAAATTCTTTCTAATTTACTGATGTTTTTAAAATTTCAGGCCACCCACAAGGTCCAAAACAACAAGCTAACCTCGAAAATAAATTTACAGATGCCAACGCGAACAAGGAGCAGCCAAACCATGACAAACCTCACTCCAATCCGCCAGCCAAACCTTCTGTGCCACCAAAAGGTGCCATTTTGGATCAGCAAACGGAAAATAAAATACAAGATTCCAAAGAACAAATCATTAGTAAGCTAAAACAGGGTTTAAAAAAGTCTAAAGAGGATTTGGATGATATAGATAAGGCTGCTAAACCTCCTAGGCCGAGTTTAGATGCCTTGACTACTAAATCTCATGAAAAATTAAATGAAATAAGCCCTACAAAAAGTGGTCACGTAAGAACAAGATCGGACGGGAACATTATTGAATTTTTACACACTCCTCCTTCCCCTAGAAGTTTAAATAAACCCACAGAGCCCCCTCCTCCTCCCCCGGTGGGTCATAATAGACCACCGCCTGACAGTACTGATTTTTAAAATGATTTTAAGGATTTGTATGCTTTTGAATTCGTTTGTTTGTTTTGAAGAGTAGAAACTCCCTGATGACGTCTAAAAGTGGGCCGAGTAGTTTTGCTTGATAATTTGGCTTGAATATTTTCTATTCTTCAACAGACTTCAAGAGAACATGGATCATTTTAGACAAACTGACCAGCCCTCTTCTTCTCCCCCGGTGGCTTAAATTAGACCGTCGTACTGATTTTTAAAATTATTTTAAGGATTTTTTTGCAATTAAAATCTTTTATTTGACGTCTAAAAGTGGTTTGGGTATTTTTGCTTGGGTATTGTGTATTCTTAAACAGACTTAAATAGAAACCATCTTTGGGCGACATTGACCAGGTTTCCAGCCCTCCTAAACTAAGTTTAGGCCCCCTAACTATTAAATCTGGTAAAACATTTAATGAAATACCTCCCACGACAAGTGGTCAGGTAAGAACAAGTTCGGATGGGAATATTATTGAATTTTTACACACTCCTCCTTTTCATTGGAATGTTTCAAAATAGACCAGTACTGATTTTTCAAATGATTTTAAGGATTTTGAAGTAATTAAAATTGTTTTGGTAAAAAGAAACTCCCTCATGACTTCTAAAAGTGGTTCGGGTATTTTTGGTTGAGTATTTTCTATTCTTCAATAGACTTAGAGATAACCTGGATAATTGTAGACAAAGTAAACCAGCATTGGGCGACATAGACCAGGTGTCCAGGCCTTAACCAAGTTTAGACGGTTGGCTATTAAATCTTGTGAAAAAAAAACCAAATCCTCCAGCTTTAATTACCCTCCCCTGGTGGCTCAAATCAGACCCCCGTCTGACAGTACTGACTTTTGAAATGATTTTAAGGATTTGTATGCATTTAAATTCGTTTGTTTGTTGTGATGAGTAGGAACTCCCTTATGACTTCTAAAAGTTGGCCGAGTATTTTTGCTTGAGTATTTTGGCTTGAGTATTTTGGCTTGAGTATTTTCTATTCTTTAATAGACTTCAATAGAACATGGATCATTTTAGACAAACTGAACCATCTTTGGGCGACATACGCCAGGCTTTCAGATCGCCGTCGTGGTGTAGTGGTAGCAATGTTTGTTTTCCACACCGGCGGTCCGGGTTCGATTCCTGGCGAGGTACTTGGTTGTTTGTGTTTGTTTAAAAATAGTTTAACTTTGCTAAAACTTTGTGAAACTGGGCGATTGATCCTGATTGGAGGAAAGTCCCAGTATAAACAAAAAAAAACAACAAACAAAGGCTTTCAGATCTCCTAAACCAAATTTAGACCTCCTAACTACTTCAATCTAATGAAAAATTGAATGAAATAAGTCCCACGAAAAGTGGTCATGTAAGACCAAGATTGGATGGGACCAATATTGAATTTTTACACACTTCTCCTCCGATAAGTTAACTATAAATACACTGAGCCCTCTCCTCCTCCCCCGGTGGCTTAAATTAGACCGTCGCCTGACAGTACTGATTTTTAAAGTTATTTTAAGGATTTTTTTGCAATTAAAATCTTTTGTTTGACGTCTAAAAGTGGTTCTGGTAGTTTTGCTTGATAATTTGGTATTCTTGAATAGACTTAAAGGTAAAAACCATCTTTGGGCGACATAGATCAGGTTTCCAGACCCCCTAAACTAAGTTTAGACCCGAAAAGTGGTCAGGTAAGAACAAGATCGTATGGGAATATTATTGAATTTTTACATACTCCTCCTTCTTAGAAGTTCAAAATAGACCATCGCCTGACAGTACTGATTTTTTAAATGATTTTAAGGATTTTAAAGTAATTAAAATGGTTTTCAAACCATTTCTGAGGAACTCCAGACCTCTTAAACCAGTTTAAACGCCCTAACTACTAAATCTCATAAAAAATTAAATTAAATAAGCTCTACAAAAAGTGGTCACGTAAGAACAAGATCGGACGGGAACATTATTGAATTTTTACACACGCCTCCTTCTCCTAGAAGCTAAAATAAACCCACAGACCCCCTCCTCCGTCAAAACAGACCACCGCCTGACAGTACTGACTTTTGAAATGATTTTAATGATTTGCATGCTTTTGAATGCGTTTGTTTGTTTGTTTGTTTTGATGAGTAGAAACTCCCTTATGACTTCTAAAAGTTGGCCGAGTATTTTTGCTTGAGTATTTTGGCTTGAGTATGTTCTATTCTTTAATAGACTTCAATAGAACATGAATCATTTTAGACAAACTGAACCATCTTTGAGCGACATACGCCAGGCTTTCAGATCTCCTAAACCAAATTTAGACCCCCTAACTACTCCAATCTAATGAAAAATTAAATGAAATAAGTCCCACGAAAAGTGGTCATAACACCAAGATGGGACCAATATTGAATTTTTACACACTTCTCCTCCGATAAGTTCAAATAAATACACTGAGCCCTCTCCTCCTCCCCCGGTGGCTTAAGTTAGACCGTCGCCTGACAGTACTGATTTTTAAAATTATTTTAAGGATTTTTTTGCAATAAAAATCTTTTGTTTGACGTCTAAAAGTGGTTCGGGTATTTTTGCTTGAGTATTTTGTATTCTTGAATAGACTTAAAGAGAAACCATCTTTGGGCGACATAGACCAGGGTTCTAGACCCCCTAAACTAAGTTTAGACCCGAAAAGTGGTCAGGTAAGAAGATCGGATTAGAATATTATTGCATTTTTACACAGTCCTCCTTCATAGAAGTTCAAAATAGACCATCGCCTGACAGTACTGATTTTTTAAATGATCTTAAGGATTTTTAAGTAATTAGAATTGTTTGTTTTGGTGAGAAGAAACTCCCTCGAGTTCTAAAAGTGGTTCGGGTATTTTTGGTTGGGTATTTTCTATTCTTCAATAGACTTAGATATAGCCTGGATAATTTTAGCGAAAGTAGAACATCGGTCCCGCGAGAAAAGAAGCAAATCGGACGGGAACAGTATTGAATTTTTACTCACTCCTCCTTCTCCTAGAAGTTTAAATAAACCCACAGAGCCCCCTCCTCCCCTGGTGGCTAAAATTAAACGATCGTCTGACAGTACTGACTTTTGAAATGATTTTAAAAATGTAATGTAATGGAAAATCGTTTGGGTGTTTTAAGCGGGTATATTTGGTTTTAGTTTTTTTATTTGGGCTTCCTTTAATCTTGAACAAACAGGATTTGGACCATTATATTTAGGTGACATTAGGCCAGGCGTCTAGATATTGTTTAATTCCTTTAATAGTTTAAATCCCTTGACTACTAACGCTAGGTTCTAATAATATGTGTCATTCAGGGAAACGTCACATAACGATTGCAACGTTGTCTTTCATTGTTTTTGTGTATTTATTATGGAAGTAATGAATGGCAACATTGACTTCTGATGTAAGTTGATTAGACTATACAATCAAAATTTTATAAAGTAATAATAAATGTTATTGTATCTAACTAGAAAAAATATACAGGAGCACAAATAGAAAGAAAGAAAGACTCAATGTGGAGACATAAAAACCAAAAATGTTGAAGACAAATGAGGCAAGCGATCAAATATAACATAACATAGCATAGCATATCGAAGATAAAGAAATGTACCTTAACTCTATCATAAACTAGATATACAATGTAATTTTAACCCAATGTTGCCTTTTAAACAGAACCTTAAGATTTTTTACACAGTCTGACAAACATCTTCAATGCAATTTGTCTGTGTTTTTTGCTCATGCTTCCGGACAATTCCATGATTACTCACGGGACATCTAGATGAAATAGGGGTTTCTTTTATTATATTATGAATTAAAAAGGAATGCCGATTTTACGGGAATAGATTGAATTAGTTAAGTACTAAGTAAACGGTTAAATTAAGCATGGAATTGTCCTTCGGTCCTTTTAAAATGTGAAAGAAGTGATAATCATAATTTGGATGTAAGATATTTTAAACTTACCTACCTTAAAAAGCGCACATTAATTTTTAGGAATTTAAACGGCGGTTCTTGTTACGTTTTTTGTTAAATTTTAAATTCTATGGGTGAACAAATAAAGCTTTGACGGTTCTAATACCTTCCCAACTAAAATGCTTGGAAAACATTGCGCGTTTTTACACTTAAATGAATTTGTGCAAGTATTTGAAAAAATAAGGCTGCTGAAAAATGTTTGAACATTTTTACAGAATGTCAAAAACTGCATTTTATGATATGTTTTTTTAATTTTTATATTTTTTATAGTTGGGAAGATAGAAAATAATATTAATAGTGACAGCTTTAAAATTAAATTTTTTGTGCAATGCGATTCAGTCGAAATTTAAGTTTTATGTTTTTGGATATACAGGATGTCTAATTATAAATGTATTCCGCCCCCTTTCAAGGGATAATGAAATTATATTTCTCCTAAATTTGCATGCCCCCAAAAAGTTCTAAAGAAAAGTAGAATTAAAATAAATCGTTTACTTCAATCGAATTTTTTCTTGGCCTTCTACTTTTTTAGAAAGGGGGAGACCCTAAAGGGTCTAACAAAATAGTATAAGAGAGTTAAGTGGGGGTGACATTTATGTTGAGACACCGTGTACTATCAATGGTCGTATTCCTTTTTTAAGGTTGGTTTTAGACAACTCTAATAAAAAATTTTCTGTAAGTAAGCGACTAAGTAAAAATGGTTTAACCGGCAGATCCTTCAAAATTAGGTTTATATACCAAAAGTGGAGAAACCACTTAAAATTGTAAATAAATCTGGTCCTGTACCAACTATCAAAGAACAAGTGATACATTTAAAAACTTCAGTCCAGTTCTCAGTTTACGTGTTTCGGCGATTTTCGAAACAAAATAATTTAGTGCCTTTTTGTGACGTTTAAACAAAAGCTAAAAATAAAACTTTTTTCTGTATAATTTTACGCAGTAATGGCAAGTACCATTTGAAAGAGACGTAAATGTTATATAATGTCTTGAAAATTTCATAGCAATTGGACAAAAATAGGCTACATATACATTTTTTAAAGTTGACGAAAATTATCAATATTGGAAAAAATCTTAAAATATTGGTAATTTTTATCACTTAAAATTTCATATCTAGACTATCCTGTGTACAATTGTGAAATTCTTAGTTAAAAGATAATCTTTTCCGTCTCTTATGAATTGTACTTGCCATTTTTGCCTAAAATTACACAGAAAAATACTTTTTTTGTAGCTTTTTTTTTAAAACAGCATACTAGACTGAAGTTTTCAAATGTACCATCTGTTGTTTGATATTTGGTACAGGATCAAATTTATATACAATTTTAGATGGTTTTTCCTCTTTTGGCCGGTACTGTACAGGGTTTTCCCGTATATTTTTACATCATATCTTTATCGTTTATCTTTTATTTGAATAGATCAAAATATAATAAACACAAAAAAACAGGTCGATGTTTTTTTTTAATTGAACGCCCTGTATATTAATTTAGAATTTTATAGATCTTTTTTTTCTGATTTCAAAAATATATTTTTTGATATTATTTAGTTTATTAGTTGTGGAGATATATGTGTTTAAATGTTTTAAAAACCTAAATTGATGCTATTTAAAACATCAAGGCAGCCATGAAAAAGGCAATCGCATTGACACAAAAAGTGATGCTGGTGTTTTTGTAAGGTATATAATTTATTAATATTTACCATCCGCGGTGATTCTGCGCAGTAATATGTAAAAAAATAATACATATTTTTTACAAAAAAAAAATCTAATACTTCATTTGTAATTTTTCACATAGCCTCCTTGTTTATTAATACAATTTTAAATAATTTCTATAAATTTTCGGTGAATAGCTTAATAGATAGAATGCGCAGAATTTCCATTAAAATCGACGATTGTCTGTTCTATTTCTTTTAGAATTTGAAGTGTCTCCAGCCTATTGTAATACACCTTATCTTTTAGGTAGCACCACAAAAGAAATAAAGGGGAGACAAATCCCTATTTGCTGGTCATAATAATGTGTTTCCTGTTTTTAATATGGTTTGGCGGGTTGGTTGTCTTCTGCCGGGAAACTGAATATAACACTGGCTGCGAGCTATAGATGTGTTTTCATTATTTGAGTAAAACAATTTAATCATATCCAGATTTTCTTCCCTGGAAAAAACCATATTTAACCGCTCTTAAAACTAAATTTGACAAAACAATAGCAATGTACAATCTAGTCGGAAGGTCTGATAAAGACAAAAACCATTGTCGAAACGTTGCCGATGGATTAAAGCGTATATTTACCATAACAACAGTGTCCTTATTCCCACTAAATCTACGTGTAGTAGTTGAATTGCAAGGACGTGATTTTACCAAATTGCATCACTTTTTGTGTCAATGCGATTGTCTTTTTCATAGCTACCTTGATGTTTTAAAAAGTACCTACCAATTTACGTTCTTAAAACATTTAAACACATATATCTTCAAAATTAATTAACGAAATAATCCGAACATATATATTTTTGAAATCAGAAGAAAATATCTATAAAATTCTAAAGTAATATACAGAGGTTCCATTTAAAAAAACCACCAACCTGGCAAATTTTGACATTTAGAATTTCTTTTGGACATTCCAAAACAAATATTCCTAAACATTGTAAAACATGATGAAACTTTTGTATTTATCGTATTTTAATATCTTTTCAAATACACGTTTTTAGATATGGTGTAAAAATATACGGGAAATCCCTGTATATTCTTCTTGTGGTGCCCATGTGTTCTGTATGTCAAAGATCATCATGCCAATTTTGATCCCTTCGCTTGTGATGTGATATTCTTAAAATGCCATTGATTTTTTAAGGTCTTATTTACACATAATAAAGTTTAGAAAGATAACCCTTGGTAAATACTGGTGCAATTTTTAGTTAATAGAGTCGTATTGAGATAACGTCAGACTAATAGTTCCAGGCAGTATTTTGACAGATTTACCTTGTAGGCTGATAGTTGAACTATCAAAATCGACATAACCAAGTCGAATTTACAAATAAGTATTTGGTTTATCTTTAATTAAAGACGGCAGTATTTGTTTCGATTCTTATAGCATAAAAGGTCTTATATTGAAAGATTAGCTATCATCTTCTAATGTAAAACTCTCAAAATACTGCCTGGCTTTATTCCAATAGGTCCCCAATATCATTAAAAACAAGAAATAATTTTTTGGAGTTGTCAATCAAAAACCCATTAAAGGAGTTCGTCTACTCTAGAATAGTGTATATTTAGTTAATGTCAAAACATGTGAGTTTAGCTTCTATACATATTTTATTATCCTGACCTCTAGCCAGTAATAAGTTTGTACTATTTTCCTGTGTATCTATAATTAATAAAAAAAGCCAAATTTAAGAAAAAAATCTAGATTTTGTTTTTATCATATTATTTAACACAGAAAAATATATGGAATACATACACTTAAATAACCACAACTCCGATGCTTTTCTTCGTAAAATTATATTTAATTTCGAAAAAAAAAGAATTTTCAAAGTATCTTCATATGGAGCTTATGGAATTCTCTCAAAAATCGTAATTTCAAATCAGTGTTTGGAACTGACCTTTTTTAGAATTTTTATTTTCCTGTTTACTTCACATCAATTGTAAAACTTTGTGTGTTTGAAAACCTAGCGATATAGTGGGAATTACGCTTGAATACAGTGGTCCCAAGAGGGAGAATCTGTCCTTGCTGTCTACCAATCCAACGGCCGGCAAGAGTGCAAGCAAAATTGGGGAGCAAAACGCTGAAATTAAGGGTAAGTCATGTCAATTTTGATCACTGTTATTTTTTATTAATATCTTGTGTAATTATTAAAATTTTCCGGTCCTTCGAACCGGATATGTACCAGTGACCAATAGATGATGTCTTTTTAAAATTAGGATGGCCGACAATTAGAGATACACTTTAAATAACCACAACTCTGATTGATTTTGTTAAAACTTGCAAACTACCTCTCAACCTTAGCGCGCCGTAAAGCAAAAACTATTGGTCGGAGCGAAAAAATTCATGAAACCAAAGATGTGCGCAATTTTATTCTCTACATATTTTTTCTAAACATTTTTTTATAGCACCTACTCCAACGGTGCCTCCCCCATCCTCGAGCGACAACCCCCCGAGGTTGTAAACTAGATGTACAGGGGACCTACGTCTACCATCCCACCAAATTTCATTTCTGTTAGACCTTTTGCAAATAGAACCCCATATTTTGTACCCAACGCTTGGCCTATAGGTAGTTATTTGCATTTTGATGTCCTGACCAGACCATAAATTGGTGCTTTTGTTTGTAAAATGTACAGTGTTCAAAAAATTAATTTTGAAAATGCCTCCATATGAAATATGACGTTTTTCGGAACCTTATGCACGATTTTGTTTTCGCAATTAGATGGCCCGACAAGATCTATCTTCAATAGCTTTCGTTCGTTGTAGTAGGGGAGGCCGTGAAGATTTTGAGAACTTATTTTCTTTGTCAGCAAACATCGATAAAACTGTTCCTTGACCAATTCTAAGCAAAATTTGTTATATAAATAGGGGGGGGGGGTCCGATTAAATATTTAATTTTTGACAATTTTGCCAGAGATGTTTCCCATATTTAGAGATAAGTCATACTGTTTTTTATACTGAGCTTAAGTATAGCTTTCACTAATAAACATATATATGCATTATTAAGAAAAAAAGTTTCTCGAATTCATAACTTTTTTTTGCATTTTGCGACTAAACCCATAGAAAAATAGGAAGGGTTTATATATAGTCTAAATTATACGCATTTGTAATGACGTCACCGTCACGTCACATCAGATGAGAAAAAAACGTATGGCGTAGATATTTTTGCCAATCAGTGTTTTTTGATTGACAGTGACGGATACTTCACATAACCAATTACTTACCTATTTAAATCGTAGACACTACTTTTTTTAAAAAGTTTATTGTCACCGCTGTCTATAATATACTAAACAAAGTTAAACAAAAATGACGTCATTGCAAATGGGTATAATTTGAGCTATATACATTTTTTCTTACAATTGCTCACTGCACAATTCTATTAATGTTTGCTGACAAAGAAAATAAGTTCCAAAAAATTTCACGGGCTCCCCTACTATTGTTTAAACTAATGTTTTTTAAACTAATAATTACATTTTTAACTAATAGACGCGGGTCGCAAGGACCAAGACGGCTTTGCCCGAAGGGGAGAAAACTAGAGATATCCCAAAAAAAATTACCCCAAAGTTAAATTCGCCCCGTCTGGGAAAACAGACGTCTATTGAAGTAAAAACAAAGGAAAAAATCGGCAACACGCTAGAAGCTTACCTTCTTTCATTTAACAGCAGTTCCACAATTGCACTCGCGGCCGCGGTCTTTTCTAGTGGTTGGAATTTCGGTCTTAAACTTAAAACCACGTGTGGCTTCTTTCAGTGTCTTGTCGTGATTTCTTCATTCCCCTGTCAAACACAGGGTGGCGCTTCAAACTCCCAGCGTATGTAAAACGCGCATGATTTTTGCCAAAATGAACAGGTGATCAAAAAGAGAATAACTTTCAACAAAGAGAGGAATTATCACCTGATCGGAATTTTTCCCAAACAAGGAGTTTTATTTTGAAGGTTTTTGCCCAAAAATATCAAAACAAACTTTAAGGTTAGGTTTTCCCCAAAAATTCAAAATAAAACAAAAACAAAAAGTTTTTGTGAACTAATATCTTTAAATAAAATATTCCAAAGGTAGGAAATTTTAGTTAAAAAAAAACAACTTTTTAATAATTTTTAACAGGAACGTATTTATTTTTGCACTGATGAGCGGAAATACAAGCTAGAGCGCACATCCAAACTATCTCTTTCTCTCTCTATCTCACATATTTATCCATTTTTACACTTAAAAATTATCCACTTTTTTCTCCATGTTTTTTTATTTCCATGTTTGTCTCTAATAATTTAAATATAGACGAACATTTATAAATATAACGTCGACAACAAAAAATGTTAATTTTTTTTAGAACGCCCCGTCAAAAACGAAAAAAATATGATTAAATCAATAAATTAATTAACTTATTAATTAAAATTAATTGATTATAATTATTTTATTAATTAATAATAAAAAATTATAATAAATAATACTTAATTATATTTAAAAAATTTATACCATATGAATTAAAAAATATTTGCAAAATTTTTTAATTGAAAATTTAACTTAATTTTCAACAAGACGTTCTTAAGAGAAAAAGTACAAAGAGACATCCATAATACGAAATACGCGAATTAATCAATAATTAATGAATAATGAATTAACTACACTAATTATAATTAATATAATAATTACATATACAAATTACAATTACAATTATTTACCTTTTACATACTTTTTTTACTTTTTTGTTTAAATAAATATTTACAAGCTAAAAATTTATTTATCACCATGGTTTTCTTTTTTTTACGTTTATAACGACATTTTTAAATTTAGTTATAATTATTAATAATAATTTGAAATAGTTAAGCAAAATAATAAAGATAATTAGTAGAAATTATTAAAAAACTTTTGAAAATTTTGTTCCGAAGTAAAATTTTGAAATGTTCTAAAAAATATTCTTGTTATTGCCCGAAAATTGGTATTAATTGTATTTTTTAAAGATGTCGTATAATAACAATTAAATTCCTCTAAAAAGCTAAAACTACTCATAACATTGAATTGCTTTAATTTTGTGTTGTTCACAATGTTCAAAAATTTTTCAAAAATCTATAATTATTTTTGGAAGGAAGAACAATACTGTTTTAATAAAATTTAAAGAAATCACTAATAATAAATTTGCTTAGTTTTCCAACTAATAAACCTGCATTAAAATATCTTTTTTCGGTTAGTGCTTTTAATTTTATTTGTTTTTTATATTTTTTGCATAAAACAGGACTAAAAAATTATTAAAAAAGTAATTTAGAAAATGATACAGGGTTTTAAGAAGCTTTTCTAAACCCTCGCATATTTTATTTTTTTAGTAATATTATTTCAAACATTCAACATTCATTCTAACTATGAATTATAATTACAAAAAAAGTACATTTAAGTAACAAACAAGCATGCGAATGGCTGTACAAAAATGCTTTTTACATTTACTTCTATTATTTAGCTTTACACACATTTTTGGCAATTTTTGATAAAAAAATCGAAATCAGATTCCCACAATTCCCCTCGTCATAACACACTTTGTACAAGTATATCCTTAGATCAAATGAAAACAGAAAAAAATGTATTTTGCCAGAATTTTCATATACCTATAGTTTTTTTTATCTACGCTACTGACTTCCAAAACCTAATGATATATTCTAGTTAATCGGTTATGCCGCCCTTTTGAGTTTTATACTTAGTATTTTTTTTCGTAAAAAATCGTATTTTTAAAATGGATACTAGCAAAATCCCCTAAGTATATATGCTAAATTCTTAATTTAAAAAATAACTCCGTCACTAATAATCCCAAGTCAACAGTTATGCCTTCGATTGATGATTTTACCTTCTTTAATTTATTACTTTTGCTTTTTTTTTGTAAAATTCTTTGTTTTAGAGATATTGCCGAAAAATATAAAAAATATCTAATTCCTGTGAAAAACTTTTCCTTATAACTTTTCTCAAAAAACTTATGGAACTCGTAAGATTATAAACCTGTTATTTTTGCACGAATTCAATATTGCTTTGGAAGAGACAAGTAAAAATCCCTATTCATGTTGAAGTTTTTGAGTTTTCGAAATAATTAAAAAAACATATTAAATACTGTATATCCCTAGAAGAGTATAACTCACAATTGGTTACCAGATTATAAATTACAGGGTGTTTCATTTAAATAAACAAAGTTTACAAACTTTTTCTTGTAAAGTTGATTATTTCTGAAAATACGATTTTTAAATCAAAAACCGCCAATTTTTTTTTCCTAAAGTTACACAATTTTATGGCTTAGTATTTTTGGCTGACGCGGTATGTCCTTAAGTATTAAAAATCTATTAGAAAAATTACAATTACAATATATTATCTCGGGAAGATGATTTTTTTTCATTAAAAATTATCATTATTTTTCATCCACATTCATTCTGCTTCAAAAATCATCAGAATGCATAGTTCGGGAATGCATAGGAAAGTTTTTTAATTTTTTTTTCAAAAAGTTGGGACTTTACACAGATGCCTTTTTAAAAAGGTTTTTTTTAAATTAAAATTTTGCCTATTAGCTGTTTTTATTACCGAAAGCTGGAAAACTATAAGATCGATTAAAAAAGAAACATGCAGAGATATCATTTCACCAATACCAGACAAAGAATGGGATGAGCATTTTAAAAAACTTTTAACTGAAGATAGAGCAGAATTCAAGGAAGACGCAAGAGACAATATAATTAGAACGATGGGATCTCCAGTACCCCTCACAATCTCTGAGGTCAAAAACGTGTGCACAACCTTAAAAAGCGGTAAATCTGCCGAACCCGGAAATATCCCAGCCGAACTTATTAAATATGGCACTAAAGAACTGTTTTGGAGATTACGGAATATTTTCCAAAAATATTTAAATGGAACTGTAGTACCAACTGAGTGGAAAACGTCATATATATCCACAATACACAAAAAGGAAAGGAAAGATATATGTGACAATTATAGAGGTATATCTGTGACTAGTACGCTAAGCAGAATATACGGTAAAATAATAAGAAATAAAGTGGAGAGCGAATATAAAGACATGAAGGCAGAAGAACAAGCTGGTTTCAGGGCGGGTAGATCGACTTCAGATAATCTCTTTTGTATAACCCAAGTTATTGAAAAGAAAATGGCATACGGACAAGAGCTGCATCTGCTTTACGTCGATTTGCAGAAGGCATAGTATACCACTAAATCTACTTTGGAAAGCGTTAGAAAACACAAACATAAGCGTACAACTGATTAAGGACATCAAAGAGTTATACCGCAATAGTAAGGCAAAAGTTAAAATAAAAGCAAAACTAACCGAAGGCTTTCAAGTAAATAAAGGTCTTAAAAAAGGTTGCTGTATTTCGCCTACGCTCTTTAAGATATACTTGGAACAAGTCCTTAAAGTATGGAAGAGAAAATGCCAAAACATGGGAATTCCGTTGGACGAAACCACCTTGTATACTTTATGTTTCGCCGATGATCAGATAGTAGTGGCTCAGGATTATGACGATCTCGAATATATGACACGAAAACTAATAGAAGAGTACAATAAGTGGGGACTAGAGGTTAATAAGACAGAGTATATGTGTATCGGTGGAATGAAACAGGATCTATTCTTAAATACCGGGCAGCGAATTCAGTCCTGTGATGAGTATAAATACTTAGGTCTAAAAATTACAGCTGACGGAACACTAGACAAAGCTATAAAAGATCGAAACGTACAAGGAAGAAAAGCAATAACTTTATTAAATGGAACAATTTGGGACCAAAGTATATCAAAACATAACAAAAAGCTTATATATAACACCATTGTAAAAAGTATTATTACATACGGCTCAGAAGTATGGCCAATCAAGAATAGAACAGAAAAATGCTTTCCGCTACGGAGATGGACTATTGGAGAAGAGCAGCAGGGAAATCCAAAAGAGAAAGAGTTACAAATCAAAGAATAAGAGAAATTATGACAGTGGGGGAACGTACTTTAGTGGATGATATAAGAACAAAGCAACTGGTGTGATACGGACATGTACAAAGAATGAATGATGAACTGACCGAAGAAAACGAGGACGGCCAAGGAGAAGCTGGAGAGAAGGAATAGACAGTGAAATAAGAATAAGAGGCCTAGATGATGAATTATGGGCAAACAGAAACGAGTGGAGATTGGGTATCGGAAGACGTAGAACGTTGTGAAACCGATAAATATATATATAGCTGTTTTATTATTTTTACTAATCCCTAACCAATGATTCATAAGGATTTAAGGAAAATTTAGCTTGTTTTTTTTATTACTGTTTATAAAACGACAATCGTTTTTTAATTTTGTGAATATTAAATTAATATTAGGACTGATGGTTTGATCGTTGATATATTATTCTTAAAAAGTACTAGATAGATATTTTGTTGAATCAGGAAAAAAGTTCAGCTTTAAACCTTTTTGTATTTATATATAGTCCCAACTTTTATGAAGGTAAAAAATAGGTAAAGAAACTGAAAAACACTTATAACACATAGAAATGCACATTTAAGATAGTCATCTCAGTCTGAAAAGGCATATTTTTGATACTTTAAAATATTATTTTTTTTCAAAATAATAATTTTGCAATTTTCAAAAATTTTAAATAAAAAAAGAATTTGGATATTTAAATATAAATATCCTGGTCTTAAAAAATCTAAATCGATAAAAATATAATAAATATAAATAGACACTTTTAGTTTTTAAATGAAGGGGGAGTTAATTAATCCTATTACTTCTCCTAGTTGTGTACAGAGTGTTCTATCATAAATGTTACCCTCCATTTTCTTTGTTATTATACTGGTCAAAAAAGTGTCCAATAAAAAAGTTATATAACTTTTTACTCATTTTTAGAATACTTACGCCAAAGTTGTCAAATGTTATTACAAATGTCCACACATATTCCATTTTTAAATCCGCCTTTTTTTCTGATTTTAAAAATGTATAATATTACAATTGTTTTCTAAAATTAGCGCATTTAAATTTGTCGATATTTCTATGGTAAAACCAAGATATGTTGATGTATAAAACCAAATAAATTAAAAATGTATGTCATAATAAATGTTTATCGCAGTATAGACATATTAGAGATTTTGAAAATCAGAGAAAAGGCGGATATAAAAATTAAATCAAACCACATTAAAATTCTCTCTCTCTTAAAATTTGACATTTAGGATTACATTTGACAACTTTGGCTTAAATTTAGTAGTTAAATACTCTAAAAATTAGTAAAAAGTCATTGGACACTTTTTTGTTGTATGTATAATAACGGAGAAGAAAGGGGGTTACATCTATGTCGGTAAATTGAAGTGTCAAGAACCTACCTAATCAGACTGAAACGGACTTGAAGGTTTATTTAATGCTATACTTTTTGTACGACAGAATAACCTAAAAAAATTGTACATTCTTAAAAATATGTATTTTTACCTGTACAGGGCTAAAAAATTTGTCGTTGTTTTTTATTATTATTATTTTGTTTCACTATCTTGAAAAACTGTTAATTTTCTACACTCGAAAAGGTCACTTTTCACTCCTCAAAAAATAAATCAATTTTTTTTTTAAATAATTTTTTTTAATTTGATTTAGAAAAAATTATTTAAAAAAAACTTTTTTAACCACTCAAAATTTTATTTACTCCCTAAACCCCTAAACATATTTTTACCACATTTTTTGTCAATCGACTTTTTTAGCCTATAATATTCCTAAGGCGATTTTTAACTTTTTTTTATCAAGGTCACTAAATCCCTTAAATTTGAAGGTGACTTAGTGATCCTTATCGCGCCTGCACAGTCTTCATTTAATACTTTTGACACATTCATTCTAAAAAACCAATAATTGTAATTACATATTACAAAAACTATCAATAAAAAATGGTGTGCTTTTTAATGACTACATAAATTTATGATTCTATCCTACAAAAACTAGAAAAAAAATCGGCCATATTTGATTTTGTGTTTTTTAAATACATAACATCAACTTAATTATTTATTTCAGGCAACAAATTATTTATTAATAATAAACATTTAAATATTTTTTTGTTTTTTATTAAGTTAACAAACATTTACAAGCATTTTAAGAACTAATTTTTTTAAAGCACCATATGCATTAAAAAGCAATAATTTTGAATCGAATTGATATATTTTTTTATGTTTCTGTACAATGTTTTGATCTACAAATTTTGTATTTTTACAAGAATACGAATTAATAAACTATATAAAATAAAAAAAACACTAGAAAACAAGGACTAGTTTAAAAAAATAATAATCTTGAGGTAACCTTG
This sequence comes from Aspidapion aeneum, assembly GCA_963576565.1. Lineage (NCBI taxonomy): Eukaryota > Metazoa > Arthropoda > Insecta > Coleoptera > Brentidae > Aspidapion > Aspidapion aeneum. The sequence goes on from OY755045.1 coordinate 28,564,545, forward strand.
GTATTTTTACAAAATTTGTAAAACAAACAAATTAAATAAAAATAAAGCAGAAAAGCATAAATAAAAATAATTTAATGATATAATTGTTTAAATATAAAATAAAAAAAATTTCTATATATAAATAAACCTTACTATTTTAGTAAATTTTCTGTTTTAATTTTTTAAAAGTTTTTATATTATTTATATAGATTTTATTTCAATTTTGCTTTTGATTCTTAACTCTTATCTTCGAAAAAAGTAGGTATTGCACATTTTAATAAACATATTATATAAAGGTTTCTAAAAAATAAAAAGGCGTGTTTATATACAGAATTTACAAAAAGATACTGGCCATATTATATTAGTGAATACATACGCCTTAGCTTGTTTTCCAAAAAAAGCAAAAAATAGTCCTGCTGATTTTTGTTTAAACCTAAATCTATTTTGATCATTTCTTGTACTTAAATTCCTAAGGTAAAAGACTTAACCTAAAATATTTTTGTTTTTACTTAAAAAAAGTTAAATATGCCTACTATATCTCACTTATTCTTTGAAAAAGTTAAGCAAAAATCAAATATGGCTGTTTTTTTTGTTTTCAAACAGAACTAAGAACGCAAAACGTAAAATTTTGCTAAATTGTGAAAAAAAAAAGATTTTTTAAACCACTTTACAGGGTGATCCCAATTAGGGTCCGTTTTCCTTTAATTGGTTAGGTAATATAAAAACCAAAAAAATTATTACATGAAAGTTTTGTAGAAAATTAAATCTGGATAGCAAAAAAAGAAAAGAAAAACTTTTTTTGTGATTTTTTTTTGATAAACTTTTATATTCATTTTATGATTGCATTTTTAGAAAAAATTTTCTTTTCTATGCCAATTTCTTTTTTGTTATTTTCCTTTTTCAACTGGGGCCTCACAAAATTGGATTAAATTTTGTTTGGAGATGCAAGTTCTAAAAAAACTTTCATTTATAAATATATATATATTTTTTATTTTCATATCAGTAACCAATCAATCAACATCCATACAAACTTATAGAAAATTCTTATCCGTTTTTTTTCTGAATTTTTTACATCACAGGCTCAAAATCACCTACATTATTTTGCTTCGTTAAGGTATATTTTTTAAAGTGATTTTTTTTTTCTTACGCCCTTTAAAATATTTTATTATGGGATTTTTTAAATCACATTTTCGCTAGAATATCAAAAAATTACAAAAATTTTGGCACAAAATTGTTTTTAAAATTTTAAGGGAAAGTAAAGGGAGACGTTTTTCCGAAAAATACACCGAAATATCTATTGTTAAATCACAAGATATTTGGCACAATATTTTTCATATTGGACAAGATTTTCCTAAATTTTACTATGTTATACAGTTTATTCCCTCTACCTATACATATACTATATTCTCCAAAATAAAATATCTTGCAGCAGGACATGGTTTTAAATCGTCTTTACACTACTGTATTTTCTTTTTAAGGTAACCAATTCGTTTTCAAATAAAAAATTCTTGATTTTAAAAATAATATCAGCAGTGTCAAGACGAAAATTTCGGAAAGAAAAAACCAGGAACAAAAAAATCACTTTACTTTTTTTCCTATTTGATTTTACCGCTCTATTTTTATGTTTTTTTTTTCTCTAAAAATTTACCTAGGCATACATAATTTTTAACTCGTTCCTAACATTTACTGTATACCGTGTATGTACTGCTTTATTTACTTAAAAAACACCCTTTTTAGCATTACGTACTAGTTCTGTTTTTATTTTTACCCTTTTCTATACTTTAGAAGGCCCATAGACTCGTCATTCTTTGATATTTAACTGTTAATTTAATATGTTAGGATAAGAAAAACAGATTTAAAAAAGGGTGAAGAAAAGACCAACAAAAGCTACAAGCCCTTCTCGAAAAAACAGTAGTTTTCTGGGTGGTTCATTTTTACGAGGCTGTCTTTTATATTTTGCATATAGGAACATAGAGGGCGACACTGATCGAATGTCGTTACTAAAACTTAACCTTAATCTTTATCTAACCTAAAGTCAAAACGTCAGTGCGATACACGGTCCGTAAATAAACCGGTTGTCTGGTAACTCCCAGCCAATAAGTACTCGGCAGCCTATGACGCGGCAATTTGCCTGCTCCACGATCAATAAAGAGAGACATATACGTTATATTATGAGAGAAATAAAGAAGCCGTAAAAATACCAAAATTTATTAAAAAATTAAATAATTTAAAAATGTATGATAAAAATTCCTACAGTTTTATAAATATCAGATTCAGGACACTATTATAAATCCCTTTCCTAAGTTAATTCGACTCTCTGGTTTATATTAGTTTAACTTTTTTCGCCGAACACTAAACCAAACTAGCCACATATTATTGATTTTTAAAAAATTATATTGCAAGCAATAATTTTCTTTCACTTTTTTGCTGTTTTTCGACTCTCATCAGTCCCTATATCATCAAGCTTTTGTTTCATTGTGAATCTTATTACTCTTTGTTTTACAAATGATTTTAGCAATTTATATGGAATGGAAACTTTTTTAAATATAAATTTAGTGGATCGCTTCACAATATTTGTTTTAAATTTAAAATTGCTACCATGCATTTTGTGAACCATTTATTCATTTTGTTAACATTTTCTTTCCATGATGGTGAAGGCTCAGTTAAGCCTCTAAAAGAAAGGCTTTGCACGCAAGATGGCATGGCATATGAAGGCATGTTGGTTGGTTCATTTTCATATGTATAGCAACCTAGTTCAGGGAAGTCATTGTGGTGCTTTCGTGCTAAAAATCCTGCAATATAAACTAAAACATCTTTTTCACACATATTTTTTGTAGATGTTGATACAGAAGATGAAGTAGATGAACTATCACTAAATTTCTTTTAGTTGGTCTAAAATTTCTTTTAGTTAGTCTTTAATACATTTATAGCAAGCACCATACAGGTATAACCACTACTTACAAGTCGATAAAACCCAAAATGTGCAAAAACTCCGGGCAAAGGATGAAATTATTCTATAAACAGCGTTTGACTGCTGTTTCCTAGGAAAACTGTGACGTAGCTCTGACGTCAAGGCCGTCATGACACCGAGTTACCAGACAACCGATTTATTTACGGAATATATTGAGTGCGATACATATCGTTTTATAGCTACAGTGAATTTTTTAAGTTAACAAATCAGTTGAAAAATGGGATTAAACCGAGAAAATTTTCTAGCTATAATTTTTTACAACTTTCGAAGGAAATTATTTCAACAAGAATGCCTTGCCCAGTTGATTTCTGTTTTCGGTAATGAAGCTACATCCGTCGACAGTTTCACCTTGGTATGGAGAAATCAAGTGTGGACGGATTAGCCTTAGCGACGATCCAAGGACACGTGCACCAGAAACGGCTGTCACCCAGGAAAACATCGATGTTGTGCGCACGACCATCATAGAAGATCTACATGTGTCATATCGCGAGATTGAGGCTTCATTGGGGATTTCAAAGACCTCAATTCAAAAAATATTGCACGAAGAATTAGAGGTGAGAAAATTAGTTTCCCGCTGGATACCGCATCTCTTAACAGAAGAACAGAAAGAAGCTATGTGGTGATGAATCGTGGATTTATTCATATGAACCCGAAAATAAACGTTTGTGGTCTGTTCGGGTGTTCCCAGATGAAAAAAAGCCAAAAAAAGTCACCCGTTTTCGAAGTGTACCCAAAAAGATGGTCGCGACATTTGTCTCAAAAGCAGGTCATGTAGCAACAATTCCTCTGGAAGATCAAAGGACTGTTAAGGCCGATTGGTACATCACCATTTGTTTCCCAGGTAGCAGGGGGTCATCAAATGACGTCTTTTTTTCGTCGAAAAGTGGTCATTTGGATGACCAGCAGGTCATCTACCAAAAAATGTTGTCTTTAAGGCGTCAGTTACTTGACGTCTTTTCGTAGTGCATTTTTTGACGTCTGAAAAACGTCTTATATTGGTCACTACCCACACTGCACACTTTGTCCAAGGGACATACACTCATACTTACATAGATGGCGCCCCAGTCAGTACTTGACCGGATTTATACGGAATCAAGACAAACTTCGAGGCTTCTTTCGCTTCAAGGTGGAGATTTGTAAGTCTAGGTATAAGTCTATTTTGATCTGTACCTCACAGACGAACACCGCTGTACCTGTTCCAGTACTTCCAGGTCTAAGTCACAGAACAGTCACACCTTCTGTGTCTAAGTTCCCTTCAGTGTTCTGAACTGCAGGGAATATTTCATATATTCAGACGAGTTTAAAAAAAGTCATAAATAGGTTTGTGTTTGTGTGTGTGTGTGTGTCTAATGTTCTGATTTGGTCCCAAATACGTCATATTGCTGACGTCTTTAAAGCGTCTAAAATGACGTCATTTTGGGTGTCTTTTGAACGTCATTTAAAGGTCATTTACACGTCAGATTAGAGACGTCAATGGTCATTAAAAATGACCTGTTTTTGACGTTTAAAAAACGTGACCTTGCTACCTGGGTTGCCGAAAGTCATCGCTGAGCTTCGAAAAACGAACCCCGAATCATCCTCCACCAAGACAGTGCAAGTTCAGACAAAGCATAAAAAACCATTAATATTTTAACCCAAGAAAACGTCGAATTGTTGGACCATCCTTCATACAGTCCCGACCTGAGTCCCAACGATTTCTTTAGTTTTCTGAAAATCAAGAATGGACTGCGTGATCAAAGATTTCAGTCGCCAGAGGAAGGAAGCAGTTGATGCCTTCAAGAATGCAATTTTGACAATACCAACAAACGAGTCGAATTACACCTGTGACAACTGGTTTGAGCGCATGCAAGTCTTTAAAAGGTATCTAGGGTAAATGCGGGAGAGTTGCCGCGGAGGGAGAGATGCCGCTTTTCACGTATTTCAATGATTACGCTATAACATGGGCAACCAAGTATCATTTAGTGAACGGTTATAACATCGGACGTGTTTGTTTTCTAAAATATCGCTTGCAATCCTTGAATTTACGACGGTAAGGTAAAATTTTCTTAGCAAAATTTTAAGAACTGCCCTAATAAGTGTGGTTCTTTGCAATGTGGTAGTTTTTTTTCACATTCGTGTGTTTTATTCAGTATTTTGGGGTTATGTTTACAGGTGCCATGCCGTATTTTGTTGCGTTTTAAATCTGTGACCTTGATAATCAGGTGCTGCATCTCCCCCAACAAAAAGGACAGTTGCCGCATTTTCAAGAAGACCGAGAAAAAATTCAATGGAGTGACAGCGATGATGAACCTCTAGCCAAAAAGAAAAATGAAAACCAGGAACGCTGCGTGGAATGCTTCGAAGTTTACGCAACAACAACTATGTCACTTGCACCATGTATGGTAAAGTTTGTAACATCTGTTCCAGACTCGAATTAAGGAAAAAAAATTAAAATTAGAGGTTTTTTAGAGAAACGGTTACAGCGGCGTCTCTTCTATTTTGAAGCGGCATCTCCCCTAGTAGTATGAGAGAGATGCCGACTTTAATTAAAAAAATTTTTTTGCTATGTTCATGTTTTCTTACATATATTTTTTATTTTTGTATTTTAATAAAGTTTAACGCAGTGCATTGATTCATTTTGAAGAAAAAATCTCAAGACTTACAGATATTACAGCTATTTTTCAAAAAGTGCGGCAACTCTCCCGCATTTACCCTACTGTTTTATTCCAGCTGTATATGCAAAACTTAAAAGACAACCCTCGTACATGGACTGTTTTTATGAGTGGATTTGGATTTTTTTCGTGGTAATTTGAAAACAGCTTCATACATTTCTAGGAAATTAGAGCTTAAGAGGTTGAAATACCGGGTGTAAACTCAGATATTTTAATGGGTCATAGAGTGGACCAAAATAAGAAAAAAATCATATAACATGGGGGGGTCCCTGTTTTCAAGATATAGAATTTTTATAGTTTGAGAAGTGGGGGAAAAAAGTTTTAGTAAAAAAGAAAATCTGCTACCGACAAATGATTATCTGGCTATTTATGATTAAAAAATGTAGTACACATTTTTTTGTTAAGGAGATAGAGGCATCAAAGTTTCCTCCAAAGTGGTTAAAAATTTTACAAAAATTAAAACTAAAAAAAATATATATCAATGATATGTTATTGTTTTGTCTACCTAGAGACTTGCATCTAATAATATAAAACATTAACAAAAATATTGCGTTTAATATGGATGGCATTTATCAAAGTTTATAACAAAAAAACAGTTTTTCTTTAAAAAAAATTGCTCCCATATTTTTGTTTATTAATTTAAATCTGATTTCTGTTCCTATTTTGATACACCACTTTACCAAATTTCATATTGTTAAAGACGTTATAACCAAAAAAGTTTAAAAAATCGTCAAATTTGATTCTCTGTATCTCGAAAACAAAAGGGTTTTCACCAGTGGCGGCTGCTACAGGGAGGGAAACGGGGCAGTGCCCTCCCAAAACTAGACAACAAACAGTATTTTTAATTGATTTAATTAAAAATAGTTAAATTTTCCTTTACGACATGATTATCTAGTTCTTTTTATTATCTGTGATTAACATCAAGCGATTAATTGGGTGAACTTTTTTAGCGTAACTAATTACAAGCCGGCAGCGCCGCGCGAGGCAAGGATTCAATTTCACCCGTTTTTCAGCGGGGTAAGGGTGGATGTTTTCGAGCGCGGGCGGGAGGAATGTGTGTTTTAGTTGAAGTCGGCCATGATCATCGTGCGGAAACGTCCGTTGCCCTTCAGCACGATGCCGGTTCTATCCTTAGTGAAGAGGTATGAGTTTGTTTTATTTGGGCTATGTCAGTAGTAAAAAGCATTGCCGGTCGCGTGTCATTGTTTTTGTTATCGTTTGTTTATAAAATGGATATAAATACCGTCGATTACATAATTAACTGTGCAAATTTAAATACGTTGACATATGAACTTCGATTACAAATAAAATCTTTAGGGCCACATAGACCGGACCTAAAAATCCTAAAAATTAACCAACATTTTAGTGCAAGTAATAAAAAATTATACGATCCTGAAAACTGATTGTGTGGTTGTGTAAAGCAAAAAAATCACATATTTTAATGAGTGGTAGAGGAGGTCAAAATAAGAAAAAAAATTCATATAACATGGGTGTGAAAACCAAAGTACAGGGTGTCCCAAATTGGGCACTTTTAGGGGGTTTAAGGTACTTCTAGGGGAGACAGAGAAAAACTGACCACGCATTGCGAGGCTCAAATTTTAAGAGGACTTATAGTGAAAACCGCATTTTGAAATACCGTCGCGTCTTTGAGCTACGGGGGCTTTTTGAAAAGTCTGCATTTTGGACTACTACTACTATTACTACTACTACTAATAACTTCGTTATTAGTGGAAATTTTGATTTATAGTAAATTGCAATTGTATAGACTTTGTCACGAGGAATTCACCCGCTAAATTAAATTTTAACTGTCACTTTTAGTTTTTGAGATATGACATAAAGTTGCATTTTTTCTTATGGAATGGCCTATATTTTATTTAATTATCGAATTCGTGAATGAATTCTTTTCAAAATGATGTATCATATGTTATTGTTTGATTGAGCGGTTTAGGAGATATTCAGCTTTTTCACTTATTTCTAATGCGGTATGATTTACTGCTGAGGCAGGTTAAGGCCCTCCAGTATTTTTATTATTTTACACAGTAACATGTCATACTTTTCATCGTTTTGATACATATTTCAAAATAAAATTAAAAACGCTTTTGTGCAAAATAATTTCACATCAAAGCGTAATGTCAAATTGTTTAAACAATTGAAAACAATGACAAAACGCCAAGACGCAAGGCCGACTTGATTTGCATAGTATAAGACAACAAAACCATAGGAGCATTGAAGTAGGATTTGACCGCAAGGCTTTCATGTCAATGACATCATGTCATTCAACGCACACTAGATACAAATAAACATATTTAATTATCTCCGAAACCGCTCAATCAAATCATGACATATGTTACATCATTTTGAAAACAATTCAATGACGCATTCGAAAATTAATTAAAATATAGGCCATTCCATAAGAAAAAATGCAACTTTATGTCATATCTCAAAAACTAAAAGTGACAGTTGAAATTTAATTTTGCGGGTGAATTCCTCGTGACAAAGTCTATAAAATTGCAATTTACTCTAAATCAAAATTTCCACTAATAACGAAGTTATAGGCCCCCTTCCAAAATGCAGACTTTTTAAAAAGCCCCCGTAACTCAAAGACGAGACAATTTTTCAAAATGCGGTTTTCACTTTAAGTCTTCCCTTGAAATTTGAGCCTCGCAATGCGTGGTCAGTTTTTCTCTGTCTCCCCTAGAAGTACCTTAAACCCCCTAAAAGTGCCCAATTTGGGACACCCTGTACTTTGGTTTTCACACCCATGTTATATGAATTTTTTTTCTTATTTTGACCTGCTCTACCACTCATTAAAATATGTGATTTTAGGTTGTATTTAATTTTAAGAATTTTGGTAACTATCACGAATATATTTTGAGATAAAAATATTTAAAAATAATAATATCCCCAGAAGAAAATTTTTACTGTTGGCGAACATATACAGCTCCGGTTGTTGTAAACTATGGGATCGTGGCCCCCTTTTTGATCGCTCTACTAGAATTTTACACGACAAGGTTTTGGTTTGTTAACAATTCAAAGTCAAAAGTGACGGGACTAGGGGCCTTTTAACAATAATACTTAATAATTAATAAATACATATTTATCAAGTTACCGTTTTTCATTAAGAAGAACCCACACTTTTGCCATCTTTATAAAACTTTTGGGTCAAAAATTTTAGTTGACAATGTCAAAAAATGATTTTGATTTTTCCTCTAGTTCTTTTTTTTTATTTCTACATTTTTTTATTTACACAATAAACTAGAGTTAGTAATGGGTAACTCTGGCAGTGACCTCTGCATATCCAAATAAATTTTGTTTTTAATATAAAAAAACCTTTTTCAAAATTTTCTGGGGTGTTTAAAAAGTATCTGTTAAACCATTTTTGTTCGACTCCTGGTTCTCAAGTATTGATACACTTTTTAAACATCCTGTAAAAAATCAATGAAATTTAACTAAACTAAAAACCCACCAAATATTTTCCGTCAATTTCAATTAAATTTTTGATAGTAAAGGTTGTCCCAAATTCAATGTGTAAATGTCCCCTTTCACTTTAAGTTTATAAGATATTACTACACTTTATATTTTTTACGAAATTGCCACTCTTTTTCGATTTTTTAAAATCAGCGAGTAATTTCGTTTGACAATTTCAGCCTGAATCAAAAAGCTTTGTGGCGTTGTTCTTATTTTTAGTGCCATTGGATGTTAACATTTTATCAGAGAAGTCATGTTTAAACGCATTTGACAGCACTTCATTGACAGTGTCTTTTAGTTTAGTTATAGATCAATGATGAAAATCAGAAAAGGTATTTTTTTGTTGTTGTCAACTTGTTGGCTTTAATTTGCATGGTAAGAAGACTTATAAAAAAGTTTCCGGTCGCCATTTTATAGTTTTAACAAGCTTGACGCCTTTTACAGATTTATGTTGAATTTTAGCGCACGAAACGATGTCGTTTTGGTTTTTAAATAGACACTTATGAAGGTACGCTTTCTATTGAGTAAATTTGCAAAAAGTTCGCTCTTAAAGACTGTTGTGTGTCTAGAGAAGGAGTGAATTTCCAAATTCTCGTCCAAACTGGACAAATTTGCGCTTAAAGCGAACACTACTTTTTTGGCCCATACATCTGAGCGCGATTTTTTTGAGGAAGCTATTCATTCGCAAAAATTCTAATGAAAACGCACCTTAAGACATTGACATAAAAATCTGCTTTTCTAAATATCAGTCTGTTGTTCAAAAAAAGAGCGCATTGTAAACTGATGAACGCCTGTAGAAATGTTCTATTGTTTTAACTCTATTGTTGGCAATTGTTTTAAACTGCTTGTAGGCGTGGCTTGCTTGATGGTGGTGGTTCTGGCGACCGGTTGTCATCCTTATGCGTGACGTTTCATGTGGAGTGCCAAGTGATCTGACCTGTAGAATAAAAAAGTTGCTATTTGACTAACCATATCAATTCAAAATTCCAATCGAAATCGCCATTTTGTATTTTAAAATAACGGAATAATTTGGGTTCTTTTTAAAAGCCCATGTTCATGCTGCCTTCTTCCCCTTCCTCAGGAAATCGTAGGTAATCCCAACATTTTTGACAATTACATAAAAACACAGGGTAAAAAACCATGTGTTTTAGGCTTGTCCATCATTTTACAAAACAAGACGGTGGCACTCTAATTTTATATGCTAGAATAATTGATTTCTTATTTATCCAATAGCGTTTGTAACTTAAAATTCCGTTAAGTATTAAAAAAGTTAGAAACCAAACAAATTTAATTCATACAGCGCTCTCTAGCGGTCAAAGCTCCGTTGAAGTATCGCGAAATTTAACGTTGTATGGACGTCTGGTCTAATTTGCAATCAGTGACTTTGAAAAAGTTAAAAATATGTTTTATTTAATAACTTACCGACTAAAGCAGCGTTCACAGTGACGACACTTGAACGGCTTGGCTCCGGTGTGTTTCCTGTAGTGGCGAGTCAACTCGTCGCTGCGAGCAAAACGCCACTCGCATCCTTCCCAGGAACACTTGTAGGGTTTCTCGCCTGAAAGAAAAACAAGATATCGTTAACAAATGTACATTTTAGTACTCAGGAATTATAAATCAAAAGTTTTTGTGACTAGCGGGTAAAAAATTATTTTGTTTATCTTGCATTTTGAGTCTTTTTTACCATTAAAACAAATGACAGGGAAAAGTTTAAATGACATCTCATGAAATATCAAAAACTAGAAAAGATGAGTGCCGTAGTTTGGCAGTATTTTGACAAATTTCAAAATGGTTGAATACTGCGATTATTTAGTAAAATTTGTATATTGAGATTTTTTCTGTGAACTATTTTTAAACACACTTTGCCAATCATTGCGAGGCGGATTGAACCTCCTTAATCCCCTCCCTTCTAGTATGGGCGCACCCAGGGCCCGGGACCCCCCAAAGCCTTAGATTTTTTTACATATTTTCGACATATTTTAGAAAAAAACACAAAAGATAGCTTAAAATTCGACCTCATGAGGCTTCGCCCCCCCCCCCCCCGCAAGAGGCCTCGGCCCCCACCAGACATATTCCTGGGCCCGCCACTGCTTCTAGGTACGACCTTGCAGGCTCAGTCATATCTCTTAAGAACAACATATAAATATGAGATTCAAATTCATAACCGTTTAACAAAGATGTATGAAAGTTACTTGCTTCTACTTTTAAACGATATGGTTAATTCTTATAAATGAAGTTTAATAAGAAACTTGATTTCGCCAAAAATCTCTTTTATTTTAATAAAATTTTAAATTATTGCTAAAGAAAAAATAAATGGATCCATGACGGATCTGATACCTTCGTAGCTAGTCTATTAGCACACTTCAAGTGAATTATATCAGCCTTGAAAATTGTTTTTTGTAAATATCTCACAAAATAAAGCTACGAAGTTTTCGGTTTTAACCCAAATTAATGAGCAAAATGTAGTCTACTATATTCCGTAAACCGCATATTAATGCGATGCTCCGTTAAAAAGTTAGCATTTTGAAAAAAAATTAATTGTCAAAAAACTCATTATTAATGGATTTTGACCAAAGCTCGTTAGAGTGTCGAATACAATTTTGTGAAAATCGGTTAATCGGTTTAGATAGGTCAAAATACACACAAATAACACATATCGTCGTTGATCTTACAAACTGACGTATCTCAAAAAAATGCAGTTTTGAGAAGACCATAATACTACCTTATTTGTGTCCTTCTTTCATCTCACAAAGTGTCGTGACTCATAAAAATCCTTTAAATAGCACAAAAATCATTAGATTCAAGAACATTTTTAGTGATATACATCCAATATAAACTTTCCCTAAAACTTGAAATTGCTCTCTTGTAAAATTACAATAAATGAGTTACGTCAGTTTGTAAGATCAACGACGATATTCGGCGTAGTTTCAAAAAAAATTTTTTCGTCGAAACTAATAACCTTTCCAACCATTGCTGCGCGGGCTAGAAAGTAAAAATAAATTTTGAATTAAACGAACATTTTTAATAAAAGTCATGACATGCTAGGATAGATAGAGGATACTCTATGTTGAAAGATGGCGCGTGAAAATGACTGACTCCGACGACAGCGTTTCCCACTCCTTATTTGAACTTCGAAATTGCCATTTAATATTAACTAAGATAATCTGCAGCTTGAAATTATCTGCAAGAACACATTTAGATATATACGGGACAAATAATAAAATAGTCCACAGTACAGCAGCGTGTCCCATATTTGATGGAAAAAGAGTACGATAAGGTAAAGAGTGAAAGAATTGTGATTATCCCGGGCACCAAGCGACTTTGAATCACATTATCTTGGTGTCCACCAAATTGAGCTGGCAAATTGTCTGCAATAAGCGGACAGAGCCAATAGATAGTTTTTAGTCGTGCCAAAAATGGCCGATGACTAACGCTATTTAACACTGTTGACATTTGAACGTCACATGTATTTAACAGCTTCCGTGGAATGCCGCAAACTCACAGACGGTTAATATAAGAATTTTGACGTACATAACGTTTTGCTTCACGTTTTACTTGATCAGGTAAAACGGATCAGGCAAAACCTTTTGTGTAGACAATAAAACGTACGTTTTGCCTGAACTGAACAGGACTGAAGTCGGACCTGTTGAACTGATCGGTAGAGGATTTGTTTCCGGTAAAACGTCAGATTTAGCGGCATTTCTTGTGGTAGTGCATACAATTTTCATTCCTTTCGAGTGCAACTTAGAAGTTGGTATACGAAACGTCCGACATTAGATAAGATAATTTTTTAGGAAATCAAACAGGTTATTGTCTTCCTCCACTAATTTTTAATTTGTTTTAAACAAATAGTCCCGACATGTTTCGTAAGCAGAAACTTACATCTTCAGGGGACATTACCAAACTAAGTCAGCACAACATTTTGAAAAACTGGTTAAAAACTATGTTTAGCTACTGAAACGGTTAAGTCATAGATATTTAAAACAAAAAACATTATTGACAAAAGCAGTGCTTCCTCCATGGTGTATCAAAAACTGATCTAAAAACGTACGTTAAAACTATCAAGTGTGTAAGCTAGTCTTTCAACCGTCATACTTGACCCTTTTGACTGACAGGCAAGACGTAAGGTAAAATGTTATGTCTAGACCGGGCTTAAAACGTGCGCAATTGTGTTTTAGCGAGCTTCTATTGCATTCCGTGCCATTTGGCTGGCGCTGGCTGCACATGTCATTGCAGTGTTTACCGGAACCATTAAGTAAATTATATGGGTCATAAACTAAAAGGCGGAACCCATTTATTTGACATAGGGGAACATGGGAGAATAATAAATAACCAGGGGTATTGGGAAATATTTTTTGCGACTCTTGCAATTTGTCTTCACACAATTCTTCTACTACAATATTAATAAACTTTTAGCACTTTTGTACTCTTTTTTAAACATATTTTTGACAAGCAAACCATTTCAGATAATAGTTTTTTTTGTCTGAAGAAAACATTTTATTTTCAGTTTTAATATTTAAGTTTGTTGTCAAATTTAAGACAGAATCTATGTGTTGTTTTAAATTTTGCTTGTAATAAACAAGTAGCTCAGAATGGAAATGTTTCTTATTATCCTTTCGTTTTGACTATCTTGGGATAAAAAAAACATCGTAATGAGGCAATAAGAAATATATTCTTTTTTGTTGCAAATTGATTTCAGTACTTAGTGAAGTTGAAATTTGACAAAAGTGACCTATGTAAAGCTTTAGAACTGGCAAGTTGCAAACATATTAAATGGCATCTAACGCAAATAGTCCACAGTACACTGGTCTATTTTTTAAGTGAATTTTTTATTTATTTTTATAACAGTGCAAGCGCGGATCTGGGTCAAAATCTAGGGGGGGGGGGTAATAATCGACAAGATTTTTTTTTGCAATATAATTTTTTTTTCTAGGGGGTAATTTTTCTGTTTTCCCTTTAATTATTGGGAAAAAGTGCATATATTATTTTCTAGGGGGGGGGTAATTACCCCGTTACCCCCCCTCAAATCCTCGCTTGACAGTGTGTGCAGGCGTAGACATGCTTCGTGCATTGGACTGACTAAACCAAACATATGATTTGTGGAATAATATTGCCATTAACTTTCAAACATATTTTTTATGTTACAGAAAAAAAAATGCTGCTAATTTGAGAGTTAATACCTGTTTTTAGCTCACACATATACTATACTATAGTAGTGTGGGCTATGGTGATCCTAATTTTTTCGAGAAAAAAAAAGTTGCTCCGATTTCAAAAATTTTTATATATCTTTGCGTTTCAGATGATTTTGAAACTTTTTTGTCGCGCCGTCTGTCTGTCTGTCTGTCTGTCTGTCTGTCTGTCTGTCTGTCTGTCTGTCTGTCTGTCTGTCTGTCTGTCTGTCTGTCTGTCTGTCTGTCTGTCTGTCTGTCTGTCTGTCTGTCTGTCTGTCTGTCTGTCTGTCTGTCTGTCTGTCTGTCTGTCTGTCTGTCTGTCTGTCTGTCTGTCTGTCTGTCTGTCTGTCTGTCTGTCTGTCTGTCTGTCTGTCTGTCTGTCTGTCTGTCTGTCTGTCTGTCTGTCTGTCTGTCTGTCTGTCTGTCTGTCTGTCTGTCTGTCTGTCTGTCTGTCTGTCTGTCTGTCTGTCTGTCTGTCTGTCTGTCTGTCTGTCTGTCTGTCTGTCTGTCTGTCTGTCTGTCTGTCTGTCTGTCTGTCTGTCTGTCTGTCTGTCTGTCTGTCTGTCTGTCTGTCTGTCTGTCTGTCTGTCTGTCTGTCTGTCTGTCTGTCTGTCTGTCTGTCTGTCTGTCTGTCTGTCTGTCTGTCTGTCTGTCTGTCTGTCTGTCTGTCTGTCTGTCTGTCTGTCTGTCTGTCTGTCTGTCTGTCTGTCTGTCTGTCTGTCTGTCTGTCTGTCTGTCTGTCTGTCTGTCTGTCTGTCTGTCTGTCTGTCTGTCTGTCTGTCTGTCTGTCTGTCTGTCTGTCTGTCTGTCTGTCTGTCTGTCTGTCTGTCTGTCTGTCTGTCTGTCTGTCTGTCTGTCTGTCTGTCTGTCTGTCTGTCTGTCTGTCTGTCTGTCTGTCTGTCTGTCTGTCTGTCTGTCTGTCTGTCTGTCTGTCTGTCTGTCTGTCTGTCTGTCTGTCTGTCTGTCTGTCTGTCTGTCTGTCTGTCTGTCTGTCTGTCTGTCTGTCTGTCTGTCTGTCTGTCTGTCTGTCTGTCTGTCTGTCTGTCTGTCTGTCTGTCTGTCTGTCTGTCTGTCTGTCTGTCTGTCTGTCTGTCTGTCTGTCTGTCTGTCTGTCTGTCTGTCTGTCTGTCTGTCTGTCTGTCTGTCTGTCTGTCTGTCTGTCTGTCTGTCTGTCTGTCTGTCTGTCTGTCTGTCTGTCTGTCTGTCTGTCTGTCTGTCTGTCTGTCTGTCTGTCTGTCTGTCTGTCTGTCTGTCTGTCTGTCTGTCTGTCTGTCTGTCTGTCTGTCTGTCTGTCTGTCTGTCTGTCTGTCTGTCTGTCTGTCTGTCTGTCTGTCTGTCTGTCTGTCTGTCTGTCTGTCTGTCTGTCTGTCTGTCTGTCTGTCTGTCTGTCTGTCTGTCTGTCTGTCTGTCTGTCTGTCTGTCTGTCTGTCTGTCTGTCTGTCTGTCTGTCTGTCTGTCTGTCTGTCTGTCTGTCTGTCTGTCTGTCTGTCTGTCTGTCTGTCTGTCTGTCTGTCTGTCTGTCTGTCTGTCTGTCTGTCTGTCTGTCTGTCTGTCTGTCTGTCTGTCTGTCTGTCTGTCTGTCTGTCTGTCTGTCTGTCTGTCTGTCTGTCTGTCTGTCTGTCTGTCTGTCTGTCTGTCTGTCTGTCTGTCTGTCTGTCTGTCTGTCTGTCTGTCTGTCTGTCTGTCTGTCTGTCTGTCTGTCTGTCTGTCTGTCTGTCTGTCTGTCTGTCTGTCTGTCTGTCTGTCTGTCTGTCTGTCTGTCTGTCTGTCTGTCTGTCTGTCTGTCTGTCTGTCTGTCTGTCTGTCTGTCTGTCTGTCTGTCTGTCTGTCTGTCTGTCTGTCTGTCTGTCTGTCTGTCTGTCTGTCTGTCTGTCTGTCTGTCTGTCTGTCTGTATGTCTGTCTGTCTGTAACGACCAACGCGCATAACTCAAAAACCGCTTGGCCGATTTTAATAAAATTTGGTACCTAGGCTGGGTCTTGGGTCGAGATGGTCCCATTTAAAAATGAACAAAATCCACCGAACATAAACCAAATAAAAGGGTGGGGGTAGATTTCAAAAATTTGAGTTTAAGTCAAAACATGGCTTGTGTGGTATCGAACAAAAGGTAATTTAGTCTGGAGTTGAATAAGATATATTTCAGGTTTTACTTTTATTAGCTCGCACGTACACTATAACTATAGTACCTAGTGTGAGCTTAGGGGCCCCCCATATATTACAGACAGAGTATTTTTTCTGTTGCCTTAAAAATGTGTTTGAAAGTAAATGGAAACACTGTCCCCTAAATCATATGCTTGGTTTAGTCAATCCGAAGCTCAAAAGCTTTCTGCGCCCGCGCGTTCTGTTGAAAATCACTTTCAAGATTTTTCGCAGAGGAAAAAGTTAGGCATCTCGGCCGAATAAAGTATATGTACGAGAATTCAGCCTGTTAGTCATCACTTCAAAAATAGACCGGTGTACTGTTTTCACACTTCAGTCAAAGTTGAAGATAACATCACTACTCAAATCAATATGAAACAAAAAAGAATATATTTCTTATTGACCCATTACGATGTTTCCTATTACCCCACGATAGTCAAAACGAAGGGGTAATATGAAACATTTTCATTGTAAATTACTTGGTTAACACAAGAAAAACCGCAAAGTATTAAAACTGCAATTAAAGTTTTCCTTTAGACAAAAAATATTCCCCCATCTCTCCCTTTTTAATATCTCGATTTTACTAGTCTTGCACACCAAACGACAAATAACTGCACCGCCGTCGGAGTCGAAACCCGTTATCGGGCCTAGATTTAGCAGGACCAAAAACTATTTAATAACTAAAAACGAAATGAAAACAAAGAAGGAAGGCTAAGGAAAGATTTAATAAGATTAACAAAGTTGAAGAAGAATTTAAAATGACACAAGATTTACACACGAATTTACAGGCTCCTTCTACGTACAGATATATCATTAATTTTATTGTCTCCGGCTTTCTCGCGTACACTTATATTAATGGGATGTACCACTACGACACGAAGCATCGCGTCGCAACCATAGACGTACATGGGGATTTTCGATTTTTAAAGTTTTTTACTGGGAGTTAAGAAAAAGTCAAAAATTTTTACTGCCCCTATTTTGTATAAATAAATGAATTTTGACAACCAACGGCATTTTTAATAAAAATGTGGCTGTTATGATAAAAAATAATACCTATAATCTTAAAGTTTAGTACCCGTGAATAAAGAAAACAACATTTTTTTGTGGCTTAGCGGGTATAGAAAAACAAATTTCTCAATATTTTTAGGACAAAACAGTTAACTGTCAACACTTAATAGGTGTCTATTAGTTCTTGGATCCCCGTGGTTGTAGCTTTCGAGCTGCTCACGAGAAAATACAAGAGTAACAAAATGTTTCGATACCCGCTTAGCCACGAGAAATTGTTGTTTTCTTTATTCACGGCTCCTAAACTTTACGTTTGTAGTATTTTTGACTCACACTCCGCCGGCCCGAGATAAAACGTCGCGAAACCGGTAAAAATGCAATATGCATTAACCCGATCTGAGGGACAAATTACGTTACGGTCATGGGTAATGTTTTTCGTTTTGTTTGCCTGCCTTTTGTTTTTACTCTGGTAGTTTCTTTTGTATTTGGTAGATGTCGCCACTTGTGTTAAAAGCATTTGGTATCGCAGGCATTATTTTTTTATTTCGCTTACCAATATTGTAAGAGGAGAATTATATACCGTCCCTTTAGCTTTAGAAAATTGTCACATTAACTATGCAGTGTTCTGAGGAGACCCTTAAGGACGAAACCGTTAATTGTGAATTTTCTTTTTTTCTTATTAAAAATAAAACTAAGTAAAAATTTTCATTAAACCAGCAAAACTATTGTCTAACAAGAAAACCAGAAAATAGGTTTAATTCCTTTGACAATTCAATTAATTCCTTTGAAACTATTTTTTTAATAAGTGTTTTCAAAATGGGGTTGGTAGTTAAATGGCTAAAATGTATTTACTAGTTTTTGAGTTATCGTGTCGCAAAAACAAAATAAGTCAACCAAGCATACTTTTTTAGTTAACACGAAAAAAAAAACTATTTTTCAGCAGCTGCTCAAATCTTGGATTAGTCAAGTAATATTATTTAAAACACAACTTTTTATGAAGAAAATTATTGGGTTTACAATATGGGGTTGTTTAGAAATTGAAAGAAAAATGTTTTGCATTTATCTCTAAAATTTTAGTTTTTTTAGAAAATAGAATACTTAACCAAATTTTAGTTTAAGCATGTTTTCAGCTGTTATAAGCAAATAAATATCTAAAAAATTAGAGTCAATTCTGGCATAAAAAAATGCGAATTGCCCATATCTCTACTACTTATCACTACAAAAAATTATTTTTAAGTCCTAAAAATTTCGGAGGAAGATTGAACCCCCCTGCCCCCCCCTAGGTACGGCCTGCGTTATAGTGGAAATTAATAGTTAGGTACTTTGTGTGTACTCACGTCACTTGAGGTACCGATAAGATGTTGAAGGATGCGCTATCAACATTTAAGTAGATTATAGATTTAAATCAAACATGTCTTAAATGAATCTTAATTGTAAAGTAAACGATTGGTTTGGCTGCCGGAGGTCTATTTTTTCTGTGTGGTTAAAGATTGCTACGACTCGGCGCCACTGTGCTGGCATCGCAGGTATTACTCCTGCTTCGACGCCCCATTTTGAATCTAATTTTTCTCCGCCGCTTTTCACTGCTCTTGAGCGTCTTTGACTGATTTCTGATTTTGATTGATCTCCTTTTTGCTAAATCGAGCAGGCGTTAGTATTAGCACCTAACTTTAGAGTCCTTACAATAATAGAAAGTTTAAGGCTATATTTTAAACTCTGGGGATTCGCTGTCACCTTTCACATCTTCTTTTAACTTGTGTAGCATACCCCACAACAGCTCGAGGTACTGGTATGTATATTGCTAGCTCTGTACCTTGCCGCCCGCCACTGGATTGTTCAATGACTACACTGCATAAGACGTCAGGACGGGTTAAAAGGGTTCCCAAAAGATGGCATCAGTTGCCATGCAAGACCTTTGAGGAGTTAGTATTAGCACCTAACTTTAGGGTCCTTACAATAATAGAAAGTTTAAGGCTACATTTTGAGTTCTGGAGATTCGCTGTCACCTTCCAAATCTTCTTTCAACTTATGTAGCATACCACACAACAGCTCGAGGTACTAGTATGTATATTGCTAGCTCTTTACCTCGCCTGCGGCACCGGGAGCCATTGAATTGTTTGAGAACGTAGTGCTTGGGAGAGGTTCAGCTCTTTATAAATGACTACACTGAACAGACGTCAGGACGGGTTTTAAGGGTTCCCAAAAGATGACGTCAGTTGCCAAGGCCTTTGAGGAGTTAGTATTAGCACCTAACTTTAGGGTCCTTACAATAATAGAAAGTTTAAGGCTACATTTTAAACTCTGGGGATTCGCTGTCACCATTCACATCTTCTTTCAACTTGTGTAGCATACCACACAACAGCTCGAGGTACTAGTATGTATATTGCTAGCTCTTTACCTCGCCTGCGGCACCGGTCACTATTGAATTGTTTAAGAACGTAACGCTGGGGAGAGGATCAGCTCTTTACAAATGGCTACACTGCATCAGATGTCAGGACGGGTTAAAAGGGTTCCCAAAAGATGGCATGAGTTGCCAAGGCCCTTAAGGAGTTAGTATTAGCATCTAATTTTAGGGCCCTTACAATACAATCTGGGGATTCGCTGTCACCTTTCAGATCTTCTTTTAACTTTTTGTAGCATACTACAACAGCTCCAAGGACTAGTATGTATATTGCTAGCTCTTTACCTCGCCTGCGGCACCGGGCGCCAGTCAGCTCTTCACAAATGGCTACATTGCATCAGACATCAGGACAGGTTGTAAGGATTCCCAAAATATGGCGTTAGTTGGAAGGCCTTTAAACAATTCTCATTTACTTTTTGGTTCAAAATAACTTCATATACTTGTAAGTCGTCAAAATTTGTAACCATATCTGCGGTAGATACCTATAATAACATATGCATATATACAAAATTTTGAAAATAATTTTTCTAAATAATTTTTTTTTTAAACAATTTAATTTTTTTCGTATTTTTTTAAAATTATAGCTACCTCTTTTTGGGAGGCTGAAATCAGTGTTAGCCTAACCGTCAAATGCTCGCAAACAGATCCTAACCTGTCCAGACAGGATACGTTTGCGTTCAAATGACCACGGTTCGGTTCGGTATACTTACTTTGAGTTAACATCAATTTCGACCTCTAAAAAAGGCGATAGGGGAGATGTTTATGATTTAAAAAATCCTGCCTAGAAATATTTATTGTTTACATTCTATAATGTCATACTAACACGTAAAGCTGGCAACAGTATAGAGCTGACCCTCTCCCCAGCGCTACGTGTTTACGATACTTAGTTCCGCCAGGATCTAAGACTATGCGAAATGTTGGAATTTCGTACTTAGCATATTTACCCATTTAATTTTATACTCCAGTGACTATCATTCCAATTAATTATTGCCATACTTTGTAACAGGGGCCTAGTATGACAGTGGTACTGTCATTTCAACTGGCCAAGGCTTAAACGTTGCGAGCAACCAATTTATGCAACAATTAAAATAACTGATAAATTATTATTTTACACGATCTCGAAAGGGAATTTGATGGAAAATCATACATACCTTTTCAATTTTCGTCTTGAAAGTTCACATTATCACTTCTTATATTTATTATTTAAATATCAAATTTTTGTACTATTAAACTTTTGTATTCGTGAAATAGGTGAAGCTATTCAATGAACTATTTAATTTACTTAATATTACTGTTTAGGTTTGGGATGTATTATTGATTAAAAATGCCGATTTTAGGGCAACGAAAGGTTTGTATTTTGATATTAAAAACCAGAAAAAGTGATAGCAATAATATTGTAAAACACTGGAAACAGCAATAATTTAAGCTTTAAAATGAAAATAAACACTAAAAGAAAAGACTAAAATAATTATGAATAATAAAGTTAACAGTTTTATACAAAGATGAACTGATTTACAAAATTTTACATTTCCCCAGTTGAAGAAAATAAACCCCCCCTTTAATTTAAAAGAAATAAAGCGAACCAAGCCAAGCCCAACTAAAGAATGTTTTCTCTAACGACTTTCGAAAGTTTTCTTGTCTCAGCCAAGCCACCCTGCGTTTGCAAGCACAAAAAGCTTGTCGTTGATTGGCTAGAACTATACTCCTCGTCGCTTTGGCGAGAAAGAGTTGGCCTGCGCTTTAAACGCTCCACTAAGAGACAAAATACCAACGCAAGCCAAAGATGCGTGGACTGGAGAAAATCGACAATAGGTAAAATTACACAGTGTGTTTTTTAAAAGTTGAAAATAGTTTAAAAAATTTGTTTCCAATTACAGAATATAAATTATTGTGATGTAAGTGGCTGAAAGGACATATTAGCCGAATATAACTTTTATTAAAATACAGCGGACCTGAAAATATGCAAAAAAACAAGTCGCCGGTGTTGCCATAAATTTTACTTATTCTTAACCTAGTCTTGCATATAATTAATGCTTGTTGATGTCAAAAACAATATTTAATTAAAAATATTTAAAAACTTATAAATGGCAAAAATACCATTTATATTCAAATCCCGTTTTGTTACAACTTATATTTAAAAAAAAATCAAAAGACTTTTATATGTCTGCAGGACAAAAAGTTAATTATATTTACATGAATTACAAGTATATTACGTTAAAATACTTCAGCGCTTTACGCACGCAAAATAAAGCAGCAAAAAACAAAAATAAATAAATTTAAAAAACTTTTTAAAACCCTGAACGCTAGATTATTTTACAAGTAATGGCCACGGTAAGTAGAAAAAAAACATACACCCCTCGCTTAGAGACCCTGTATACTACCTGTCCAAAAGTACTTCTTGAAAGCTTCTCCTATTGAAGTGCGACAAAGGAATCCGAAATATAAATGTATCGAACAAAACACTATTCTTTTTTTTTCGTGACCCTGCCTTTAAAAAGACCTCTTATTATTCCTAACAAAAGTCGTCGAAATCGGGGATAGCTAGCATCGTCACCCGTGGCCTTTAAAAGGCTCAAGAATAACTAAAAATATTTAAAAGAAGAATTCTTCGTATGATCTTTGGACTAGTGCAAACTAAGGTCACTCATCGTCAAGCAAGTTTTATAAAGCTTGCCTTTACGATGAGTGTCCTTAGTCCTTATTTTTCTACAAAAACAGGTGTTTTTATTTTTAAAACTACTATTATTATGTTTGTTATTTTATGCATTTATTTTTATTTCATATAAAATATTGTAAACCGTGTGAAATGCAGTGGATCACACTCCGAATCGATAATGCGCTACGCCTGGCTGGCCCGCTGCCTGCCGTTGAAACGCAGAGTAGGTGAGGGGGGAGGAATGTGTGCCGCATGTCTGCTGGCGCTGTCGAACAGAGAGAAATTTTTTACCAGTGGCTATACGAGCGGCAGAGTTGGACAATTTTTACATTGTATAATGAAAAGAATCAACTTAAATTTGTGCCAGGCACGACATCCAGTTAGTGTGCAGTTAGTCGTCTTGTTCTTGTTCGTGGAGCATGTATGCTTTAATTTACGTCCACTAAATTACGCAATAAAAAAGATATCCGTATACTCTGCATATTTGTCTATTTTTTAAGCGAAAATGAATAAAATTAGCGTATTAAAAAACTATTTTAGTGGTTTTTTGCTAGAGGAAGAACTAAAAATTAAAGAATTAGGCCTGTCACTACCTGATTTATTCAAACGTGGAAGTGGACAAGAATCGCGTTGTCGTAAATTTAATAAAACTATTTGTGATAAAAATAATAGACACTTATTCGAATAAAACCTGACCTTATTTTAAAATCGACCCTATGGTGACAGATTTACATATAAAAAGCAGCTGCTTTCCTTCAAAATTCGGCCTTTGTGTATTTAAAAACCGGATTTATTAGTGTCGGTATTTATTAAATGAAAGTTAGCGAATGTAGTATTAAATTTGGCTTTGGAATGTCAATTTTGAGAGGTCAGCTGTTAGTTTTCTGTGTGAATGTGTCAGAATAAAGTCGACTCTAAAATAAAGTCACGTTTTATTCCAATGAGTCCCTATTGCTTGTTTTTGTAACTTTTTTGTAAATACAGTCGAAGCTCTATAACTCGAACCTGAAGGGACAACCAAAACAGTTCGAGTGATGGAGAGGTCGAGTTATAGAAACTCGAGTTACATAGGTTAAAATACATGTAAAAACTGCAGGGACCGCTTAAAAGGTTCGAGTTATAGAGGGGTCCGAGTTATAGAGGTTCGAGTTAGAGAGGTTCGACTGTACCTATATACCTTAAGAATAAACTAAGGGTAAGATAAGTTATTATTTAAATTAATTCAACAGAATTTTATTTTTGATAAATTTCATGGTGTAGGTTTGGGTTAGTTTCTTTAAAAAACTAGGGTTAGAAACCCTAAAAATAGTAAACATAAAATACCTAACTATGGGCTCTTGGTGTTGCGCCACTAAAAAAATTGATCAAGGAATGTTTTTTAACGAATTTTGGACAAAAATTTGACGCAGCATCCCGAATTTTTTTTAAGTAGTTTTCAAAATTCTGGTACTACCATAATGGTCACGAGCCGCCACATCGTAATTTATAAAAAGATTAGCTCGGTTGGAACATGAAGAAAGAATGGATAAGAACAAGACTGTGGCGAAGAATCAATGCGACTTGAAGAAGAAGAAGGGAATGATTTAAAAATATATTTTTGAAGTGTAAACTTCTTTAGGCGCGTTTAGCAGTTTTTGTGGGTAGTGAATTAAAATGAGCCGTCAGGCTCGGCTATGTGACGCTCATTCGGGTAAAATCGGCTCGAGTGGACTAACTGTGAGAAACATTCAGCGAGCGATATGATGATGCAGATGAGGATCAGTACACAGAAGAGTTCGGTTCGGTCCGCTTTGCAGAATATATTATGGGCCAATATTATTAATTTCACCTTGTTGAAGTTTACACTTCTGCCATGTAATCTTAAGCACATACAAAAAATTTTTTTGTTAGAGTATCTAAAATTTTGTCTATAATATGCAAATTATACAAAACCCAAGTCTTGGTGTAGTTTTGAAGGATAAATAGACGTTTTTATGTAAAAAAAAACACAAGGTTTTTATTAAAAAAGCTTTGCCGACCGTAGCGATGGCTAACGGCGTATATTTTTAAAAGACTTTTGAAAAATAGCCACGGCGAAAAAAATCAGTATGTTTTATTGTTTAATAGACCAAAAGACAGCCGCTTTTTTTGAATTTAATTTACTAAAATCGAAATACATATTGTCACGAGGGGAGAGGGATGAAACGTGGGTGGTTCTGCAAATTAAGGCACGATTGGAGTCATATTTATTGTGGTGTAAGCGATGAGTTGTGAAGAGAGAGACATAAGGGGGTTCGGTTCGGTTCGGTTCGTGACATTTGTATACTTGGTGATCACAAATAGAGGCAGTGGCGGCGCGTGGTAAAAAGCTTTAAGGGTGCACAACAAAAAAAAAATTGCGGCGCAGGCATAAATTTTTTTTGAGTGCCACGCTAACTTTTTGGGCCATCGAGTGGGTCGTCATATCATATAATTTAGAGCAAAAAAAAATTAGATATGTAGTTAGATATTAGTTACATACCTATTATTATTGTAATTATAAATAAATAATAAATGTATCATACCTGAAGATAAAAATTTAATTGCCTTTAAATATTGCACGCTAATGCTATCAGAATTAGAAACTTCCGCCAGCCAGCGCCCGACCGATAATAGGAAGTTGTTTAAGCGAGCACTACTGAAAAGTGCGCATGACTGCTCTAAAATGCAACGCGAACCGTGGACGTGGGAGGCATCACGGGGGTGCGGGCGGCAACGAGGCTAGTTTTTGTATAAGCGCGGTGCAGAAGGAAGGTTCAGATTCTATGTACTGTAAAATTCTATTGGGACATGCCGTCCTCCCGTTCTGTATTTCGTAATTAGCATGCGACATAACATCCACGGTGCATAGAATTTGGTTCCAGTAAATTACCGTAAAGAATTAGATTCGAGCTTGGTTTGAACACGAATACAAACACATACATACCGGGTATTAATTTCTAGATAATATTCCAGTCTTTAGTGAATTCCGTTTGGGGTAATTATTAATTAAATTAAGGAATGATTAAAGTTTAATATTTTTTTAAGTATAATTTGGGAGTGCACGTGCACATATGCACTTATGGAGAAACCGCCACTAAATAGAGGATCCCTCTAGAGTAGAGTCTGTAATAATTAAAACATGGGTTCAGCAACCTATGTATTAATTATTTACTAATACATAAATCATTCTTTACTGTGTGGCCCCGTTTCCTAATGTGTGTGTGTATAGGTCAGCTTCATCAGCTCCCAGCCATCTACATTTATCTGCTAAGAATGCGTGTCCAAATGGACACATTTTATGGAGTATCTGTCATAGTACTCTTAAGAACATTTCTCGATAGATACTTTATCTTAAATAGAGACGAACCTTGTCATTGCATGCATTAAATAAAACCAGTAATCATATGCATTGAATAAAACTTATTAGGAACGGATATAGTACGTGAAGCCATTGCTTGACAGAAATTAAATTAGGTTATTTATAAGATATTCAGTAAATCCTCAATCAAGCTATTTTCTCCTGGACTTTACAAAGTAGAACTTTTGTCGAAAAAACGGGAAAATAAAATTTAAAAAAATAAAGCGCCAGTACCAACCAGTATGGAAAACCAACAGTTGAATATGGCTTACCAAATAAAAAGCCTGATGCACAGGATTTTTCATACTCGAAAATGAGTATGGCCTTGAGGGTTGAAAGTTTTTGAGCCAGTTGAATCATCTAGTCAACTAGCGCATATTTGGCGGAATCGTAGTACAAACATAACTTTATATGGATATTTCGTGTGGTTTCGTTAGATTTTCCAACTGTCATCACACCTGTGCAGGCGCGGATCTACGGGACGAGTAAAAGGGGAAATCCCCCTCCCAAATCTAAAACTTGACTTAGTTTTGATACACAGAATACACCTCCTGGTCACTATGCAAAATAGTTTAAATGTTCCAAATAAAGTTACTGCGCCTGCACCTGTGTCTTCTGCGAATGTATCGATAGCTATGTGGTAGTTTCCTGGTGTCGGAATATCGCTGGTATACAACGGATTTAAAAAGGGTCCAGCACACTTCCCTGTGGTACACCGGCTTTAACTTATTTTATATTGGAATAAGTCTCCTCTTGTTTTATTCTGAAATATCTGTCTGAAATGTATTATGTTAGACTACGGAATAATGCTTTGGTAGAAAAATAAGCAGCCCATCATGCCATAGACACTTCGACTAGATCTAGAAATATAATTTCTCTTCTAATGGTTTTGCTATAAAGTTTGCTATCCTTTGGACTTGATCAATTTTGGAATGCTTCTCTCTAAAGTTGTGGTGTTGTATGGATTCCTTAATCCTTTTGAGCAATATTTTTTTCAATTCCTATTGGTTTGTAAAATAATACCTCGTTTGGTGATATTTCTGATTTTGGGGGTTATGACGACTTCTGCAACCTTAAATAGCATAGCAATAAAGCTTGTAGCTTAAATGCTGTGTTGATGAGATTGCATATAGCATAACATTTGGGGTTAGAGGTGACACACTATAACACTTCAACTAAGAGGTGAAACACAGCTGGATTAATATCTAGTGATAACTATAATCATAACAAAAACATTTCCTGTAAAAAAAATCCAAGCACGCGAAAATGGTATTCCGTAAAAAGAATTGAGATAAAAGTATAGCCAAGTTCTCTAATATAAATTTCAAAATGAAAGGTTCTTACTAGTTTGGAAATGTTTTTTTAACTTTGCTATTACAGCCAAACTTCTTTATTTTCAATTTAGTACTGTGCCTAAGAGTAATTTGCAGCCGTAATAGCCAAATTTAGAAAAATATTTCCAAACTAGTAAGAACCTTTCATTTTGAAATTTGTATTAGAGAACTTGGCTTTACTTTTATCTCAATTCTTTTTACGGAATACCATTTTCGCCTACTTGGCTCTTTTTTTACATGAAATGTTTTTGTTATGATTTCACACCTTTTTTAAAGGATTTGGATAATATTTGTTAGATTTTCTTGGGTATAGGGAATGGAATGAAAACCAATTTAATAATATTTAAGTTTTAAAGTAATAAAATATGCGGAATATTGTTCAACATTTTAAAAATGTTGAGGTTTTTTAATTTTTTTCTATAGTTTTATAATAGTTCGGCCTTGCAAAGCTCAGCTCTCTAGCGTTTCTGGAAGTGGGCAATGTTACTTTCACATAACTTTACATTTATAGGGGAGGGAAGCAAATTAAAATTTTGGGGTTTTTAAATGTTTTCCTATAGTTTTATCACATTTTCTATCAGTCTGCCAAATCTCAGCTCTCTAGCGCTTCTGGAAGTGGGCAATGTTACTTTTACATAACTTTACATGTATAGGAGAGGGGAGTAAATTAGAATTTCGGAATGTTTTTTTTCCAAGGGTTTGGTCATAATTTCTATCAGTCTGCCAAATTTCAGCATTGTACCTTGTCTGGAAGTACAGTAGAATTTTGATGATCTATACACGAGTGAGTCAGTTTTTTTCGACGTTTTTAAAAATTTCGTAATTAATTTACTACTTTATGGAAGTTCATGAAACTTGGAGGGGTTATTACATGTATGAAGATCTACGACTGTGCCAAGCTTGAGTTTCGTAGCTCATTCCGAAGTAGAGTTTTAGATAAGTTGAACATGGGCTGAAATGTTTCAAGAAAAGATGGTACAGCAGTTTACGCCGCGAACTTGGCCGGGCACTGCCGTGCCCTCAGATTTATTAAAAAAGCTATAAAAAATGTCAAATGAGTTGGATAAAAAAATATGACGTTATACATTTAGAAAATTGTGAAAAAAGGTAAGCCTTGAATCTTGAGGTCTTTATGGCCTTTATTTCAGTTGGCGGTGAAAGAGCGAAAACAAAACTGAAAAACTGCATCGCTTTGTTTACATTCTGGGGAAAATGAATATCTTTCTCTGGTCGCGTTTTTATGAGTTGTATTTAATTTTTTTCTATAAGAGTGTGGAAGGCATTAAATAAAATCAACTAACATTCAGGATAATTTAATGTTTTAAATTTTCTTCCATTTTCTTTAGGCATATTACATCAACCAAGAGCTTGAAGGAAGCAAGCATCGAAGCTGTTGGATACCAAGATAATAGAAATAACAGAAAGATGTGGTGGACCGAGAAAATACAGGAAATGGTCAAAGAGAAAAAACGCACAAACTTGAAATGGCTCAATACTAAAGAGCAAAAAGACCTAGAAATCTACAGGGAACCAGAAGACAGCTAAGAAATTTGATACGCACAGAAAAAAATGAAATGTTCGAGCGCAAATTCCACGATATAAATACACACGTAGGAGGTAGGCAGAGTTGGAAATTTATTTCTACAGTAAAAAACCCAACAAAAGAAAAAGTATACATCCAGATCATCAAACCAGAACAATGAAAAGAACACTACAAGGGACTGCTGCAGGAGACGAGACCCGAATATTTAGCAGCCTCTCCGAGAAGAGACATAGAAGTACATGGAGAGGAAGTAATCATCGAAAAACAAATTATAAAGAATAGTATTAAAAAGCTTAAATCCGAAAAAGCTAGAGGACCTGGAGGAATATATGCTAAAATGCTTAAATATGGATCAGAGAAACTACTCGAAAATCTTACATATATTATCAATCAATGCATAAACGGACATCCAGTACCTGATGAAAATTGCATTCATATCCTCAATACATAAAAAAGTAGTAGTAATAATGAAAATTTAACACATAGGTTTGAAATAGGCCGTTTTTAGTTTCCGCTTGCCTATTTGTGATACAATATTCTCTGATACAAAATTTTCTGAGATTTGGAAAATGGTTTTTTCAAAAACTGAAAACTCGGGTAAGTTTCACTGTGGTTTTTTTAATCCACTATTTTTTAGCATTTTCAAACATATTTTAGCCATCCACCCTCCAATTAGGTTTAAAAACGTGATGTTTAAAAAAAAAATAATTTCTGCAAAAAAACACCCTTGAGAAATGAATGCTAATAAAATTTAATAGACGGGATCAAAAGTACAGGAAAGGGCTTTAATTTGATGTATCGCTTATTTATACCGTCTAAAAAATAACACCTCTACAGGGTGTCGAATTAGGGGTAGTTTCTTAACAACATAACAATTTTCTTTCAAAAAATATAAGTTTTTTTTTAACTTATAGAGACCAATCTTGTATTGATTGAAACTGCCTACAAGGTTCTGCACCATTTGTCAGATTTCCACCATAAAATTTCGTATTCTATAAATTTTTCTGAAAATTTTGACGTCTCACACAATATTGTATCACAAATAGGCAAGCGGAAAATCATTTCAGAACTGGCTAACAGAAATCTACAACATTATAAAGAACAAAATGGACATTATAAAGAACAAAATCGACAAACCAAACGTAGCAAATTCTCAAAATAATAATCCGTTGAGTGTTATTACCATTCCAATTTCAGAAAACATAAGACGAATGCGAAAAACAATAATATTAGTTTTGTAGCTCTAACAAAATGAGAATATTCTTCAAATAATAAGGAGTGCATTTACTTAATTCCGTGTAAGTGTGGTAATGATCAGAGGACTCAATGGCCTGAAGTCAAAGTTCTGCATAAGGAGTCGCAGTGGTGAAAACGAAAGTTTTTTAACGCTGCAATTATGATAAAGAACAAAGAAGTTTTTAGTCAACCAAGCACGGACCATACCAAACATATGGAAAACAAGCGCCTTAGGATTAAAAAAGGGGGCTGGACGTCACACCTTACTGCACATCAAGTAGTATAAGTAGTAGCCTTTAGATTGGATTATTTAGTTTATACTTGAAAACGGTCAGAGATACTTACTAACCGAAAGGTCGTGTTTAAAATATGTAAATAAAGACAATGGAAGTCCGAAATTTTGTTTTCACTCAATCATTTTCTACGAGTTTCAAATAAAGTATTTTATTGATTATCATGAGTTTTTAAAAAACTGTATTTTTCTGAAATGTTATTGAGTACGTTCACTGCAAAAATGGAGAAACCGACTCTGCAGACCCAATAAATAAACGATAGAGATAGGGAGAACTAGAGCTGAATAGGTCACTGATAGGTATAAAAAGAGTAAAATTGCTCTATTCTGTAGGATTTCAATAAACCGCTAAATAAACTTCGAATATGTATTCCTGCGTGACCGAATCGGGCAGTGAATGGAACGTGAAGTCGCGGCGAAAATTTTCCAGATTTTTCGCGCGGTGGGAAATCGCGGAAAAGTTTCTAACACAATATGTGTGTTTGCCGTCGCTAGCCCGCTGTTCCGTGTACGTGGTTACAGAATTTTTCCGCATGAAAATTGCTGATTTTTTTTGGACAAAAACAGCCTTGTCAGAAAATAGTGTAACAA
Organism: Aspidapion aeneum; assembly: GCA_963576565.1. Lineage (NCBI taxonomy): Eukaryota > Metazoa > Arthropoda > Insecta > Coleoptera > Brentidae > Aspidapion > Aspidapion aeneum. The sequence continues at coordinate 28,595,339 of OY755045.1, forward strand.
AACGGGATATAAATACGAGGGTGAATCAAATATAAACAAGCCTTTGTTTATGAACTAGTTATTTAGAAACATGACACAAAACAGAAATTTTTTCTACTTTTCTACACATCCCCCTTCTCTGTTAATACACTTTTCCCAACGGTTTGACAGTTTCTTAATCCCGTTTTCATAAAAGGAAGCTGGGCGGGTATCTAACCAGTTGCGCACGAATGCCTCCACCTCTTCATTGGTCTGAAATTCCTCGCCTCCCAGTGAATCTTTGAGTGGGCCAAACATATGAAAATCGCAAGGTGACAAATCTGGACTGTGTGGAGGGTATTCCAGCACAGTCCAGTGCATTTAATTGATTTTGGCCTGTGTTAAAGCTGCGGTATCAGGTCTAGCCTTGTCACGCCGGAGCAACACGTCCTGGATGGGGTGTGCTCTTCTCTTTTGGCGATAATCAAGATTTACCTGGTCGAGTAAGTTGCAGTAGTAAGCCGCGTTTTTTGTTATTCGCTCGTACAAAAAATCGACCAACAAAACTCCTCTCCAGTCCCAGAAAACGGTCGCTAAAACTTTGCCTGCAGAAATGATGGTACGCCGACGACCGTGGTTGACTCACGTTGTCGACACGCTCACGGCCGTCGTTAATTTTTTTTGCACCAAGTTTTTACAGGTACCCACGAAAGCGTCTTATTTCCGAACTGTGCTCGCCATCTGCATCGAATTTCAGCAGGTTTTACGTTTTCGCGTGTAAGAAATTTAATGATTATTCTTTGCGCAACACTGCTGTGTACTTTCTTCTCGCTCATTGCGATTGCTCCTGCCCAAATGAGCATCGCGGCCCTACCAGCCGCCTACATGCTGCTGAATATCCCTACTCCAAAATTATAACGACCACGTTCATCTTGAATGACTTTTCCGTTAGTAAGCTTAAAAGGCTTGTTTATATTTGATCCACCCTCGTATAAATGTTATTTTTACCATTTATAGGTTTTTAAATATTTTTAATTAAATATTGTTTTCGACATCAACAAGCATTAATTACATGCAAGACTAGATTAAGAACAAGTAAAATTTATGGCAACGGGGCGACTTGTTTTTAGGCATTGATTTTCAGGATCGCTGTATTTTAATAAAAGTTGTATTCGGCTAATCTGTCCTTTAAGCTACTAACATCACAATAATTTATATTTTGTAACTGGAAATAAATTTAATAAACTGTTTTAAATTTTAAAAAAACACAATGTGTAATTTTAATTTGTAACGTTTTGCTAAGTCAACGGATCTCTGGTTTGCGCTGGTGTCTTTTATCTTTGTCTAGAGCGTTTATAGCACAGTCTTTCTCTTTCTTTGTGGAGCGCTTTACCATTAGAGTTTGCGCGAATCAACGGCAAGCTATAAGTGCCTAGAGAGCGGGGTGGTTTTCAATGAAACAAGAAAATCGTTACAAGGCATTCTTTGATTGGTTTTCGTAGGCTTCACTTCGCTTGATTTAAGGGTTTTTTTAACTGGGGAAATGTTAAATCGTTCAATTATTTTAACTTTTTATAAAGCTATCTTCTTTGCTATTAATAACTATTTTGATCTTTACTTTTAGAGTTCATTTTATTTTTAAACCTTTTTTATTATTGCTGTTTTTATTGTTTTAAAATATTGTTTTTATCTTTTTTTGGTTTTTTTAATATCAAATGCAAACTTCCCTTAAAATCGGTATTTTTAATCAATATAAAATCCCAAGCCTAAACAGTAGTACTAAGTAAATTAAACAGTTGATTAAATAATTTTATTTAACCAACTTTTAAAATGTTGCTAAATAAATATATATTTTTTAAAAACAGACAAAACGTTCCTAAAATTTTATAAAAGTTTAAAGATTTCGAATACTGCAAAATAGCAAAATAGTTAATTAACAACAAAAATCAGAAAATTGAACAGGTATGTATAATTTTCCTACATTGTTTTCATAATTGAGAAAAACACTTATAGTAGGACTTCCTCCAAGAACCGCCAAATTCAGTTGTTGCCCAATTTGACAGTACCACTGTAAACGCAACTACAATAGGCAAGAATACACTATTTTATTGTAATAATAGCTTAGGTTATAAATACTAATAACTTCTATCAAAGATATATGAACTAAACAGATAATTGGACCTCTTACAAACGCGTGATGACTAAAAAATTTTCTGGTGACCCGTGTAGCCAACTGGTTGTCAGAAATGCAAACACACGATTTAGCAATATAAATTAAAACAGTATGGCCATCTATATTGACCAATTCAGACTTTATCCAGCGCCTCCACCACTGACATGTGGCGCTGACGTAGCCAGTGTATAGTGCGAAAGCTGTCGACATAATTCGTTAGACCATAAAAGGACACTTTATTCCAGAAGTTAACACCACATTTTTTGCACTTTATATCGAAAAAAAATCGCACCTCGCACGTACACTCCCAAATTTTACTTAAAAAATATATAAATTTGATCATTTTTTAATTAATAATTTCATCATAAAGTATTAATAAACCCCAAAAGGAATTCACCAAAGATTTGATTACTAACTAGAAATTAATACCCGGTATGTATGTGTTTGTATTCGTGTTCAAACGACTATGCGGTGAATGCGTAACCCGGCTGCTACCGAGCTTAACTGTTCCAAATTCTGTGCACCATAGATGTTATGTCGCATTCTAATTACGAAATATAGAAAAAGAGGACGATATGTCCCTATAAAATTTTACAGTACATAGAATCTGGGCCTTACTTTGGTTTTGCTCTTGTGCAGAAATTGCGAGGATCGATGCTGCCCGCACCCCCGTTATGCCACCCGCGTCAACGGTTACCGTTGGCTGTTAAAGCAACTTTAAATTAGTGCACTGAGACAACTTGGCGTTATCGGTCGGGCCGTACTGTTTTGATTTCGACGATTTCGCAGTTAGGAGAATGGCAGAAGTTTCTAATTCTGATAATATTAACGTGCAATATTTAAAGATGCGCCGCAATTTTTTTTTCAGTGTGACCCTCAAAGAGGGGTTAGTTTTTTGCTATTCCCAAAGAGTACGGAATGTGTATCAACCTGAGAATTTCCTGAAGGAAATAGTCGAAAATGTGACTTGAAGAAGAAAAAATATGTGACTTGGGACTTCTTGACGAAAAAAATCTTAAATTGCTCCACATGAAAATTATTAAATCAGCACAGCGCCTTTTTCTGAACAATTTTTTTCCAATAAAACGGCAGCAGCGAGTGAGTGTGTGTGTGCATAAATTTTGATGTCTGTACGTATGTATTTATGTTCCCACTATAGAATTTTAGATAATAGAATCAAAACCGGAGATGTAGGGAATGAAATTTTTTCAGGAAAAAATCAACAGAATATAGGTGCTCGGTGTATTTTTTTAACCCCAAAGGTTTATAATATACGAAAATACTTTTCCAATAATTTTTGCAACCAAGAATAGGGTTTTCCCGTATATTTTTAAACCACTAAAACGTTTATTTCAATAGATATTAAAATATGATCAATACAAAAGTTTCATAATATTTTACGAAGTTTAAGAATCTTTGGGTCAGAATGTCAAAAACAAATTTTAAATGTCAAAATTTTACAGGTCGATGGTTTTTTAAATGGAACACCTGTATATTATTTTAGATTTTTATTGATATTTTCTTTCTGATTTCAAAAACATATATGTATGTTGATATTATTTCCTTCAGTTTTGGAGATATATGCATTTAAATGTCTTAAAAACTTAAATTGGTACTCTCTAAAATGAAAAAGACAATCGCATGAACACAAATGTATTGTTTTGTCAAATTGTCAAATTTAGTTTTGAGAGCGGTTAAAGATGGATTTTTTCCGAGGAAGAAAATCTGGATATGGTTACATTGTTTTGTTTTACTTAAATAATAAAAACTCATCCACAGCTGGCAACCAGTATTATATTCAGTTTCTCGGCAAAAGACAACCAAATAGCCCCAATTTGTCCCCCCTTGATTTTTTTTGTGAGGCTACTTAAAAAAAAAGGTGTATTACAACAGACTGGAAACACTGCAAATTCTACAAGAGAAAATAGAACAGACATTCGTCGATCAAAATGGAAATTCTTTGCACTATCTGTCAAGTTATTAACAGAAAATTTATAAGAATTATTCAAAATTGTATTAATAATAATTAAGCAGGCTATGTGGAAAATTACCAATAAGGTATTAGATATTAATTTTTTTCTAAAAAAAATTATATTATTTTTTATATTTTACTAGCTTGCGGCGCCACACAATACTGCGCAGAATCACCGCAGATGGTAAATATTAATAAATTATATACCTTACAAAACACCAGCATCACTTTTTGGGTCAATGCGATTGCCTTTTTCATGATTGCATTGATGTTTTAAAAAGTTTTAAAGTTTTTAAAACTTTTAAACTAATCTCCAAAACTAATAAACAAAATAATGTCTACATTATATTTTTGAAATCAGGAAGAAAAGCTCTATCAAAATCTAAAATAACCTACATGGTTATTATTATTTAAAAAAACCATCGACCTGTCAAATTTTGAAATTAAAATCCTTTTTTTTTTTTGACATTCTGACCTAAAGATTCTTAAACTTTTTTATTTATGATATTTTGATACCTATTCAAATAAACGATTTAGATATAATGTAAAAATATACGGGAAAACTCTGTACAGTCAAACAATTTCTTTACACCAAAAACTGAAAACTGGAGCACTATTTACAGTGGCCACAATAAACCTGCAAAATTATTTTTAGTAAAATTCTCGGGAAAACTGCAAATTACATCTCTAGTTTCTTAGCTTGGTAAAACACTTTTATATAATGAAGGGTTCAGGGATAAAATAAAAAAAAGCGCTACATAATTTAAACGTCACGCCTACAAAATAAACAATCTCCAAGCTTTCAAATAACTTGTCAAATTACAAAAAATTAACAAGAAAAAAATTGACCTATTAAATAAAAATAAATGGATCCATGACGGATCTGATACCTTCCTAGCTAGCCTATTAGCACATTTTAAGTGAACTCCATGACATATCACCCTTGAAAACACAAATTATTGAAAAAAATATGGTCTACTATATTCCGAAAACCGCATCTTGATGCGATGCTCTGTTAAAAAATTAAAAAACTGTCTTTGGGGTTAATGGATTTTGACCAAATACTAATCAGCTCGTTACAGTGTCGAACACTATTTTACCTAAAAATTTTATAAAAATCGTTTCAGGGATTTAGGAGCTATCGTGTTGCAGATAGAAATACAAACACACAGACACACATCACGATATTGCTAAAATAGTCGCCGCCGTGGTGTAGTGGTAGCAATGTTTGTTTCCCACACCAGCGACCCGGGTTCGATCCCTGCCTAGGTACTTGATTGTTTGTGTTTGTTTAAATACTGCTTTATCCTTGCTCAAACTTTGCGAAACTGGGCGATTGATCCTAATTGGATGGAAAGTCCCAGTATAAATAAAATAAAAAATTGCTAAAATAGGTCAAAATACAGCCAATAACACATTTTGGAGTTCGCTGAAAAAAAAATTTTCGTCAAAAATAATATCTTCTCTAGCCATTGCTTCGTTGTTATGAAATGTTTACAAAAAAGTAAAAAACATAATATCAAATATTTGACAAGTTATCACTCTATCAAAGACTCTATAGCGGACAGAGTATGTTTAAAGATTACTACAATTAACACATGCGTAGTAACTCACAACGTCCCAGACAATCTGCCAACTAAGGGGGTCTTTGCTCCAAATGTAATATTAAACATAACATAATAGTAGAGTAAATTTGTAGGGTATTTCAATAAAAAGCTCCAAAAAGGGTATATTTTTTATATTTGGCATGGTAGTAGCTAACATCAAAAGCTAAATTTTCAATCGAGGATCCCCTGATTTCCGGCATCGGAATCCAAGATGGCGGCTGCCAAAGTTAAGAAAAAAAATGAATTCTCTGTTTTAAGACAAAAATAAATTAATTTTGATAAACTTACTTTAAGTGGGACCTTCTTAATTAAAAAATGTAAAAAAAAATACAACTGTCCCTTTAAAACAAAATGGCGGCTATATTTTAAAAAAATCATTTTTCTTCGATATTTTATTTATTTTTTGCGCGATATTTATTTTTAATACCTCATATAAAAAGTTATTTTTTTGTTCTTGTTTGACAGAACTAGTATTGCCGTGTAATATATCGATTTATACTAAATAGGGGTCGCCGATTTTAAATATTTCATCATAAATGACACATGTCTATTATTAATCAAGATGGCGGCGTTCAAAATATAAAAACAACATTATCTTATTGGTTTGGTTTTTTTTACGAAGATATGTAGTTTTATATTACTCTTAATTAGCTTTAAGTCATAATGTACAAAAATAATATAATTTATTAATTTTTTAAAGATGGCGGTCAAAAAAGTAAAAAAAAAATCTTTATTTTTTCGAAAATTAACAAAAAAAAACTGAAAAAAACATGACATTTCGGTAAACAAATTTGGTTGTAAAGGTCTCTTTTATTTTTGACAAATTAAGCGCCATCTTTGTGTCGGCTAAAGAACTGGTCAGTAGCTTTAATATAAGGTATTAAAAATAAATATCGCACAAAAAATAAAGAAAATATCGAAGAAAAACGATTTTTTTAAAATATAGCCGCCATTTTGTTTTGCAGTGACAGGTGTAATTTTTTTTTACATTTTTACATTGAGTATATGCCACTTAAAGTAAATTTATCAAAATTAATTTAATTCCTCTTAAAACAAGGAAATCATTTTTTTTCTTAACTTTGGCAGCCGCCATCTTGGATTCTGAGGCCGGAAAATCGGGGATCCTCAAATGAAAATTAAGCTTTTGGTGTTAGGTACTACTATGCCAAATATAAAAAAAATATACCCTTTTTGCAGCTTTATTTTACAAATTTACTCTACTATAATAAGATTTGGACTAGTCGTAATTTATGTTGTTTTGTCGAAAAATAACAAACTAAGATTGTATAAATTCGAAACTCCTTATTTCAATACCAAATCGCGCTACGACGCAGAATAGACCTAAGGCATAGTGTTTCGTAGCTGTATAGAACCGAAGCTATGGGAGAAACCTAATTAGCTAATCCAGTTACTGAGCTGGATGAGCTGACCGACCTCTCAGCTATAGCTGTGGCGCTAACTGGGCTATTCGGAATAGCTAACAAGGTTTAGAATAACAAAACATGAGCGCAGAAGTCACATTTAAACATAGAACTTTTAGACCAACAATTTTGTCCCTGCAGGTCCGTCCAAAAAATACAGTTAAATATCTCAGAAACGAAACCTTCTACGAAGTTTTTGGTTATAACGCAAATTATTGAGAAAAATATCTTCAACTATTTTCCGCATATTAGCATTTTTTCAATTTTTAAACTTTCAGAAAAGTGCAGTTAGCAATAATGGTTTTGACCAAAATCTAATTAGCTCTTTACAGTATTGTACACTATTGTACCTGAAAATCAGCGGTTTAAGAGCTATTGTGGGTCGGACAGACATACACACTACCAAATACGTTAGAGCATAAATGGGTCAGTTTTGAAATAATGTACACTTTCTGAATATATTTTTTGGATTAATAATATTTTTGTTTTTTGGAGTTTTTCATTTTTATAAAATTGTTGAACAAACTACTTTTATGTACTATGTCTGGTTAAGATCGTAAAAAATGTTTTATAGGTTTTTTACCAAAAATAAAAATTAAGGAGTCCACGGAAAAGACATTATTAACTACATATGTGACTTTGGCTAAAGAGAAATGAAGAACATAGTAATTTATATATTTTTTTATTTTTTTTATTTAAATTAAGTAATATCCACAGATGTGGCAAAAATGTCCACGGAACGGACACAGAAGTGATATTTATCTGCATTTTTAAATTATTTTAAATTGGGATTTTCTTTTTTCGTATATTTTAGGCAGTGGTTTCTAAAGAATATGGACCACAGTATAATCTAAACATAAAAGTAGTTTTAGGCAGTTTTTTATTAATTCAAAATATGGGGAAAACACCTGTATGTACACTTTTTCAAGAATAACCCAAATACATGTTTAAAAAATCGAAAAGTGAAGCACTCCTTGCTTTGGAAACAATGGCAAATTTAAATTCGCAGACGCGATTTTTTAAGTGCGCATGCGTGTGTTTTGTTACGTTGACACACATTTGCGGTGTTTTGCGTTTGCCGCATAAACTTATGTTTTTTCTGTGAAAAATAGAAAATAAGTCACGTAAAATGTATGCGGTTTGTGAAAAAATATCCGGGAGAAGTAAAGGAGTGCCATTCCATAGGTAAGTACTTGTATTTTTCTTCATAATTTGTGAATAATGTTAAGAGTGGTTTATAGATGCCATTAAACACTTCATTTTAGAAAACTTCAAATTTGATCCCCACTTTGATAAATTTTAAATATATAAATAAAGTATAAAGTGACACTAAATCTTTTCCAAAAATATTTAAATGGAACTGTAGTCCCAACTGAGTGGAAAACGTCATATATATCCACAATACACAAAAAAGGAAGGAAAGATATATGTGACAATTATAGAGGTATATCTGTGACTAGTACGCTAAGCAGAATATACGGTAAAATAATAAGAAATAAAGTAGAGAGCGAATATAAAGACATGGAGGCAGAAAAACAAGCTGGTTTCAGGGCGGGTAGATCGACTTCAGATCACCTCTTTTGTATAACCCAAGTTATTGAAAAGAAAATGGCATACGGTCAAGAGCTGCATCTGCTTTACGTGGATCTGCAGAAGGCATATGATAGTATACCACTAAATCTGCTTTGGAAAGCGTTGGAAAACAAACATAAGCGTACAACTAATTAAGGCCATCCAAGAGTTATACCGCAATAGTAAGGCAAAAGTTAAAATAAAAGCAAAACTAACCAAAGGCTTTCAAGTAAATAAAGGTCTTAAACAAGGTTGCTGTATCTCGCCTACGCTCTTCAAGATATACTTGGAACAAGTCCTTAAAGTATGGAAGAGAAAATGCCAAAACATGGGAATTCCGTTGGACGAAACCACCTTGTATACTTTATGTTTCGCCGATGATCAGATAGTAGTGGCTCAGGATTATGACGACCTCGAATATATGACACGAAAACTAATAGAAGAGTACAATAAGTGGGGACTAGAGGTTAATCTCAATAAGACAGAGTATATGTGTATCGGTGGAATGAAACAGGATCTAATCTTAAATACCGGGCAGCGAATTCACTCCTGTGATCAGTATAAATACTTAGGTCTAAAAATTACAGCTGACGGAACACTAGACAAAGCTATAAAAGATCGAAACGTACAAGGAAGAAAAGCAATAACTTTATTAAATGGAATAATTTGGGACCAAAGTATATCAAAACATAACAAAAAGCTTATATATAACACCATTATAAAAAGTATTATTACATACGGCTCAGAAGTATGGCCAATCAAGGATAGAACAGAAAAAATGCTTTCCGCTACGGAGATGGACTATTGGAGAAGAGCAGCAGGGAAATCAAAAAGAGAAAGAGTTACAAATCAAAGAATAAGAGAAATTATGACAGTGGGTAAACGTACTTTAGTGGATGATATAAGAACAAAACAACTGGTGTGGTACGGACATGTACAAAGAATGAATGATGAAAGACTACCTAAACAAATACTACAATGGAAACCAACTGGCCGAAGAAAACGAGGACGGCCAAGGAGAAGCTGGAGAGAAGGAATAGACAGTGAAATAAGAATAAGAGGCCTAGATGATGAATTATGGGCAAACAGAAACGAGTGGAGATTGGGTATCGGAAGACGTAGAACGTTGTGAAACCGATAAATATATATATATAAAGTGACACTATTATCCCTTGGTATATAATATGGAAACAGATACAGATAGACTAACAACAAAATTTGATGGATATCAATCAAAAGAACAAGCAGGCTTTAGAAAAAGTTTCAGTACAGTTGACCACCTCTTAATCATGAGAATCCTAAAAGAACGAGCTAACGAATACAACATTCCACTATATATATATATATATATATATATATATATATATATATATATATATATATATATATATATTGCGTTTGTAGACTTTGAAAAAGCTTTTGATAGCATTGAGCACTGGGCAGTGAAAGCGGCTTGAATTAGTAACCGAATAGATTACAGATACACAGACTTAATCATAATAATAGTCAATATATAAAGCGAAGCAACAACATCAATCAAAATACACGAAGGCACCAAACCAATCCGCATAAGATGAAATGTCAGACAGGGTGACACAATATCCCCTAAACTATTTAACCAGGCCCTAAAAGATGTTTTTAAAAACTTAGATTGGGAAGGAATAGGCATCAAAGTAAGCGGACAATACTTGATCCACTTAAGATATGCTGAAGATATTGTCTTAATAACAGATAAGAAAGAAGAACTGATAAAAATGCTGGAAGAACCAGACACAGCAGCTAAAAATATAGGCTTGAATATGAACGACACTAAAACTAAAATCATAACAAACACAAATGAAGATATCACGATCAGACTAAACCAAGAAAAAATAGAACAAGTGGAGGAATATATGTACATATCTGGGACAAATTATTAAACTAAAAAAAGAAAACCAAACGGCTGAAATCAAAAGCCGAGTAAGATTGACCTGGGCAGCATTCGGTAAAATATCCTCAGTACCTCAAAACGAAAGTTTATAACCAATGCATCCTTCCTGTACTCACATATGGATCCTAGACCTGGACACACAAAATCAAACATGGATACAAAAGCCCAAAGATCAATGGAAAGACAAATGTTACATGTAAAGCTAACAGATAGAAAAAGAAATAAATGGATAAGAAATTAAAAAAAAGTAAGAGATGTCAGAGGAGAGGTAGCAAATTTAAAATGGAAATTTGCCGCTCATAATATCAGACAAAAGGACGATCAATGGAACAAATGTATTGTAGACTGGAGACCTTAGGAAAATAAAAGAAGTAGGGAAAACCCCAAATAAGATGGGCGGACGATTTGAAGAAACATGCGGGGACTAGATGGATGAACACGGCGACAGACAGAGAAGAGTGGAAGATATTGGGGGAGACCTATGCCCAAAGATAGATCGAAGAAGGCTAAATAGATAGATTAATATACTAATTTCATGGGAGTTGGTGTTCTGTGTTATTTTTATGTATTCTAATTCTTTTAGCGAGCAGTAGCTTTATAAAGAGAATAAAATATCTCCAATACTAATAACAAACAACAAGGATAGGCGGAAGATCAAAGCGTTTTCTAGGATGCCTTCTTAGTCTATTATGACAGCAGCTTGCTGGCTGGATCCGTTCATAAATACTAAATTTTCTAACGAAGCCGTGGAAAAGATAATGGTTAACTATGCCACTTGACTGCATAACATGGAATAATGTTTCATAACGTAACCTAGACATGTTCTTTGCAATTATTATTTATGAGAATGTTTATAATTTTTAAAATAAACAGTTAAAAATTATTAACTTTATTTTTAAAGATACAGAATGGTTTACTTTAGCGAATTAGTACCATTTTTAACGGTAAAATAAAGAAAAAAATCTAATAGATCTTTAAAGATATTACTTTTTCCTACTACGAACACTGTTAAATTATACCTACCAATTTTTGTAAAAATAGTCTTTCATTTTACACAAATCAAATGAAACTGCTTTTCCGCACAAGTATGGGAAAGTACTTGACATCACATGTGCGAAAAGTATGGTGACAGTTAACGACATCGTACACTTTTCCATACATGTGCCGAAAAGTACTTTTCCAGATACTTTTCTGCACACGGGTGACATTTAACGTTTTGTGACGATGCAAATCGATTGAAAACCATCATTTTTATGTAGTCGTAGGAAAAATTAGTTTTTCTTTAAGCAGACTTCTCTATGGCCAGTAAAGCTTTTTTTATATGGTATAAGGCGATCCTTATAGGATTAGATTGGTTACTGAAACCAATACAAATACACAAGACTAACTTTTTTTTTTATGTGATGCTGTTTTTAAACTAAAAATATATTTTTAATTTTGGTTAAAGTGGTTAAAATGGCATAGACTGTACACAGTTCTGGAAACAAACAAAGTCCGGGAAACAAACAAGGAAAAAAATAAACGAATAAAAACAAAATGAAAAAAAATAATAATGAATTGTTTTTTCTTGCATAATGCTTTCTTTTCCAAATTAGAATCTTCGCAGAGCTAGTTTAATTTAAAAAAGACAAGAAGCATATTATATTTTCATAAGCGTATAGCCAAGGTAGGGCAGGCACATAGCTAGCATGAGAGATATGATATTTAAACTTACACTTGTTTACACTAGGTTTACACATGAAAATAGTTTTAGAAAAAAGGAAAAAATTATGAAGATATATTATATCGGGTGGTATGACTCAAAATATTTTAATGATGGATAGAGGAGTACAGCAGCAAACTCGACTATTTTTTAAACTTTTTTGATTATAACTTCTTCAAAAAACACAGCAAAAATATGAAATTTGGTGAAGTCGTGTAGAAACAATAATAATAGGGTGTTTGACAGTAGTAAAAAATAAAAATATATTTATTTTTAGATATCTCTTTAGGTCTTGGGAATGCTAAAAACAAACTTTTTTGTTTAATTTTTTGTCAAACTCATAGTTCTTTTAATTAAATAAATTCATTGAATTAAAACAATTAGCCACATGATTCAAAACAGGCGGTCTACCAATCAGCTGCGAGTGACGTCACAAAACAGTAAACGCCTCAAACGAACCTATTTTCTGTGTTATTTTCTTATCGATGGTAATGTTTGCTTTGGTTTAAAGTGCGAATTATCGTCCTAAATTAGATTTTATTTTGTGTTTTCCTTATAAAAAAACATTTTCAATGAAAAACGGATTCTCCAAAGCCGATAGCTTCAACTTGCCAATGCTGAATTCCTTTATGGTGGCAGGCTTCTTTGCCAACAACAGTGATTTTTGTTCTGCGGAATTAAGAAACGTTAAAATGTTGATGTAAGTATTCGATGAGTTGTTTTGTATATAACTGAAAGTTTTTTTACGATATTCTTCGCCTACTTTTACTCATTTGGATTTTGCTTATTGTTTAATATGCCACTTATAATAGATTCAATTAAATACCCAATTATTATTATTTTACAGGCAGGCAAAAAGTATACAATGACCAGCAATACTTGAAGTACTGCATAGGTTACACTGCGTAGGTACAGCCTAGTCCTGCCTATGCACTGCCTAATCTTGCATATGCACTGCTCAGTCCTACATTTAGCCTGCATATGCACTGCATAATCCTGCATTTAGACGTGCTCCCTAGTCCTGCCTAATAACTGCCTAGCACCGCCTAAAAATTTGTACACCTTTCTGCCTATTATAGTTGTTCACCTCTTGTAATAAACATAACCTCAAAAATTTCATCGTCATTCATGAAATAGTTATATTTATATATTATAGACAACGTGAGAAAAATTAATAGAAACAATTTAGTTATACTCACATCAAAGTGATCTTCACAAATGTAAAGTGAAGATGTATTAGATAAGGCCCTTGGGTCTCTTCGAGCAAGTTCTAGCCACTTTTTCCGTTCTTTTACTGCTGTAGGCACATGAATAAATATTTTTTCAGGTGTTTTTATGCTAGTATTCGACCACTGAGGTACTACACACCAATTATAGGACATTTTTTTACATAAAAACAGTAAAAACACAGATCAAAAACAAATAAACACTTTATTTTTAAAAAAATTACTTAGGCAATTTTTTTCAAGAAAAACTGTTTTTTGTTATAAACTTTTATTATCCTGTATAAGTAATTTTTCTTTTGGTTAGAATATCTTTAATTTTGGGCCACCCCTAGATCTCATTTGAGCTACGGCCATGCTTCTAGTAAATAGGAAAATAAGAGATGCATTATAAAAATATTAAAGGAATTTTTTACGAAGAACAAGCTTTTCGTAGAAGTAGTAATAATTTTCTACATTTTATTAAAGGGGGTTTTAATCTTAAATAAAGAATTTGAAACTTTTTAGCAAGTAGCAACACTGTCACCGGGATAGCTATTTTTGTACTCGTAGGGTGTGATGATTCCCATCATATGCTTTGGCCAATAGCTAGCTTTAAATAATCTCCGAGCCGTCACGTGCCACTCGAAAAGACCTCTATTGCGCAAGCTTCTCCTACGATCCGACCAAGAAACGTTCAGTCTCTACGGGGCAGGAGAATAGATTTCGTTTTAAACGCGTAAAATTTACTAACTGTAAAAAGCGCGCGACTATCCCATTGGTCGAGACAAGTCATTTCGCACAACACATGACAATGATAAAAAAGAAATAAAAATTTTGTAACGATAAAATTTTTTCGAAAATCTTGTCTATGAGGTCATAGAATTCCGTATAAAACAGGGCCAAATTTTGGTTTTAAAATTATGGAAATAATCAATATTCAATAAAAATAAATGGATCCGTGACGGATCTGATACCTTCCTAGCTAGCCTATTAGTACACTTCAAGTGAAGCCATGATATATCAGTGTTGAAAACAGTTTTTGGTAAATATTTGTTATAACACAAATTATTGAGCCTAATCCGACTCCCTCTAAGACCCAAGTCAGCGCCTTCCACCTCCACTCTCGACAGGCAAATAGAAAGCTCAACGTTACCTGGGATAACAACAACCTAGAGCACACAGATAAACCTACCTATCTTGGTGTCATATTGGACCGCTCCTTAACATACAGGTTCCATTGTGAAAAAACGCGGAAGAACGTGGAGGGGCGGAATGGCCTTTTGAGGAAGCTCGGAAACAGCAAGTGGGGCGCAAAACCAATAGTAATAAGCACATCAGCGCAGGCGTTATGCTTTTCGACAGCGGAATATGCCTGTCCAGTGTGGAACAGATCCATTCACGCCAAAAAAGTAAATGTCAGCCTAAACGAAACATGCAGGCTTATAACCGGCTGCATGAAACCCACGTCACTGGACAAACTGTACAACTGCCTCGGGCCTCTCAGACCCTGACTCACGTAGAACAGCCTCGAATATACCGAGAGAATTAAACAGACCTTCGATGAGCGTCACTTACTATTTGGACACGAGGCGCAACTTGCAGACTAAAGTCAAGAAGGCGCTCCGAGCGGAACATCAAGCGACTGGACAACCTGGCGAATGTTGAACCGCATCAGAACTGGTGTAGCCCCTGTTAAGACCAATCTCATCAGATGGGACCTGTTGGATGGAAATGACAAGTGCGACTGCGGAGCTATACAGGATATGGAACACCTACTTATCTGCCCTAACTGTCCACATAGATGTACCCTCGACGCTTTATGGACCAACAATCAACAAGCATTGGACACAGCCCGATACTGGGCTCAGAAACTGTAGTTTTTCGGACACGAAAAAGTAAAAAGTATTGAGCAAAATGTAGTCTATTTGATTACGAAACCCGCATGATGATACGATGCTTTGTTAAAAAGTTTTAAAAGCATTTTTTTAATGTTTTAATTGTCAAAAAACTGTCATTAGCACTAATGGATTTTGACCAAAATCTAAGCAGCTCGTTAGAGTGTCAAACACTATTTTACCTGAAAATTTTATGAAAATCGATTCAGCGGTTTAGGAGCCATCACCCCCGTGAAAATGTCATACGGAATATAAAAGCGCGAACAGCGCCTGCGATCTGGACAAGGGACTAAATTGGAACTAAACATAATGACGTTTGACAGTGTCATCCTGTTCTGTGGTTTGACTGCTGTTGTGGGAAAGAGAGAGAGCCCACCAGAACAGACAGAAAGAGAGACACGCGACACACCTGAATTTATTCTGTGGTGACTGTCATTTTTGTCGGGTGTTCCCCTCAATCTGATTTTTGATAAAAAAACTAAAATCAAATTATTGTGTACTAGATCGGCATATTTTGTGAGTCTAACAAGCAGTAGCAGTGTAAAAAAGAAGCAGCAGCAGTATAAAAAACAAGGAGCAGCATATAAAAAGCAGTCAATTTAACGACCCCATACCAGTGAGTTTTAAGGTGGATTTATTGTTCGTTAAAGTAAGGTAAGGGGTAAGTTCATTTATTTAGGCTTACTTCATACTTTCCACTATGAACAATGGAAATTTCTATTTTAAGTAAGGCCGCCTTGTTTATGATAAAAACAAATAGGTTCTAACTTATAAGTCTAAGCCGTTACTACTTCTGAAGAGTTACAGTGATCTATCACTCAGCTGCGACACAGTTTTATGCCAAAAACCACCTTCGCTTAGTTTCTACTACCAAAAAACCAACTACTACCACCTTCTGTGGCTTCTATCCCCAAAAAACCAACTACTACCACCTTCCCCTACTTCTAACCCCAACAAACAAACTACTACTACCTTCGCTGAGCTTCTACCCCTAAAAAACCAACTACTGCCATCTTCTCCTAGTCTCTGCCACCAAAAAACCAACTTCTACCAACGCTTATCTTCTACCACTAGAAAACCAACTACTACCTCCTTTAATAATGATTGTAGTATTTGGTTTTTTGGTGGTAGAAGCTAGGGGAACTTGGTAGTAGTTGGTTTTTTGCTGGTAGAAGCTAGGGGAAGGTGGAAGTAGTTACTTTATTGCTGGTAGAAGGTAGCAAAAGTTGGTAGTAATTTGTTTTTTGGTGGTTGAAGGTAATCCAAAGGGATAGTAGTTGGTTTTTAGTGTAAACCTGATCTGTACCTAAGTGATAGATAGATAGGTAACTGTTTGGGAGTGGTAGCAGCTGTGATTTATTAGTTAGGGTTTGTTTTAACCTCAAACAATACGCTCCAATATCGAAAAGTATAAAAAGGTCATTAAAATTTTGATCTGTAAAATATAGGTAGGGGGGGGGTGGTACCCCATGAGGCCATATTTTATGTTTGTATTCATGAAATATGTGGAAAATATTAGAAAAAAACTTAGCTTTTGGGGGGGGCTGCCCCTGACATATATGCCACTGTGTAGACCCATGTTTGTAGGATAATACATTTTTTTG
This sequence comes from Aspidapion aeneum, assembly GCA_963576565.1. Taxonomy (NCBI): domain Eukaryota; kingdom Metazoa; phylum Arthropoda; class Insecta; order Coleoptera; family Brentidae; genus Aspidapion; species Aspidapion aeneum. The sequence continues at coordinate 28,612,378 of OY755045.1, forward strand.
TTGCATCTTACTGCTTACTTTATGGCAATATGGCTTTGTTTGTTATTGTTATTGCTATATAGCTTTAAAATTCCTGCCTCCCTGCTTAATAAGTTTGACTTAAGCCCTGTTCTGACTGCATCAAACCCATGTCACTATATCCGATGATGGCACTTGGAATGAGATGGTTGCATGCATTTTAGAGAAACTTTCATAGTGACAAACCAGCTTTACAGCCCCAACTATAAACTCAACTTTACTGTATCAATTTGATCATGGCACATACCTGTTCTTTTCTGGGGAGAAAGAGATGTGTCAATATGGAACTGAAACAGTATCCTTGAGTTTTATAAATAGCATTTTAGCTCACACTACTACTATAAGTAGTGTGAGCTATGGTGATCCTAATTTTTTCGAGAAAAAAAAAGTTGCTCCGATTTCAAAAATTTTTATATATCTTTGCGTTTCAGATGATTTTGAAACTTTTTTGTTTTGCTGTCTGTCTGTCTGTCTGTATGTCTGTCTGTATGTTTGTCTGTATGTCTGTCTGTAACGACCAACCCGCATAACTCAAAAACCGCTTGTCCGATTTTAATGAAATTTGGTACCTAAGTTGGGTCTTGGGCCGTGATGGTCCCATTTAAAAATAAACAAAATCCACCGAACGCAAGCCAAATAAAAGGGTGGGGGTAGATTCCAAAAATTAGAGTTTATGTGAAAATATGGCGTGTGTGATATCAAACGAAAGGTAATTAAGTCTGGAGTTAAAAAAAATAAATTTTAGTTTATTTTTAAAAAAAGGGTGGGGGTAGATGTCAAACGAAAGGTAATTGAGTCTAGAGTTAAACAAAATACATTTTAATTTTTTTCAAAAGGGTGGGGGTAGATTAAAAAAAATTGAGTTTAAGTCAAAACATGGCTTGTGTGGTATCAAACGAAAGGTAATTGAGTCTGGAGTTGAATAAAATATATTTCAGTTTTTGATTATATTAGCTCACACTATAACTATAGTACCTAGTGTGAGCTTAGGTGCCCATAGATTGGCAGAGTATTTTATTGCCTAATACCCTGTTCGGACTGTGCAACTTTTCCATGCATGCAACTTTTGTGTCCTCTCTCTCACTCAGATGATGTTAGTTAAAGAGAGACAGAACAAACAAGTTGCATGCTTTGTTTGGAAATGAATGAAAATTTGTTTTATTTTTAAGTAAAACAAACACTGTTTTTTAATTTTGCAAAGGCAGCTTTGTGTTCCCCTTAGATAGTACTAACCAAGTGGTAACAGCTAACCTGTAATTTGTACTGTTTTGCCAATAATGCCATGTAAATCTTGGGCTAATGTCAAGAAATCTGTAATGCAATAAGCCATGGGCGCAGCCAGGGGGGGGGCCCAAACCTAAGATTTTTTTAATATTATTTCCACATATTTCATGAATAAACACAAAAAATAGCATGAAATACGACATCATGAAGCCTCGCCCCCCCCCCCAAGACATATTCCTGGGTGCGCCACTGCATAAGCTGTAAAATAATATTTTATTCTGCATAATTACCGGACAATGTAATCTCCAAGCTAAATTTGTATTCAGGGTAGTAATGCTATGTTTTTTGAACAGGTGTCAATTGGAGCTTCAGCAGTCATGTTTTTTAAGGTGGTTTATAAAGTTTCACTTAGTTTTATTTTAATAAATCTAAATTTTTTAACAATCTTAGTGGAATGTTTGGTTTGGTGAAGTCAAAAAATAATAATAATTTCTTATGGTAGTGATAGTAGTAATTATTTATTTTTCGCAATTTTTACTGTAAAATCTTTTAAAATAAAAATTTTACAAAGTTTTTTTTTGTTTTATTTATTTTTATTTAATTATTTTAGACAGGTTTTCTTTCTAACATAAAAATTTTTGTTGGTCCCCCAAAAGAGGATTCTATTCACAAACAATATTTTATAGCTTGTGAAAAAAGAAAACAACTAAATAATTTTTTTTACATGTCAATTGTAATGTCAAAAAATGTTTTTTTTCACTTGTTGACACATGTAAAAAAAATATATTTTTTTTAAACTTTTGAATATGGTGGGGGGTGTGACTGTTCTATCTGAGAAAGGTAGTTGTTATTTTGTCTGCAAATTCTATTACATGTCAAAACTTCAGAAATCTTTAAACTAGAACAGGTCATTATTCACATAACTTATATTATCATGGCATTTTTCTAAGTAAGGCCTGGTTTACCCAAAAACTTAATGCACAATGAACAAACTCATTGCTTAATTTTAATATATCTGTTTCCATCTCCTTAGTATTGTAGACATAAAGTATAAACACTAAATCTTTCCATTGTGCATTATGTTATGGGTAAATTAGGCATAAAATAGAAAGTTCACATTACTTTGTTAAGTAATCTTATCTACAGTTTGACTAATGGTATCCGACCCTCGGAACCCAAATCAAAAAATATATTTTTACACAAAACATAAAGCCCAATTGTGTAAAATTCTAAACTATACAATATCAGGACATCCACAAAATCATATAAATTCATAAAATTTGACTTGTGTATTGTGTAAAAACATATTTTTTGATTTCTGTGCTGAGGATCAGATACAATAAGTCAAACTGTATATACAAGTGGCCCATTTTGTCTTATTTTTATTACATATAATAGTGAGTTCATATTGCTCCAATGAAAGCTCCTAATTGTATTGTATTTAACATTTGGGGATATATTGTGCCTATATTACCTACTGAGTTTGACTACATTCTTGAAATATGTAATGCTCAAGGGGGAGAGGATTTAGCCTTGCATTATATTCAATGTACTTGTTTTTTAATGGGGGAAGCAGGCATATTTTTGTCAACCGCTACAAAAAACTGCAGACTACAACAAAAAAATAAATAGGATTTGTATTATAGCACTAGTGCAATATTGAAACATTATTCGTAATGCATGTAAGCCAAAATGGGTTATATAGGGTGTTATAAAATTCAATAAAATATTTTTAAAGATAATTTCCTAGAGTGATTTCAAGACAAAAAGTTTATATAAACAAAGGTCTACAAACACTTAGTAGTAGAGATACAGGGTGTTTAAATTTACTTTTTTTATATAGCTTTTACAGTTTTTGTGATATTTAGCTCAAATTTGGCTCGTATATTTACTTATAGGCACTACAAGTTAAGGCATGTCAAATAGGTTTTAATTAATTTGTTTATTTTGATATACTCGCCATACCATACTGGAGCATTTTTTATTTTATGATAGCAGCCTTTGGTGCAACAGCGATTTTCTCTAAAATGGTTAAAGATGCAAAAAAATTTCAGAAAAACAAAAAAGTTTGCAAATGAAACAAAGATTTTATTTCTTGTTTTAAAATCCCTACTTCTCCCTACCAGTGGCTTAAAACAAAAAAATTCTGGGGGAAAAGGCGACATGACCCCTGAAAAAGGGTCACTCTGTACATGTTTACTATTATTTGGCATGTCTGAAAGTGTAGTGCCTATAGCTTAATATGCCAAATTTGAACTAAATATCTCGAAAAGTACAAGAGCTATAAAAAACTAAATAAAAGAAACTTTAAAACAAGGCATTTAAGGTTATATAAAAATTTTGCCTTGAAACCACTTAAGGAATTCAACACTAAAATTATGTTATTGAATTATGAAACACCCTGTATAATGTGTATTTTATAAAAACTTATTTCAATATGTAAATAAACAGTGGCAGAACTACAATGCAGCAAGGCACAGGGTTGCTGAGAGGCGTATGCTCCATAGAGAGCCCGAAGGGCTGGAGTGATCACACACACAGTGATAAGTAAATAATGATTTCAGCGAAATTAAAAAGGTTTAGTTGGTGGGAGCACCTCTGCCCTGCAGAAGGTCTTGCTGTATGGTGGTTCTATCACTGCTTGTCTTGCAATTCATTGCAGGGAGAAAGGCTGATCAATAGCAAAAATTGTGTACAGTTCTTTACATAATCCATATTTTTGTTGGTCCTGTAAGTCCTTCTTGGTCTTAGTTAGGTATAAAGTGATAAAAAAAGACAAAAATGACTAACGAATAATACCAAACCAAAGGTCCTGCCAGGACCTAATTTTTACTGATTTTTATTAGTCCGAAGCGCATTGATCAGCCCCTCGGCGCAGGATCTGTCCTGGGAAGGGTTTTAGTTGAGCGAACTGTCTATCCGGAAAAGTGTTTAAGTTCAATAAACTGTGTCTATCACGGAAAGTGTTTTAGTTTACTATCTGCTCAACACTGAAATAACAATATCACAGTTCATATAAATGTATCTTTAGCAGTAAAAAAGCTGGTAAGTACTATAATATGTTTATTAATTAATTTTTAAATATTAATATAATACTGTTCATTGAATATCAGCTGATGATGGTACAAAAAGTTTGTTTTTGTTTAAAATGTATTTTTTCAGAACCATTTCATATAAAGTTTTAATATTTTCCATAAATTTTGTAAAAAAGTTATTGTCCACAAAGTTTTACTATTTGACGATACTTTTGTGCAAATTTGATGAAAAAAGTATGCCATGATTTAAATGGGATGGTTCTGAAAAAATACATTTTAACAAAAACAAACGTTTTTCCCATCAACAGCTGATTTTCACTGACCAGCAGATTTATTTTAACAAATATCAGCTCAGCTGGTGTTCTGTGATATCAGCTGATTTATTTTGACAAAAATCAGCTGTATCCCGACATGTTTGATCTAGACAGAGAGCTATAGTCTTCTCTCTTTCTGGACCGTGTTAAGGTTATTCTCGTGCACAAAAAAAAAGCTGCGGTTCGGTCTGCGTATTAAGCTATGTTCTCGTGTTACCAACGGTTTAACACGTAGTTTGCATTTCTTCCCTTTGGTGTTCTGTGGGAGCCATCGTGTTACGGACAGAAATAATACACACACACACACACAGAGACATCACGACGATATTGCTAAAATAGGTCACAATACACCCAATCAAAACATTTTCGGCGTTATCTGAAAAAAAAATTTTGTCGAAAATAATACCTTCTCTAACCAGTGCTATACTGGCTAGGAAGGTAACTAGCCATGCTACTCAGGCTAGGAAGGTAAAAATTGTCAAAAACTTTTAAACCCAAATAATACATAAATACCTTAAAACTATCTCTGTAGATGCATTACCGTAGTGAATTTGATCTTATATTTAAATGTTATAAAAAGCATCACTTACTTTGGAATCCTATCCTAGCTTGTTTTCCGGTCGTTAAAAAAAGAGTATTTTATTAATTTGTGAGAAAGTGTTTTACTGCGTATTTTTTAAAGTATTCGTTTGTAGCCCCTTTAAGTGCATTTTTAAGTATCCAAAAAGCATTCTGGAATGGTTCTATTACAAAAATATTTCTCCCACTTAGCTTTAAGGCAGAACGAAACTCTCGGGATTTGATATTTAATTCTCTTTTTTATTTCGCTACTCCCTGTTGTTATTTAAATTAAAACTAAGAGTTTTCTAAACGTATTGAAAAGGTCTTTATAATATTTAAATTTGACAAAAACTTTACGTCTAAAGTACGGGCGGATCTAGGAACTTCATTTGGGGGGGGGGGGTTGGGAAATGTCAATTAAATATTGCATAAAACTATTTTACATAATGACCAGGACGTGTATTCTGTGTGTCAGTTTGAGATTTGAAGGGGGAAATTTCCCCTTTTTCCCCTCCCATAGATCCGCGCCTAAAGGCGAAATCCAACGGTAAGTATACGATTTGGTAACTTCTTTAGACGCGTTTAGCAGTTTTTGTGGGTAGTGAATTGAACTGAGCCGTCAAGCTCGGCTATGTAGCGCTCATTCGGGTGAAATCGGCTCGAGTCGACTAACTGAGAGAAACATTCAGCGAGCGATATGATGATGCAGATGAACGCCAGTACACAGAAGAGTTCGGTTCGGTCCGCTTTGCAGAATATGTTATTGGCCAATATTATTAATTTCGCCTTGTTGAAGTTTACACTTCTGCCGTGTGCACACACATCTTCTTTTTATTACGAAAATGTAGATATATTAATCTGGGGAATTTTGTTCAAAATCTGGCACCTTTTCAAATACATTCTGGGGAAAATACATTTCTGAGCCTGGCAACACTGCGCCAGATAAGCCGCCCCGCTAGACATAACACATCAACAGCTATTGAATCAAATAATCAAATATTTAAGTAAATAAAAACCGGTCCAAATGATTACAAGTACTCCAAACTCGTTACTCATACGGCCGTTGCCGATATGATTGATACGAAAGTAACACTTCGGCTTCGGTCCCATTCGGGATTCGAGTAACGGGTATTTGGCGTCGAAGGATTCGATTACTTCGAATTTATTAAAGTATCAAGTCATTTTTATCTTTGCCATTAGAAGAGAAAATAAACTAGGTGTGATAATTTATTATTTATTTATAAAAACAATAATAATAGGTAGGTAACTAATATCTAACTAAATATCTTATTTTTTAATTATTTGCTCTAAATTATACGATATGACGGCCCACTCGAAGGTTAGCGTGGCACTCAAAAAATATTTTCGCCTGCGCCGCAATTTTTTATTTTTTTTTGCTGTGCACCCCCAAAGTTTTTTATCACGCGCCGCCACTGATCCTAAACTGACCCGGTTAGGCTTGTAGTATCAAAAAAAAACTATCCTGATCTGGTAAGGTAAGTTTTTTTTTTGATATACCAACCAACTCATGTGGGAAGCATCTTTTCCGCACATACGGCTTGCCCAAACTCCATTGTCGCGTCGTTCGGGTAAACCAAATACAAAAAATCGAAAGCACTCATAGCTTGCTTTGGAAACAATGGCAAATTTAAGTGCGCAGACGCGAATATTCAAGTGCGCATACATGTGTTTTGTAACGTAGACACACAGCTGCTGTGTGGGTAGACGCCATATTTGTTGTTTATTTACATTTTGCGGTGTTTTGCGTTTGTCATGTAAAAATGTTTTTTTCTGTCCAAAAAGGGAATTAATTCACAACATTTGCGGTTTGTGGAAAAATGCCCGGGAGAAGCAAGGGAATGTCACTTTATAGGTAAGTACTTGTATTTTTCTTTATAATTTGGTAATAAAGTTAAGAGTGGTTTATAGACGCCATTAAACACTCTTCATGGTGTCCACAATAAATCTGCACAATTAAATTTAGAAAAACTACAATTTTAATTCACAATTTGATACATTTTCACCCAATCAACTAGGTTTTAGAAGAAAAAATAATAGACATAACCTTTTAATAAATTTTTAACAGTCTTTTTTTCTTCAGTCTTTGCCAGTTATTACCATACTTAATACTGGTGATGAAGCTTTTCGAGAAATTGTTCCAGGCCGTTTTAGTGTATTTCAAGATATTTTTTCAACACCTTATAAATCTTGAGGAATGATGATTATTCCCTTACTCCCCATTTATACGTCAGTGGGTGAAGTATTTTATTTCATCGTTTTGGTAAAATGTGGCCCAGTCGATTAGCTCTCCTGCCAAATAAAGTGTAGCTGAAGCTGAGTTAAAGGGTTAAGTGCTCCGGTGTGGCGGACGGGCTTTTTCGGCCTTTTTAGAACACAGCAGCTGCCTCTAATTGCCCGAGAGAGAGAGAAAGAGTCAATAATTTTCGGCAACTTTATTAGGTCGTGATGGGTTTTTTATATGTATGAGGCAAAGATAGTTAGACTACTTATCAGGGGCGTGCGGTCCATATAGGAAATAAAAAAGTTAATAGTTCACTATTAAAACATGACGTAATTAGGAGTGGTAAGACTTTATCAGAAGCAATATATTTTGCGCAAAGCGAAATTTTATGTTATATACCTACAGTCGAACCTCTATAACTCGAAGTTCAAGGGACAACCAAAACAGTTCGAGTTATGGAGAGTTCGAGTAAAAGAAAAAAAATATATTCCAATAAATTTTCTTATTGCATTAAAATAGTTGAAATGTACAAAACTAACTTAAAATAAATGTATACATACTTAAAAACTAGAAAAATAATTAGTTAAGTTTGTTTTGCGCAGTTCGACTCAATTTTTTTCGTATTTCAAAGATAAGAGACAAGTCATTACTTGTTGTGGCCTCATCCATTGAAAAAGCGAGCTGCATGGTTTCAATTGCTTTTGAAACTTCAGCGTTGGAAGGTTTTTGTCTAGGAATTTTTTCACTCTCATCTTTATAGTTAGAGTTTTCTTCAAAATTATCCTATGTTTTGCCAACACTTTCCAAGATATCTTCTGTAAGAGTTTCGCTTGTTACTAAATCCTCGTCTACATTGAAAAATTACTCAAATGTCTCACTTGAAAAATGTCCTAGCATCGATTAATAAACTCTTGTACATTTAAAGCAACCTGCTGTTCACTAATAATTTGTGTTATTAATTGTGATAGAGGGATTTCAGTTTTAATCGAGTTCAAAGGTTCGTCGTCTTATATATCTTGACGTTGCAGCGTTGGCGGGACTGGGAATACGGTTCGAGTTATAGAAATTCGAGTTAAAGAGGTTAAAATACATATAAAAATTGAAAAATGTGCAGGGACCACTTAAAAGGTTCGAGTTATAGAGAGGTTCGAGTTATAGAGGTTCGAGTTAGAGAGGTTCGACTGTATTTGTATCTAATATAAGGGCGTATAAGAACAGACAGCCATGTCAGTTGTCTTTGGGGTACGCATAGAAAACGAATAAGAATTCTGTCGGTCTTGATTTTGCCCGAGAGCAGCGTCGCTTTCACGACAACCGTCGGCTTCTTGCGCTCTGCTCGGCAGATACAATTGCTTCTTTCGTTATGTAAAACATAGTGGGGGGTTAATACAAGCAAGCCCAATGCGAGAATTCAGTTTGCGCCTTTTAGCCTTGCAATAAGCAGTTTGTTCCATTACGTACATACGCGTTTCACAGTGGCATGCCATCAAGAGGCTGTGGTTTCGGTAAAGGATATTGCAACGGTCGTTAAAACAATACAGTTGTGTCATTGTATAGTGTGTTTGTTGATTAACAAAGAGTTTTCTTCCCAAAGTTTTAATGAAAAGATAAATAGGTATAATAAATTAAAGTTTACCGAAAACTAAAAAGTATAGAAAAATACAAATAAGCAAGTTTCCTTGTTTCAAATTTCACCAGACGCCCCTGTACTTTTTATAGACTGTTTCAACGAAAACTTAACAAAGGCTCTTTGGAGTAAGGCATCTGGGTCAAATATGCCCATGTTTAAAATATGCCCATGTTTAAAATATGCCTTGAATACAAAATCGTATGCGGTTCATATTCAGAGAACAAATGCTGCGTGTTCCCAATCCACAAGCGCCAGTCAAGCATGTTCCTGCAATATAACAGGGTATTTTGTATTTTAGAGGTGCTTGTTATAAAAAAGTTTTTGTCATTGTGCAATTGCATAAAAAAATGTTTTTATCACTGCGCTTCTATCGAGGCATGCAAATATAGAGTATAGAGATTATTTTACTTTCCTTCAAAAAACAAAAAATATTGTAATCTGTACAGTAAATGTGTTATTTAAGTGTATTTGGATCTATGTTAGCAATATCGGCGTGAAGTCTGTCTGTGTGTGTGTATATGTCTGTCCGTAACACAATGGGTCCTAAAACCGCTGAACTGATTTTCATGAAATTTTAAAGTAAAATAGTGTTCGACACTGTAACTAGCTAATTAAATTTGGGTCAATATCCATTAATGCTAATGACAGTTAAAAAATTTTAAAAAAATTGAAAATATGCTAACTTTTTAACGGAGCATCTCATCAATGTGGTTTTCGGAATATAGTAAAACCTATTTTTTTCAAGAATTTATATATAATCAAAAACTTCGTTTTTGGAGAAGAGTTTTTGTTTCTGAGAAGGTATCAGATACGTCATGAATCCATTTATTCAATGATTATACAACTTGAACACAGCTAGGCAACCCAACAAGCTTAATAACAGCAGCGGACAGAGCCATCTGTCGGATATTTATATAGTTCCAATGATGACACTGCAGAGCCATCTGTACGCTGCTGTTATCAAGCTTGTTGGGTTGCATATCTGTGTACAAGTTGTGTAGTTATTGATTTATTTTAATTGTTTTGTTGTTTTGTTTAGTTATGTACTGTAGCTTACTTTTAACAGAATTCTGTTAAAATTAAGCGTCGAAATAGTTGAGCCGACCAAACTAAGCTTACACATACACATACACGCGTGCTAAACGCTTACACAATTTTGCGGAGCTATGTAAGAGTTATATACTGTTGTTGTCTGCCAGACAGCTACAGTAGCTGGATGATAAATCATCACTGTATAACGTGGCTGCGTCAGCGTTCTGTTCAAACTAAATGTGTGCAAGATTTAGTTTATATAATCAAATCGATTTCTTGTTACAAATATGGGGTTTTCGGTAGATAGGTATGTAAGCCTAATTTCAAAAAATACTGAAATTTGGTTGCATTTAAATATAATTCTAATGCATGTATGTAATGGCTGTCTTTTATATTCTGCATATGGGAACATAGAGGGCGACACTCAGTGGCGTATATATAGCATCAAATACGAACTCATGGGGTCTCGCCCCCCCCCCCCCCTGAAACTCTACCGGCCCCCCCCGAAACATTTTTCTATATACGCCACTGTCATTATTAAAACTTAAACTCAATCTTTACCTAACCTAAATTCAAGACATCAGTGCGATACATATAGGTTTATAGCTGCAGCGAAATTTTTAAATTAACAAATCAGTCGAAAAATAGAATAAAACAAGAACGGCTTGCCGAGTTAATTTCTGTTTTCGGTAATGAAGCACCACATTAGTCGACAGTTTCTCGTTGGTATAAAGAATTCAAGCTTGGACGGATTAGTCTTAGCGACGATCCAAGGCCAGGTGCCCCAAAAACGGCTGTTACCCACGAAAACATCCATGCTGTGCGCATGCTCATCACGGAAGATTGATATGTGACATACCTCGAGATTGAGGTTTCATTGGGAATTTCAAAGACTTTAATTCGACAAATTTTGCGTGAAGAATTAGGAGTAAAAAAAATTAGTTTTCCGCTGGATACCGCATATGTTAACCGAAGAACAGAAAGAAGCTAGGGTCAATTGGTATCAGAAAACTCGAAGAACGTGTACAGCATTGTCGGTGGTGATACCCCCCCAAAATAATCGTCAGTCGTCTGTTTGAGTGTTCCAAGATGAAGAAAAGCCATTAAAAGTCATACGTTCTATTTCCAAAAAGATGGTCGTGACATTTGTCTGAAAAGCATTTATGCATATAATGTTAGCAGAACAACTTTGGAAATTAAAAAAATATATATGCTCATAATTTGCCGTTAATTATGCGTAAATTAGTTGTGAAAACAAAAAATTTGCCGCGCCCGTTTTAAAAAAAAAATATGGTGTTTTGCTAACTTTATATAAATATATTTCTAAAGGTGTTCTGCTAATTGCTAACAGAAAGGCATCGGCCCCCCTCCCCCAAGAGGCCCCGGGTACCCCCAAGACATATTCCTGGGTGCGCCACTGGAGAAGGCATTGTTTTTGAATTGATATAGCACTAAAAATATCTTGGCAATCTCGTCGAGAAGTCTGTTCGTGTGTGAGGGTTTGGGTGGCTCTCAATAGCTCCGGAACCACTGGACCAATTTTCATGAAATTTTTATAATAAAATGGTGTTCGACAATGTACTGCTGAGCTGATTAAATTTTAGTCAAAATCCAAAAATGGAATGAAACTTATTATTGCAGCAACGCAGCATCTCCGAGCCACTTTTGCTAACTCTGATGATACGCCCGTAAACATTTTTATTAGTCGTTTGACTTCAAGGTCGTACCCAGGGGTGAAGGGATTAAGGGGGACCAATACCCCCAAAATGATCGATAAAGTAAGTTTTCTCCGCAACACAAATGAGACAAAAAATTGCACAATACTAAAATTTTTATTAAAATGTTTGACTTTACACCTTGATGAAGTTCCTTTTTTTTTAAATTGAAATTGACGTTCCGGGAAAGAGTGCAGGTGCCTTAAGTGAATAGAACGATGCTGCCTCTGGAATACACATTCTGGAAAAGACCGGGCAATAAAATTCCCTATTTTGACAGCTTAGCTGGAACGTTTAACAAAATTATTAGCCAAAATCAGGGAAGAAATGTTTTCGAGCCTAGGATGTGAGTTAAAAACAAGGTTTTTTGTTGGAATATTCAGCAAAATATGACTGTAAGTTTTTAGAGAGATTTTGCTTCTTTTGTCAAAAATCTCCGTCAAGCGACGTTATTTAAGTTATGCTATTTTTAAAGCAAAATAGCACAAGACATCTTCATGCCTTGTTTTTGTTTAAACATCTTATACACACTACCACAGCATGGGTATATTACGTGACGACTGATTTATCATATACACACCACAGTTTGCTGACGACCCAGTAATTGTAGCTAATGATAAAGAAGACATGAGACGATGAGAAAGTTAACGGAATAATACCAAAAGTGGGGTTTAACAGTGAACGTGAAGAAGACACAGTACTTATGTATTGGAAACGAATCAAGTGAGAGAACCAGATAATGGACAAACAATCTCTCCATGCAATAAGTACGTATACTTGGGTGTCAAATTTGAAAAGGCAGGAACAGACTATCAAGAACTGGAAAAGAATAGTAAAAGTAAAATAGGTTATTGGATGTCAACAGTATTTTATGGAGCAGAGAGATAAAAATAATGTAAAATTAAACAAAATATATAAAACAATGATGATAACCACGCGGTTGTATGGAATAGAGACTTGTCACGAAACAGAAAAATACAAAACCAAAAATGAGAAGTGTCGAAATGGATGCAATAAGAATGAGAATATTTAGAACAGATCATATAAGAAATGAGATCATAAAAGAAAGAATGAATCGAGGGAAGCATAACGGATGACATCACTAAAAGACAACTGATATGGTACGGCCATGTACAACGGATGAACGGTGAAAGTTTACGAAAGCAGGCCCTAGAATGGCAACCAATAGGGCACAGAAAAAGAGGGCGTCCTAACAGAAAATGATTGTCAGGATCAAAGGACGTGGATAATAGGCGTCGGAAAATGTAGAAAAACGTTCTAAACCGACTAGTAATAGTAGTGCATACAACCTTAATCAAAAATCCAAAATGTCTTGGTTTAATTTCAAAATACAATTTCTTAGCCTTCTTCCCCCAAGAACCAAAATTCTCAGCATTAAAATGGTTTAACTCTGCATTTTTTGTTTTTTTTTATTTCCACTTGTATTGCAGCGTCCACTTTTATAGAAGTTTTAAATTTTACATAGTTTCATAAAGCAAAAGCCTAAATTTGTCTCTCACAAATCACAATAATTAGACATCAGCAAGACGGGAGTAAGTTATACAATTATTTGGACTTAAGGACATTTGTCACACAGAAATCTCCAGAAATTAAATTACAATATATTTGCCAGTTTCCGAATTAACTTTGCTTTTGCTTTTGAACACAATTAAGGCAAGGTCTTTTTCTGCCAATGACGGCTATTTCGATTCAAATGAAGATTGACAAAAAGCACAAGAAGCGGGAAAAGCTTGTTCTGCAGTCTTTCTAGATGTTGAACAAGCATTTGGCAAAATGTGGCATGGAAACAATATTCTGTTTTTTTTTTGGAATGATACACATTTTAAAGATACTTTAGAGTATAAAAGCAGGTGTACCTAAGGGTTACGAACTAGGCTGTTATTTGTTCTTCTTTTTCTTTTCTAGTATCCCATAATTCGAAACTTATAATTTTAAAATATTTTGGGATGATACTGCTATTACTGGTTTATTGACAATAGACAACCTGCAGGATTATATACACAAGTTTACAATTAGAGCAAAAAAACGTGAATAAAACCAAAAGAAAGCAAATTTGTTGTTGTTGTTGATTTAACAAACAAAAATGTGAATCGTCACAATTAACAATGTTCAAATATGTCGGTATGATACTTGAAGTCAAATTTGGCTGAAAATCTTATGCTCAATAAAAAAAGAAGAGCTTAACATAAAATATATTGGCTTAATTTTACTATTTATAACAACTGATTTATAGACAAATGAAATGTATGGACATTTGTTATTCAACTTTGGAGTTATACTAAAGAAAATATACTAGCTACACAGAGATTTTATAATAAAGTACTAAGAAACATTGTAAATGTACCGAAATAGTGACCTTTATCAAGACCTAAAAAATCTAAACTATAGTAGTGACTCTAAGAAAGTATGCAAGAAGCCATGTAGACTTAATGATATGTAAATCTGAAAGCGATTAGCTTCTAGACAATACTGTGCTGGTTCGAAGACTAAAAAAGTTAAGCCATTTGAGTTAGTAAACTAGATAAAACAAATAAAATAAAGTTGTGTTGAGTGATCCTCAAGTAAATATAACTTTACTAATATAATAAACACATTGTGATAAATAAAAATAAAAAAGATTCCTAAAAGTAGTGTTATAAAGACTCACGCACCCCTGGCATAATATATGGTAGGGCTTTATTGTGGGATGCAACATGCAAACACACGGTGGCTGCATGCTACGAGGTCTGGCTATTAAATAACGAGACTGCGCGCCTAGATGGCGCCCTAGACGGGTGATAAGATGAGATAAAACACGAATAGTGCGTTGGGTATCTAGATATCCTGTCTATGCACGTCCCAAAACATGTTTCCGTCACTATTATAGTATTTGTGCAGTAGCGGTTTGAAACGAACGTGTTTTTTTCTCGTGCCGAAAACCATGTGTGACGAAAAACAGGAGCACCGTATCAATCTCAAATTTCTCGTTAAATTGAAAAAAACTCCGACTGAGTGCTATAAATTGCTGCAAGAGGTCTATGGGGACAATTCTCTATCTCGTGCGCGTGTTTTTGAGTGTTGTAAGTGCTTGGACTTAAACATGTGACATGTTTAAAAAAAATGAGGACCGAGAGACCACTGAAGATGACCAGCGCCCAGGTCGCCCTGTGACTGTTTCAACTCCAATGTTGATCGTTATTTTCGACATCGTGATGACTGAATGGGTTCCAGAGGGTCAGACTGTCAACCAGACTTACTATTTGTCAGTTTTGGCAACCCTCCGAAAACGAGTTTAGTTGTTTTTTTGCACCAGGACAACGCACCTGCCCATAACGCACTATCTGTGTAGCAGTATTTGGCCAGTAAGTGCACTCCAGTGCTCGAACACCCGCCGTACTCACCAGATTTGGCACCGTGTGACTTTTTTTTGTTTCCGAAGATAAAATCTGCTTTGAAAGGGACCCGATTTGAGTTGATGGGACCGGTAAAGCAAAAAACGGCAGAGCTCATAAAGGCCCTCACCAAAGAAAACTTCCAGCACTGCTTCGATCAATGGAAAAAACGTATGGAAAGGTGTGTGGCAAGGGTAGGGGAGTATATTGAAGGGGAGTATTCGAATGTAGAATAATTTTTATAATAAAACCCTTTTTCTTAACCAGTCTCGTTATTTAATAGCCAGACCTCGTATATTAACAAATCTTCAGTTAAAGCTGGATATGCAGCACAATTAGGCGAATCAATAAAAATTCAGAAATATAAGGAATTCTCATATTGCTTTGTTTTCATGCCATTTTCAGTAGAAACCTTAGGACCCTGGGGACCTGAGACTAAAGAATTATAGTGACATTTGATTAAAAATTAAAAATAAAAAGACACATGCATTTATTTCTTAAAAGATCGAAATTGCAATACAATGAGGTAACAGTGCAGCTGCTGTTCTGGATACTATTCCTGTTGACCAGGTTTTGGAAGAAGTATGGCTTCTACAGGGTGTCTCTAAAAGGTCTGTACAAAATCTTAGCACATATTCCTGAGGTCAAAATAAGTCGATTTAATGCAAATTACCTTAGTTCAAAATTGCTCCGTTTCAGAGATTTTTTTAATTTTTAAATTTACCACCCTGTGTCTCTGAAACGGAGCAATTTCGGACTAAGGTAAATTGCTTTAAATCGACTTATTGTGACCTCAGGAATATGTGCTAAGATTTTGTACAGACCTTTTAGAGACACCCTGTATAATTTTGCGTGAATACTTTTACGTTATTTCATTGATGTAAGTTGCTGCTTTTTTTGTATAGATTTTCTTTTTATTTATATTAGGTGACTTCGTTTTATCTGTCATAATTGAAAACGTAAATTCTGCTAATCAAAATTTATAATCAAATTTAACTATATAAACTTTTTGAAAATTCATCATTTATTTTAAGATAAAAAAAATGATAAGGTGAGACAAAAAAGTACGCTACGCTCGATTCTATGTAAAGTTTATTAGTTTAGTTTTTAATTAAACAATGTGTTTCAATAACCCAGAAGGATGAAAGTCTTGCTGAAGACATGTTAAATTTCATAAAAAAGTATTTATCTTTAAAAATATGCAAAGTATTCGAAAATATGAAATACCCAGTACTCCACATGATATGTCATTAACCCACGAGGCATACTTACGAATATCAAAACTAACTATTCTGTTAAGACAGAGAGTTACTTAACAAAAGAACAATAATTTCTCAAGCAAGGCCTACTGCCACATTGACGGACGGGAGGTAGTTTAAGCATTTAAATGGGGGACCAACGTGAACAAAATGCAAGGAAACACTATCAAAAATACTCTGCCAATATATGGGCCCCTAAGCTCACACTAGGTACTATAGTTATAGTGTACGTGTGAGCTAATATAACTAAAATCTGAAATATATCTTATTCAACTCCAGACTAAATTACCTTTTGTTTGATACCACACAAGCCATGTTTTAACTTAAACTCAAATTTTTGAAATCTACCCCCACCCTTAAAAAAAACAAAAACTAAAATGTATTTTGTTAAACTCCGGACTCAATTGCCTTTCGTTTGATATCACACACGCCATATTTTCACTTAAACTCTAATTTTTAAAATATACCCCCACCCTTTTTTTAAAATAAATTAAAATGTATTTTGTTTAACTGCAGACTCAATTACCTTTCGTTTAATATCACACACGCCATAATTTCACATAAACTCTAATTTTTGAAATCTACCCCCACCCTTTTATTTGGTTTGTGGTCGGTGGATTTTGTTCATTTTTAAATGGGACCATCTCGACCCAAGACCCAGCCTAGGTACAAAATTTCATTAAAATCGGCCAAGCGGTTTTTGAGTTATGCGCGTTGGTCGTTACAGACAGACATACAGACACACAGACAGACAGACAGACAGACAGACAGACATACAGACAGACAGACAGACAGACAGACAGACAGACAGACAGACGGCGCAACAAAAAAGTTTCAAAATCATCTGAAACGCAAAGATATATAAAAATTTTTGAAATCGGAGCAACTTTTTTTTTCTCGAAAAAATTAGGATCACCATAGCTCACACTACTATAGTATAGTATATGTGTGAGCTAAAACATACTGAAAAACGCTTTTCTGCCAAACGACAAAGGACAGCATCATTGAAATATCAAATACACAATGAATCCAAAAGACGAAGCATTGAATTCAACAATTTTTGAGTTACTCTAAAGAAAACTTTTACAGTAGTATTTACTAAAGAGCGAAAACGAGAGAAAGAGAGAGCAAGAGAGAGAGCAAGAAAGAGAGAGCAAGAGAGAGAGAGCAAGAGAGAGAGAGAGCGAGAGAGCAAGAAAGAGCGAAAACGAGAGAAAGAACGAGCAAGAGAGAGAGCAAGAAAGAGAGAGCAAGAGAGAGAGAGAGAGCGAGAGAGAGAGAGAGAGAGCGAGAAAGAAAGTGGGAGCGACGAGCAAGAGAGAGATAGAGAGATAGCGAGACGGGGGACTTTTCGGACCCCCCAAATCCGCCCTTATATACACCCGTGTTCCAGAGAAAAGTGAGTGAGTGACTGGCTGAGAATTACATTATACAGGAAGGCCCGAATACACACTTGACATCTCCTTAACATCAATCTTTCCCTTGCTGTTCTGTAACTTAACTCTATAGGGGGTCCCCTTTCCAGAAAAGGGATCGTTCCTGAATTTGTTCTAATACGCTTTACTGCAGTGCGTCTTTTCAAGTTTATTTTAGACTTGTTTTTATTTTGTTTTATTGTTTCAAAATTAACACCAAAAAGTCCATGTTTAAAAAAAGATAGAAAAAAAAACTTAAGATCTTCAAAGTTCAATAAATTTACACAATATTCTGATAATAAAATAATCACTTGTTCTATGATGAAAGTTTTTTAGTGAAACTTATATGTTGTGTTACTAATATTTTTAATTAAAAAAAATACAAATATCCCATTTTGTGGGGTCGGTTTATTTTAATTGGACAGTGTTCCCCAATAGGAGACATCTTATTTCGCAAAGGACACAAGTAAAATGCAGGTCATGTGATTTTCACAGGGTTTGAGTTTGTTTAAGCATGAATTTGAGTAGTTTTAGGTTCCGCAGCCTGGTGAAGGTTCTGACTAGCTAAGGAATGAAATAGCAAAACCAAATTTAATATCAAAGCAATTTTTTGAGGTGTAGACAAAGACTAAATAAATTAATTTTCGGGGTCGTCCTCAGAACGAGGTCATTGTAGCCGCAGACACCGATTTTGTCGTCTTATCAAAATTCATCAGCATCGGCACAACCAAAATAAAAAGCTATGAAATAAGATAATGAAAACTGAAAAGGAAAAATGATATGTGAATGCAGTATGTACAGCGTGTCCAATTTTCGATGGGATTAAATGGGAAACTTGGTTGTTATTAAAGATATCGATTTTCTGATTGCACCTTACCGTGCTCTTTTTTTGAGCCCTTAGAAATTGTGTAATCAGATTTTTGCTATACCCCGTAATTTTGCTGATACAGGGAGTTTTTGAAAAAATTGCATTTTTAATAATTTCTTGCATTTCGCTTATTTTGCAAGATATTTTTATTCTGTAAAAATCTTTTTATGGCAACTTTTTTAGAGCAAAATAATGACGTTGTCAATTTTTTAAAATAATATTTCGTTTTTGAGATATATAATTTTTCATTAAAAAATTAAATACGGACCTGGATTTTTTTCATTACTATTTTGATTGGTTTCATGCTGTTATTATCTTAAAATGATAAAACTTTAATTTTTTTTTGATTTAAGGTTAAAAAAATATTATATATTATTTAAAAAAAATTACTCCGAACCTAGAAATTTCCAACGTAAATATAAATTAAATATTGCAAGACTCAATAGTTAAGCGATTTTTAGTTTATCTGTTTTGAAACGTTAATTAAAAGATTTATATATAAAGTAAAAAACGTTAAAAAGTTAAAAAAATAATTATTTGATGGTACCACAGCAACTTATGAAATTTACTTCAACATGGTAAAACAAAAGCGTGGAATTAACATTTTACTTGTTATTTTTGTGAATTGCTCACTCAAAATTATTCTAAAATGGCTAGAAATCGACCATATTCAGATTTTGAAAAATGTGATATGTTTGACTGTTTTATTCAAGCAACAAAATCCCAATATTTATACGGCAGAAATATTTTTATGCAAAATGCCTTAAGAAAAATTACTCAAAAATGCCAACAATGTCTTACAGATAAGGACAATCAGTTTGAACATTTTTATCATTAAAGAAAAGTTAGTTATTATTTTTTGTAATTCGCTATTTTTTTTTGTGTTTGTCGTAGACTTTGTTTTAAACAAATCTTTAAATAAACGTAAAACCATTTCATTTTGCCAAGTATCAAAACAGTTATACTTAAACTCGTTCAATATTTAGGTTGGAAATTTCTAGGTTCGGACTAAATATTTTTTAAAAATATTAAGTATTTGTATTTTAACCTTAAAACAAAAAATATTAAACTGCCATAAAAAGGTTTTTACAGAATAAAAATATCTTGCAAAATGAGCGAGATATAAGGGATTATTTAAAATGCAATTTTTTCAAAAACTCCCTGTATTAGCGAAACTACGGGGTATAGCAAAAATCTAATTACACTATTTTTAAGGGCTTAAAAAAACAGCACGGTAAGGTGCAATCAGAAAATCGATATCTTTAATAATAACCGAGTTTCCCATTAAATCCCATCGAAAATGGGACACGCTGTACATCAGCTAGGGTAGCGTCTGGTCTGAGGCAAAAATCTAACATAATTTATAAGAGAGCTAAAGCCAATCTCAGTAGGTCCTCTAAGCCCAGATTTAATATTAAGTATAAAAAGAATTTCTTGACGTGTTGTAAAATAATTTTTCGGTTTGTCCTTAGAAATGGGTAATGGTAGCCACAAACATCGATGTTACCGTCTTATAAGACTCACCAACTCAAAGAATAGTCACAAGATTACATATTGTGACTTACATATGTAAACTACAAAAATGTCTGCTTGATTGCTCCATTGAGTAGACTAATACCGTTTTCGATCAACGATCAAAAACCGCTTCCCATCGATCCGAGATCAATTTAAAAAAGATTGATCTGTTCAATTTAAGCATAGCGTCGCTCCGGCTGAGATTCCTTTATTAAGTTAGGCAAAACACTTGCTTCTAAATCTCGAGTGGATCGATCTTGCTTGCTCTCATTTCTGAGACAGATCTGTCTTGGATCAAAACAATAAACATAACCCTACCTTCCTCATTGTGTTTTGGCGTGTTTTTTCTTTTTTCGTTTCTGTAAGGTGCCACAAAATAAATAGAAAACCTTGCCCAAAATAATGGTGTTGGAAGAGTTTTATCCACTTGGATCAAGTTCTGAAGAAGACACAAATATTTATAGGATTTCTTGTTGTTGAATCAAGAAATGGAGGGATTTGCTGCCCACAAACGATACCACGATTCTTAAAATTCGTTCTTTTGCTTGTTTAAAAATACCTATTTTAAAAACAAAAATTTTGAGGGTTCGTGGTAAAAGTGCACTTGATTAGAGATCCAGTCCCATTTAGGATTTGGATCAATTAGGAATCAGTTTGCAGTTGCTCCCACAAAGATCTGTCAGAGCATAAATACATGTTCAAAAAATCGAAAAGTGAAGCACTCATAGCATGTTTTGGAAACGCAGACGCGAATTTTCAAGTGCGCATGCGTGTATTTTGTATCGTAGATACATAGTTGCTGTGTGTGTGGACTCCATATTTGTTGTTAATTTACATTTTGCGGTGTTTTGCGTTTGCCGTGTAAAATCACGTAAAACATGTGCGGTTTGTGGAAAAATGTCCGTGAGCAGTAAGGGAGTGCCATTCCATAGATAAGTACTTGTATTTTTCTTTATAATTTTTTATTAAAGTTAAAAGTGGTTTATAGATGCCATTAAACACTCATGGTGTCCACAATAAAGCTGCACAATTAATTTTAGAGAAACTACAATTTTAATCCACAATTTGATAATTTTTCACCAAATCAACTAGTTTTTAGAAAAAAAAAAACAATAGACAATCCTAAATTTTTAACAATTGTCAAATAATGTAGTGGCGTAACGGAGTATATTCCAAAACCATCAAAACTGACGGATGCGCAGTAACCGAAATCCTGTCTACCCGAAAAAGAAACATTAGGAATTAAATTCGCGTGAGAGAAGAAGAAAGAAAGAGAAAGCCCGGTCTAGACATAACATTTTACCTTACGTCTTGCCTGTCAGTCAAAAGGATCAAGCATGACGGTTGAAAGACTAGCGTACACACTTGATAGTTTTAACGTACGTTTTTAGATCAGTTTTTGATACACCATGGAGGAAGCACTGCTTTTGTCAATAATGTTTTTTATTTTAAATGTCTATGACTTAACCGTTTCAGTAGCTAAACATAGTTTTTTAACCAGTTTTTCAAAATGTTGTGCTGATTTAGTTTGGTAATGTCCCCTGAAGATGTAAGTTTCTGCTTACGAAACATGTCGGGACTATTTGTTTAAAACAAATTAAAAATCAGTGGAGGAAGACAATAACCTGTTTGATTTCCTCAAAAATTATCTTATCTAATGTCGGACGTTTCGTATACCAACTTCTAAGTTGCACTCGAAAGGAATTAAAATTGTATGCACTACCACAAGAAATGCCGCTAAAACTGACGTTTTACCGGAAACAAAGCCTCTACCGATCAGTTTAACAGGTCCGACTTCAGTCCTGTTCAGTTCAGGCAAAACGTACGTTTTATTGTCTACACGAAACTTTTGCCTGATCCGTTTTACCTGATCAAGTAAAACGTCAGGCAAAACGTTATGTGTATACTCCGCTTAATGTATTTGCCATCGGCATTCGCGGAAACGTCTGGCCACTTTCGCGTTTATTATAATATGGCAACCGATTGGCGGCAACAACTAGTAAATGTGAGATAACAAAAATGTAATTTATCCTTTGTAGGAAAATTCTGGGACATTCTCTTCTCGAGATGAACTATGAGGCAGCTTAAATTTCGCCACGAAATCATTTATAAAAGACATTCGTCTTAGTCTCAAAGACCTAAAGCGATGGGCCTTGTTTATTATGAGCCAGCAAAAAACTCCCCGGGAAAAAAATAAATAAAAAGATGGAACTAACAAAGGAAAAAGAAAGCAATCCAATCAGAAAATTAAGAGATAAAAGATGGAGTATTGACTCAGACATTTACATAATAAACGTTTTATTTTAATTCATTTCCTTCCCTACACCCGCATCTACAGGGTGTCCCAGATAATAAAAATAACTAAATGAGGATTTCGGAAACCGTAAGAAATACAATTGCGTATGACATAGAATGAGTGCGTAAGGGTTTTGAAATAACTCTTTTCTGGGAAAAGTATTTATTATAAAGAGGAACTATAAAATAAATTAAAAATTCCTGAAGCCGTTTGTGGAGACGGTGCAGAGTTATATCGGAATAAAAATATTAAATATTTTAGGCAAAACTCTAATTGTAAGGGTTTCGACATAAATAAAAATATAATAAAAATAGTGAAACGGTACTAGACAAAATAATGTATTAAAAAACTACTGAAAATTAGGTAATCTAGGCACGTTTTTTGAGGGTTGAGGTTTTTTTTTTAATTAAGCATTTAAATGCGTACTAAGGAATTCTTTTCATTACTAATTGCTAAAAGCTTTTTTAGCTCACACATATACTATACTATATCTTTGCGTTTCAGATGATTTTGAAACTTTTTTGTCGCGCCGTCTGTCTGTCTGTCTGCCTGTCTGCCTGTCTGCCTGCCGGCCTGCCTGCCTGCCTGCCTGCCTGCCTGCCTGCCTGCCTGCCTGCCTGCCTGCCTGCCTGCCTGCCTGCCTGCCTGCCTGCCTGCCTGCCTGCCTGCCTGCCTGCCTGCCTGTCTGTCTGTCTGTCTGTCTGTCTGTCTGTCTGTCTGTCTGTCTGTCTGTCTTTTTTTTTAAGGGTGGGGGTAGTTTTCAAAAATTAGATTTTACGTGAAAATATGTCATGTGTGATATCAAACGAAAGGTAATTAAATCCGGAGGTAAACAAAATACATTTTAGTTTTTGTTTTTTTTAAGGGTGGGGGTAGATTTTAAAAATTTGAAAACATGGCTTGTGTGGTACCAAACGAAAGGTAATTTAGTCTGGAGTTGAATAAAATATATTTCAGTTTTTAATTATATTAGCTAACACATACACTATAAGTATAGTACTTAGTGTGAGCTTAGGGGCCCATATATTGGCAGAGTAGTTTTAAATATTAAACACTTTTCCCATAAAAGTGTTATTTCAAAACCATTACGCTTCCATATACACAGCTCTTAAATGACATAAATCAGATGATGTATTGGAAATAAAGGTATTTAAAGGGTTTTTTAAAAAATCGAGCAAAAACTAAAAATTGTGTTTTCCGAAAAATCAAAATTTTTGCCATGTTTTAAACAAATTTTATAAAATTTGGCAGTTTCGTATTAGCGACTACGGCCAATCGAATGAAGTTACCGGTTATATTCTAGGCTTTATATTAGCTTACACATATACTATACTATAGTAGTGTGAGCTATGGTGATCCTAATTTTTTCGAGAAAAAAAAGTTGCTCCGATTTCAAAAATTTTTATATATCTTTGCGTTTCAGATGATTTTGAAACTTTTTTGTTGCGCCGTCTGTCTGTATGTCTGTCTGTCTCTCTGTCTGTCTGTCTGTCTGTCCCAACTAACATTTATAGTAGCGGCTACATGTTCTAAAGGCTTTGCTACTTTCTTATAGTAGAAATGTGGTGATCCCAACCAAAATTTGTTACTTTTTAGTTCTAAGTACTATTTAGTATGGGACGCCATGTTTTTATGTAAGAAAGAAAATTTAATATTTTTATTGTCGTTTTATGAGCTCATATTAAAGAGCTATAGTATTTTAGAAACAAATTAGTTGAAGCTTACCAAAAATGCTCTTCTTAAGCACCATTTGTTGAAGTTAACTGTCGATTATGAAAACATAACCTCCAAAATCACAACACAAAAATTTCATCAGCTATCAGAAAACGGCTCAATTTTACGGGCGCACCGGTTTTTTGCAATATATATAATGCATGTTATACAAAAGAGAGACGTAGCGGGAGTACGTTGCGGTTACTTTTAAGAAATTCTTTCTAGTTGGGGTGTCGTCGTTACAACTTTAAATGTTTGTTGGGGTATGTCTGTCTGTAACGACCAACGCGCATAACTCAAAAACGGCTTGGCCGATTTCAATGAAATTTGGTAACTACGCTGGGTCTTGGGTCGAGATGGTCCCATTTAAAAATGAACAAAATCCACCGAACACAAGCCAAATAAAAGGGTGGGGGTAGATTTCAAAAATTAGAGTTTATGTAAAAATATGGCGTGTGTGATATCAAACGAAAGGTAATTGAGTCTGGAGTTAAAGAAAATATATTTTAGTTTTTTTTTATTAAACGGGTGGGGGTAAATTTCAAAAATGGGATTTTACGTGAAAATATGGCATGTGTGATATCAAACGAAAGGTAATTGAGTCCGGAGTTAAACAAAATACATTTTAGTTCTTGTTTTTTTAAGGGTGGGGGTTGATTTCAAAAATTTGAGTTTAATTTAAAACATGGCTTGTGTGCAATCAAACGAAAGGTAATTTGGTCTGGAGTTGAATAAAATATATTTCAGCTTTTAGTTATATTAGCTCACACGTACACTATAACTATAGTACCTAGTGTGAGCTTAGGGGCCCATATATTGGCAGAGTATTTTTTATGACACGAAAACTAATAAAAGAGTACAATAAGTGGGGACTAGAGGTTAATCTCAATAAGACAGAGTATATGTGTATCGGTGGAATGAAGCAGGATCTAATCTTAAATACCGGGCAGCGAATTCAGCCCTGTGATGAGTATAAATACTTAGTTCTAAAAATTACAGCTGACGGAACAGTAGACAAAGGTATAAAAGATCGAAACGTATCCAAGGAAGAAAAGCAATAACTTTATTAAATGGAATAATTTGGGACCAAAGTATATCAAAATATAACAAAAAGCTTATATATAACACCATTGTAAAAAGTATTATTACATACGGCTCAGAAGTATGGCCAATCAAGGATAGAACAGAAAAAATGCTTTCCGCTACGGAGAAGAACTATTGGAGAAGAGCAGCAGGAAAAACAAAAAGAGAAAGAGTTACAAATCAAAGAATAAGAGAAATTATGACAGTAAGTGACGTACTTTAGTGGATGATATAAGAACAAAGCAACTGGTGTGGTACGGACATGTACAAATAATGAATGATGAAAGACTACCCAAACAAATACTACTACAATGGAAACCAACTGGCCAAAGAAAACGAGGACGGCCAAGGAGAAGCTGGAGAGAAGGAATAGACAGTGAAATAAGAATAAGAGGCCTAGATGATGAATTATGGGCAAACAGAAACGAGTGGAGATTGGGTATCGGAAGACGTAGAACGTTGTGAAACCGATATATATATATATATATATATATATATATATACAGTGTGTCCACGTAAGTTGGCGGCATATGGGAAACTTTTTTATTATTAGCTTTACGAAAAAAAGTTATTCTTCATAAAAAGTTCTGCATAGGCCAAAACCTAAAATGCAACCATCAGATGTTAAATTTTTTCAGTCATATTACGAGGTTTGTCAAAAAATGTGATTTTTGCTCTAGAGTAAAGTACCTTTCTTTTTGACAATATTGAAAATTGTTATAAAGAAAAGATGTTTAGAATTAAAAATAGCTTTCAAATATTCAACATTGTTTATTTACATAAAAAAAATATTTTTTTCTACATTTTCCCTGCGATTATATTGGAAATTTAAGTTTGCACATTAATGCATTGCATTTATTAATTATAATTTTTTTTTATGTAAATAAACAATGTTGAATATTTGAAAGCTATTTTTCATTCTAAACATCTTTTCTTTATAACAATTTTCGATATTGTCAAAAAGAAAGGTACTTCACTCTAGAGCAAAAATCAAATTTTTTGACAAACCTCGTAATATGACTGAAAAAATTTAACATCTGATAGTTGCATTTTAGGTTTTGGACAATGCAGAACTTTTTATGAAGAATAACTTTTTTTCGTAAAGCTAATAATAAAAAAGTTTCCCATATGCCGCCAACTGACGTGGACACACTGTATATATATATATATATATATATATATATATATATAATTTTAAATCCTTAACCAACTTTGTTTGTTTCTTATGGCCGCCATATTGAATTTATACGTCATTAAATAGTGCTTAAAAAAAGCTTTTCAACCATGTATGACAAGCCTATCTCTGGATCAGAATAAATGTGAATTTTGTAAAAATATACAGTTTTTCGCTTAGTTGGCTGTTAAAGTGAAACAAATATAGTGTTTGTGTTTGTTGTTATACTTAATTACATAATTGTTGTCGCTAGCTCTATTGTAGGCTAATTTATCTCTAAAAACAAATTTTCCAAAGGAACGTGTATCAAGAATAGGTAGATTTAGCTCTAATCTCATTAAATCATTCAAAGGGATATTCCATGGTAACTCGACTCATTATTGTTTTTAATACTTTAATTCGTCGCTATTTACCTTCTTTACACAAAAATCAAAACGTTCAAACATTGCATTTAATTCAATATAAATTGTTAAGGTTTCCAAACTAGTATTAACCAGACATCAGTCAAAAAATGTTTTAAAAAAAATGCCTATTGACTGAAATATAGTCTCTTAATTCTGCTTTAAGTATTTACAAAAAAAATTATTTGATCACAAATATGGATTTTGTAAAAGTAAATAAGCACTTAAAGGCACGATACACCAATGATCCGTACTTTTTTTCTGTCTGCACCCAATTTCTAAATACTATTATCATTTTTTGTGAACGGAATATGTTCGGATATGGTTCAAACTTGATTATGTTCAAAGATAAAATTTGATTATTGCCTAATTAACTCTAAAAAAGTTAAGACACTTCGTGCATTGCACCATTTCTCCATATAAGACAATGAGATAAAAAGAGATAGATAGCCGTATCCACTCTCCATCTCTACTTGCCTCACTTTGGACGCAAGGCGGATCCGTTCCAGGTAGTATATAGAGTTCACTGGCATACAGTTAGAATTAGGCGGTTGGGATGAATTCGCTAGATCAATAAATTAAATTTTTTGGGAAGATCTAAAAACACGTCAACTGAGAGTTCTCACAAGCAATATTTTTTATGGAATTTTTATGTGCATATCTATCTGTAACACGATAGTTCCTAAACCGCTAAAACGATTTTTACAAAATTTTTAGGTAAAGTAGTGTTCGACACTCTAACGAGCTGATTATATTTTTATCAAAATCCATTAATGCTAATGACAGTTTTTTGACAAGTAAAAAATTTTAAAAATGCTTTTAACGGAGCATCGCATCAATATGCGGTTTTCGGAATAGTAGAAGTATAGTATATTACATTTTGCTTAATAATTTGTGTTATAACCAAACACTTCATAGGAACTTTCTTTTCTGAGACATTTACAAAAAACTGTTTTCAACGCTGGTATATTATGGCTTCACATGAAGTGTGCTAATAGGCTATTTTTTTAATTTTTCTCAACACGTCTGCGTTTTTATGGAATATCCCAAGTGTCGGAAACTGCATGTCCAAAATTAAAGTCATCACTCCTCCGTGATTCCTTCATTAACTCTTGTTTCAACTCAATATGAAAGAATGAGATAGAGACTGCCAAGAATATTGGATACATAAGTATAGCCTATTAAACAGAGCCACGAACGTGTAAAAGGCGGGGGTACAGGGGTCAAAGGGAGTTGGCTAGAATTTTGTTAAAGGATATAGTAAAGTAAGTTAGTGGTATTTTTATTCAATCATGAACAATTATTCTTCCATGTAAAAGAATACAGTTTTTACCAGTGGCGTATATAGAAAAAAGTTTCGGGGTGGGCCCGAGACAGTTTTGGGGGGGGGGGCGAGACCTCATAAGGCTGTATTTTATGCTATTTTATGTTTGTATTTATGAAATATGTGGAAAATATCCAAAAAAATCTTAGCTTCGGGGGGGGCCCGGGCCCCCCAGGCCCCTCCCGTATATACGCCACTGGTTTTTACGATTTTCTCGTAAACTATTAACTTTTTTAAAAAAAATTAAGAAAAAGGAAATACGTGGATTCATTTGCTATGTATTATGAAATACAGAAAAAAACTTACAGTTGAACTGAAGCGTGCTTTTCACCATTGTTTTGTATATGTAAAATTTTAACTTATTCTTTTTTATCTGTCTGCTTCTTCTTACTTTTCTTTTTTCGAGTTCTTTACAGTCTGTTCCTGTCTAATCAAATGTGACACCCAAGTGTACATACTCATTGCATGGAGATATTGTTTGTCCAGTACCTAGTTTTAACTCACTTAATTCATTTTCAATACATAAGTACTGTGCCTTGTCCACGTTCACTGTTAATCCCCACTTTTGGTATTCTTCCTTTAACTTTCTCATCATATACTCCATGTCTTTTTTATTATTAGATACAATTACTTGGTCGTCAACAAACTGTAGTGTGTATATGGTAAATCGGTCGTTAAGTTGTATTCACATTTTGTGTACTTTACGTTTCCAGGTTTTTGGAGCTACTGCGATATATATTTTAGAAAGAGTTGCAGAGGTACAGCATCCCTGGCTTAAGCCCTTCGTTATCAGGAATTCTTGAAAGTCGATTTCCAATTGTAATTTTAGATTTTGACCCTCTGTTTAGTTCTTCTATCGCTTTTTATGTATGTTTGATTGATATTAGTCTGTTCTAACACTGTCCATAATTTTTCTACTGGAATGGTATCGTATGATTGTTGTAGGTCCACAAAGGTAACATGGGTCTCTATATTTCTGGCACTCCTTTTCTAAATTAACTTGTTTAAGACACAAAGACATTATTAGTACACTAGCCACATTTGGTACAAAAATTTTGCGGTACTCGTGGATAAGTCCAGTAGTTCATGAAGGCTTTCCTTTCTGTCAGTGTAGTATCGAACCCACGAGTAATTGAACATTGACGGATTGGATTTGACCAAAGTAAAAGCGGCAAATTAAAAATGGCCGCTGTCCCGGCCCATTCCGTATATTTTACGTTTACAGTTTTTTATAGCTACTGCGATATATATTTTAAAAAGAGTTGGAGAGATACAACATCCCTGTCTTACCCTTTGTATAGTTCGTTTATCGCTTTTATGTATGTTTGCTTGATATTAGTCTGTTCTAACACTGTCCATAAGTTTTCTACTGGAATGGTATCGTATGATTGTTGTAGGTCCACAAAGTTAACATGGGTCTCTATATTTCTGGCACTCATTTTCTCAATTACTTGTTTAAGACAAAAAACATTATCACTACACTAACCAAATTTGGTACAAAAATTTTGCG
The DNA here is from genome assembly GCA_963576565.1 of Aspidapion aeneum. Classification (NCBI taxonomy): domain Eukaryota; kingdom Metazoa; phylum Arthropoda; class Insecta; order Coleoptera; family Brentidae; genus Aspidapion; species Aspidapion aeneum. The sequence continues at coordinate 28,642,099 of OY755045.1, forward strand.
GTACTTGTGGATAAGTTCAGTAGTTGATGGAGGCTTTCCATTCTGTCAGTGTAGTATCGAACCCACGAATATTTGAACATTGAAGGATTGGATTGGCTGTCCCGGCCCATTCCGTATATTTTACGTTTACAGTTTTTTATAAGCTACTGCGATATATATTTTAAAAAGAGTTGGAGAGATACAACATCCCTGTCTTAAGCTATTCGTTACCAGGAATAATTTTTTTTTATTTCGATTTTGACCCTTTGTATAGTTTGTTTATCGCTTTTATGTATGTTTGATTGATATTAGTCTGTTCTAACACTGTCCATAATTTTTCTACTGGAATGGTATCGTATGATTGTTGTAGGTCCACAAAGTTAACATGGGTGTCTATATTTCTGGTACTCACTTTCTCAATTACTTGTTTAAGACAAAAAACATTATCACTACACTAACCAAATTTGGTACAAAAATTTTGCGGTACTTGTCGATAAGTGCAGTAGTTGATGGAGGCTTTCCTTTCTGTCAGTGTAGTATCGAACCCACGAATAATTGAACATTGCCGTATTGGATTTGACGAAAGTAAAAGCGGCAAATTAAAAATGGCCGCTGTCCCGGCCTTTTTCACCACTGACATTTCGTTCTCTGGTTTAGCAATGTCAAGGGCTTGCCATCGCTGGTTTTGTTTCTTTGTTTTTTTTTATCAGTTTTTTAATTAAATTTGGGATGAAATCCAACTGTTAAAAACTTTTCAGGGTCTTCAAACATTACTTTTTCCATTAGAGTAGGAAGAGTACGAGAATTTGTTTACTTTTTAACGAAAACACAACAAAAATAACAACAACTGACAGTCTTCGCCATTTTGACAAGGCCGTGCTAAATTCAAAGCATAAATACGTTAGATTAGGCTGTCTACCAGTGCCCAACTATTTTTAATACGTTTTCAATGGTTAATGTCAAATTCATGGTGTACCCCACGGTGGATAGAATAGATCGGTGTTCGGATCTTTTATATATATATATATATATATATATATATATATATATATATATATATATATCGAATTTTTCACGTCACTGGTGGTCCAGCTGATTTTTGTAAACAAAAGTTAGATATGATATGAATAACGGAGCTACTAATATTTTTTGAATTTTTTGAAAACTAAGGCAATTTTCCCACTGTTTTCTGGTACATCCTTATAAAATATAATTTTCTAGACTTATTGTCGTTTTTTTTAGCCCGCTTTATTTTTTATTACACTACAAGTCAAACTGAATGTGATCGTTTAATATCAAAGGTGAACCGAGGACTTGGGAAGTTAACAAAGATGTAGGTCAGCGGATTATTTTTGAAGCGAAACGAACACATTATTTTCTTCGAATTTTAATTTTTGTGTAAAGAGAAATGAAGCGGGCTAAAAAAAATAACGACTGGTATGTTTGAAAAATATTATTTTATAAGAATATACTAAAAAATAGTAGGAAACTTGCCTTAGTTTTTAAAAAATTCAAAAAATATTAGTTGTTCATATCATATCTAACTTTTGTTTACAAAAATCTGCTGGACCACCAGTGTCGTGAAAATTCGACATATATTTATAAGATTCGAACACCGGTCTATTCTATCCACCGTGGGTATACCCACTGTCTCTATTTTGGTTGGTTGTGAAATCTTATCTCTAGTTGTTCTAATATCTCTGTACGAACCCTCCTATGCAAAAGCTATGGCTACGTCAATGAATAGGGCATATTCTGTCTCACTTTCTCACTTTAAGTCATTATCTTTCTCACTTGCTCACTTCAACTAAACCCTATAAAGAGAACAATATAGATAATGTCAGGAATTCGGAGTGCTAAGTGTAGCTGTGTAGGAGAAGCTATTTTCGCCTAATTTAGCCCAAAAGTAGAAGCTGAAATTAGCTATTGTTTAGCTCATATTCTAGCTGAACAATCGACGGTGTTAGAATGCTGGGGAAATCTTAATCTCACTTTATAATATTAGGTATCGTGTTGGAAATATTTAAATTAAAACAGTTTACAGTAAAACACTATTACTATACAGGGTGTTTCAAGTTAAGTTTCCACTATTGCTAACTTTTTTATTATTAAAGATAGAAAAAAGTTTAAACTGATAAACTAGTGGAATTTTTGATGATCTAAGATAATTAAATCAAAAAAAAATAATAAAGCATCGCTTTTTGGAGTTTTCGAGTTTAAAAAAAAACATTAATTTTTTGATTAGTATTAACTTAAAAATTTATTTTTTCGTGTTGAATTCATTTAAATTAGGAAGAGGGGGCATCCCCGCTCTCGCCCCCCTCAAAAGTGATATTTTACAGTATTTTTCTAATCATTTGCAAACTTTTAACTTGGCCAAAACCAACTAAGTAATAGTGATTGAGGCTGACCAAAAGTCCTCTCTAACCATGTATAACACGCCCCCCTTACATCAGTGGCGCACCTTTTATAGGCATTTAAATAAATGAGAGGTGTGGAAAAAACAATATATTTTTTATTTTATTGAATTTTATTGTCCTACATGTCTGGTTTTAAAACTCATTTTTAAAGCAGAAGAAATTGCTATCCCTTTTCAAGGGAGCGGTAGATCTCGCATAGACGCACCAAAAATGGTCAAATTTGGTATACACTTGAATCTTCATTTAAGACAACTATGTTGGGACATACTAATACACACACTGCGTTCATTGAGAGAAGCAACACACTTGGTATGAATATATGTACCCCCACCCCAACTTTAAAGAAGGTTAACTAGAAAAAGTCAGTTTTAAAAATGAATGTTCAACAGTTTTGTTTGATTTAAGGATTTCTACAAACACATTTATTTCTATTTCAAGGCGGCTATTTAAAAAATATGTCTAGCTTAAGAAGTATTTAACTGTGTACAATAGGCTTTTAACCAAAAATATTGTTTTGAGAAAAAAATTGTGTTAAGGATAAAAAATACCACAAAAAAAAATAAAAATAAATATTTTAAAAATTCTCCCGTATTTTCGTACGCTAATGGAATGTGATCACTGCCGTCAGCGGGTACTTATGTACATCGTTAAAATGGAAATTGTATCCGCTTGAAAAATGATCTTAAGAAGATTTTTGGAAAAGCTGACTGTTTTCAAGTTATTAGCAAAAAACTATCAAAAACAACAAAACAAACTATAATGTATTTATTTATATTGATGCACAGTTACCTGTAATATAGTAGCACACAAGTAATATTTTAACTAGAATTCTAATTTTATAAATATAGCTCCGTCCGTTTTTTCCTGTCCAGTGAATTTTTTTCATTTTTAAACGGGACCATCTAGAGCTAATACCCAACTAGGTACCAAATTTCTTTAAAATCGGGCCAGTAGTTTTTGAATTATGCGCATTGGTCGTTACAGACAGACATACAGACATCGCGACAAAAACTTTCAAAATCATCTGAAACACAAAGATATATAAAAAATTTTTACATCGGAGCAACTTTTTTTTCTAATTTTTGACATGATTACCATAGCTCACACTACTTAGTACTACATATAATGTGAGCTAAAATCTATGTGTCGAAAGTTCCCACGCAGGGGGGAGGGTTACCCTATGCTGGTTATCAGTCTTAATAAAATGTTGTGACTAACCAAAGAGCTCTCCTTTTGATTGAAAAGAAAGTTCTTTCCATTCGGCTAGTTCTCCGTTACTTTACTAAGGGTTAATTTTTGGTTAGTTAACGGCGCCCCCAGTAACGAAAGGCTAACGGTGGATTGTTTAACGAGGAAACACGGATCTTCGCTAACTAGCTACAAGTTTTAGCTTACTTAGCTAGCTAGTTACAGTGTTTTGTTTTATAATTCAGGAGCAAGACACTAGTAAAACTTCTTTTGTTGGCTTAAAATTTTTAAGAATAAGTTATTGTATAAAAATCGGGGTAACTTGCGGTTTACAAATATCCGCATTTTTAAAAAATACAGATTTTTATTGTAACAAGAAACCTGTCTGCCAACTTTCATTAAAATCGCACAAATAGTTTTTGAGCTCTAAACGCTAGAAGATGGTATACGAAAAATTCTGTAGGATTAGCTTTACTAACTTTAAGTACACAGTTTTTTTATTTAGGTAGAGCAGTATCACAGATATTAATAAAAAAGAAGATCATAACCAAAAGCATTTTCTGCAAAAAAAAGCCAAGTACGTGAAAATGGTATTCCGTAAAAAGAATTAAGATAAAAGTAAAGCCAATTTCTCTAATAAAAAATTTAAAATGAAGGGTTCTTTTTACGGAATACCATTTTCGCGTACTTGGCGTTTTTTTACACAAAATGTTTTTGTTATGATTTCACTCCTTTTGTAAAGGAATTGGATAATATTTAGGTTTTAAAGTAGTAAAATATGCGGAATATTGTTCAAAACTTTTGCAATGCGTTATTTAAAATGTTGAGGTTTTTTAACTTTTTCCCATGGTTTTATCATGGTTTCCGTCAGCTTTCTAGTGTTTACATTTATAGGGGAGGAAAGTAAATAAAAATTGTGTTAGTTTCTGTTCATTTGAGTCTTCCAAATTTCAGCTCTATGGAGTCTCGGGGAGTGGCAATGTTACTTTTACATAACTTTACATGTATAGGGGAGGGGAGTAAATAAGAATTTTGGCGTTTTTTTTTATTTTTTGCAAGGGTTTGGTCATAATTTTTATCAGGCTGCAAAATTTTAGCTATAGTTTTATCATAGTTCTTATCAGTCTTCCAAAGCTCAGCTCTCTAGCGTTTCTGGAAGTGAGCAATGTTACTTGTACATAACTTTACATTTATAGGGGAGGGAAGTAAATTGAAATTTTGAGATTTTTTAATTTTTTCCATAGTTTTATCATAGTTCCTATCGGCAAAGCTCAGCTCTCTATCGTTTCTGGAAGTGGGCAATGTTACTTTTACATAACTTTACATTTATAGGGGAGGAAAGTAAATTAAAATTGTGTTAGTTTCTGTTCATTTGAGTCTTCCAAATTTCAGCTCTATGGCGTCTCGGGGAGTGGGCAATGTTACTTTTACATAACTTGACATGTATAGGGGAGGGGAGTAAATGAGAATTTTGGCGTTTTTTTTTATTTTTTGCAAGGGTTTGGTCATAATTTTTATCAGGCTGCAAAATTTTAGCTTTGTAGCATGTCTGGAAGTACAGTAGAATTTTGATGAACCTGAAGGGGTTGTTAACACTATGAAGGTCTACGACTGTACAAAGTTTGAGTTTCGTAGCTAATTTAGAAGTTGAGTTTTAGATAGGTCAAATATGGGCTGAAGAGTTTCCATAAAAGATGGGACAGCAGTTTGCGAGGCACTACCGTGCTTTCAGATATGTTAAAACTCTTTAAAGCCCTGTATTTCAATCTTAGAATATATTATGAAAAATGGACCAAAGAATTACTTCTTTAAATATTATCATGCTATTCAAAAACACCCTGTACATTATATGCGAACTTATTTTTATACCGTTTACCTATAGAATAATGCAAAAATCATTTTATTTGGTTTTATGATATATTACAATTTTTCTCAAACTCTTTTCATATCTTTTCTTTAGGTAAGAATTTGTGTCACATTTATAATCATTATAACCTTCACGCATATTTTTTTATCGAAAAAAAGGAGGCCAGGAAGGGGCAAATTCAATTTCGGAGGGTGCACGCCTCCATGAAAAAATTACTCAAATATTTGAGGGGTTATTAAAAGCGTGCCGGTGGTGTAAAAATGTCGTATACCAAGTATAAAAAAAGTCCCATTAGATTTTCTTGTAGGCCAGGAGAATGTACAATGTAAGTCAAGATACATTAAGGGACCGTCTTAGATTATGTAACGAACCCTCTAGGGGAGGAAGGGAAGTTTAGCCATGCGTAACACTCAATGATCTTTTACAGATTTTTTTCTTGAAAATTCCTTACGAAGGGGGGAGAGGGAGTCATAAATCCTGAATTTTTGCGTTACGTATAATTTAAGAATGTGCCCTAAACAGAAACGTAAGCACTCCGAGTTCCAATGTGTCTCGGAGTTGACGAAAAACTACTCCAAATCATTTTTTTGAGAGTAGTAGTTCTAGTGAATGTGAACAGTGACAGTTTAATATCATTTGTTGTTATAAAATAATTTACTCAAAATAAGTTTTATCAACAGCGAGGCTCTTGTAAATTAACTCGATATTTAGCTTATTTTTAAAGTTTAGAAACTATAGGTATTTGAATAAATATCGGGTTTTGTCAAATCAGTCAACTCCGAGGTTCTTATCTAACACCTTTGGACATAGGCCTCCCCCAATCTCTTACATTCTTTTCTGTCTGTCGCCGAGTTCATCCATCTAGTTTCCGCAGGTTTCTTGAAATCGTCCACCCATCTCATTTGGGGTCTTCCCTACTTTTATTATTTTCCCAAGGTCTCCAGTTTACAATACACTTGTTCCATCGATCGTCTTTATGTCTGATATTATATGACATGGCAAATTTCCATTTTAATTTTGCAACCTCTTTTCTGACATTCCTTACTTTTATTTTATTTCTTATCCATTTATTCCCTTCCATAGGTGAGTACAGGAAGGATACATTGGTTATACACTTTCGTTTTGAGGTACTGCTTAATTTACGGAATGATGCCCAGGCCAATCTTATTCGTCTCTTAATTTCAGCTGTTTGGTTTTCTTTTTTTACTTTAGTTATTATTTGTCTCAGATACATACAGTGAATATCGGTTATAACGACATTAAACAGACCGCTTTATTTCATCTGCTTGTTCTATTTTTTCCCGGTTTATTCCGATAGTGATTTATTCATCTGTGTTTGTTATGATTTTAGTTTTAGTGTAGTTCATACCTATGTTTTTAGCTGCCGTCTCCAGTTCCTCCAGCATTTTTATCAGTTTTTCTTTCTTATTTGTAATTAAGGCGATATCTTAGGAGGTTCTTAACTTTCCGCTTTTTTAAAAAATCCTAAAAATGATCTCTGCTAATGTGGGTAGGTTCGGGAACTTATTTTACAAATGTCACTGTTTCAGGAGATTCCAAAAAATAGGGCCAAAACCACGGTTATCTCATGCTCCTTATTTTTTAATATAAAAAAATATTCCATTAAACTTTCCATTATAATTTTTCGCCAAGCAGGAAAGATAACGCCGTAATCGATTTTCAAACAGTAGCTCTTTAGGTAACTTGACACCTATTTCTCTCTTTGTTTTATGTGTAGGTATTGAATAAGGACACAATATCAGCGAGCAGATTCTGAATGAGATTTTTTATTGATTCAGACTGGAAAAAAGCTCATGTTCAATTTTATTGCCAATTAAACAGTTGAACGTTTGCTTTTGTCGTTTCCGCGATAAAATTAACTGGAAAAAAACTTAAAAAAACAAGAATTCTAATTTAAGTTTAGCGAAAAAGTCAAACGCAAATGACTACAGCAATTAAAAATTATATCACTTTGCATAACTCATTGAAGTATTGAAAAAACAAATTAAAATGCACTAAATCTCCGAAAAAAATTTTCATAGTTGGACATTAGTAAGAGATTTTGATGAACAGACAAATCAGTGGCGATCAGGCTTTCGATTTTCTCAAACGAATCCTTCAAAAGCAAAAAATTCCCGGCTTCAAAATTTTTTATTGTCGGTAAGGTTAAGTAAAAATGCAGCCTCAAAGAGAATTAGATGGTCCTGTTCGTGCAGTAAGTGGTACCTATTTGCTGTTTGTTAGTGAAATTGCAGTTTTGGAATACCTACCTTTCGGGCGCGGAATGGGGCGGGGCTCCATATCCAATAGAATCCAAAGCTGGGGCTTTTAATAATCAGTTTGGAACATCCTGTATATTATTTTTAGCATCAGATTCTGGTAATTCAGGAAAAATCCTATAAATTTCTAAATTGAGTAAAATATTGATTACCCTGTACACAACAGAGAATAAAACTGTAAATATTTAATTTAAACCTAAAAAACACTTAAGTGAAACGGTTTTGTTTTAAATGAAATTCTGTACTAAAAACTCAAAAATAATATATTCTAATGACACAAACCTGGCTTTTTGAAGACAAAAACGCAGGGCACATTTAAAATATCTATTTTCATGGGCATTTTTTTCCATTTTGGATCTTCCATCGCCACTTTTGATTTTTTTTTGTTTGAGGCAAAAATCAAAATCAGCGACTTGAACCGAACCGAACCAAACTTCCGATGCTTCCGAGTCCAAAAAAAAAAATTAACTGTCAAGAAACTGTCATTAGCATTAATGGATTTGGAACCAAATCTAATCAGCTCGTGTCGAACGCTATTTTTCATTAAAATCTTGGCCAAATACACCCATATAAAACATTTTGAGCGTTATCTCAAAAAAAAATTGTCATCAAAAACAATACCTTCTCTAGGCATTGCTGGGCGAGCTAGGAAGGTAAAATATTACGAATATAATCTATATATAACGGAGAATTTAAAGTTACCTTTTTTTTTCGGATTTTCTCTTGCTTTTTTTGGATTTTCTTTGATTTCAAATTTCTGTAGAGTTTAGCGTCTAACTTTCAGAAACTCAATAACCCTTGGATATTGAATTGGACATCCGAACCGGGCACGACTGGACAAAGGCTAAAAGACCGGATGGACTCTAGAAGAATTCTAATATTTAACTAAGAAAATGCTTATAAAGTTAAACTCAACTTTGAGCTAGGGGACACTGTCTTTATATTGAACCGAGAGATTTTTTTAAAGGATTTATTATACAGTGTGTATTTTAAAGTTTAATTTTTGTTTGTAACTTGTAGACAATGGTTGAGTTGAAACAAAATTTCGAATTGGCGTTGTCTTTATTTATTTTAAATACGACGGCGATGTTTCGGTTAGTTAGTATGTCTAAACCAGTGGCGTATATAGAAAAAAGTTTCGGGGTGGGCCCGAGACAGTTTTGGGGGGGCCCAACTCAGCGGCGTAGCGTGAGGGCGCGGGGGGTTTGAAGTCATGGGCGTAGGAAGGCTTGGGGGGGCTAAATCCCTTCCAGAAAAAATAAATTAGCAACCCCAAAATAATAATTTTTACCATACACACACACATTGCACCCTCAGTTTCTTTGTTCTTAAAAATGATTCTAAAAAAGCCGTTTTAGGCCGTCCACGACTCGGTCCGGGTACGGCCTCTGTTTCCAAATCTATATTTTTTGATTTTTCTGAATCCGTTTTATAACAAAATTTCTCAGATATAATATCTTTATTTAACCATTCGAAATACAGTTTTGAAAATAAATTTTGTTTCGTCCCGATAGCTTCCATTTGAGACTGAGACTTTTGCAAAAATTTAATGATGCCTTGTTTAGAATTTGGTTATTTTTGTCAGAACATTCTTCTAAACCCAACAAGGGTTAAATTTTTTGAAAATATTTAACACCTTCAGATTTTCGTAAGAGGCCACTCATTTAACAAGTCTGAATGTTTTATGCTTATGCATTCTAAAAGTTAAAAAAAAAAGTGATAAAATAGTATATTATCTTCTTAGGGACTTAAGTGGCACTTTTATCCTGAGAAGAAAAAATTGTATGTAGCTACAGTTCGCCGAGTGCTCAAAAGATACTTTAGTCATTTTTGGGCCGTTTTTATTAAAATTATTTTGCAAGAAAAACAGACTTCCCATTTTTACGTTTTATCTTTGAACGTCACTTTTTATCCACGGGATAAAAAGTGATACTTTATCCCTAAAATTTGTGATAAAAAGCGCACTTTTGATCTCCAAAGTGCAAAAAAACTATTTTTTTTTTTAAATATTTGCCCACACAAACACCAGAATAGTTTTTGGCATGTATATTTTAAGACTGATAGCAGTATTTTTATAATTTTATTGACTACGTCAAATTATTGTTTTTGTGCATTCCCATTGACAAAAAACGGCCAATACGAAATGCGATTCTAAAATATTTAATTTTCCATTTTGCTCACAGTAGTATAAGGTGACTTAGTACCATAAATATTTTGGGAATTTTTTTAAAATTTATTATCACCTATAACCACTCGCCATCACCGAATAATAAGCCTCATATCTTCTCCAGATTTAGTGCCGTTTTTGACACCTTGCTGCCGCCATTTTTGACGTTGATGATCACAATTTTATATTTGTCCAAATGGCGGCAAGGCTGGTTTTAAGGGTATCCCTAAACAGGAGATGATGTGAGGCCTCTCAACCAGGGTGGTAACCAATGTGTTATAAATTATTAGGATTGAAATATATTATTTAAAAAAATACAGCACCCTTAGTAGCAGCCAGTAGCAAAAAACATTTTTGCTACCTTTTTGCTACTTCATTGGACTAATATTTAGGATATATGCCAGACCTGGCAAATCTTGGCAATTTTTTATAACCTTAATAAAATTTAAAAAATATTTTTTTTTTGTAAGCATAAAAGTTTTAATTAAATTATTTTAAAAGCGAGACGTCAATTTGACAAAATTTTATTTAAACAAATAGCGTAAATATATATCACTGTAATACTTAAAGAAAAAATTTTTTATATTTAAATGCAGAACCAGTAAAATTAATTTTCTGATAGGAATTTTATACGATTTTTTTGTACCTGTTTTAAAATAACGATCTTGCGGCCAAAAAAAAAAAAAGGTCATCATATCTTGAGTTTCCTTTGCCGGCCTCTCAATTTGTCCCAGCCCTGCTAGTAAGCTCAGGGCGCTTCGGCCACCCATGGGGCGCCAGTACCCTCGAGGCGGGGGGGGGGGGAAGACGAACCCCCCACGCTACGGCACTGGTAAGAACCTTTCAGTTTGAATTTTGTATTGGAGAACTTGGCTTTACTTTTATCTCAATTCTTTTTACGGAATATCATTCTCGCGTACGTGGCTTTTCTTTTACATGAACTCTTTTTGTTATGATTTTACTTTTTTTTAAAGGATTTGGATAATATCTAAGTTTTAAAGTAGTAAAATATGCGGAATACTGTTTAAGGTTTTGCAATGCCTTTGTAAAATTTGAGTATTTAAAATTTTTTCCTGTGGCTTTTCTAAAGCTCAGGTCTCTAAGTTCTTGGAAGTGGGCAATGTTACTTTTACATAATTTTCCATTTATAGGGGAGGGAAGTAAATTAAAATTTTGATATTTTTTAATTTTTTCCTGTAGTTTTATCATAGTTCATATCAGTCTTCCAAAGCTCTCTCTCTAGCGTTTCTGGAAGTGGGCAATATTACTTTTACACAACTTTACATTTATATGGGAGGAAAGCTAATTAAAATTTTGGGGTTTTTAAATTTATGATGATAATGATGTGTCAAACATATGCAATAGTTTACTGGCGCCCACTAATAATAGCGGACAGATATTGTGGTAGTTTACGTTTTTTGAAAACCCTTAAGAACCCTCTTTTTTAAATAGGAAAAGTGGTTCAAGTGATATCTTGTTTTGAAGGTCTCTTGAAGGTCTCTTGAATGTCTTGAATCGTGCAAAATTTCTAAAATTCATCAATTTGTTTTTGAGATATTTACTTACAAATTTACCATGTAGCAATAAAAAACAAAAGAAGAAGCAATAAGTTTTTTTTTAATTTCTCAGAAATAATCCATAGATTTTCGAAATTTTTGCACGTTTGTGAAGACATTTAAAACAAGGCATTACTTGACCCAAAGATTACAAAAATTTTAGGATAGCCAAAAAGTGTCTCCCTCGCTAACAAAATCAAAGCGATTCAGATTCTCCACAAAACGTACCACAAATTAAAATAAAACCTGTATGCGTATTATAAGTGTGCAGTATTGCTGGATTCATGATTCAGACTATCAATGTTTAAAAAAAAAGTAGTGAATAATAATGCCGTCATTAAAAAGAAAGCCGCTTGTAAAAATTTTACGTTTGGAGAAAAACGGGTTTAAAGTTTTATTTTAGTCAAAATTATAAGACAATAAAAAAATATAAAACTTTAAATCCGTTTTTTTCAAAACGTAAAATTTCTACATCCGGCAGAATAAGAAACATATTTATGACATAAATATATGATTTTTAAGAATTTTTATAAATATATTAAAACGTTTAAATGGTTTTTTTAATAATTTTTTTTTCCACGCCGCGCATACAAATCTATGAAAAAAATACGCGCTGTTTTTTAAGAATGAAACTCTTTTGTCAATGACGCATAATTAACCCACAAAAGTCAAAAACAGAGAAAGCAAGGACACCCTGTACATTTGTCTTGCCATTTATAAAACTCTGTAAAATTTCTTTCTCCCCATTTACTGATAGAGTACATTTACGTGGTGTGAAAATTTCCTCAGCATCTGGGAGGAAAAGTACAACCACGGCACAGTTCCGGGTTTTTTATTAGATTTTTGTTACTGCAGCTTAAAAATAACTATTACATTTAATCCGCGCTACAAAAAAATGGCCCCGAGATAACAGCTGATTTTGACAGAATCTAGGGCTGTGTTTTTTGTTGGTCTATTGATTTAATCTAATTCAAGGCAGGGCTATCAAAATGGACGGGCCACGATCCTCCACTTTGTTGACGTCACATCCGGGGCTGATTTTTTTTTGATGGTCACGTTACGACACAGCTGGTTGTCTTTAAAATATTGAAGTTGGAATGACGGTTCATGGATATTTGATTTTTTTAAAATAAAGCCGTTTCTGAGATTGTTTTTACTTTATTCTGGCAGAACAATTTTTTTAAATGTATAGTAAGCTCTAATTTTTCATAGCCGCTTCATTAGCTCACACAAAAATTAAGTTTAAAGCAGAAGCGAATGTAACAATCAAATATGACAAAGTCAAATACATGTCAAATATAACAGTTGGCATGTGGTTCATGGCGGGTAATTTGAATTCAAAATAAGGAATGCTAAATCTTGAAGATTTTAACCTTTTATGCATGTTGCTGCTTCCTTATAAACCTTTGGTGGAATATGGGAATGGTGTCTGAGAATATTTTCACTGAAATTTTGCGGAAATCTGTAGTGCCATTTTGAAAATATCATAAAAAAACGTCTGACCTCCCATAAGACCCAATGTAAAATTCAGTCCCGGGAGAATAGCTGATTTTTTCAGGGTCGTGGCCTCTATTTTTGTGTTGACCTTGTTCAAAGCCATTGAAAAAAATAAAGGCCTATTTTCAGCGTCGGACTTAGACCCTAAGAACCTACCGGGCAGAGACAACCTTCAAGGGCCCTTATTGTTTTACAAAAACTTTTTTGGCAAAAATCTGACGACCAAAAACTTCCTCTTTCTGGACACCATGCTAAGAAGACTTTTTCCGTCCCTAAGGGGGAGGGCCTAACAAGGTTTTTAGGGGTGGGCCTACCGAGAATTTGCGGTTGCCCGGCGAGCCAGTCCGACACTGCCTTTAGAATGGGTCCTATTTTCGGAAAAGTATAGAAATCGTTGGGACTTAGGTCGGGACTGTATGGAGGATGGCCCAACAATTCGACGTTTCATTGGGTGAAGAATTCAATGGTCTTGGTGGAAGATGATTCCGTCGTTCAGGGTTCGTTTTTCGAAGCTCAGCGATGACCTTCGGCAAACAGAGGGTGATGTACCAAACGGCAGTAACAGTCCACCTGCTTTTGAAACAAATGTCGCAACCATCTTTTTGGATACACTTCGAGAACGGATGATTTTTGTTGGCTTTTCTTCATCTTGGAACACCCAAACCGACGACTGACGTTTATTTTCGGGTTCATATGAGTAAATCCACGATTCATCACCACTGACAATGCTGTACACGTTTTTCGAGTTTCCTACCGGGAAACTAATTTTCTAACCCTTAATTCTTCATGCATTTTTTATTTGAATTGAGCTCTTTGCAATTCACAATAAAGCCTCAATCTCGCGATATGTCACATGTCCATCTTCCGTGATGACCATGCGCACAGCATCGATGTTTTCCTGGATAACAGCCGCTTTTGGTCCACCTGGCCATGGATTGTCGCTAAGGCTAACCGTCCACGCTTAAATTCTCCATACAAACGAGAAACTGGCGACTGATTGGTGCTTGATTACCGAAAACAGAAATCAACTCGGCAAGGCATTCTTGTTGAGATAATTTCCCTCGAAAATCGTAAAAAATTCAATTTTTCGACTGATTTGTTGATTTAAAAAATTCACTGTATCGCACTGGAATTCTGAATTTAGAATAAGTAAAAGGATAAGTTTTAGTAACGACATTCTATCAGTGTCGCCCTCTATGCAAAATATAAAACAAAGCCCTCGTATTGTGGTGACGAGACCATTAAACAAAATCAGGCCTAGTATTTTTTTAAAAATATTTAAGATTTAATAATATAAAAATAATAATAAAAAATAGATACTTTAAAACAAGAAATAAAAAATATAAAAAATTTCTAGAACAAAAAGAACAAAATAATTGTTTCTGAATGCTTTCAATAAAAATGTTTAATAAAAAACCTACCGTTTCGAAATAGGGATGTTGTTGTAGTTTTACAGGCGGGAAAAAGCATCAACCGGAAGAGAAAATTATCGGATGCAATTTTTTAAACCGTCTCGTTAAAATTTTACGCAAAGTGTACCGATAGATAAGCCACATAGATTGATCGTCGAGCTGTCTGTCTGTCGAAGGGTACGTGTTCTGGCTGCGGTTGGTAGCTTGAAAGTTAAAAATTTGGCTACTTTATTTCATTCCTTAAATAGGTAATTTCACCGCCGCATAATGGTTTAAAACCCCCTAAAAATGTCGCATTGTTTGTTGGCGCGGTGTTTCACTATATAGACCATTTCTCACGCCTACTCACGAGAACATCGACGATCGTTTTGCAACACCGCGCTGCGAGGTGACATCTGTGGACTCGAGCGACAACTTGTGGTGGTGTATTTGGAGTTGTGTTTTTACTCATAATTCTTTCCAAACATGCCAATTTAAAAAAAAAACACATAAATAAAAAAAAAGCACATTTCGGCGCCAGTTAAGTCTTAAAATTGTTGAAAATTTGGTACAGGTAAGAGTTAAGTAAATCAATAATTACTTACAATTAGGGACAGTTCTTAATCGATGCAATCAAGGGTTCTTGAAAAGTTCTGATGCGATCCAAATGCCATCAAACAAGTTCTTCTAAATTTCCGATTTAATCGATTGTTGGCAACAACAGCCATCGACCCGTGGAGTCGATGTCTGTTGATGGATCGATTTATATCTTAACCTCAAATTTCAAATTTTGAAGATTCGAACGAGAAACTTCTTTTAAGTGCACGAAAACCTCATGCAAAAATCCTGGATCGATTCGGTTCGGACGTCCTCCCTTTCTATATTTCGTAATTAGAATGCGACATAACATCTATGGTGCACAGAATTTCGGTCCAGTAAAGCGTTTGAATGAATACAAACACATACATACCGGGTATTAATTTCTAGTTGGTATTCAAGTCTTTCGTGTATTCCTTTTGGGGTTTGTGGATACTCTATGATGAAATTATTAATTAAAAAATGATCAAATTTTAATATTTTGTGTGTATTCATGCACATTTGCACTTTGATGTTGTTACGTTATTCTTTTTTTCAATTTAACTTAGTTAAACTTCTTCCTGTATATTAAAAATTAATTTCTTACAGAAAATTACATATTTTGGTTAGAAATAACGTATATAAGAAGCAGTCAGAATCCAGATAATTTATCTAAATTGACGACAATTTTGCCGCGAATGTGCCGAGACGTTCTTCCGAACAAAGAATATTGGCCTTCAGGACATCACTCACTGCAATGAGCCACATGTCGGTTTGGGTTGATGTTCTAGGGGACAATCGTTACAAAGCATTAAGCGAAGTTAGAATAAACTACGAATTTTTATCCGCGTTCTTATCTACTAACTCATTCGCCATGCTGCAATTTTTTTAAATTCATATATGTATAGTCAAAATTATAAATTTATCAACACAAAATGTACGACCAAGCAAAACATGAAAAAAATAAAACAAGAAGAAAGACGCAAGCAAAACTAAAAGAGCGATAACGATATATAAACGATAATTTAATGATCATGATGTTAAAAAAGAAATCTAGAATACAAAATTAAGATTATAAAACAAGAATACTAGCAAACAGAAAAACAAACAATAGGTTTGAAGCCCAAAAAAAAATTACAACAAAAAAAAACTTTTGAATAGATTCTTAAAAAGAAAACAAGATTTAAAGAAAAAAAAATAAGAACATTAGTCAAAAACTACAAAACTAGCCAAACCATCTGTAGCATTAAATTGAAAATCGAGTAACACAGAAGAAACAATAACTCCTACAAAACAAAAGTCTAAGAATTTGCTTAAAAGCATTTAAAAAACTAAACCAAAATTGCCAAGAAAAAGAAATAATTGATAAAACAAATCAATTCAATAACAAACTAACAGCAAAAATGGTCAAGAAGTAGCAGAATGACAGAATTAGTTGACCAAACCAAAGTCAATGAGTTTTGGTCCAGTCCTTTTGGCGCCGGCCTTAGACAGCTATTTATACACATAAGAAACGAGTCGACAAATTTGAAAAATTTTAAACTGAACAAGAAGAGACGCGCGTGGTTGGAAAATTTTCATTTTCTTCTTCGATAAGATAACCACTCGATGCGGTAGTGAACTGATTTTTTAGGTGGTGCGGAAAATTAGAAATTTTTATTACCTCGGTTAAACTTTACATTTTTTAATATTTACATTTATCATCATTACACCCCCATTAGGAAAATTTCCCCTTTTGTTTAACATTCTCTTTAAAAAATTAGACCGAGGAGATTAAAAAAGGCGAAAACAAAGGAATTGTTCAAAGAAAGGGAAGAAGAGTATTTTAACCCTTTTGGGCTAAATTTGATATTCTTTTGTTTTACAGTGAAAATGGAATTGTATTGTTTCGTTTTGTTTTGCTTTGTTTTTAGGGCAAGGTTGACTTGATCGGAGAAAAATCTTGTGGAAAAGGCTAATTTTTCACAGATAAACAGGCCTATTAAAACGAACAAACATATTACTATAAAACAGGGACGTCTACTCTTTAAGGCTGCATGGCCCCCTTCAGAAAATACAAAAAAATTAAATCTTTATTGAATATTTTGGTACGCGAGTAGCCCTCTTAACATGATAAGATGATTTTGAACGTTACGAAAGAAAATATAGTAATTTTTTTATTGTAAGAAATATATCTCAGTTTTTTCAATATATTGTGATATTTTTTTCTATTTTCTATGTTATCCACTACTTCCACTTTTAAGCCATTTGCGCCCCCCCAGCTTTACAGCTCTGGGGCCGCCACAGCTATAAAACCGTCGACAGAGCCATACGACCGTGACATACTATTTACTGACAAGAAAAGAGAAAGATGACTCCATCTCACGTAAACGTCTAGAAGGGGACCTCTGTACAGACTAATAAAAACTTAAAATATATTAGGTTAGGTGAGGTGTCTAGTTAATATTGATTGGGTTAAAAACAAAGCAGAGTTTCAAACTGGTAAACTAACCTAACCGATATAGATAGTTCGACCAACGTATCCTAACTTAACTGAATTAGCTCCTCGTTCTTTCCTCAGAGTTGCTTGTAAACTTTCCTACCTATCTTCTTGGGAATGAATAGTATATCACAGTTTGGTTTGGTTTGCGTGTATGTGTATTTTCATTTATAAACAAAGTTTGGTTCAGTTGAGGTTTATTTAAAAAGCTGAAGATCCTGGTAGTTGGTTCGCATTTACCGATCAAAATTTGGTATTTGATCACATAATCCTATAGTCCTTTTAAATGTTTTAAGTCCACTGATTGATCGTTGCACAGACCAATAAAATAAAACTTCTAACTGAGTTTATGAATAATTAACCCTGAGCTTTCAGCTCCAAACTAAGAACCTTGGTGCCAACTAAACCTCAAATGCTTTTATAAATCAAGCATAATACTAAAAATGATATGCGGTGTCACGATAACAAGAAGAAAAAAATATTTAAATAAGCCAACTTTATTCATTACCCAAATTCGCCACCGAAATGTGATTTTCCCAAAAAGTTTTGAAAACTGTCCTGATTTGACACCGAGTTTTCTTTTCCCTGCCATCTCGCCTCTTACGCGAATTAAACTCAAATTTCTCTAATAGCTTGTCAAAAAGGAATTCTTCTTGTTCAACTTTTGAACGGACCGCGCCCGAAGAGAATTTAATGACATTTCGTCGAAATTAGCAAAAATGCCTCCGATCGGATCTTCTCGTTCGCCTCGGCTTTTTTTGATAAAGGAAAATGGCGGTATTTAAGACAAAAGAGAATTATGATTATGAAGACCAATCCTGAGAGTTACAGAACCATCCAAGCGGTCATCAGGAATTAACGATTCTTATTTGACGATCAAGTCAAGCAAGTGTGCAAAGAGGAATTTCCCAATAAGGAATTGTAATACGCCTTATCTTTTCTCTTTAGTATTTGCTTTACAACGTGTGATATGAGCATATGCAGCTGGAATAAAATAGTAGATAACTTTTAAAGATTTTATTGTTTCTCGACGTATTCTACACGATAATTAATACACTTTTGCATGCGCTTAAACCAGTTATCAAAGCTGTAATTCCACTCGTTTGTTGGTACTGTCAAAATTGCATTCTTGAAGGCGACGACTGCTTCCTCTGGCGACTGAAAAGTATAGAAATCGTTCGGACTTAGGTCGGGACTGTATGGGGGCTGGTCCAATAATTCGACATTTTCTTGGGTTAAAATTTCAATGGCTTTTTGTGCTTTGTGCGAACTTGCATGGTCTTGGTGGAGGATGATTCGTCGTTCGGGGTTGTTTTTTCGAAACTCAGCGATGACTTTCGTCAAACAAATGGTGATGAATCAATGGGCAGTAACAGTCTTCCAGAGGCATTGTTGCTACATGACCTGCTTTTGAGACAAATGTCGCGACTATCTTTTTGAATACACTTCGAGAACGGATGGCTTTTGTTGGCTATGTCTTCATCTTGAAACACCCAAACAACGACTAACGCTTATTTTCGGGTTCGTATAAGTAAATCCACGATTCTTCACCACTGACAATGCTGTACACGTCTTTCGAGTTTCCTGCGTCAAAGCGATCTAGAGTTTTCTGACACCAATTGACCCTAGCTTCTTTTTGTTCTTCGGTTAACAGATGTGGTATCCAGCGGGAAACTAAATTTGAGGTCTTTAAAATCCTCAATGAAGCATCAATCTCTCGATATGCACATCGATCATGCGCACATCATCGATGTTTTCCTGGGTGACCGACGTTTTTGGTGCACCTAGCCTTGGATCGTCGCTAAGGCTAATCTGTCCACGCTTGAGTTCTCCGTACCAACGAGAAACTGTCGACTGATGTGGTGCTTCATTACCTAACACAGAAATCAACTCGGCAAAGCATTCTTGTGGAGATAATTTCCTTCTGACGTTTTGAATTTAGGTTGGGCAAAGATTGGGGTTAAGTTTTAGTAACGACATTTGATCAGTGTCGCCCTCTATGTTCCTATATGCAAAATGTAAAGAAGCCCTCGTACTAAACTATCATTTTGGGATTTTGGGATACTGTTGCATTATAGTCTAAATAGCTAATAGCTATGTGATCGTCCGTTTTTTACAATGCCCAACCACGACGTTGTAGTTTCACTAGGGTTATTGTGATATTTAATTTAGAAATTAGAGACCTTTGCACAGTAGTTTTTTGATATTTAAATAAGGGTGTCTTAAGTATTTAATTGGAGCCTTTGGACTGACTAGGATTATTGGGTAATTTAATTAAACATTTATTTTATTTTTACAACTTATGGTTGGGGTTTGGTTAGGTGTCTCGCCTGCCAAGCATACGACCAGAGAGAGACCAGACATACTACCAAAACGTACAATATGACGTAGTTAAGAACAAGTGCCAGTCCATCGTGATCCATATTTTGTGGAGAATTTAACCCTTTGACAATCTGACAAGTGAACAATTAACAAGTTTGAAATTTAACCCGCATAGTCCCACATGCTCGCTGTTTTTTATTCTTATTTTGACACTTGCATTTTGTAGTCCGGCTGTGTGAAAAGTTCGTTTTTACACAACTCTTTTCCCAAAACACCCCGTTCAACAGAAACGTAGCATTCACAAACTTCTGATGGAAGGGAATTTCCAAGTTGAAATTGAATTTGTTTCATCGCGCAAAGTTTCGGGGCGCACATGTCAATATAAAAACCTAATCAGAGGTCTGTAACCAGGCACTCGATCAAGGAACAAAGAAAACCTAAAAAAAAACTTTTTTTACAGGTGAAACATTGACAAAACTTAGAACACAACTGAGATTTTTAAAACGAACATAGTAAACTAGACAAAAGTGACAGATAAAACAGACCCGAGTAGAATGAAAATTTATCAAAAAAGTTAAATTATCAAAAATGTTTAGTAGCCTATATAAAAAACAAGTTTATATTAAATATGTTTCTTTTTAAGACCAAACATGCCTGATTTTTAAAAAGTTTTTATCTTTAAAAATTGCTACATTTTAAGAAATTACCTAAACGTATGACACGAAAGTAACGATAAACAACAAGAATATTCTCTAGTGCTTGAAAAAAATTAATTTGTTTAATAATATCAAACAAATATTAAATTAGGATAGTATCCATCTAATGAACACAACTGGTCTTCTGAGAATTCCTGGGTTAGTTTTAACATTGAAAATTCTAGTAATTCTCTCTTTTCCAAGGAAACATTGAGTCACTATTCCTTTGTGCCAAGAATTTCATGGAAGGTCTTTGTCGACAATCACGACTACTGTTCCAATTCCAATTTTCCTTGGTTCACTGTGAAGTGTGTCATCATCTTCTTTAATATCAAGTGAAATATAAACTATTTCGTGTAAACTCGACTTTTGCGAGTCACGTTAGTCACACTTCACCTTTTAAATGCTGTTCATGTAAAATTGATTTTAATGCAATTTTAATTGATTTTATAAGCTTTTTTAACACCCGCCTAGTAAAGACTATTTTTGGTTCAGTTTTCTACTTCTAAATTGGACAATGGCTGTTTGGTTTTATTGTCTGCAAACTTTACTTGATGACCTTCTTCGGGCTATATAAGCTTTTAGTTGGTAAATTTAATTTGTTATTTCTATTTTTGATAATTGAAGATTCTGTTATTTCTTTTATGCAGTCAAACTTCAGCTTTTAAATGCTGTTCATGTAAAATTGAATTTAATGCAAGTTTAGTTGTTTGCCCTTTTTAACACCGCCTAGTAAAGCCGATTTTTGGTTATGCAAAACTGAGTCAATTTTTCTACTTTTAAATTGGACAATGGCTGTTTGGTTCCATTGTCTGCACCATAAAAATATGTACCATCATCACAATATATTTGACTTGATGACCTTTTTCGGGCTAGATAAGCTTTTAGTTGGTTAATTCAATTTGTTATTTCTATTTTTGATGATGGAAGATTTTGTTATTTCTTTTAATAATTTTGTAAAATGGTCGTATATTTTTTGTATTATAATTTTAGGAGCTACATTTGTTGATTTTGTTATTTTTGTGGAGTAAGATTTTGGCAATGTACTTTCAACCGTATAAGCTGAGCCCAGAAGAGCCGCAGATATATTGTCCAGACACAGGCAAACCAAATCTAAGAACAATAGAATAGAATCTTGTTAAATCTTAATTTTTTGTTTTCCATGTGGATTTTTTCATTAGACCGTGTTCCTGTATTTTTTACCTGGAATAAATCCTTTGTGACTCGTTTAATTGTAAGGATTATTTTAATAGCAAAAAATATTATATGCTTTGCTCTAAATGTGATTTTCCAGCCCTGCTCTCAACTTTGAACCATTTTTAACCAAATTGTATTGTAAATAGTAGGGACTAAAATGGAAAAATCTCGTTTTGCACACAGGCGTGAAATAAAATTTTTAACTCATATATTGCGGTTCGCCACCTTTTGTCTAAGCGGCGAATTACTCTGATAACCCGCGAAATTCTGGAACAAACTAATCCAACTCGGCAACGCCAGTTTAATTCCTCCGAAACTTCGGTTTGTTTTATAAGCTGTTTTACAAATTTTAATCCTTTAATTTCTGCGTCTATTTGCGCCCTCCATATTTATTATTACATTTTAATATGAAGTGCGAGAATTAAAAATGTTTTATCAACCCAAGTGGCAATAATGCCACGTAGCACGTAGTAAAGGTAGGCGTATAATATCCGAATTGGGTACTTTGTGTGGTTGAAGGAAACTTCTAACCATGCTCAAATTTTACGAAACAGTAATGATTAAAACTGGTTAAAAAAAGAATAACAAAAAGGTTTATTCATAACAAGTTCATTTTGATGTATTTTAATTTTTATAGTATTTTTTACAAGTAAATGAACTGTCAAATTAGTATTTTTTTAAGGAATGCATAGTTCTCTTTTTTTCTCAATTTCGAAATACAAATAAAAGTGGGGTCATTTTATTACAAATCATCAACTTTATGTGATATTTAAGAAACTAAAAGTACATCACAAATAAAGTCCAATTTGCCACATCGATTCTTTATAAAAAGAAAACTGTTTTTGTTACCTAAAATAAATCTTTCGTGACTCGTTTAGTTCTAATGATTACTTTAATTGGAGAAAATATGAATGCGTTTCTCTAAATGTGATTTTCCAGGCCTGCTCGAAACTTTGAACCGTTTTTAACCAAATCGTATTGTAAAGAGTGGGGACTAAAATGGAAAATGGGCAAAATCTCGTTTTGCACACAGGCGTGAAACAAAAACTTTTTAATTCATATTTTGCGGTTCGCCACCTTTTGTATAAACGGCGAATTATTCTGATAACCCGCGAAATTCTGGAACAAACTAATCCAACTCGGCAACTCCGGTTTAATTCCTCCGAAACTTCGGTTTGTTTTTAAGCTGTTTTACAAATTTAAATCCTTTAGTTTCTACGCCTATTTGAGCCCTCCATATTCGTTATTAAATTTTAATATGAAGTGCGGGAATTAAATACCGAAACTTCTGTTTTATCAACCGAAGTGGCAACAATGGGAATTGGGCACTTTGTGTGGTTTAGGATACTTCGAACCACGCTCAAATTTCACGAATCGGTAATGACTAAAACGAAAAAAAAATAATAAAAAGGTTTTTTTATGACAAATTCTGATGGATTTTAATTTTTATAGCATTTTTTACAAGTAAATCAACTGTCAAATTAGTATTTTTTAAGGAATGCATAGTCCTCGTTTTTTCTGAATTTTGAAAATCAAATAAAAGTGAGATCATTTTACTACAAACCATCAACTTTATGTGATATTTATGAAACTAAAAGTACCTAACAAATAAAGTCCATTTTGACACATCGATTCTTTATAAAAAAACTGTTTTTGTTACCTAAAATAAATCTTTTGTGACTTTGTTCCAATAATGACGTTTAGTTCTAATAATTACTTTAATTGCAGAAAATATGAATGCCTTCCTCTAAATGTGATTTTCCAGGCCTGCTCGAAACTTTGAACCGTTTTTAACCAAATTGTATTGTAAAGAGTGGGGACTAAAATGGAAAATGGGATAAATCTCGTTTTGCACACAGGCGTGAAATAAAAACTTTTTAATTCATATTTTGCGGTTCACCACCTTTTATATAAGCGGCGAATTAATCTGATACCCCGCGAAATTCTGGAACAAACTAATCCAACTGGGCAACTCGGTTTAATTCCTCTGAAACTTCGGTTTGTTTTTTAAGCTGTTTTACAAATTTAAATCCTTTAATTTCTACGCCTATTTGAACCCTCCATATTCGGTATTACATTTAAATATGAAGTGCGGGAATTAACTAACGAAACTTCTTTATTAGCAATCGAAGTGGCAACATTGCCATTTAACACGCAGTAAAGGTGTATACAAGGTAATATGAATTGGGCAGTACCAATTATTGGTTTGATACCTCTGTGGAAAAGTATACCCCTGAAGAACTTAGTGGGTCCCTTATAGCCTTCGCAGATCTGAGGTGGTTTTCGATCTTCTTAGATGGCTTGAAGATCGTTTCATGACATCAATTGAAACTAGCTTCTTTCTGTTCTTCAGTTAACAGATGCGGTATCCAGCGGCAAACTAATTTTCTTACGCCTAATTCCTCATGCAAAATTTTTTGAATTGGTCTTTCACACATGTCGTTCTTCCGTGATAAGCATGCGTAGAGCATCGATGTTTATCTGGGTAACAGCCGTTTTTGGTGCACCAGATCGTCGCTAATTCTCCATACCAACTAGAAAATGTCGACTGATGTGTTGCTTTATTTCTGAAAACTGAAATTAACTCGACAAGGCATTCTTTTTGAGATAATTTTTTTCGAAAGTTGTAGAAAATTATAGCCCGAAAATGTTCTCGGATTAATTCCATTTTTCGACCGATTTGTTAATTTAAAAAATTCACTGTAGTTATAAAATTATTTTTATCACATGTACAATTTAAATTTAGGTTAGGTAAAGATAGAGGTTACGTTTTAGTAGCGACATTCAATCAGTGTCGCCCTCCAGGTTCCCATATGCAAAATATAAAAGACAGCCCTCGTAGTAACAAATAAAATCAAAGAGAGTTTGACACATTTAAAAAAACTAAAAAAAACCATTTACACTAAAATTTCCATTAAAAAAATATAGTACAAAAAATTAGTTAAAAAAACAAATCTGTGCTATGAGTATGGATTGTTTGTTTTTTGTACCGTTTGTTTTACGAATTCAAATCCCCGAAATTTCTTTGGGGCCTACTTTTGAGGGTGTTAATACTCACAAAGTCCATCGACCCTTAATGCTGCTTGTATTTAACTTCTATTGTCTTGGACGAAAACTCCGTTTTGTTTGTAAAACTCTTTGTTCGGTAATTTGAATGAAATCTGAAGCTTGGTTTACAAAAGGGTGTTCAGTAGTTTTGTTTCAAATTGTTTCGTTTTAATTTAAAAAAATGCTCAGTGTTTAGGGTTTTCCACGAAAACAGTTTGCGTTTCTTTGTTTTTCAAATATTTTTAGCACCCTCTAGCAGTTGCTTTATGCTACAAATCAAATATACTGGCTAAATATTCAGAGCAGATTACAAATTAAAACCCTATTAAAAAAAACCATATCTTTATAAAGTTTATAAAGGCATAAAGAAAAATATGGCATGGTCAGAACCATAAAATGCTGAAAAGGATCACTACTTACAATAAGAGGACTGATTTACAAATTTTCTTATTATTCTACTATAAGTTTTTAGATATCTGTGTGTAAAAGTAATAAACCAAGGACCACGTCCATCTGGATATTAGCGGTTACTGCAGAAACAATTGAGAAAGGGCATGATATAGTATTCTTTCACTGTTGAGGTAGCGAGCATCTCAGTAGTTTTAGTTGAAGTTTGCAAAATGAATTGGGTTTAAAACAGCTATTAGCAAGATGGGCTGTAATTGCTTATACCACTACAAGAACGCATTAGGGTCATTAACCAAGTTAACAAATTAGTTAGCTAAGTTAACAAATTAGTCGAAAAATGGAATTAAACCGAGAACATTTTCGAGCTGTAATTTTTTTACAAATTTCGAAGGAAATTATCTCAACAAAAATGCCTTGCTGTTTGCGGTAATGAAGCACCACATCAGGCGACAGTTTCTCGTTAATATGAAGAATTGAAGTGTGGACAGATTAGCCTTAGCGACGATCCAAAAGCGGGTGTTCTAAAAACCGGTGTCAACCAGAAAAACATGGATACTGGGCGCATGCTCATCAAGAAAGATCGACATGTGATAAATCGCGAGATTGAGGCTTCATTGGGGAATTCAAAGACCTCAATTCAAAAAAATTAGCATGAAAAATTAGCGGTAAGAAAATTAGTTTCCCGCTGGATACCGCATCTGTTAACCAAAGAACAGAAAGGAGCTAAGGGAGAAAATTCGAAAAACGTGTACAGCATTTTCAGTGGTGATAGGTGGTATCTGTTTGGGTGTTGTAAGATGAAGAACAGCCCTCAAAAGTCAACCGTTTTCGAAATGTATCCAAATAAATGGTCGCGACATTTGTCTCAAAGCATCGCGAACCCCGAACGATAAATCATCCTCTACCAAGACAATGTAAGTTCGCACAGCACAAAAACCACTGAATTTTAACTCAACAAAACGTCGATTTGTTGGACCGTCCTGCATACAGTCCTTACTTAAGTCCCAACGATTTATATACTGTTCCGAAAATCAAGAATGGACTGCGTGTTCAAAGATTTCAGTCGCCAGAGGAAGCAACCGATGCCGAACGATGAATCATCCTCCACCAAGACAATTCAAGTTCGCACAAAGCACAAAAAAATTTGAATTTTAACCCAACAAAACGTCGATTTGTTGGACCGTCCTCCATATAGTCCCGACCTAAGTCACAACGATATTTATACTTTTCCGAACATCAAGAATGGACTGCGTGTTCAAAGATTTCAGTCGCCAGAGGAAGCAGTCGACGGCTTCAAGAATGCAATTTTAACAGTACCAACAAGTTATCTACTTTTTTATTCCAGCTGTGTAAGCAAAACTTAAAAAAAAACCCTTGTAGTAAATTCTGGAGTAAGATTCCTCCAAAAAAGAAATAGATTACTATTCAAAACTTTTGGGTCAATTTGATGTATTATATAAGCCCAAAAGACAAGGAAGGGCCAAAAAAGAAGTTCTTTTTCACCCGGATAATGCATTTATCCAAAAATTCAAAATTGTACATCAGAAACTGACAGATTTGCGTTCTGAAATATAGGAATATTTAATCAAATCGAATCCCCTTTCGTATAATAAGTACAGACTAAAAGTCAAACCGCAACTAGAGAGGGAGATTTTGGATGTAAAAATTGAAAACAGAAGGGGATGGAGCAAGGTTGTCGTCGTCAAACCTTATAAAGGGTTGTGTAGTGCTAAAGAAAGAAATAAACAATACTGTTAATAGTACAGTGGGCATTTAAACCACGCTTAATTTAAATTGAAGATTAAAAGTTCGGTGCAAATAGCTATTAGTCGGTTGTAACGAGAAAACAAAAAACTTAAGAAAGTTTGAAAGCGGCTTATCGACAGAAAATAAAAGCTGACTGCGGCGTTGATAATAATTATGCCATTGTTTGACTTGGAAATTTCTATCCCCAGAGAGAGAAAAACTGTGCTGCCGGGAAAACTATGGCCATTCGGGAACTTTTAAAAACTACCTATAGGAAACTATAGAAAAGAAAAAGTTTTTTGCCTTAAGGAGTTTTCCGGTAGTATAATAGGGTCTAATCAGCGTGAAATTAAAAATTTTAATTATGGATTTCTTGACTATAAAAAGTTTGATGCCGTAAATTATAAAAATTACGATCAAAAATACATGATTATTGTTTGAATTCTAGGTTTTGATGTAATAAAATCAATTACACTGGTCGACACGATTACACGATTTTTGCCGATACTTATGTAAAATGACCTCCTGAATCCAAATATGAACTCCGTTTTACCCCATCACTTCCCATTTTTGGGGGAAACCCCCTACCTATTTTTACTGCTTTTCGATAGTTTGGTGGGATGGAAAGGATTATTTTGGCCTTAACATCATTATTTCTGAGGTACTGGAGACGTTTAGTGTTCTCAAACATTAATATTTGTAGCCAGATGGTAGGCCCAAGGGGAATTTCGTGGGTGGGAATCACTGTACATTTTTCTGGGAATCGCACCTGGAAATCACTCGAAATTCGCTATCAATCACTTCAAAATGACTGGAAAACACCTGAAAATCTCTGGGAATCACTAGGAATAATTGGTAAAAAATGGAAATCACTGTATGTTTTTAAGGGTGGCGAATTTCCCCTCGGGTAGGCCCTTTTTATTGGGGGGGGGTCGGTTCCGCATCAATGATAAATGGACATCGTCGATTTTTCCGTTTTACATACATTTTTTGGTTATTTTTTTTTTTAATTTAGTAGTAAGTTAAGTTATAACAGTCCTTTGATCCCGAAAGATAATATTCACTTGCCGCCTTTGCACATGAAACTCGGACTGACCAAACAGTTTGTAAAAGCACTGTACAAAACAGGTGACGCATTCATATTTATGAAAACTAAATTGCCTCGTCTTAGTGAGGCTAGAATCAAGGAAGGTGTTTTTGTGGCGCCCCAGATTAGACAACTTTTTCAAGATTCGACATTTATTGAACACCTGAATCAAAAAGAAAAAAAAACTTGGTTTGCATTCCAAAACGTGTGTAAGAACTTCCTGGGTAGCCACAAAAGTGATGATTATATCGCTCAGGTCGAGGAATTGCTCTTAGCCTACAAGGCCATGTGATGTAACATGTCTTTTAAAGTACACTTCCTTCACTTGCATCTGGACTTCTTTTCTGAAAGTTTAGGAGTAGTCTCGGATGAACACGGAGAACGGATTTATCAAGACATCGCTAAGTTGGAAAATCGATTTTTAGGGAAGTTGAATACAAGCATGTTGGCGAAGTACTGCTGTTTTTTGAAACGACAGGGTTGTACCTTAAGGTACAAAAGGAAAGCAAGCACCAAGTGAAGGTACAGATCTTTTTATTTATTATTGTTTACAGCTAAAATAATTCTCTTCATTCCTAAATATTTAAATATATGTCGATAAGATTATCATTATCATCGAAAAGTGATAAAAACAGATAAAAGGGCTGCTCCCCCAAATTCAAGGCGTCATTGTACATAAGAATCAGCAGAAATAATGTCAGGGCTAAAGTTTTATTTTTTTTTGCAGACCGAATATGCCTTTGTCACACTATCTTTGTGAAAGAACTCGAATCGTTTTAAACATATCTAATACTTCAGAGGCGCGGGAAGTATCTTTAGGAGTACCTCCGGGATCCATCCTGGGACCTCTTTGCATTTGATATTGGTAATGTTTTCAAAATATTGCGAACCTCATTCTTATGCTGATGAGAATCAAGTAACCTATAAGTTTGACCCAACATATTAGAGAGAGGTCTCGGAAAAGGTAAACGAGGATCTGCGTAATATTTTAGAATACACTAATAAATATAATTTAAGGTTAAATGCAAATAAGACAGTTCTCCTATCTGCTCCTTCTAATTGTAAATTTTTAAAAGACCGCTTGTTCCTTGAGTTGGACGGACAGATGAGTTTAGTAAAACAGCAAAGAATCTGGGAGTGCTCTTGGATACTTCCCTTAGGTTCCAGCAGTAAGTTTCAAATCTCAGCTAAACTCTACATGTAAATAAGCACATTTTAAGTTTTAATGTAAGAAAAAAGTTGTGCGAATATTATATTAAGTTTACGATTTCTTATTGTCTTTTTATCCTTGTTTAACAGCAGCGGACTGTCAACGTTTTATATACAAACTGTTAAAAACCTCAACACCGTCCGATTTAAGAGAAAAAATATCCTTTTGTAGCGATTTTCGAGGTTTTTCAATAAGATCTGATAAACTTATTTTACTCAGATATCGTTCTAGTATATTTGAACGCAGTTTTTCTTATAACTCTGTTAAATATTATTATGAATTTCAAACATACTTTGATGCCTGCGGAAACATTTTATCATTAAAGAAAAAACGTAAAATGGTTTTTATAAATAAGCAAAAACAAATATTATCGACGAATTGGAGAGTAGTTTATTAGGCTTTGCAAATTTTTTTTTTATAGATATAAAATTAGATTAGTAGTTAGAGTAGGTCAGATTTATTAATCTTAATAAGGCTTAATGTTGAGTAGCTGGACTGTCAGCTACACTTCGCCATTTGAAAAGTGCTTTTTTAATTATTAAATGTTTAATTTCCAGCAATATCGTATATGGCATTTTTTCAATAATCTTATTATTATTGTTATCATTATAGAAGCCATTTCGGAGGTTGGTTAAGGCCCAACCTTGCTTTCTTTAAACATTCCGTTGCGGTGAACCAAATTATTTATATGGGATATATATATATATATATATATATATATATATATATATATATATATATATATGATTTTCTTGAATCCCCTTAGCTCAGTAGAACGGCATCATGAGTTGATAATCACACTGATATGACAATGAATTGTCTAAGCGGATTCAAAAAAACCATTTAAATACTCTGGTTAGATAAAATTAGTCAAAACGCGATGGTTGAAGGACTCAAGGTCTTTAAACTTTTACAAAGGTTATCTACAGAATTCGAAAGGTCATTGAACCTGACGGCCAACTGTAATCAGATTAAAAAATCTAGGTCACCGGGTTGCCCTAAACCATTTGTTTTATGGAAACGCGATGACGCAGCTACAGTCGTTCAGTTAAGTGACATAACTGGCGAAATTCTGTAGGCAACCTGTGTAAAAGTATAAAGACCTTGCGACGGACGGAAGGATTTATGTGGTTCATACCTACTCGCCATCTTTAAGGTTTTACTTCTTTGGAAGAGAATTCAGCAAAGTCAACTTATATCGGTCTATTTTCTCCTTATGAATTTTAAGATATATTCTTTTTTTTCTCTAGGAATAAAGCGGGTTATTGTAAGTACCAAACTACTTTTGTTGATACAGC
Organism: Aspidapion aeneum; assembly: GCA_963576565.1. Taxonomy (NCBI): domain Eukaryota; kingdom Metazoa; phylum Arthropoda; class Insecta; order Coleoptera; family Brentidae; genus Aspidapion; species Aspidapion aeneum. The sequence continues at coordinate 28,672,509 of OY755045.1, forward strand.
ACAAATTGGTTAATTGGGCGAAAAAAAATTAGAATTTTTCAACTTGAAGTTGAGCTATGCTAAACAGATAAAGCTAACGAACCTTAGAAGAGCAGCTAATGGATGGCTAATACCTTTTTTTTAATTCTTGAATAAAAAATAGGCAATGAACTTGCCGTGGTGCCAAGTCGGTAAAAATTTTGCGACATTTCTTGTGAATCCTAGTGAATATTTTGTATCTACTCTTCGGAAAATTGGAACTACTTTTGCTTTACTTATCATACTCCTAATTATATTATTGATTGTTTAGTAAATTTTAATTTTGTCTTACCAGTCCTGTCAAAATGAAAATGGAAGCATCTCTCTTACCTGAAATAGAAAAAAATAAAAGTTAGAAAATGATAAAAAAGCTTAATTGAAAAATGTACGCTCTTTTAATTAAAACTCTCTGTAATTTATTTTTGAAATTTTAGAACAAAAATATTTAAAAAAACAATCTACACCAAATTAATTTTCCAAAAAAAAATTGTACCTACTAGTCGCAGTTGGGTACAAAATTGACAGATATACCTATAATGTACGACATGCTTCAACTTTTAGTTTTGATGCCCAAAGCGCACGAAATTATACAGTTTTGTATTTTTATGAATCAGGTTATTGGGTAATTTTGTATCTAAGTGCGACTAGTAGTTACAAGTAGATTCAGCAGTTGGGTGTTTTTTTTCTATAAAAATTGAATGAAAGTGGGGGAGGGGAAGGGAGGCGGTAACTAGTACAATGGTGTTGAAAAAATTCTTAAAGCGTGTGCAGAAAGAATTTTTGAAATCTCTCTATATTTGTGAAAGTTATAGCTACAACTATTACTAAAAAGTAAAGTAAGGGAGGAACTAGTAAAATGGTGTCGGAAAAAAAATCTTAAAGCGCGTGCAGAAAGTATTTTTGAAGTTATTTATTTAATAAAAATGCGTATATGGTTTTTCTCCTCTTTTTCTTCCTCCTTAACATAAAGTTTATAATTTTTAGTTCCAAAAAAAAAATAACCAATGCATAGGCCGCAAAATTTTACCAAACATAAAATTTTTCGCTAAAATGTGATTTATTCAAATTTTGACCAAAATTTAACTGATTTGGCTCAAATTTTCGCCTGCGGCACATTTTATTTGCACGTAGTGGCAAACTTTAAAGCTAAGCCTTATTAAATCCTATAAAAACAATTGTTTTGTGTTTTTTTTATTCCTTAGCTCCTCCCCACCGAATATCCTGGATCCGCCGCTGGAATCAATGGTGGGGAGACGGATAGGGAGAAGGAAGGACTAAAAAGTAATTACAGCAAATTAGAGGACATTTGAAATAGGTGATCAAAGGAATTTCATTAAAATCGCCTAAAATTTAGGTATTTTGTATGCCTTAAAGCCTACATTATGTGACAAAATGGCGTCTGACGACCGCCATGTTGATTCTTGTTTAAAAAATTATAGCCTATAGCTCTTCGGAATCAGTGGCAATTCAACGACACCTTTTTTGTCAAAATCGGTTCAGCCGTTTGGTCTCGAGCGCGACACAAACATATATATTTTATATACATTCATACATACATAATTATCATAAGCGAAAAACATTACTCTTCCTTTCGCCGTGCTGCAGTTGGGTAAAAACGGCTTGCAATATCAAGATGCAAATTTCACATTTAAAATTTTCCATAGAATTACCTGGAACCTCGACAAACACATGGAATCTGAGACACGATGTACAAATGAAACACAGGTGTATATTATGTATGATTGTCATGAAGTATTCAGTTTCGCAAAAAAACACTAAAATAACGAACAGAATTTAATTCCGGTGTAAACGGTTGAAAATTTCGTGTCCATTTGAACAATAACGAGCAGGATCTGATTTACTGCCAAAAATCAATTTGTTTGGTTTTACGCCACGTTACGCTTTTTCCCTATTTTCCACAAATACACAGTTGAAAATTTCATTTTTAATTTATAAAACAATTTTCTTTTTGTTTATTTTTTATATTATTCTATATTTGTTAATGTTATTGTTCTTTTCAATAGTATTTTGTGACTACAACTCCAAAACACGACCTGAGTAACTCTGATCGAGTGTTTCCCAAAGTATTTTTATTGACAAGCATGGTGCAAAATCTCAAACTGGTAACCGGATTGAACATATTTTAACGACGTTTGTAACTAAATCCACGGACTAACAGGTAAAAAAAGGCTAAAGTTTTTTTAAGTGTCCTTTAGTAGAAACGACGACTGTAACTAAATCCACGGACTAACACGCAAAAAAAGGCTAAAGCTTTTTTAAGTGTCCTTTAGTAGAAATCATGGTCATTATTTTAACTACATACGGCCATATAAAAAACATATCTCAACTTGGATTTTTTTTATTTAAAATTTTTGAACTATCTTTTAAATTCCGCTATATGGAACACCAAGACGTACCATATAAAAAATTTACTATGCATACGTTACCTTAATTATAAGACTTCACCACTGCACCACAAACTGTTTTTGAAAGATTAAGTCAAATGACAAAACAGTAAAAGTAAGTCTGTTGAAAAACAAAAAAGGCTATAAATATTTTTTGTTTGGATTCTTCGCTTATATTTTTCTTGGATCCAAATTTTTTTTCTAAAGTTTTTTATGACAAATTAGTATTGTTCAGGTATTCGACCATTAAGGTGCAGTATTATTCTTTCTTAATTTTTAAACACCATGTACAAATGAAACACAGGTGTATATTATGTATGAAAGTCATGAAGTATTCAGTTTCGCAAAAAAAAAACACTCAAATAACGAACAGAATTTAATTCCGGTGTAAACGGTTGAAAATTTCGTGTCCATTTGAACAATAACGAGCAAGATCTGATTTACTGCCAAAAATCAATTTGTTTGGTTTTACGCCACGTTACGCTTTTTCCCCATTTTCCACAAACACACAGTTGAAAATTTCTTTTTGTTTATTTTTTTATGTTATTCTATATTTGTTAATGTTATTGATCTTTTTAATAGTATTTTGTGACTACAACTCCAAACCGCGACCTGAGTAACTCTGATCGAGTGTCTCCCAAAGTATTTTTATTGACAAGCATGATGCAAAATCTCAAACTGATAACCGGGAGGAACATATTTTAACGACGTTTGTAACTAAATCCATGGACTAACAGGTAAAAAAAGGCTAAAGTTTTTTTAAGTGTACTTTAGTAGAAACGACGACTGTAACTAAATCCACGGACTAACACGCAAAAAAGGCTAAAGTATTTTTAAGTGTCCTTTAGTAGAAACCATGGTCATTATTTTAACTATATACGACCATGTAAGTAACATATCTCAACCTGGATATTTTTTATTTTAAATTTTTGAACTATCTTTTAAATTTCGCTATATGGAACACAAAGAGGTACCATATAAAAAATTTACTATGCATACGTTACCTTAATTATAAGACTTCACCACTGCACCACAAACTGTTTTAAAAGATTATTAATGTTAAATGACCAAACAGTAAAAGTAAGTCTGTTGAAAAACAAAAAAGGCTATAAATATTTTTTTATTTGGATTCTTCGCTTATATTTTTCTTGGGTCCAAATTTTGTTTCTAATGTTTTTTATGACAAATTAGTATTGTTCAGGTATTCGACCATTAAGGTGCAGTATTATTTTTTCTTAATTTTTAAACACCATGTACAAATGAAACACAGGTGTATATTTTGTATGAAAGTCATGAAGTATTCAGTTTCGCAAAAAAAACACTAAAATAATGAACAGAATTTAATTCCGGTGTAAACGGTTGAAAATTTCGTGTCCATTTGAACAATAACGAGCAGGATCTGATTTACTGCCAAAAATCAATTTGTTTGGTTTTACGCCACGTTACGCTTTTTCCCCATTTTCCACAAACACACAGTTGAAAATTTCATTTTTAATTTATAAAACAATTTTCTTTTTGTTTATTTTTTATGTTATTCTATATTTGTTAATGTTATTGTTCTTTTTAATAGTATTTTGTGACTACAACTCCAAACCGCGACCTGAGTAACTCTAATCGAGTGTCTCCCAAAGAATTTTTATTGACAACCATGGTGCAAAATCTCAAACTGGTAACCGAAAGGAACATATTTTTGTAACTTAATCCACGGACTAACAGGTAAAAAAAGGCTAAAGTTTTTTTAACTGTCATTAGTAGAAACGACGACTGTAACTAAATCCATGGACTAACAGGCAAAAAAAGGCAAAAAAAGGCTAAAGTTTTTTTAAGTGTCCTTTAGTAGAAACAATGGTCATTATTTTAACTACATACGACCATATAAGAAACAAATCTCAACTTGGATATTTTTTATTTTAAATTTTTGAACTAATTTTTAAATTCCGCTATATGGAACACAAAGACGTACCATATAAAAAATTTACTATGCATACATTACCTTAATTATAAGACTTCACCACTGCACCACAAACTGTTTTAAGATTATTATTGTGAAATGACAAAACATTAAAAGTAAGTCTGTTCAAAAACAAAAAAGGCTATAAATATTTTTTCTTGGATTCTTCGCTTATATTTTTCTTGAATCCAATTTTTTTTTTCTAAAGTTTTTTATGACAAATTAGTATTGTTCAGGTATTCGACCATTAAGGTGCAGTATTATTTTTTTTTTAATTTCCAAAATTTTTTTTTTAATTAAAATAACACATGGCATCAATGTGCGACGGAACCCCGGCTATGCATTCTCACTTCTTAGTGCCCGTTTGATATTTTTTTTGCCAGTAGCGTGCTCTGAGGTCACGAATCGAGCTACAAACAGGTTCCTAACCGATCCATATCCTTGAATCAATTGACCTCAGCTTTTGATCATAATACCAAAAGACAAATGAGAAGGAATAGTACACGACCGAGCGTTCGTACTTCCGTATCGGTTCGTTGTCAGTCAGCGGAATACTCGAGCAAAAAAAATGTTTCTGATGTTTGTTTATCGTTTTGTTAAAGGCACGTTTTTTGAAAGTAAATTTATATATAAATAAAAATGTTTAATATCTAATAAATATTGTAAATATAATATATAAAATATAATAATATTTTGCATTTCTAGCATTAAAATTTTTTTAATATACAAAAAAATCGCATAATACAGATCCCTTTTGTTAAGGATAAAAGTGCACTGAATGTCCGTTGTTCTATCATTAAAATTTAATCTTTTATAATACCAAAAATACTAAAATAGTTTGGACCCTTAATCTCATTTATCACGTATACAACTGATTATTTTGAATGTTTTAACTAAAAACACCCAATTCAACCATTTTGCCACTAATTCCATGGCAATCTAGCAATTTTACTAATTCTTCTATTCATGTTAATAGTAAAATTATATGTAGTGCCGATATATCAAAGACAAATTTTAAAAAATAATAATAATGAAAAAGTAAAATGCTTAAAATCTAATGAACAATTTCTATAATTTAGGGTCTTAAGAAAGCTTAAATTAAAACTGATTAAATAAATAAATCTGTATTTTCAATCTTTCTAGGCAGGTTCAAATTAAGTTGCTAATTTACCAAAATTAAAAGGTGTGAAAATAAAAAAAACAAGTGAAAATAAACAAAAACACATGAATCGGTATTACCTAGTGTCCCCATAATTTGTTATTTCTTGCATTAAAAATTTTAAAAGCAAGAACTGTCACTTGTTGTAAAAAAGTCAATAGATTTTAAAGTCATAATCTCGTATTTAATTTTTGTTTGATCGGGCTTGTCACTATCGGGTTTTTGAGATTAACGTCGCATTTTTTATAACAAAATAATTGCTTTATGTTTAAAAATTTAGAATCAACAAATAACTTTACAGTTGGACATTTAAGCTGTTACTATAATAGTTTGATGATTAATTTTTTAATGGTTTTTAGTTTGTTAATGTTAAACTCGTGGACTCCTCCCCAACCACAAATACCGTAGGTCAAAAGAGGTGCATTCTGAGACATTTTAATCAATCTAGAAATTAACTTTCTTAATTTATTGTAGTATTGTAGATCTTATTTCAGGAGCTCCAGATGCAAAAGAATAAGATGTGATAAAATTGGACTTATTTGTATTTAAAATTAATATGTTGCAACCAAACTAATCTTTTAGTTTTTGTAAGTCCTCTTCAGATTGAGTTTTTACAAAAAGAATGGTGTCAGTAAAGCTTCCCACAATACCTTTTAAATCCAACTAAATATATTATTCATATAAACAATAAATAATGGACTGTGCCCTGAGGAACGCTGTATATTCCATATTTTTCATAGATATAAAATATTCATCAACTTTAACAGACTAATTTCTAGATTAGACTATTTAAGTAACTTTTTGTCTTACATGTAGGACCGTATTTAGAAATCTGAATCAATCAATGTGCAGTATAATCTGCTCCAAAACAGAGGGTAGATCGACAACGGACGGTATAACTGTTCAAGTCAGATTAGATTTTAGCAATATGATTCTTTTGATTTACGTGAGTTTTTAACTCGTCAAACGTGCACAAATTAATTTGCGTAAAACTTTTTGATGTCGGTATTTAGGGTTTATTTTTATGAACTATTTCGACGATTCTGTGTAAAACCCAAATAACACTATTGCCAGAGTAACTTTATTGGTCAGCGAAACTCAGCTACATAGCTGTTCAGTATACATAGCATAACACACAGCTAACGTTTTGCTACGTGCGCATTTTAACGGGATGGTTTACTTCAAAATTTCTTTTTAAGAATTTAAACAGAATTTACTTTTTTTATAATAAATAGGGTTCGCCGTTTCTTACTGCAATCATGGGTATTGTTATTCTGAGTCAACGCAGTAACGACTGTCGGGCCATAATCTTTAATAACCAGAACGAACGCAGGGGCGGATCTAGGAATTTAATTGCATAGAGACCAGGGGAAATGAGACAATTCACCGCCGCGGCTAATTTGCATTCGAACCAACTCGTGCCGGCGCCGGCCGACCCGATTCGCCGCCGGCCCAACTTGTTGTCCACCCGATTTTCCGCCGGGCCAACATGCCGCAGTGACCCGACGGCCGCCGTAGTTTCAGTTTGAAATTTTGACAGGTGTTTAGAGTTCCGGTAATAATTCAATTTAATATTTTTTTATTACAAAAAAATTTAAAATGGTGGATCCAAAATGGCGATCCACCATTTAAAATTTTCTTATTTATGAACCGATATTCATGTATTAAACTTGAAAGTTTGGGGTGTTTAACTTCGCTGAGTTTGATCTTTGAATTAAACTTGAAAATAATTAAAATGGAGAGTTTAAAATGGCGGATTTTTCCATGTATGAAGCGATATGTATTTAATTTGGCACTTTGGGGTTTGTAAGGCAGCTAAATTTGACCATCAAATAAAATTTGATAAAAACTAAAATGGCGGAAATTTCCATTTATGTATTAATTTTACAATTATGATTTCACGATTTAGTATATAAATGGAAATGTCCACCATTTTGGATCGGCCAATTTGATTCTCCTAAGGTTTAATTCAAAAATTATAATCAGCTACCTTTAAGATATAAAAGTTTTAAATTTAATACATATCGGTTAATAAAAGGAAAAAATCCGCCATATTAGATCGTCATTTTGACTTTTTGCAAGTTTAATTCAAAACTCATAAACAGTAAAGTCATCCCGAAATTCCCAATTTAGTACATATCGGTTCACAAAGGAAAAAATCCGCCATTTTGATTTTTTTAAAGTTTAATAAAAATCATAATTGTAGTCCAACTTATACCCATTTGTAATGACGTCATTTTTGTTTATCTTTGTTTAGTATATTATAAACAGCGGTGACAATTAACTTTTTAAAAAAAGTAGTGTCTATGATTCAAATAGGTAGGTAATTGGTTCTGTGAAGTATCCGTCACTGTCAATCAAAAAATATTGATTGGCAAAAATATCTACGCCATACGTTTTTTTCTCAACTGGTGACGTCATTACAAATGCGTATATGTTAGACTATAGCAACCTTATACACCGCAAAGTTCAAAAATAATACGAGTACATATTGGATCCGCCATGTTGATTTTTCTAAAATTTAATCAAAAATCATAATCAGGGACATTAAACAGCACAAAGTTCCAAGTGTAGTATGTATCCGTTAATAAATGGAAAAGGCCGACATTTTGGATCCGCTATTTTAATTTTTTTTAGGATTAATTCAAAAATCACAATCAGCAACCTTTAAGATCCAAAATTTATTAAATATCGGTTTCCAAATGAAAAAATCCGCCATTTTGCATCCGCTATTAAACTTTTTTAGGTTTAATCGATCATGGCGAGTCATTAGCGGCGAATTATCCTAGAGCCTGACCAGAAAGTGTTTTATGTATGTCAAAACTAAATATATTTTGATATTTGGGGACGAGAATTTTTTATTTTTCCATAAATGTTTACAGGTATTCTATGTTTTTCGCTAAAATCACCGTAATTCTCCATCAGTTTCTTTCAATACGACGTGAGCAGTTTTTACTGATCCTTCGAGCCGGATCGAAACCAGCTACCAACGGATTTACAGTTTATACAAAAAAAAAGAGGATGATTGAAAGTTGATGTAAATCAGTCGCATGTATGTAACAGTGTTGTTGAAATGATAATAACACTAGCAAGCGTTTTGTAGCGTTTAGTGCCGGAAATAAAAATCAATGTACCCGAAAATAACAAGCTCTCTCTCTGAAAGGTCTGGATGCTCTGAAAGCGTGTGGCCCCTCCAGACTAAATATTTTATGACATATCATCATTTAACTAAAATTTAATTTAGGGATTGACTAAATACGATACAATAAAAACGTGTAATAAAAAAGGTTATAAGCCTGTACAATAAGAACCTCTTAATTTGCCTCTTAATAAGATACATTAATTTTACCGATTTGCTAAAGTAGTCTTGGAACCATTTCAAACTTACCTTGTTTAAAACTAGCATCAAGATTTTTCAGATGTTCTTTTGTTTTGTTAAAAATTTAAGTTATTTAAATTTTACAGTTAGCATTTATTTAGGTTTATTGTAGTATTAGGTTGATTTATCTTATGGTTGTATTATTAGTCTAAGTTTTAGTTGCGTTATCTATGACTCACACTCGTACTTGCACGCAAACGATCTAGTATCGGAAAAGGAAAGATAGTTCGCGAAAGATCGACGACAGTATATAAGGCCGGACATCGCATACGAAGTTAATAAGCCCATTTCAGTAGTGAGTTATTAGTGAGTTTTAGTGACATTTTTGTACATTGAGTTGTCGAAATAAATTGACATATTGTTTTTGACATTTGCTCGTTTGTTTGTAATTGAGAAACCCGTAACAATTAGGGTCACTGCATCACGAAGACGTAGTGTACGCCAGGCTTCCAGGATGCAGTGACCCTAGTAACAATTGGTGTCAAAAGTGAGAACTAAATAGTGGAAATACTATCCTTATATAGTACCACCGGCTAGGACAATTGAACAGAAGAACAGTAAGTGATTTTGCCAGAATATTCAGAACTGAATAGTGCACAGATTATCCTTACATAGTACTACACGCTGTTCAATTGAACAGAAGAACAGTAAGTGATTTCTAAAATCTCTGTGACCTTTTAGGAATACATAAAACAAGAACTACTGCTTTACATCCACAGTCAGATGGCATGGTTGAAAGATTCAATAAAACAATAGAAGAACATCTTTGCAAAGTTGTTGATGAGAACCAAACAGATTGGGACCAATATATTCCATTATTTTTGATGACCTGCAGAACCGCCATTCACAATACAACAGGAGCTACTCCATCTAGTATCCTGTTTGGTAGAGAACTGCGTTTACCATGTGATATCATGTTAGGTTCACCTGAAGAAGAACACTTAGAAGTTAATGACTATGTCGAATGTTAGAGTTGACTTATCTTATGGTTGTATTATTAGTCTAAGTTTTAGTTGTGTTATCTATGACTCACACTCGTACTTGCACGCAAACGTTCTAGTATCGGAAAAGGATAGAAAGTTCGCGAAATAATGACGACACTATATAAGGTCGGACATCACGCAACAAGAGTCTGTCAGAGATAACGAACTGTACAATCGTGAGATATTAACACGAAGTTAATAAGCCGATTTCAGTAGTGAGTTATTAGTAAGTTCCAGTGACATTTTTGTACATTGAGTTGTCGAAATCAATTGACATATTGTTTTTGACATTTGCTCGTTTCTTTGTAATGGTGCACCCGTAACAGTTTTTTCTTGTTTTTACCATATTTTAAAGAACTTTTAATTATGCTGTTTAGTATTGGGTGTTTCAATAATACTTGTTTCAATTAAATTCGCGTGGAATTGCCCAGTACTACATTTCCATGCACCTCAATGGAGCCACCAGAAGGCCATGCGAGGAGTGAGACACTTCTCAACCGTGAAGTGATGGCATTCGTATCAAAATTGTGGTGGGTGCAACATGTGCGTCTTTTGAAACTGAGTGACCATTGTGGCGGTCTTTGCCAACCCAGTTTACGCCCATCCACCAAGATGGCATATTTCGTAATAATGGGCTCGTTTTTAATTTTTTTGATATTTTACCCGTGTGTTAGGTGGTAAAGTGAATACACCACCACCAATATTCATCAGTTTTAATCTACAAATTCAGACTAACTAAATTATTTTGTACCTTCTTTTTTTTTTATTTGGCAAACACACTGTGTTTATTGTATTACAATAGTCAATAAGACTAATTAGCAATTTTGTATTTAACTATTTATTACTTATTATTACTGTAATAATTTACTAGAAAAGTTAGATTTAAATTTAGGGTTCACTCAACAGTTCTCTTCGCTTTTTATATTATATATTTTATTTAGTTCACTAGCTCAAACGGCTTTACTCTTTTTAGTCTTCGAACTAGCATAGTATTGTCTAGAAGCTGAATTGCTTCCACATTGACATGTCGATGAAGTATATCTTTATGGCTTTTTGCGTACTTTTTTATAGTCTCTGCTACAGTTTCGACCCCATAGTCAAATACCATATGTCCATACTGGTTTCAGTATTTGTCTATAAAGTAGTAACTTATTATGAATTGTTAAATTACACTGCCTTCCAATTAGCCAGTTCATTTTTCTATACCTTATCTGAAGTTCTTCTTTTTTTTCTTAACATGTGCTTTCCAGTGCAAATTGGCATCAAGTCATACCAAAATATTTTGCCTGATTTGAATATGGTACGAGAATATTGTTAATTGTGATTTACATTTCTGTTTTTAAAATCAACATGAGTTGATTTGGTTTCATTTAATTTTATTCGCCACTGTGTGTTCCAACTGTGAACTTCGATGACTGCATCCTGAAGTGTTTCTATTGACTCTTTAATAGATTTTTCTACCGTTAGTAAACCAGTATCATCGGCAAATGTTGCTAAGTGACTATTTTCTGGCTTTGGGATATCGCAAGTGAAGAATAAATATAAATAAGAGCCTAGTACACTACCCTGGGGCACGCCTGCTTGAATTTCTCTCAAATTTGAGTATGAATCCAAAAAATCAGAATATTATTTTGGCAGAAAACGTTATGGTTTAAAAAGACTGCAGAACAAACTTTGTCCTCTTCTACTGCTTTTTCTATTATCCAAAACGAAAACAAAAGGTATAATTTTTTTAATAATGAAGACACTTTTTACAGCAAGCAAAAATTTGGCATTTTTAGTAAAAAATTCATTTCGGGATCCATTCTGTTTTCAGCCAACTCTAAGGGAATGCAGATTATCCTGACCTGAAGTAGAAAAATTAATTGAATTCGCTCTGACCACTGTGCAGCTTAGAGGTCGCTGTGGTTAACAAGCAAAGTTCATGTCCAGGTCACCCTGGTAAATGTATTTTTTAAATTTATTTACTTAGGTCACTAGATCGCGAAGTTCCTTCTAAGTTTGTGATCTAGTGACATTAGGGAAATGGGCAGTAATGACTAAAGCTCTGTCACAAGTGTGATTAAACCATTGGAGCTTAAAAGGCAAACGACGTTCTTAATTTTCAACTGCGCATGCGCCGTTCTTTTTCAAATTGGGGCTATCAAAGTTGGGCGTGCTTAATTATTATAAAAATTGCGGATTTTAGTAGCATTTCAAATGCTTTAATCCCGCGCAGGTTCCACAAGTGGTAATTTTGCTATACATATGTCCCAAAGTTGGAACAAAAGAAAAGTTTATGAAAATTGGTGCTTTACTTCAGAAGCTACACCATATTCTTTAAATTTTAACTTTAGATTTTAATTTTTGCATTACAGAAATATTTTATCTAAATGTTTTCTACTTTATGTTGCAACACAAACTCAACAAAAGTTGAAATCAGTTTTATCCGGGCTGAGAGAAAATATAAGAGAAATCATGTTCCAACTTCTTTTTATATTGGATGGCCTGTCATATATACACTTACGACGTTGAATGATAAAAAGCAAGATGGCGAAGCATATCTTAAAATATTATTAATTAGAAATCTAATTAAAACTTTTAAGTTTATTGGGATAAACATTGGGTGTTCAAATGCACGAGATTTGTGCACAATTTATATGCCGCAAATCAAAATCTAGACAATTATTCAGTTATTTAATGAGATATCACTGAGCTAGAAGACCTGGAAAAGACGAAGATCAATGAGAATATCTAGAACAGATCAGATAAGAAATGAGACAATAAAAGAAAGAATTGGAATCGAGGAAAGCATAACGGATGACATCACTAAAAGACAACTGATATGGTACAGCCATGTACAACGGACGAATGACGAAAGATTATACCAAAGCAGATCCAAGAAAGAGGGCGTCCTGAACTGGAATGGCAACAGTCAATCTAAAGATCAATGAGTCAAAAAATCTGATTGTCAGGATCGAAGGAGATGGAGAATAGGCGTCGGACAAAGTAAAAAAACGTTCTAAACCGACATAGTAGTAGTCAAAGACCTTGAGATAGTCAATGTGCTAATTTTTTTAGGCAATAATAATTACTACCTTCTTTGGTTTTTCGAAATTCCTGATTTGCAAAAAAATAAACTTAACTACTAAACAACGTAATCAATATTTAAAATTAGCTGTGTAGGCTGCACTGCGGAAATTGAGATGCATTAAAAAAGCGAGTTCTCGCAACTGACTATTAGCAGGCTATCTATGCAAAATTCAGATTCAAATTTAAAAAATTACCTATAGTTGTTGAGAGATTTTAAAATGGAATGCTAAAAAACATTGCTAATGCAGCTTGAAACGTTCAAAATAGTAAGCTTCATCGACACCGGAAAATCGAAATTGTAACAGAGACTATAAAAAAGATACTCGAAAAGCCATGAAGTAAGACTCCATCGACATGTGAATGTGGCAGTGATTCTAGACATTATACTGTGGCAGTTCGAAGGCTAAAAAGAGTGAAGCCATTTGAGCTTGTCTTGTGGTAAACGAAATCAATCCGGAAGAACTGTTGAGTAAACCATAAGTTTAAGGTCAAGTTTTTTAGTAAATTAAGTAAAACGAAATTACTAGTTTTGATGAGGAGCTTGAAATATTTGACTGAGGAAAATTTAAACGTAAATCAATGCAATGAAAAATTTGCAATGGAGTCAAAATGTTCTTTTTGGATTTGTTTAGTCATCAACTTATAGATAGCTCAACAAACTATAGAAAAGCTAATAATAAAGAATAATCTAATTTGGCCTGAGGGCAAACTTGAGATTTTTCCAAATTAACTCGAGTCTACGTCAAATAAAAGACGATAAAACTTTCCTATACTATCTCTCAGAGCTGCTCTAGGGGATTTTTTGTTTCTTTTTTTTTATACATGTCGACAACAACTTTTCTATTGAGTTTGTGGTTTTTAACAAGTCTAGGAAAAAAAATTCTTATTTCATTCTTCAATATTTATTGTGAGTTTGCGAAATTTGCTCAAATATTAAATAATACTGATTTGGTGAGATTTGTCTTTTACTCCACACTTAAAACCTTTAAATTTTGATCAATAAAAGATCTATTTTTCAAGAAAGTTTATTCATTCAAAAATCTAATTTTAACCCGATCGGTTTCGAACCTAAGTTCATTTTCAAGTGTTTTCATCTAAAAACTAAAATACAAAGTGTAAAAATAAGTCGCTTGGATTTATAAACATCAAGTTTACACAAATAAAAAACAAAAACTTACCCACAAATTTTGCAGTATGTCCTGGGTTTTCCATCCCCTCTACCTAAGGTCACTCATCGTCAAGCAATTGCTTGACGATGAGTGACCTTACCTCTACCCCCTGGGTAGTTTGTGTAATTGACAAGTGGAAAATAAATAAAATATGAAACTAGATTCCAACAGCAACAAAAAAATATATGAATCGAAAACCTCTATGTTTATTAATGTTTACGGTCATTCATTCATTATACGTACAATTTTCTTTCTGTGTAGGACAACTAAGAAGGCCGTAAAAAATGGTTTTTAAAATTCGATTCTTTACGAAATTGCTTAGACACTAAGCTCCCTTTTTAGCTAACCAACATAAAATCTGATAGGGCCAATATTTTTTTGGTTTTTAAACACCGTATCGATATCGGCGTAATCTTATAAAAGGTCTGGATTCGCATAAAAAAAGGTCACCAAGCAGAAAAACAGGCCATGCAGCAAGGAAAATACCGTAGAAAAACCAGTGCCGGCCCCAAAAGCTTTTAATTATTTTATATAGTTATTTAATGCCAACCAAAAAAAAGCAGACGCCAGACGGTAAAAAATTTTGTCTACAATAAAAAGTTATTTTCTTGAATAAATTGTTTTATCTTAAAAAAATTGTTTTTAATTAAAATATCCTTGAAATGAGACTTTATTTTTCTTCTTTAATTGTTTTGTTTCAGTATACTCCATTTTGTAACACAGCAAATACGCTATGGAATACGCTATATGGTTTTCTGAGATCATTTTTAAACGACTTTATTAATTTGGAAAACACTGTGAAAAAGTCAGTGTCGAACACAAAAGCTTTTAATTATTTAAGTTGAATTTAATCCCAACTTGATCTATCTTTATTTAATAAGTCTCATTATTATTAATTTTAAACTGTATTGTATTGCATCCGAAATTCTGAGGTTAATTGCTTTTACGATTAACCCAATTAAGGGTCATGTACGCAGCAACTAAAGACTATTTGCCAGCTAACATAATGCTTGCAAATGAGTGCGCTTTTGCTTCTTTCCAGTGTTCCATTGTAGTTGCACACGGTACAAATTTTCGACAGCACCGAGTCAGTGTCAGTGCACTCATTTTCCCGATGGAATACGCTATACGGTTTTCTGAGATCATTTTAAAAGAACTTTATTAATTTAAAAAATACTGTGAAAAAGTGTCAGACACAGACTAACCTGATCTATCATTATTTAATAAGTCTCATTATTATTAATTTTAAACTGTATTGTATTGCATCCGAAATTCTGAGGTTAATTGCTTTTACTATTAACCTAATTAAGGGTCATGTACGCAGCAACTAAAGACTATTTACCCAGCTAAAATAATGCTTGCATATGAGTGCGCTTTTGCCACTTTCTCTTGTTCCATTGCAGTTGCACACGGTACAAAATTTTGACAGCAGCGAGTCAGTGTTAGTGCACTACGAGTGTTAGCACTCATTTTTCCAATGGAATACGCTATACAGTTTTCTGAGATCATTTTAAAATGACTTTATTAATTTGGAAAATACTGTGGAGAAGTCAGTGTCGAACACAAAAGCTTTTAATGGTTTAAATTAAATATCATCCCAACTTGATCTATCTTTATTTAATAAGTCTCATTATTATTAATTTTAAACTGTATTGTATTGCATCCAAAATTCTGAGGTTAATTGCTTTTAAGATTAACCTAATTTAGAGTTATGTACGCACCAACTGAAGACTATTTGACCAGCTAAAATATTGCTTGCATATGAGTGCGCTTTTGCCTCTTTACAGTGTTCCATTGTAGTTGCACACGGTACAAATTTTTGATAGCACCGAGTCAGTGTCAATGCACTCATTTTCTTGATTGAATACGCTATACGGTTTTCTGAGATCATTTTAAAACGACTTTATTAATTTGGAAAATACTGTGAAAAAGTCAGTGTCGAACACAAAAGCTTTTAATGATTTAAGTTAAATTTAATCCCAACTTGATCTATCTTTATTTAATAAGTCTCATTATTATTAATTTTAAACTTCATTGTATTGCATCCGAAATTCTGAGGTTAATTGCTTTTACGATTAACCCAATTAAGGGTCATGTACGTAGCAACTAAAGACTATTTGCCAGCTAACATAATGCTTGCAAATGAGTGCGCTTTTGCTTCTTTCCAGTGTTCCATTGTAGTTGCACACGGTACAAATTTTCGACAGCACCGAGTCAGTGTCAGTGCACTCATTTTCCCGATGGAATACGCTATACGGTTTTCTGAGATCATTTTAAAACGACTTTATTAATTTGGAAAATACTGTGAAAAAGTCAGTGTCGAACACAAAAGCTTTTAATGATTTAAGTTAAATTTAGTCCCAACTTGATCTATCTTTATTTAATAAATCTCATTATTATTAATTTTAAACTTCATTGTATTGCATCCGAAATTCTGAGGTTAATTGCTTTTACGATTAACCCAATTAAGGGTCATGTACGCAGCAACTAAAGACTATTTGACCAGCTAAAATAATGCTTGTATATGAGTACGCTTTTGCGTCTTTCCAGAGTTCCATTGTAGTTGCACATGGTAGAAATTTTTGAGAGCATCGAGTCAGTGTACTAAACGACGACATTATTAATTTGGAAAATACTATGGAAAAGCCAGTGTCGGGCAGAAAATCTTTTAATGATTTAAGTTAAATTTAATCCCAACATAAACAATACAGAAAAATCAGCTATTTTCTTATGGGATGTCTGACTAATGACGAATTCTATTGGGAAAATGAGTGCAGCACTTTGATTCAGTATTTCATATTCCATTGAGAAACTCTTGAATTCAGTTTTCCACTGAGTGCGATCTTTTTTTGCCGCACAAAATGACAAGAAACCAAGTTATGAGAGATTTTTTGAAATTTTCTTTACCTCACTGCTGAGAAGCAGCATCAGTAAAAATAAATAAACTCGCACAACCTTAGACCATTTCAAGGAAGATTTCACGCCCCTGAGTGTGAAGAGGGTGCTCATACTTATACAAGTTTTCTGGAGACAAGCAGGTCCTCTACCATAAAATGATGTCTTTAAGACGTCACTTTTATAACGTCTTTACCACGTGTAATTTCTCACATCTTATACACATCACACAGGCGCACCCAGAAGGGGGAGGTTCATATTTTATGAAAATAGCACAAAATACGGCATTATGGGATTTACCCCCCCCCCCCCCAAGACATATTTCTGGGTGTGCAACTGCTTATTGGTTACTACCCATATAGCGCACTTCGTTTCAGAGACGTACATCTTATGCTACTAGCTGACGCACCAAAGAAGAGACGTTGCAATACATAAAATAAATAAAATATTAATTGAGAGAAACAAAGGTAAAGTAGACGATTCACTATAATGTAGGAATATACCGAAATAAGTTTTTGTTGTAACTAGTTTAATCTGTACTTTGTCCAAGTGACAAGACAAATTTAAAAACGATAGATAATAAAATATTTCTTTTTTCTACACGAAAAGGGTTTTTTTATTATAATTTTTTTTAGCGGAAAATATGATACACATGCCCTTCCCTGACTCTGCGACGATATATAACAAGCCAAAAGAATTGGTAGGGATCCATTATATTAAAAGGAGCAAAAAAGGGTCACGTATATAAAAAATATATAAACGACAACATATTATTTTGTATAGGTATTATAGGTATGTAAACACGGATTTCTAAGGCCAAAATTCTATATCGTATTAGCCAACAAATGGGTCACGATACAGGTATTTTGGATTAGGAGGAGGGAGCGATGCTTAGTACAGTTAAAATTGTAAACAGTCGAAAACTCAAAAATCAGAAAAAAGTTTGCTGGAGCGTTATGAAAATAAGGGAAGTCCGTCATTTTGGATACGCCTAGTTAATTTTTTAAAAATTAAAGATTTCTTATTTTGTAAGATATTATTATCCATTAGTCCCTATTTTATGATTTTATAAATATTCTCAAAAATAAAAAAAATAGTAGTTTTTAAGTTTGGGACTGTAAAAAAAGTCGAAATTCCAAAATGGTTGAAATTATAACTCGAAAACTATTAGTCTGACAAAAAACTTTTATTGTTTTCATTTTTTGTAACAAAAAAGTTCAACAAGCTACAGAAACTATGCCAAGTTTCAAAAACTTGACCTTTTGAAATAAATATAACAATTTTCAATATATAATTCTTTAAGGAAACAAATTTGATTTAGGCAATTTTAAAAACTGACAGTTGATCTCTCAAAATTGACATAGCAAAGTCGAATTTAAAACAAATCGTTTATTTTCCTTTAATAAAGAAAGGCAGTATTATAACCCAAAGGCCTAAGTTTGGACGACAGCAGCTGTTTTTATAATGTAAAACTGTCAAAATACGATCTGGAACTAATATTAAACTAAAAATGTAGGATGTCATAACCTACAAGATTAACAAAAGAGAAAATTATTTGGTTTAAGTTGGAAAATCAAATAAAACTCTTAATGTAAATCTAATTTTAAGTTATAAGCTAATTAAACCAAGCACTTATAAATTTGAGATGTTTTGGACCTAACTTGAAAGCCTAACAAGTTAGCTATAATTGGAATATATATATATATATAGAATATAATAATCAGAATAGACTATCAAGAAACAATCCTAAGAAGTAGTTTAGAGGGTCGTTTTTACGAAAGCTCTACTTTTTTCATATACAATAAAAAAGTTGACAATTAAAACAAAAATAATAGTAAAGATAAAATGAAGCCATTATAAAACATAAAATAATTTTTTTAGACCTGGTTCATGAGGAACCGTCCCGGACACTGAAGTCGCATTGCCTCGCTGAATAGCTATACTAATTTTTTGTGTTATGAAACTTTTGGCTTTGATTGAGGGAAGAAGATTCAAATCAGAAACAAATTTAAGTGCTTCACCCTTCCAAGGACCAAAAGTCTCTACAGCAAATAAAAATGCTTTGGTTTAAGGTGAAAAATTAAATTAAAAAAACTAAATAAACCAAGTAAGCATAAATTTGGGATGTGCTTGACCTAATTTACAAGCTTAGCAAGTGAATATTTTATCTGAGAAAGTATTAGTGATTCCGAAAGATTAAAATGAATAATACCATGATAGAGTCAATCAATGTCAGACAGCAGCGACTAAGTAATCCTTGATACGCAGGATAAACTAAGAGTCAAGAGAGTCATACGGCAGCCAGCATTTAATTTCAAATTAACGAAAAATATTAAGCTAAGTAAGATAATATTATATATATTTTTTTATACTACAAGTTAAACAAAATAGAAAATGTTTTAATAATGTGTAAGATAAAAAGTTAAATAAAACAGTTCATTTAAATCGAACTTTATTTGAATATGATAAATTGGCCCATTGTTTGGGAGTCTGAGAGGTAGGTATTATAAATGACAAAAGATTAAAATTAATGCCTTTATAGAGCCAATCACCGCTAGCTAGCGACTTAGTAATCCCTGACATGCAGGATAAAATAGGGAAGGATAGATTTCAGAGTCAAGAAAGGTACACGGCGGCGTCACTATCAAAATTAAAGAGACTGATGTCCCGTGCCTTTACGGTTTCCCTAATGAAGGTGTACGTTACCAAATCCGTGCCTGGAGACATAGGCCGAGTGATAATAACTATTTTTATCGATATTGGCAAAAAAACTGCTTTCGAAAGTATTTCTTGCAAATAGACACATATTCAAAAATAGCTATCAGAGAGTTTTGATCGGCGTGACACGAGAGCTGCTTGATAGTGGACAAAGAGCAGAGAGAATTAATAACTTACGAGTCTACTTTCATAAACTCTCAGGAGAACACAAATTCACGTATTATTCAAAAAAAGAACAAGAGTTGGACACACTAGAAATAATAACCGATCCGAACCGAACCAATTTTTGAAATAATCATAGCGTCTGGTATACCGACGGATTAAAGATTTGTTGTTAGTATCCAATAAAAAGTCGAAATTAAACATAGTATCGGTCAATTGGTTACTATATTTCAGGCTGAACTCGTAGGCATTGAACTATATGGTGGTGGATTACTGACCACGAATGGACCAACAGGACAATAAAATCCTCTCCGAGAGTCAAAGAGCCTTAGTATCGCTTGATTTCTATACGGTCCCATCGAGAACAGTGAGTAGCTGAAGGGACTCGCTAAATACGCTTGGTGGCGTTAATAATGTATCAGCGATGGAAGCCCCAAACTAGCCCTGGGGATAGCATACAATGCTACTAAATCAACCATATTGAAATGTATGGAGAACAGCTTCTAGCAATTCTGGATTATACCAGAACTGGCTCATCCTAAAGAGTTCATTAAAGGACCTTGTAGAAAGAGAGCTAGGAACATCATTGGCCACGAGATCCGTGTAGTGACTGAACTTTTTACGGTTCACTGTACACTAAGAGTGGCGTATATACGGTGGGGCCCGGGGGGCCCAGGCCCCCTCCGAAACTAAGATTTTTTTAGATATTTTCCACATATTTCATGAATACAAACATAAAATAGCATAAAATACGGCCTTATGAGGTCTCGCCCCCCCCCGAAACTGTCTCGGCCCCCCCCGAAACTTTTTCCTATATACGCCACTGAATAAGAGTACCCATGCACAGAATGGGATTAACAAAAGAGAGTGTAGACTCTGTATGAAGGATGACGAAACAGTCAGAAATTTACTTTGCGAATGTCCAGCTATGCACGTTTACGTCTGAACACTTTTGGTAAACCACAGATTGCTTCAGAAGATCTGAACAGTATCTCACCCAAACTAATAGCTAATCTTTTTGTAGGAGTAGGCACTCATTGGTGCTAAACCGCTCAAGAGTCACAATAGATCCACTGGTGGTCACAGTGGAAAGGACTGCAAGGTTTCCTTACATATAAATCATGATAATCATCAACAGTCGGGAAAACTAGTAAATCTTCTAGATGTAAAACACGGAAAACAACACAAATACATGAAAATCAGAACCAAATTAATAAGATCTAAAAAATAAGGTTAAGTTTTTGATTTGATCTGACACGTTGCTCCCTCAAAAAAGATGGAGCAATTCAACACCTGTTTGGAGATTTGCGGGCAATAGTCGAGCACGCAAATCTTTTGTAGAGCACTGGTTGTTTTTAATACGAACGCCTGCATCCGTTTCAGAGCAATTTTCAAGCAGTCGAGGCAGTTTTTGAGCAAAAGCCGAAATCGCTATAAGAAACCAAAACAACGACAAGCTGGACTCTATATTGTCGGATACGATTTTATTTTAAATTGAACCCTTAAACAAGAGTACCGTAGTGATGAAAGAGTATTGGTAGGTCAAAAGAGACTTATAAGATTAATTTTCAATATACCTTACAACGGTACTTGTCGCTCTGCATTTAAGGATAATAAAATTATGACAATAACAAGTATTTACATATATAAACTACTCATTTTCATTTTTCAACACCAAAATATTTTTACATTAAATAGTTCTTATCACAACTATCCAACTAGAAGTCGTAACCACTTCAGCATCCATAAACACAACCATAAGTATATAAAAAAAAGAACTCATTATCTTGGATGCAAATTCTTTAACTTGTTGCCAACCAAAATCAAACAAACTACTTGGCTGCCAAGATTCAAAAAAGAAATCAAAAATCTTTTATTAAAAGAAACTTTTTATAGTTTAATTGAATTTAAAAACTACATGCTGGGCAGAAGGTAAATACATGTTGAGCAGAAGGTAAATTTTTGTTCTCAATATTTATATACGTATATATACAAATCTTGTAAATGTGTTTTCGTTTCTATTTTTTTAAATATTTACACTATTATTATTTACACTTAATGTTATATTTGTTGTATTTGACGTGTCTTATCTACATAATTGTAGCTGAAAAGATTAATAAAGTTGTCTATTGTCTATTGTCTATTGATCTCCTATGTGAATAAAATAAATATAAAACAGTTAAAAACGTTACAAACTTTAATGAATACAAAATAAAACTCTGTTGCAATTTACCAATTGTTACAAGACTTTTCTTATGACCTATAAAACAAACAGTACCCATAATATTAAAATAAAAACTTTAACTTACCAAAATAACAAACTACAAAATGTTCCTCAAATAGACAAATCTTATGTTTCTCTACTGACTATTTAGTCTAGAGGTTTCAGTTTAATTCAACAAAACGTAGAATGTGACTACCGACTTGTCTCCTCAAAGTTTGGGTTTTTATAAACGGTAGGTTGGACCTAAATAATCCATTATCCCCTCTTTGAAGAGCTTGGAGGAACCCGGTGGCGTTGCTGATAATCCGAAAGTTTACTTTACCTTCTAGCTAATGAGCTAAACAAGATAAGCTAAATAAAAACAGAGATAAAATAAAATTTATAGACAGCATTTTCTTATCTCACAGTTTTTCCATGTCCAATTACTTTGAAGGGAAAACCCTCTCGCTACTTGCTGTATCCCCACGCTTAACCATTACAACTCCCACTCTTCACTTTTTAGTAGTTTTTCTTCCATCGTAGTAGTAGGTAGGGTAGGCGGCAACCAAATGTTTACCATTTTGGAGGGAGGCGGAACCACTTTCTTATCTCAACAGAACCATAATTGCGTTTTTCGTTTTTCCAAGATGGTTTCGGACAGTGGCATAGTTGGGGGTTATTTTCATTCCTGACAATATCATAATTTTTGAGATAACTTTTTGACAGTTAGCAGCTGTTTACCATAACAAATAGCAAAGGCCAACGAAAAAAAGTGATATGAACTGTATCTCTTTGTAACAGTTGGTGGTCTAAATCTCATAGTCTATGAGGTTGCCTATGCCGTACACGGAGCAAGTCCTAATGCATTTATGCATAGCGCGTCCTCTAAGGGATTTATTTTCCTTAGCCGGTAATATACACTGACAACGGGTGTATACTTAGAGCGGTATAGCTGGAGCTAGCAGAGGGCTGTAATAGAACCCCCATTTTTGGGAACGTAGAGACGCAAAGCTAGAAATAAAGTCAATAAATCAGAAAGTAAAAAATTTTGATAATACAATGTTACGGAGAACATTGAAAGGATTTTCTGTAGGAGAAATTAAAGTACCTACTTTCCTAGAGATATATAAATTTTTTAAACGACCTGTAACAAAGGTTCGTGTTTTAAACAAAGACTCACTTATGAAATGATCTCAAAAATGGATTAAAAATTTTAAAAACGCAAAGAATTAAATATACGTAAAACAAGTTTTCGTGGCTAATCGAGTAAAATTAAGTTTTTGTTTCTCTCATATTTTTCCGTGGGTAGCGCAAAAGCTTATTCTCACGGGGGTCCAAAATCTAATGGACACCAAATAAGTATTGACAGTTAACTGTTTGGGCCTTATGGGACTCTTCAGAAGACTGCTAATTGCTTTCAGATACCTTAAATAAGTCATTTTTTTTAAATAATGCTAGTATATCTTGCAGCTACTATAATTAGAATATTAAAACGTTTACTATATTTTAAATAATAGCACCTTAAAAGTCCCATCACAAATCCAATGCTTTGACCCAGCCAGGAACTCTAGATTTGATTCTGTGGAAAACACAAGAGTTTTATTTTCATTCTTCGGCCCATCATGTAGAAGAAATTGAACATCTCCAACTTTCTGCATTGATTCAGGAATTTCAATTTCTTCTAAAGTCATTGGATTTCTTTTACTCATGACCTTACGTTCCTCCAGGGTATCTATTCTAGGTCTTGAACGATGTGACCATCCACACCATACACGCTTTGACCAATAGCAAACTCTGAACGGTCGCGTGTTGTGTGAAATGACTGTCTCGACCAATGGCATAGTCGCCCGTTCTTTAGAGTTAGTGAATTTTACGCGTTTGAAGTGAAATCTGTTCTCCTGCCCCGTACCGACTGAACATTTCTTGGTAGGCTCGTAGGAGAACGCATAGCACGTGACGAAACGGAGCTAATTTAAAGCTTGCCATTGGTCAAAGCGCGTGATGTGGAGTGTTACATCGTTCAATACGCATAATAGATACCCAGGTCGTTAATATTGACTTTGTGGGAATGCTTCGTTTCTTATATCGTCGTTGATCTTACAAACTGACGTATCTCAAAAAAATGCAGTTTTGAGATAATACCATAATACTACCTTATTTGTGTCGTTCTTTCATCCCACAAAGTATCGTAACTCATAAAAATCCTTTAATAGCATAAAAATCATTAGATCCAAGAACATTTTTAGTGATATAAATCCAATATAAACTTTCCCTAAAACTTGAAATTGCTCTCTTGTAAAATTACAGTAAATGAGTTACGTCAGTTTGTAAGATCAACGACGATATGACCATATACTTGTTAGTACTTTGAATTCTCTTTGACATTTTATTTTGTCGTATTCAATGCATTTCCACATTATGTTTTCACCACGTACTTTTTATTTTCTGTAAATACGGGGTGTCTTATAACTTAGGGACCATAGTGCAGCAGGTGATGGAGGAGGTTATTTCTGATAAAAAAGTTTATATAACATGGGGGTCAACACTCATCTGTTTTTAAGATATAGGATTTTTAAGGTTAGAGGAGTGGGGGGAAAAAGGGTTTTGCAAAAAGAGCAAATCTGTCATCTCCAAATAAATACTTAGCTAATTATGATCTAAAAATGTGGTATTCCCTTTTTTGATAAAATTTAAAGTTGATGAGATACAGACTCTCGAAATAACATCCAAAAATCTATAAAAAATAATAATTTTTGATTTTTTTTATTTTCGCTTACTTATTCTTTTAGAAAAATTTGAATAATATATTATTATTATGTCTCCCTAAGTATTTTTAGTAACAAAAAACATCAAGAAAAAGATTGCGTTTATTACTCATAAATAAAAGTTCTTACCAAAAAAATAGTTTTTCCTGAAAAAATTTGACAGCACAATTTATTCAAAATTTTTTATGTTTTAAATGATTGCTCTTGTTTTAGTACACGACGTTTTCAAATTTCATATTTTTACTGCGTCTTTAAAAAAAGTTATTATCAAAAAAGTTTAAAAAATCGTCAACTTTGATGCTCTAGATCTCGAGAAAGAAAGAATTTTGACTCCAGCATTGTATGAACTTTTCCAGAAATGACCTCCTTTCACCTGTTGGTCTATGGCCCCTAAGTTATAGGACACCCTATATAATTTTCCAGCACTGCCAAGTCTTTTCCTCTTTTGCTTTTAATAATTTCTATGTACCTGTCGCTTCATTTTTATAGTTTGATTTAACACTACCAACGAGAACCCGAAAAATTCAATTATTTTAAAAATAGCTTTAAAGAGAATTCTTTAAAAATAATCTTTAAAAAAAAGTTATAGTGAAAAGAAAAAGAAGTTGCGCGGATGCACCATAGGGAAAATGAATTTTACTTATAAAAGATTTCTATAAACTAAAGTATTGTTCGAACTCGTCTAAGTCTTTTGTTTTTATTAGTCTTTGTCCTTTGATTAGTCTTAGCTGTCTGAAACAAAATCGGCTGTTCATACTCGTCTTAGTAATGACCCACTGAAAAAAAAAATCAATACAAAGGCCCTCTTTAAAAGTCATTTTCTACACAAAAGAAAAAACAAAAAGGAAAAAAATATAAAATAAAATTTTGAGGTTATATTGGGATTTTTTGTCAAAAACATGATTAATGGCGGTAAATTCAAAATTTCGACCGCGTGCTTGCGTTCTTCGGACACCCTGTAAAAAAAACAACAAACATCCTAAGGATTGAAATTTGGTAACTCTTAAGACAAAGACTAATCGAAAACAAAAGCAAAAGCATTGTATGACCACTCCCATAAGAAAGACAAGTATGAACGATCCATAAAATATTTACCGCGCTGTTTTGACATTCGTCGCGGGATAGTTCGTGGGCGGTCAATCATCTCGTGGTAGAGGCCTTGCGCGGTAATAATTTTCGTGGTATAGTCTGGCGCGGTAAATGCCTGCACGATAAAATATTCGCGTTTTTGGCTGCGAATCGTTTTAGAGCCGTGTAAATGTTTTTAACAGTGGTTATTATGAATATGAAACTATTATTAAAGTTAGGTAATATATTTGTTTAATTGTCAAATAATGTATTAGATTGCAGCAGCGTGTCTTGGATCAAATGGCGAGGGGACGGGGGGGGGGGGCGAAGACCTTAAGTGATATTGAGCAAATATAGGTATGGAGTGAAATAAGTTACAAACCTTTTTTTAAAATAATAACACTACAATAAACTTAAACATTTATTAAAATTATAAATTTGTTAATAAAATGTGTATTCAAAAAGTTAGTATAAAAAACAGTTATCAAGCGTCTTGTTTTACCTGATTTAAAAGAGTCTATTATTTCGTCTATATTTAGGTCCTAGGCTGTGTCTGCTTCAATATTGAGAAGTGACTAAAGTAAAATAAAAAGTAGGATAATAAGGACGCCAGGGCGCCAAGCGCAGAGGGGTGGGGGGCGTTCGCCCCCCTAGCCCCTCATACAACACGCCACTGTTAGATTGTAACGCGAGTGGAATATCCCTAAAAAACTATCGGTTTTGCATGTAAAAGAAAGAGAGAGCAATATGACTTGCCCGCCTTGGGGGAAACATATGAGGTAAATGTATTCAGGCCGTCTAGACTGGTGTGAAAAATGGCGGACAAACGTTCGGTACCCACCTATGTCTTTTTTGAGGCTGCTCATTGGTCGAAACAGCTTTTTTTTCCATGATATTTTTCCATATATTTTTTATTAATTCTCCATTTTCGTTAACGAAGCGAAAAATTGTTTTTCCTCTGTATTTGTTTAGATCGAAAAATCGCGTAAAACATAAAATTTAACTGGCGGAAAGGTTTATGAAATGAATTTTATAAAATAATAATCGTGTGTTCGTGCATTTTGCGTTATGCACAAATCGGAAGTTCACATATTAATTAATAAAATATTTTAACCTTTCGCAAAACATTATAACAAACAAGCAATATTTAAAATTTAATTATATTCTATTAATATTCTATTCGCTTCGAGGCCTTCATGCACTTTTTGTGTTAATTCAAAGTTGACTCCAGGGGTTCACGGTAAAAAAAATTGTCTTGTATCAAAGCAAATTGCTTTGAAGTAAAATTATTTGTGCTTTCATACTCACCAAGAGAATATTTTCTTGATATTGCACAAAAAATGCCTTGCCTCTTTATTCTAATGTGAAACAGAAATTGTTTTATTATAAATTGGAACTGAATTATTCTAAGGCACCGTTTCCTCTGGAAACAAAATATATCTTATATGAAGACAATTTGCTTTGTTGGAAAATGTAGGACACAAAACAATCAAGGAAGAAAAATAAAGTCTCATTTCAAGATTAAACGCTGCGTTGAACTAAAAAGAAATACTTTTTTTGTTAATTCAAAGTTGACTCCTGGGGGTTTATTCTGTAAATGCCCCCAGGGGGTTTATTCTTTAAATGCTCCCTAGGAAGTAAATTTTCTCTTAAATTAACGGTTACCATTGGCTAATATCAGTTATCGGTTATATGACATAAATTTGATAGTAATGACATTTTTGGTGAATATTTTCCATAATAAATCTCACTTCAAAGTTTTCCTATTGCAAAGCAGGAGAGCAGGTTATGTCAAATTTTCTCTTGAAAATGATCCCTTCCGCGTCAGTTTAAAGTCATACACTATAAACTGACCAATGGTAACGGTGAATTGAAGAGAAAATATATTCCCAGGGGAGCATTTAAGAATAATTAGTCCAAGGGACGCCTAGACATCAAAATTTCAATTTCTCATGAAAGTTTCAAAAGTGGAAAAATGTGTTCTTTGTTTGAACTAGATTGTAAAAATATTTCTAATCCAATTTATAATTGTGACTGTCATCTGTTGTTATCTTTAAAATGTTAGCAATGCCCTCAATTTTAGAACCAAATCGGTTTTCCTATGACCTTTTGACTGATATTTAACCATGTAGCCTTGTTGTGTTCTGCTTAAAAACTTATAGGCTAGGTAAGTTTAAGCAATGATCTCTATATACAAAGTGACAATTGAAAAAGGATCCACCTGGATTTTCACGAAAATTATCAGGAAATTAAAAAAACGCCGAAACACGTCGATTTGGTTTGTAAGGGGAACACTTTTTGGCTATCTATTTTTGTAGAACAAACGTATACTTCACCCCTATATTTTGAATAGGGAAGGTGGGTCTGCTAATACCTTGTTTGATAGGCCTTTTGAACGTCCTTACAACCGTGTAAAAAATTCAAAAATCTATCGATTAGTTTTTGAGATAATTGCCTTTAAACTTTCAAATTTAACATGGACTGATAAAATAAAAATTGAATTAGAATTTTATATGGGGTCTCAAGCAAAAATATTTTCTTTAAAAAAAATAGTCCTAAGGATAAAAAATACCACAAAAAATATTTTAAAAATTTTCCACTTTTTTCGTACGTTAATGGAATGCGCACCACTGCCGCCAGAGGAAGGAAATTGTATCTGCTTGAAAAATGATCTCCAGAAGATTTTCGCAAAAGTTGACTGTTTTCGAGTTATTAGGAAAAAACTATCAAAAAGCACGTTTAAGGGGGGAACCACCCCCTGTCAGGGGTGGGGGGGGTGGTTCCCTTTCTTAAAATGTTCAGGCGAGTCTTATGTCTATCCATACCAAGTGTGTTGCTTCTAACATTAAACGCAGCACATGGCTTGAATGTCGTATGTAGGGCCTGAACTATTTTCTGAGGAATAGCCCAAAAATTGATTTATTTAGTCTGTTTATAATTGTTTCCCCTCGTCATTATACCCGACGCTAATAATAGTAATATGAAACCAAAAAAAGAGCCAATTATTGCTAGTGCTCGTAATTTGCGCGCAAATAAACGAAAAACTTTTTCTAGTTAGTCACGTCCAGTTAAAAGTTAAAAAGGTGCAAAAATGGCGTACGATGAGACACGTAATTTAATAAAACTTTACTCGTTAAAACTTTTCTATAATTTCAACCGGGTAATTCTTTTTTAGTTGCAAAAAAATTCGTCTGTTAGTTTCACTTCATTCCGGAGTTATCCATATTTTTCACAGCTACGCCCGTTGTCCGTAATTACAAGGTAATTTTGCAAAATTGTTGAAGGAATTGAATCTCACTCAGTTCATTTAAGATAAGAGCATAATAGAAAAGAAAACAAGCTGAATTGCAACAATAACAGAGGAATTTTAGTAACCAGTACTCTCAGTAAATTGTACGGTAGGATTGAACAAGAAAAAGAAGAGCAAAGTGGGTTTCGTGCAGGCAGATCTTGTAGTGATAATTTTTTTGTCTTAAATAAGTAATTGAGAAAAGGAGTGCCAGAAATATAGAGACTCATGTTACCTTTGTGGACCTACAAAAAGCATATGATACCGTTCCAGTACAAAAATTATGGACAGTGTTAGAGCAAACTAATATCAATCATACATATATAAAAACGATAAAAGAACTATACATAGGGTTAAAATTTAAAATTAAAATTGAAAATCGACTTTTAAAAGAATTCCTGGTAACGAAAGGCTTAAGACAGGGGTGTTGTATCTCTCCAACTTTTTAAAATATATATTGCAGTAGCTCTAAGAAACTGGAAACGTAAAGTACATGGCATGGAAATACAACTTAACGAGCGATTTACCATATACACACTAGTTTGCTGACCACTAAGTAATTGTAGCTAATGATAAAGAAGACATGGAGTATATGATGAGAAAGTTAACGGAAGAATAGCAAATATGAGGGCTAACAGTGAACGTGGACAAGACACAGTACTTATGTATTGAAAACGAATCAAGTGAGTTAGAACTAGACATTGGACAAACAATATCTCCATGCAATGATAGATGTATAGTTGGGTGTCACATTTGATAAGACAGGAACAGACTGTAAAGAACTGAAAAAAAGAAGAGTAAAAGCAAAAAAGGTTATTGGATATCTTAACAATATTTTATGGAGCTGAGAGATAAAAAATAATGTAAAATTTAATATATAGAATAGAGGCTTGTCACGTAACAGAAAAATATAAAACAAAAATCGAAAGTGTCGAAAAAAATGCAATAGAAGATCAAAGAGAATATCTAGAACAGATCATATAAAAAATGAGATCATAAAAGAAAGAGTGAAAATCGAGGGAAGCATAACGGATGACATCACTAAAAGGCAACTGATATTGTACGGCCATGTACAACGGATAACCGACAAAAGCAATCCAAAGATCAATGAGCCAAAAAAACCTGACAGAAGATGATTGGATCGAAGAAGGTGGAGAGTAGGCATCGGACAACGTAGAAAAACGTTCTAAACCGACATAGTAGTAGTAATAGCAGTAGCATAATAGAAGTGACGCAATATATAAAATTAGAGGAAGTCCAAATAAAAGATTTAACTAGAAATTTTTTATTTTGAAGATACCTACTTTTGTTAAAATAGAAAAGGTTAGGTTAGAGGGTTATCGATTGTCCCCTCCTGTTTAAGGAAACCTCAAACACAAGAGGCACATTCTAGTGTATTAGAGAAATTAGCAAAAAAATTGTTTTTTACTTTAACCATAATGTTCAAACTGTCAGAGCAGGTATCAGTAAATTATCTATTAAATCATAAATAGTAAATAGATGGAATCTGTGTGAACTATTATTGCCCAACTAAAATAAATGTCAAAATCCTAAATCCTAGTTGATCATAGCGTACAAGTACGTCATAAATAAATCTGTAAAGGATAATGCGCCTACTTACACCATAAAAAAATGACTGCTACGGGTTGGCAGCCATATCGGATTAATTTCTGTTTCAACGTATATCTTTTCTTGATTCTAGTAAACACGTTTAATAAAATTTGGAAGACAGTGGGTGCTTTTAAATTTTGCATAACTTAAAGCTTTGCTTAATGCAGGGCTATCAAAATGGACGGGCCAAGATCTACAACTTTCTTAACATCAGAGCGAAGGCTGAATTTCGTTTTGATGGTCAGGCCATGCAACAGCTGATTGTCTTTAAAATATGGACGTTGGAATGACGGTTCATGAATATTTTATTTGTTTTTTAATAAAGTCGGTTTTGAGATTGTTGTTACTATACTCTTGTAAAACATTTTTTTTTAAATATATAGTAATCCTTAATTTTTCAGAGCCGCTTTATTAGCTTACATAAAAATTAAATTAAAAGCAAAAGCGAATGTGCTCGTTTCTGCGTGGAAAGTTATCGGCTCACCTAAACCTATTTTTTAATATTCGTTATTCTTTTAAACAAAAACACAACTGACTCAATGACAGTCTCCACCATTTTGATAACGCCGTGATAAAATTAGAAGTAGGTTTGGTTATAGTTCGGGGCCTGAGCCCGAAATTTAAGGGCTTGTCTGCATTTTGTAGTACCGTGACGAAATTTGGCACAGCGGTAGCAGACACCTAGGAATGCCATTCTAGAAGTGGTGCTAGGAATGCCATTCTAGAAGTGGTGCTCCGATGGAACCCAGTGCAGGGCCAAGATACAGGGGCGTACTTGAGATGGGAAAGGAAAAATTGATAAATTAAATATAAAACTAGTTTCGCGTACACTTTTTGCTTCTTTAAGCTTATAAGCATAAATTGAAAAAATAATCGATTTCTAGGTAATTTAGTATTCTAAACCAAAATAAATATTAATTGAGTTAATAAGTCAAACTGTTCACATGATATGTCAAAACTGACACCTTAATCTGGTTTTACCCGAGAAGAGCCATCAACTATTCTCGGGTTTTACGCCAGGGATTATTAAAAATACCTGACCAAGCCTTAATAAAAATTGATAACTTAAGTAAAAGTGGAATCAAGTATCTAGAATTTTAAATTTTTAACACAATATGCCATTTCTTGGGCACCAAAGCATACACTTTTAATAAAATTACATAATTGCATCCTGTTTGAGATTGGTTGTCAGAAGTGATAATTTAATAGATATTTGAGAAACAATGATAATGCAGATTATGTAAAAAATATTTTTTATAAAATTAAAGTTACTGTATTTTTCATTAATAACTTTTTACTTAAAAAGAATAAGTTATAAGACAGCTTTTATTTAAATATAAAAAAAATCGATTGCTGGTACTGTATACTATGTGTATCTTTTAAAAATAATTTTTTTACTATAACTCACCTACGCGTCGTTTAATTTTATTCTTGTTCCAACAATTTAGTGCTGAAAAAATATTAACATTGCGCATAATAACTTAACCGACCTTTTTGATAATAAAGTTAACAATATTACCGACTTTAATTCGAATACCCTGTATGTTTTAAAGTCTCTACCTAACAGCTACATAGGTGATTAACAGTTTAACTCTCTACTGTACATATTCTAATTTTATAAGTGCTGAAAATAATGTTTTACGTATTAAAAAAAATTATATATTGACAAAAGTATTTTGTATTTTCTTACAATTACAAAGCTAAATTAAGAATGTACACCATGTGAGAAACGCATTCTTCTAGTTTCAAAAAGGTTTTAAAATTTAGAAAGTATCTTAAACTGCATAACCGGTATGACCCAAAGTTTGAGACTACTACTTTTTACATGTTTCTTTCAGATCACCTTGTATTTTATTGTACAGAATTTTAATGAGATAGATGCAATTAAAAATAAAACACTGTATCTTTGCTCTGCACTGGGTTCGGGATGAGCACCACTTCGTTCACCATAGTGTTGTATTATAATCGTGCCAAATTTCAGTACGGTATGCAAAATGCAGACAAAAGTGGCTCAGGCTCCGGACTATTAGGCTGCTTACCAGTGCCCAATTATTTTTACCACTCTTTCTATTTTTGTTGGTTGTCAAACTCACTCTCTAGCTGTTCTAATATGTCTGTTGGCGTGCGGTGCATGGCGGGAAATTTAAATTCAAAATAAGGAATGCTAAATCTTGAATATTTTAATTTTAACCTTACAAAAGTTTGGTGGAATATCGGGATATTGTCTGTGAATATTTCACTTAAATTTCGCGAAAATCTGTAGTGCCATTTTGAAAATATCACAAATAAACCTCTATTCTCCCATCAGACTCAATGCAAAGTTCAGCCCACGATAACAGCTGACTTTTTCAGGGTCGTGGCCTGTATTTTTTTATTGGCCTTGCTTAATAATACTAGATGGCGCGTTTAAATGACGTTGTAAGTTTGTAAATTTGCCGCTTCAAAGTGAGGTTAAATCAAGATTGAGGTTCATTTGAGTTCAATATGGCGGGCTGGTTAATATATATTCAAAACGTACGTGATCGTGGCCAATAACAAATTGCCTCTTTAATTGCGACAATAAACAACAATGCAGTCGGCGTGTGCCATGGATGAGCAAATAAAGACAATGTTGCCACAGTTGTTCGGTTAAGTCGCGCGGGGCTAATTTGACCACATTTGGGGGCATTTTGGGGTCATTTGGCCAGACGCGTATTGTTAGAGTACACGATACCACAGACAGGGCTTTGATCGCATATGCGAAATATTTTAGGGAATAAATACTCGTATACAAAAATAGAAATACACTATCGCCCATATGTAGAGCAACTTTTAAAAAAATTTAAAAGAACCCATTTTAGCAAATAGTATTTAGGAATTTATATATAAATAAGTTGGGGCTCTTGACACAAAAAAATATGATAAGGTATTTGTTCATTTTGTGACTGCATTCTTTACTGATAATTTTTTTGGTTTTTGGGTAGGTCATATGTAGAGCAACCAAATTTAATATTTAATTTTTTATCATTTGTGTTCGCGCTTTTCAGTCTGGTTGTAGTGTATTTTAAAGTTTAAAGATTAACAATGCCCAGATATGTGCATTTGTCACTTCAAGTGAAACAAAAAATTTTGGAAAAATTAAGGAAAGGAGAAAAACAAAACAAAATTGCGAAAGATCTAAACTTGAACCAATCAATTGTTTCTAGAACTATTTCTAATTATAACAAAAGAGGCACTTTGAAAGGAATTGATAGAAATATAAAAAGGCTGATAATTGAAGATCCATTCATTAATGCTTCTCGCATTAAACAACAGCTAGGGGGGGGTTTCAATATCTGTTAGCACCATAAAACGTAGGCTAAAGGAAGCTGGTCTATATGGAAGAAAATCGGCAAAGAAACCCTTTATTTCTAAAAAAAACAGAGAAGCAAGATTGAAATTTGCAAGAGAGCATGTTAACTGGTCTTACGAAAAATGGAAAACAGTGCTATTTTCAGACGAAAGTCGTTTTAAATTGTTTAGATCAGACCGTGTTTGCTGGGTAAGAAGATCAATAAATGAAAGGTTTAACCCGAAGTATACACGACCAACTATTAAACATGGCGGTGGTGGTATAATGGTTTGGGGTTGTTTTGGAGGGTTTGGCATGGGTCCGCTGCACCATTCGTCTATGGTCCGCTCATAAAAATTGATGGAATAATGGATCGCTTTGTTTATCAGAATATATTAGAAAACCATATGTTACCTTGGGCAGAGGATAACATGAGCTTAAGACACGTCAAAGTTGGTTAAAGACTGGTTGGTAAATAATAAAGTCAATGTTATGGTATGGCCAGCTCAAAGCCCTGATTTAATCCCGATAGAGAATCTATGGAATGAAATTGATAGAAGAATTCACATGAAAAAGCTATCCAATACGAACGAATTGTATGAAGAAATTCAGAGAGTTTGGAATTCAATTTCCGAAGACTACATTGAAAAACTTATAAGATCAATGAAGACGAGATGTCAAGCAGTCATCAAGGGCAAAGGTTATGCTACTACTACACTAGATATTAAAAATATTTACAGTTTTATATTCAGGAAAAAAATAAATCTTGGTTGCTCTACTTTTGGACCACACATTTTCGAATATCTTTAAGTATTAGGTTTATAGGCTGTTGCAAATTAAACGTATTTGTATTCATTAAAATTGTTTCATCATTCTAATATCCCTTTCCAAAACAAATTAAATTACACCGAGCGAACAAAGAGAAAATTATTTATTTTTTTAAGTTGCTCTACATATGAGCGATAGTGTAGGTCGTTTTTTATTTCTTTTTGAAATATTTTCATTTTATTTTTTTATTCAGGGCAATTGTGATAGCAAATATCTCAAAAACATTTTTAAAATAATTACATACTTATAAAGCAGCAGCGTACGCAGAAAAGAATCCTAAGGGGCTTGAACGCGGACCCTTATGCAGAAATGCATCTTGGCATCCTGGGGGGAGAGGGGGGGCTTGAGTATCGATCGATATATTTTAATCTTGTTTTTTGTGGGAAATTAATGTTTTAGAGTTAAATATTGGGAGGGCTGAAGGGCTGAAGCCCCCCACCACTGAGCGCCCCCCCCACACACACATACACTTTTTCTATTTAAGTTATGGGGGTTAAACTTACGCTTGCGACCGATCACCCTAGCAAAACAACTTAAATTGTTCTCTGGAAAAAAATACCCTAATACTGAACCTTGGGGTACACCATAGCTTAGTTATTTGGTATTAACGTTTCCAGACCGAAAAAGTTGATTGAAGAGATTAACGCCAAAAATTTACTGCATAGGCCTAAAAAGACATTTTCTCGTTGTGTATCGCACGTTTTTTTTTCACACGAAACCAATACATATTTGATTTTTTTCCAACTTGATTTTGGTGTTCAATATTGTTTCCATTTATTTTAGGTCAATTTAAGAAATGTTAAAACTGTTAAAATAAGCTATGCCAATAAGCACCAAAGAGACCGGAAATGAATTAAAAGACTGGATATAAACTATTTTGTGATCTTTCTTAACATTTAAAAGTTCTCACAAAGAACTTGCCTTGTTAAAAAACCCTTTTTTATAAGAAATGATAGGTGCAGAGAATTCCATAAGCAGTAACTGGAAGTCCCATGAACATAGAAAGATTCTCGTAAATTTTACATCTCAAATTTAAAGGAACCGCATTGTCTTTTTTAAATAACCAATCCAATTAACATTTTAAGTTTCCATAAAACTACTTTTGATAACCGTCACAACAGCAGAGCCGGCAGCAACCAGTGCAGAGCTTTCCATAAAAAGTAACGGATTACATTCGTACCCAACAGAGGTCACTCGAAGACAGGCAGATTCTCGTAGAAGCTAGATTGCAAACTAAAAGAAACAACAGCATTGCTAGGTAATGTGAGAAAAATAAACCCAATAAAAGAATCCAATTTCTTCGGAGAGCGTTTAAACTGACAGGTGCACAAAAAAAGAATGGAATAAATAACCCAAGTAACCAAATCAGTTAACATTTTAATAGTTTCCGCGACTGTAAAACTACTTTTGATAACAGTGACGAAAGATGACGTCATAAGAAGTAACAAGTTATAGTCATACCCAATAGAGGCTGTTTAAACACAGATGGATACTGGTAGATCGTAGATTTCAAATTAAAAGAAACCGCAGCATTGCTTAGAGATGTGAGAAAAAATAAACTCGAAAAAAAATCCAATTTTGTCAGACAGCGTTTAAACTGACAGCTGCACAAAAAAGAGTGGAATAAATAACCAACCCAGTTAGTATTTTAACAGTTTCCGTAACTGCAAAACTACTTTTGATAACTGTGACGAAAGATGACGTGGCGCTCGCGGCAAACAGCGCAGAGATTTCCATAAGAAGTAACAGGTTATCATACCCAAAAGAGGCTGCTCAAACACAGATGGATACTCGTAGATCGTTGATTTTAAATAAAGGATATCGCAGCATTGCTTAGTGATGTGAGGAAAAATAAACTCGATAAAAAAATCCAATTTTGTCGGACAGCGTTTAAACTGACAGCTGCACAAAAAAAGAGTGAAATAAGTGACCTAAATAATCAACCCAGCTAACATTTTAACAGTTTCCGTAACTGTAAAACTACTTTTGATAACTGTGGCGAAAGATGACGTGGCGCCCGCGGCAAACAGCGCAGAGATTTCCATAAGAAGTAACAGGTTATAGTCATACCCAAAAGAGGCTGCTCAAACACAAATGGATACTCGTAGATCGTAGAATTAAAATTAAAAGAAACCGCAGCATTGCTTAGTGATGTCAGAAAAAATAAACTCGATAAAAAAAATACAATTTTGTGGGAGAGTGTTTAAACTGCCAGTTGCACAAAGAAAGAATGGAAAAAGTGACCCAAATAACCAACCCAGTTAACAATTTTCGTAAGTGTAAAACTACTTTTGATAACTGTAACGAAAGATGACGTGGCGCCCGCGGCAAACAGCGCAGAGATTTCCATCAGAAGTAACAAGTTATAGTCATACCCAAAAGAGGCTGCTTAAACACAGATGGATACTCGTAGATCGTAGATTTTAAATTAAAGAAACCGCAGCATAACTAAGTGATGTGAAAAAAAAACTCGATAAAAAAATCCAATTTTGTCGGAGAGCGTTTAAACTGACAGCTGCACAAAAAAAGAGTGGAATAAGCGAGCCAAATAACCAACCCAATCAAAATCAGACCGCGAGAGTGTGTGCAAATCGTGAGGAAATCGGAAAAGAGATTTTTAATTAGCAGGCCAGCGCTGTTAATTTTCCGACAGTCGAAAATCGAGAGACTGCACAAAGTTGGTTTTTCTCAATGGCAAAAACACCTTGGTCACTTTTATTGCACAACGATTACTAACGATTTTTAACATTAATATTTTCATATGAACACGAGGGTTGTCTTTGATATTTTGTATATAGGAACATAGAAGATGTTTGTTTAAAAAACTGGGCGTTTGCTCCTGATTGGATGGAAAGTCCCAATGTAAATAAAAATATAAAAAATTCTAACCTTAATTGAAAACGTTCCTTTCTACATAATTGCTTGCCGAGTTAATTTCTGTTTTCGGTAATGAAGCACCACATTAATAGACAGTTTCTTGTTGTTATGGAGAATTCAAGCATGGACGGATTAGCCTCAGCGATGATCCAAGACCAGGTGCACCAAAAACGGCTGTAACCCAGGAAAACATCGATGCTGTGCCCATGCTCATAACGGAAGATCGACATGTGACATGTCTCTAGATTGAGGCTTCATTAAAGATTTCAAACACCCAAATTCAAATTTTTTTTTACGAAGAAAGAAGCTAGGGTCCAATTGGTGTCAGAAAACTCCAGACCGCTTTAATGCAGGATGATAATGAAAATTAATGTCAGTCGTTTGTTTGGGTGGTCCAAGATGAAGAAAAGCAAAGAAAAGTCATCCGTTCTCGAAATGTATCCAAAAAGATGGTCGCGACATTTGTCTTAAAAGCAGGTAGCAACAATTCCTCTTAAAGAGCAAAGGATTGCTACTGCCAATTGGTACATCACTATTTGTTTGCCGAGTCATCCAGCGATGAAAAACGAACCTCGAACGATTAATCCTCCACTAAGGCAATGCCAGTTCGCATAACAAAGTACAAAAAAACCATTTAATTTTTAACCCAACAAAACGTCGAGTTGTTGGACCATCCTCCATACAGTCCCGACCTCTTAAGTCTCAACGATTTCTATACTTTTTAGAAAATCAAGAATGGACTGCGTGGTCAAAGGTTTCAGTCGCCAAAGGAAGCAGTCGACGAATTCAATTTTGACAGTAGCAACAAACAAGTGGAATTACAGCTTTGACAACTCATTAGAGCGCATCAAAAGTGCATTAGTTTTCGTGGAGTATTCATCGGGAAACAATAAAGTCTTTAAAAGTTATTTTCTGTTTTATTCCAGCTTGGCAACTCTTCCTCTTTTTTTAAATGGGTTGCATGCTTTTAAATAATTTTCAGTTGTAACAAGGCAAACTAAAAAGGTTTTTAGGCTTTTAGTAATCATCATCAATCATATCCCTTAATCTTCAGATGATGGCTTCGTTTAGTGTATGGTATTTAGTATATTAGCGATGCGATGTGGGTTTCCCGAAACACCTACTAGATTCGGAGAGTTTTACCGATTTCCCATTTAATGGAAAATATAGTGAGTTAGTGTCGGTACCAACCATTCTTAATAGCATTAACGGCGTTTTGTCGACATTTAAAGACAAATTGTTTAATAGACACCAGCTATGCATCCTTATGAGTATTGCCAAGCATTTCCTTGACAAGTTTTTCGTAGACAAATCCGACTTCGTTGCAGAAGGCCGGCCAACATGGATTCTGGTAAATCATTCACATAGATAATAAAAAAAGGGGTCCCCACATTAAGCCTTGTAGAAGTCCCTTATTTAGAGTTACTGCATTTAACCTTTTTAATTTATATAAACCGTTGGTTGTCTGGATGTAAGATAAGACCTAATAAAATTGGCACCCACTTCCTGAACTTCACATGATTTTGTTTTTCAGCGAGATATTGTGATATAATGTGTCTAATACCTTGCAGAGATCAACGAAAAACTGTAACCGTCTGTGACTTTGTTTTATATCTTTAAATTGACATATTTATTTATATACTTTCTTGGCTACTTCGGGAAATCAAAAATGAGGCATACATGTTTTGAGCGAAAATCGACAAACCCCTTTGAACCTGAACATGTCGAGTTTTACGTCGCGACGCGTGGCGACGCTTAATGAGATTTTTTGACACCACCGCCAAGGCAAAGCGAATTACTTTTTTTGTCGAAAGGGTTTTGAAAAAGGCAAATGATGTCGGAAAGTAATAGCAAATTCTTTAAGTAAGATTGGCCTTATTTCAGTCAAGTATTTTATTACGTGTTAAACAAATAAAGTTTTGGACGTAAATTTTTATAGATGGCGCTAATTGTAAAAGTAGTCATTCACCTACAAATAAAATGTCGGACTTCCATTGTCTTTATTTATTTTTATTTTATTTCAATTAGTAAGTATCTTTAACCATTTTCAAGTGTAAACTAAACAGTCCAGTCTGCAGACTACTACTTATACTACTTAGTGTGCAATCAGGTGTGACAGCCCGCCCCCCTGTTTTAATCTTTAGACGCTTGTTTTTCTTAAGGAGTGGTTTCCATCTGTTTGGTATGTCTGTGCTTGGTTGACTAAAAACTTCTTAACTCTGCATTATAAACGCATTCGTTTTTATTAATGTGACTCCTTAAGAAAAACTTTAGCTTTAGACCATTAAATCCTGTGGTCATTAGATGCATGATTCGCTAAACCGGATTTTTCAATATCCCCTAATTGGGTACTTTTTAGATTTTCATTTACTCCAACCTGAAGAGGGCGTTTCGTTTCACCTACATATGATTTACCGCACACGGAATTTGGTAAATACATTCCTTATTATTTGAGGGATTTTCTGATTTTGTTTTAGGTACAAAACTCCTTATAGTATTTCCCGTTGAAAATACTGTTTTTATATTATAGTGTTTGGCTATTCGTGTTATGTTTTCCGAAATCCCTTGAACATATGGAATGTTTATAACACCCAACGGATTATTATTTTCAGAATTTGCTACATTTGGTTTATTTTTAATTTTCGAGATCGTTGTTTCTTTATTTCTGGGAATAACCAGTCTGTTGTCCTTTTTAATGTTGCAGATTTCGGTGGTTAATTCTTTATTATTACTACAAATATTTACGGCTCCTAAATATAAACTACTTATAACTTCTTTTTTTATAGCAACAGAATGATTAGACTTAAAATTTAGG
The DNA here is from genome assembly GCA_963576565.1 of Aspidapion aeneum. NCBI lineage: Eukaryota > Metazoa > Arthropoda > Insecta > Coleoptera > Brentidae > Aspidapion > Aspidapion aeneum. The sequence continues at coordinate 28,713,186 of OY755045.1, forward strand.
TACTGTCCCGTGTGTATAGTTTCCTATATACAGTGGTTTGAATGTTTCTGTGTATTCGTTTGACAAGAACATCCAAAAAAGGTAAGGCCAAATCTTTTTCAATTTCAATTTCCATTGTGCATTTGATTGTTGGTCGAATACCATTCAGATGGTGTAGAAAATTCTGTAGTTCGTCATGATTTTCCGGCCATATAAAAAATGTGCCATCCATGTATCGTAGCCATAGTTTTGGCTTAACTCTTGCTGTGTTAATCGCATGGTCCTCGAACCACACCATGTAGCTGTTTGCTACCACTGGCGAAAGAGACGACCCCATTGGAAGTCCATCATTTTGCGCGTAAAACTTAACTTATCTTTCACTTGAAAGTAAGAGTTCTGGAGATAGAGCCCCAACAGATCCATTACCCCCTCCACCGGTAGCGTTGTTCTCTCGGGTATCATCAGTTTGTAATTTGTTTTTGATAATACTGAGCGACTCATTTATTGGAACGTTGGTGTACAGACTTTCTACATCAAAATCTATTTTCGGGATATAATTCGATGCCAACACCTGTTCGTTTCCATCAGAAATAATAAAATCATTTTTACCTGATAGCCATGAAACCTTGTTGGTTAATAAAGTTTCTTTGTATCTTCTCTAAAAAAAGGTGGTTCTGGCTTCTTGTCAGTTCAAGTGATGATTTTTCTACCAACAATTTTATGTCAATCTTAAAGACGATGCCGATGTTTCCCCTTTAAAAAATGTTCTGCTATGTTCCTTATGCGCAGACGTATAAGGTAAAAGCGATGTAATGATATCTTTTTCCTTTAAAGATTTCTTTAAGGTTTTTAGATATGGTAGTTACTTTGCCGCTCTCAGTTTGCTGTGTGTGTAAATATTGTTGACATTCTTGATAGTCGTTGAGGAAAATTTGCTTTTTTTTAGATATTTTAAATAGGTAGTTGCCGTCTTTATCCTTGAAAACCTACGTTACGTGTCAGGGGCGGCTCTAGGAACGTGGAAATATCATAATAAATATTGCAGAATGCAATTTTGCATAGTGACCAGGAGGTGTATTCTGTGTCAAAACTAAGTTTTAGATTTGGGAAAGAAATTTCCCTTTTTTCTCCTCCCGTAGCCTGAGTGTGAGCAACCACGACTCTGAAGCAGATCAGCGGAGGTTAGTAGTCTAGTCAAAATCAGATGAACGAAATAATCAAAAAGGCACTTGTTTAAGTGGATAATCCAGCGCAGTGGGAGCCTCCAGAGCTCCTTGGTTCTATACTTCCGTATATAGGATAGCAGAGTTTTATTTTTTAAACTTATGTCAAAGCTGTGAAAGATATGGGGAAGATACAACAAGGGTTTATATTCGTCCCTTTTCAAACTTTTGGTCTTTAGAATGTTTAGGTTAAGAAGCTATTGACAAAAATTGTCATAAAAATTAAACACAAAAACTCGTAGTTTCATCACCCGAAGGATCGGTTTGACCATCTACAGGGGAAATTTACCTGATGTAATAAGTGGTTAACACACTTGCTAGTTTGCCAATTCAGCACTACTTTATAATGATTGTTATAATAATATTCATAAGTAAATACATCTTGACTGGGAAGAGAATTTTGAGTTTTCATTATTGCGAGTGTAAACATGTTTTTTAAAACTTTTTATTTAATGAAAGCTGCTGGGATCTATTTTCTCTCTTAACAGATTTCTTTAATTACAATCTCTATGCACATGTACTTTATTTTCTCTCTGTAACTCGAAACCATTGACGTTCCACTTATATTTGTCGTCATCCGAAATTCGCAGGATAGTTTGTATGCAGACCAGACCGACGTCGACGGTGCCTTTGCAGGAATGCCGATGATCTTGTTTTGCGGTCTCATGCTGGATCCCCAATGGCAAATAACCCCGCGTTTACCGGCAGGGTTGCATTTCCGACATTAATGAATGTTAATAAACACCGAGGAATATTTCGAGACGGGACACGTTGATTAAAATGTAGATTTAAAATTTTTGTATAGTTAGGTTTAGTTCGCTAAAAGTTTTGTTTTAGTTGTGAAAACAATTTATGTCGTAACTCGTAACTTGCTATTTCTCACTTCTCACTCTCTCTGTTAATTTTTAATACACACAAACAAATATGTGAACTAAGCGTTTAGTTTCTTTCAAATATTTGCAAAACATCCGATTTATTGGTGCAAATCCATAGTTAAACTAAGGTTATTCCAGTCTTTTGGCATGTTATATAGCTACGAAATTTCTATATTTTTCCAAAGCATTTTTAATTTGTTTCCAGCGATTACGATTGTAAAAGGGTGAAGTTATAACATTTAATTGTTAAATGATATTGGCATTCTTGATTGGTTGGAGGGTTGGGTTGGTTAGGTTAGTTGGTGGTTTGTTAAAAAATTCTCGCGGCGAATAGTCCCCGTGAAAAATGGGCCGCGGGGAATTGCCCCTAATCTTACAAAGATACCTAGTAACACATCAAACAAAGTTATGATTTTAATCCTAGTATGGACGAAACTAACTAATAGCTTTACTTGTGTTCCGAACTTTGGGTCTTGAGGTAAGAAAATGTCACTTTAGATAATTATTTTCTTATTCTTTGGGATAAAAGTATAGCTTTTTTGGAAATTAATGAGAGTACCTATTCTTAGGACGCCATAGTGGGAGTCCTAACTGGACACTGCATCCTACAAGGACACTTGGCGAAGATAAGAAGTGAAGGAGGACGTGAGTTGCTATGTTGGGCCGAGGACGAAACCTCGGCGTACTTCCTTTCATCTTGTGAAGCATACAAGGTGGTAAGAAGAGAGGTATTCGAAGAGAAAGCCTTTGAGACGGAGGACGTTCTGAATCTGAGGTGGCCCGATATTTTGTACAGAAAACGGGCAGATTCCTTAGCGAAGGAAGGACGCAGGAGGGGGGATGTCCGGGGGTTGGCGAAAAGGACGCTTTATATGTCTAGTCGCCAGGCCTAGAGCCTACCTCACACTACTACTACTACTACTACTATTCTTGGGATGTTATAGAGTAAAAATATAGATTCCTTGGGAAAAATATTAAGATCTGGCAACACTTATTTCTATTTAAAATTGATTGATAAGCGAGAATACGCTGCTAAAACTACCCTTCTATAACATTTTCAAAGGAGAAAAATCAGGCTGCTGCAAGTTGCAATCAGTGGTCTAAACTATATAGATGAATAGAACTATATAGACCCTGCTGTCGCAGTAGCTGATACGCGCTGCAATGGCTTTTGAGCCATCAGTTAACAGTTATCTTGTGCCCTTTGGTTTGCGGCTGCCCTTTTGCCCCACTAAGGGAGGCAGGACAAATTCCCCGAAAGATACCGCATATAAGATTCCTGGTGGCCGCGATTCCTGTGAAGCGGAAACGACCGGGTCCTTTCCTGCAAGCCACCGCTCGCTGCTGCAGCGATGTAAACGCATTATCAAACGCACAGTGTGACCAAATTGTTACATTATGGCGGCACACGGCGATGTCTAGCGCACAAACAGCAAACAAATAAGCCAAACACTTGGTTTCTTCATTTAGCAAATCTACCGTGTAGCGATCGAGATCAACATGTATTGCTTTGATAGTGAAAGTTCTGTAACTAAAACAAATCCAGAAAATCCCTCAAATAATAAGGAACGTATTCATCAAATCCTGTGTGAGTGTGGTAAATCATATGTAGGTGAAACGCCCTTTTCGGGTAAGAGTAAATGAACATCTAAAAAGTACCCAATTAGTGTATATTAAAAAATCACGTTTAGCGGATCATGCATGGTCAAATGATCACAGGATTCAATTGTCTGAAGCTAAAGTTTTGCATAAGGAGTCACATTGGCGAAAACGAGATTATTGAAGCTGCATTTATAACGCAGCATAAAGAAGTTTTCAGTCAACCAAGCAAGGGCACACCAAACATATGGAAACCATTCCTTAAGGAAAACAAGCGTCAAAATTTTGTTTCTACTCAATCATTGACTACGAGATTCAAATAAAGAGTTTCTGAGACAAACAAATGTCAAAGTACAAAAAGCGTTTTAAATTTTGATTTAAAAAAAAATATCATTTCAGATATTCATTTTCTACAAATTTTAATGAAGTATCGTTTATAGTCAAAGATTCCCAACACAAATTTGGGTTTTTTACTGAGAACTTTTGTCCCTCCGATCCACTTGCGATTTCATGGGCGATGTTGCCGTTTGTTTATAAATTGCTCTAGCTCCATCGATCCCATGCTTCCTGGCGCCTGATAGTTTGCGCTGGTAGTGCTTAAATTTTGTTCACTGGCAAATTTGCCTATTGCTATGTTTTTTACACCCATCTAAAAATAGACTTTTTTAAAACTACTTCCAGAACTTGAGCATTTTCGGGTGAAAAAGAGTCTTCTTTTTAGGTTTAACATCATAAACAAAGTTAGAATAAATAATATGTGGTGGTATCTGGTGGTTATATGGAAAAGCGGATATTATACGAATATCGTCACCTATATCAATTTGTTTTTTAATCTTTTGTATATTACATTTCCAAAATAAAGGCATTCTATATTTATTTATTTATGTAGATTTTTAAAAATTAAAACGTGTTTAAGACATGAACACCAGTATTTACTAAAGGATCTACAGTGCTAAGTGCTACAATCCTAGGTCTACAAGTTTAGATTTTGGTTGATTGGTTCAACCTCTTTTTCCAGTGAATGCAATAGTTTTTAATATTTATATAAATTGTTCATAAACACCTTGCGGTATGGGTCAACTTTTTTCGTTGTAACAAAAATATTATTTCCACACAAAGGTTAGAAATAAATAAAAGAATATAATTTTTTTGACAAGTAAGCGATGAATAAACCGATGTTCAATTGTTTCCTTGGATGTGTAATTGAAAACGGATTCTAATATATCTTGTGCTTTTTACAATAATTAAATATTGATACGTATTTAATACGGTAATCCATCTACAGATATAGTTTTAAGTTATATGTGTATTATTTTGATTTGAAAATTTTTGTATATTTGTCAATCAGGGATCATTTCTATTATTTTCCACCCCTCAGGGGTGGTACTACAATTTGAGACTACTACAAGGTACTACAATTTGAGACTATTTTTAACGAGAATCCTACGTTTTTCATATTGCACATTAGGGTGAACATCTTTGCAGTTATTTGACCTGTGAGTATTAAAAAAATACACTTAAACCAGTCGGGATCAAGTCTATAGACTTGATACTTAAACCCGGCCTCAAATGCTAAGTTTTAAGATCTAAGTAAATACTGGTGGAAGAGTTTTTACTGAATTTATTGAAAATAACAAAACAAATAAGGGAGATTATTAAACACGAAATAACCTGTTTTTTAAATATTTTTGAAAAACTTTGGGTTATTTTAACAAACGGTTTGTCGTGGAAATCGTGAAAAACCATTATCTGCCCATAAAAGTTCACTCCAATTCACCCTTATAACACAGATCGGGTCTAAATTATTTTTTCCGATAGCTACGGTATATTTCCTTATATTTTCAACAGTTTACATGTTGTTATAAATTTTTTATTTTCCAAAAATTATTTGCATTGGTCTACTGTGCGTTTTCGTGGTTTCAAAGGATATCTGTCCCTGTGTCCCCTAGTCCGTTGGAACGTTATCAGCCAAGATGGCCAACCGCAGACTGTGGCAGACGCCGTGTCTGGGGAATAAAATGCACGTTTGTTCGTTTGTGTGTCTGTGCGAAAACTGATATGCAGGCAGCCTGAAAAGTGTGGCAAAGTGGTTATTTTTTGTTTTGTATGTAAAGGAATGGAATTCAGAATTCCAAAACGAAATTATATTTTTTTTTACCAGAAAAATAGCTTTGAATTTCTGAATGTTATACTTTAATATTGCATAGTTAATAATATACAAAGAGAAAGAATTAAAAAAAAAAAAATAGCTTACACTTAATCTTAGAATTAATAAATTAGTTTTTAAAAATGTATCAACTGTGATTTCTCTAACTTAATTTATGCATTACGTAAAAAACTTGACCAAAAGCAAAAAAAATATATATACCGATTAAGACACTTATATTTAGTACGCTGCGTTCTTTGGTAAAAATGGACACAAATTGGGATAAATGTGGATTTTAGGACAATAATTATGAGACCTTGATTTATTTTGATAAATATATATATATATTTTAAATATCTCGTCTGGTTTGATATTTGAGTTATTTTAAAAATATAGTTCTGCCGTTTGTAGCGTCTGCATGCTTTAAAACGGACACATACATAAAAGTAACTTTAAGATGAAAATCACTTCTCACTACGAAGTTCCGAGCCTCTTAATGCGACACGGAGAATATGGTGACATAATCCTGCAGATTCCCATTCCCCCATAGGAAGATTAGGGTCAACAGCGGGACGACAGGGCTTCCCGTTACGTAACGGCCGGCGTAACGGTCGGTGTGACGGGATAACTGGCTCGCTGATTCGGCTTTCCGCCTTCGCGTCCAGGAAATTTATAAAGCCATCGGGAACGTGTGAAATCCTTACTTGCAGGATATTCGATTTATTGGAAGTTTCCCAACCTCCAATAATTCCTGAGTTTTCTAATTTTAATTTATCTAACATAATAAATTTACGCTAAGCAACGAAAAAAGTCGGTGAAATCGGCTTTAAGCCCCAAAAGGTACCTTGCAATTACCAAACCCTAAATTTACAAATTTTTGTTTCCCTTTTTGCGAATTACGGTCTGTCGTCTGTCTGTCTGTTTATCTTGTGCGACTATTTGTCTTTCAAAGGCCACCGCAAACTTAAACACAGACAAGACTTGTTTAAAGGGTATTTCACAAGGTGCTCTCAGGAGAATCGACAGGTTGTCAAATATGTTAGCAGGAACAGGACAGGAGAAAAAGCTAAATTGCATCAATTGACTTATGAATTGGTCAGGTTTTTTCAGGGGATCTGTCCATATATTCAGCTGAAGCTTTTGCAATTGGAATAGCGTTAGACATAACAATATATCCAAAGCAGTTCTTTTATTTTATTCTAAAAGTACTTTAAAAGACATCAACAAAATTGGTATGAATGTCAAAGCTAACTATATTTCCTTAGAAACTAAATCCAAATTAATATCTCTTAATAAAACGGAAAAAAAAAATAGATATAATTATGTTGGGTCCTTAGTCATACAAACATAGAATTTAATGATATGTTAGATAAAATTGGAAATTTAGGCAGAGTGGAAACTCCACTAAACATATATCTTAATTATAAATAATTTTATCCGAAACTCCAAAATAATCTATGGAATGCTTGAAGTATCAACTGGAAGAATATGGGAGCAAAAAAGGCGTTATTATAGCTTTCATTATGACAAACCCTTAGGAGTACCATGGTTTTATAAACGAAAACTTCAACCTCACCTTGAGAAAATTAATGTTTTACCTACCAAAAATTGCAAATGTGGATATTTTAGAGATTATTTAATTGTATTCGACACCAGCGGAATCCACAAATACTATATGAATCACTCATTGAAGCTAAATTTTCATCACCTATTCATTTGGATTCAGTTCTTTTTGATCATGCTTTAATCGCTTCTTCTGCTAAACTTATTTATCGATACTTAAATATATGTGGACTCAAGTTATAGAATTAATACTTCAATTCATCCTTCTAATTATTTTATTAATATTCCTGGTCGGATGATGGTTTTCCCAGACCCTCTTAACTCGGGCACTCTGCCAGGTCCAGCTGGTTAGTCACCACTGACCGAGAAGCTCGCCGAATTGCCTTTAGTTGCAGTGGCTATAAAGTGTAAAATCAATCAATTATCAATCGTATACAAATGCTTTTTGGACAGTGGTTTTTAATTATTTTTTAATAACAATAATTAACATAAAAAAAGTATTTTACCTTTATCAGAAACTGCTCAAGTCAAACAGTCTAAAGATTATAACGAGATCCCTCATACAAAAAATGTGTTAATAATGGACACAGCGAATGAAAAACAAATAAAAATATTTGAAAGAAATATTCTTGGTAAGATCTTGAAACAAATACAAGCAGAGAATTGGCGGAGACGGATTAATTAGAACAGCTAATAACTAATAGATGGCGCATCGTGAGATTCATGAAAATTAGAAGATTGGGACATGTACAGAGAATAATAAAAAAAACAAGAACACCAAAAAAAATAATGATGGAGACCTGCAGCAAGGAGAGTAAGCATAATAGAATGCTCTTGTTAATCAAGGCAAAACCAACCACGGGTTGTAGTTATCATTGTCAACAATATAATATTTAGAAGAAATCAACACTTTTGTGAGAAATGATCCTTGTCAGTGTCAAAAAGTCTCCATTAAAAATCTTCTCGATTTTGAAATTCATGAAATCAACTCTCGAAAACATGTTCGAAAAAGCAAAAGAAAGTTTTTCAGCTCGCTTGGCGGTGGCATGAACGCTCGGAGAAAATAAAACTTTTTTAAAAGATATTAAAAAGACTTATATCGAGTAGAAATTAGTTTCCATTACCACGCCACGTCCTTTTGTAGAAAGTTTTTTTTTGACAAATATTTACTTTTGCTTTATGAACAAATCCATTCCTTTTCTAGAACATCCAGTTCTTAAATCTCACGAATTTTGTTGTGGTTTGACGTTGTGGATCCTATTTCTGGTTGCAACACTGATTTCAGTGCCTCACATACTTGAATTTGTCAAAAAACGACCCGTTGCTTTTAGTTCAGTGATGCAAACAGTGCAAATAAGTAACAGAAAACAGTGGTACCAACAGAAATAGGATCCAGAATGTCAAACACATGGTGAAGTGATTTTTTTATTTGTCAGCGGCTCCGGTACAAAACAGCGCTGTACAAAATAGCGTGAAAAAAATAGCGTGAGACAAAATGACGCGAGACAAAATAGCGCTTCTACAAAATAGCGCTAAGACAAAATAGCGCAGCGACCAAACAGCGCTGTACAAAATGGCGCGGGACAAAATTGCGTGAGACAAAATGACGCGGAACAAAATAGCGCCGGTACAAAATAGCACCGGCACAAAATAGCACTGGTACAAAATAGCGCCAGTACAAAATGGCGAAAATAAGTTAAACCTAGCTGACCTGGCTGGTTTTTACAAACCAATCCAAACTAAACCAAGACGAAATGCGAAAATTTTGATCATGCGCTATTTTAGCTATACCAGCATATTAAAATAAAAAAAAAACTTCCCTGACTTCTTTCCCGGAATGCTAGAGGGTGTGAATCTGAACCGAACCGAGTTTGGTTCGGTTCATTCAAGTTGAGATAATTTCCTTTGAAAGTTGTAAAAAATTATAGCCCGAAAGTGTTCTCGGTGTAATTCCATTTTTCGACAGATTTGATAACTTAAAAATTCCCTGTGGCTATAAAACTGTATGTATCGCACTGACGTTTTAAATTTAGAGTAGGTAAAGATTGAGGTTAAGTTTTAGTAACGACATTTGATCAGTGTCGCCCTCTATGTTCTCATATGCAAAATATAAAATACAGTGGTACATTGAGGTTAAGAAATCCATGTGAAACTCTTCTAGATTTCATCATAGGACACTCTCATTTATAATTTTATAAAAAAGACAGCAGTTGTGTTTTTTCTGTTTAAATGTAATGCAAGTTATGTCGCCTCTTGTTTCCAATTTTGAGGAGCTAGGGCATTTTAATTGCAGATCTTTGCTTACAAGAACTTCTTTTATAAACAAACCTCTCTTAGAATTTAAATTTTTGATTTTCTAGAGTGGCTAGTAAAGTTTGGTTTGCAAGATACATTGGCATTACTTCTGCCAGTTGCTTGTTACAGATCTGAAAATACTGGCTATGGAATTTAATGTTTTATTTTTGAGAAAACCGTGGTTAATGTCAGGAGCGCACCAAAAAAAAATCTTGCTCAATATAAATATTTTTTCAAGTTTAATCCCTATATTATATTGGGTCTTGTCTAAATCCTTACTAAAAATAGGTTATAGCAGGGTTGGATGGGCTCAAACAAACCGGCCCTGGCAATTTTTTTTATTCGGCCCTCGCTTCGGTACAAAAATTTTACAGCAAAGAAACCGAAGCCATATTGTGTTATTTTTGTTTTTGATATTATGGAGGTTTTGTTATTAAATAGCATGCTAATTTTAAAGGATGTATTTGCATTTTGAGAAAAAAAACTTCATATAAACGTATGTATGCATGTCCTAAACATCCTAACTTGTGAGATGAAGGTGTTTAAAGACTTTCAGAAAATCTCATTTTTTATTAATATTTGTGATACTGTTCTAGACATTTTAGTAAAGTTTTATATTCTGTATGCCTATATTAAACACTAAGTACCTATTAACATAATTAATATCTAATTTTTTCAGAAATTAAAAACTCAAAAAAAAAGTACAAAATTTCAACATACAACAGCACTGCTTTAGTTAAAAAGCTGCAAGTAATTTTTTTTCGAATTTAGGTTTTTGGTCTTGACGGATTTGTAATAAAATTTTTAAAAAAACTAATAGCAGTAACTGTAGTACTGCCTTATGAACAATTAAAACTTTGAAGTCCTTTTTTTCTGAACCACACTTTCGTCACTTGCGCCCTTTTAACTATCGGGGGTAGAGCAGGTATGATAATTTTTCATACGGAAACGACTTTTTTAATAATGAACTTAATGCTGCAATGTTATCTATGATCTCCTTAATTTGAATTGGACCCAATACCGATTTTTCAATCGGTTAATCGATTTCTTAGATTTTTTGTGTATTTTAGCAACCGGTCCTAAATTGTACCGGCCCACCGGGCATTTGCCCGGTTGCCCGCCTGTCCTATCCAACCCTGGGTTATAGTTAGTTAATAATTTTTAATATAATTTAAGTAAGTAGCCTTGGTGGCTCGGTGCGTTCGCGCATTGACCACAAGTAAGTTAAGGAATCTCGCCTGCTATAGTGACGGGTTCGATTCCCGTCGGTTGCCGACGTCGGGTGTGGCAGACATTTATAGGATTCCTGGATAGGGTAAAATGTACTATTGTCCTACCCCTTCATTCACGCCGGTAACCAGGCCGGATGAGGTCCGATATCTCGTGAAGGCGGACTTTGTTACACACTCCTTCAGTCCATTCTAAGGGACAAAAGGACCGGATAAAAAAAAAACCCCGCTCTGGGGTTCCAAATGTGAGCCATGACCCGTGCAATTACGCGTTCCGAAATAGCGGCCTTAGTGTCGGCGAAAGAGTCACGGTTATCACATAAGAAAAAAAACTTAATATAATTTTAAATTAAACAAACGGATATTTTTTAAAAATTTTAATTATAAATACTTACATGAATAATATTAATTTGTTTGGTTTTTTCGTGTAGAAACTCACCTGAAAAAAAAATTTACATTAGTTGCGTTTATAAAATAGTCTCATAAATAAATAATACTATGAAATACGTATGAAAATTGTAACAAATTACAATAACTGGAAAGTTTTGTACGCTTTTTAACACTAAATCCATTTTAACTTTACCCCATGTTTGTAAAGGGGGAAAAAACATGGATAAAAACCGCGATTTCGGTTTTTACCAGTTGTGACGCCACTGGAAAAAATATTTTATTCTACACGCGAGATATGCTTCGCTATCCTTTGCACATATAGCAGAATATAGAGAAGAGTGGAGTTTGTAAGGCCACTTCTCCAAAACAAATATTTAAGTTTGTTTACTCATATTTTCACACCTATAACACGAAAGCACAGAGTGCAATTTAGTTAGGGCACTTTTGCGATGTTAATTGTACCTCTAGGGGGGGATGGAGGAAAACTGACCCCCTTTTGTGATGCTTGAATATGTATATACAGCGTTTTTATCGTTTTTTTGTAATTGATTCAAATGTCAAACTGAAGTTCATCTGTTTTTATTTTTTAATATATTGTTATAAAGTTGGGACTTTTTTATCAAATAAAAATGTAGAGAAGATCTTAAATTTCCTTCATGGGCTCCCAACTAATGGTCGAATAGATCACAGATACGCAGCCTTAATAGCCAATATATATAGCAAAGCAACAACATCAATCAAAATCCCCGAACGAACCAAGCGAATCCGCATAAAAAGAAGCGTCAGACAGGGTGACACAATGTCTTCTAAACTATTTAACCAGGCCCTAGAGGATATTTTTAAAAACTTGGATTGGGAAGAAATGGGCATCAAAGTAAGCGGACATTATTTGAACCACCTAAGATATGCTGATGATATCGCCTTACAGCAGCTAAAAATATAGGCTTGAGGATGAACTACACTAAAACTAAAATCATAACCCAGATAAAGATATCACTACAAGCGCGGATTTGAGGGGCGAGTAACGGGGTAACTAACCCCCCTAGAAAAAAAAAATAAGCAACTTTTCCTAATAAAATAAGGGAAAACAGGAGAATTAACCCCCTATAAAAAAATTATATTACAAAAAAAAATTCTTTGACTATTACCCCCCCCCCCCCCCCTAGATTTTGACCCAGATCCGCGTTTGTATCACTATCAGAATAAACTAAAAAAAATAAAACAAGTAGAGGAATATATATACCTGAGACAAATTATTAAACTAAAAAAAGGAAATCAAACAGCTTATATCAATAGACGAGTAAGATTGGCCTGGGAAGCATTCAGTAAATTAAGCCGTTGTTTGAGGCTCAAACAACGATTAAACTAAATATTAAAAAATAAAAAATACCCTCAGTATCTCAAAACGAAAGTGTATAACCAAGGTAAGCCCAAAGATCAATGGCAAGACAAATGCTACATGTAAAGCTCACAGATAGAAATAGGAATGAATGGATAAAAAATAAAACAAAAGTAAGGGATTTCGGAGGAAGAAGAATAAAAAAAAATAGCTCGCTTTATAAAGACCGTGGTGAATGAAAAATTAAAAAACCACAAAAAAATATCTATTTTCGTTAGAAATTCAATCATTTTTGACATCGATAATTTGCACTAATGCTAAATTACCGCCAAATTTTGTCATTTTATTGTTTACATCTTAATTTTGATAGATAAATGCAATTCTCATAAAAAGTATTGGTAATTTTTAAACACTCGTGGGTATTAGCGTCGAAAATTGTTCTACTGGTTGTTAGTAAAAAAATTAAAGAGAGAGATACTCGTTTCTACCTAATTTACAGAATCTTTACATTGTACACAGTAGTGTGGTCTGTATCAGTGGCCTTAGTACGGGCAGGCAGAAGGCAAGAAACGTTTCCCAGATAAAAGTATAAAAAGATCAGAACCGAATAGAGAGAAGAATAAGAAACTTATATGATGAAACTTTTCATACGCTTACTTGGTTTGCCTATCTCGGCTTTTGAAAGCTTCTTCGAAAGGTTAATTTTTTTTTGAAAAATGCATAAAAATGCATTCCGTTCGATACTTGATTAAAAAGTAGGTATTGTACAGTTCATTCCATTATTTTTGAGACAACTTTTTACAACATTTATTCGTTGGCCTATGCTAGTTGTTACGGTAAACAGCTGATAACTGTCAAAAAGTTATCTCAAAAATTGTGAAATGGACGCAATCTGGTCCTTGAAGCTTTTGTTAGGATGATTGATCAACGGAGCTGAGAACGACCGATTTACCATATATACAATAGTTTGCTGACGACCAAGTAATTGTAGCTAATGATAAATAAAACATGGAGTATATGATGAGAAAGTTAACGGAAGAATACCAAAAGTGGTGTCTAACAGTGAATGTGGTCAAGACATAATACTTGTATTGGAAACGAATCAAGTGAGTTGCAATAAGTATATATACTTGCGTGTCACATTTGATAAGACAGGAACAGACTGTAAACAACTGGAAAAAGAATAGTAAAAGCAAAAAAGGTTATTGGATGTCTTAACAGTATTTTATGGAGCAGAGAGATAAAAAAGAATGCAAAATTTAACATATATGAAACAATGGTGAAAAGCACGATTTTGTATGAAATAGAGACTTGCCGCGTAACAGAAAAATACAAAACAAAAATGGATGCAATAAGAAGATCAATGAGAATATCTAGAACAGGTCCTATAAGAAATAAGATCATAAAAGAAGGAATGGGAATCGAGGGAAATATAACGGATGATATCACTGGGGGCAACTGATATGGTACGGTCATTTACAACGGATGAACTACGAAAGATTACCAAAGCAGGAAATTATCTCAACAAAAATGCCTTGCCACATGATTTCTGTTTTCGGTAATGAAGCACCACATCAGCCGACAGTTGCACGTTGGTATGGCGAATTAGCCTTAGCGACGATCCAAGGCCAGGTGCACCAAAAACATCTGTCACTCAGGAAAACATGAATGCTACGCGCATGCTTATCACGGAAGATCGACACGTGACATAGCGCGAGAATAAGGCTTCATTGGGAATTTCAAATTCCTCGATTCAAAAAATTTTGCATAAAGGATTAGGGGTAAGAAAATTAGTTTCCCACTGGATACCGCATCTGTTAACCGAAGAACAGAAAGAAGCTAAGGTCAATTGGTGTCAGAAAACTCTGGACCGCTTTGAGGCAGGAAACTCCAAAAACGCGTGTAGCATTGTCAGTGGCGATGAATAGTGGATTTACTCTATGAATCCTAAAATGAAAGTCAGTCGTCGGTTTGGGTGTTCCAAGATAAAAAAAAAAGCAAACAAAAGTCATTCGCTCTCAAAGTGTTTTCAAAAAGATGGTAGCGACAATTGTCTCAAAAGCAGCTCAAGTAAAAACAATTCCTCTGGAAGATAAAAGGGCTGTTACTGCCGATTGGTGCACCACCATTTCTTTGCCGAAAGTCATCGCTGAGCTTCGATAAACAAACCCCGAACGACGAATCATCCTTCACCAAGCACAAAAAACCATTGAATTTTTAACCCAACAAAACGTCGAATTGTTGGACCATCCTGCAGACAGTGCCGACCAATGATTTCTATACTTTTCCGGAAATCAAAAATGGACTGCGTGGTCAAAGATTTCAGTCGCGAGAGGAAACAGTCAAAGCCTTCAAGAATCGTTATATTAACTGATGGATTTGGATTAATTGATAGGAAAATAGGGCCTACGATATAAAGCATACGCTCGACAGCAACAAAACGCAATAAATCCAAGTCCGTGGTGGTCATTGAAGCGCGCGAAATTTCAAAAAGGTAAACCGAGTGGGGGAGGTTGACGCACAGCTTCCATTTTCATTGTTAAATTTTGAAAAATTAACCTGGTAAATGGACGGCCGACGCCGAAGTGATTTTTCTTTGTCGTTTGTGTACCGACACATAACAGAGACCAAAAATATGCCTCTTATCAAAGACTTTTATAACTCAATATCAAAAATTAGACACTCCGCAAGAATTTCTTTTTTAAAATCCAAAGACAGTCCATAATATTCCTATGTATTTTTTGACGCCAAATTCGAATCCGGGGTTAAAAAAGTCCCCAAACCAAATTAACAAAAACAAGAAGTGTAAACATTTCCACCAGTATTTACTAAGACCTTAAGACTTAGCATTGTGGACCGGGTTTAAGTATCAAATCTATAGACTTGATACCGACCGGTTTTAGTGTATTTTTTAATACTCTCAAGTTAAATAACTGCAAAGATTTGGTTCATCCTAATGTGCAATATGATAGTAAGCATTTCTCAGTGAGTTTCATCTCATATACATTCAAATTAACTTTAGAAATAAAGAAAAACCACATCAAAATTTTGTAACCAAATGTCATTTTTTGGAAACTTAGTCCGTCCAGTCGTAGGATTCCCGTTAAAAATAGTCTCAAATTGTAGTACCATCCCTGAGGGGTGGTTTAAAGTTTGAGAAACAATAGAAATAATCCATGATTGACAAAAAAACTTACATACAAAAATATTCAAAGCTAAATAATACATAAATAACTTAAAACTATATCTGTAGATGCATTACCGTATTAAATACGTATCAATATTTAAATACTGTAAAAAGCACAAGATATATTAGAATCCCTTTTCAATTGCTCATTCACTAAAACAATCGACCATCGGTTTAATGGTCGCTAACTTGTCTAAAAAATTAACATGTAAAATATAGCGGACAGCTGACACTGACTTTCACCGTTTTTATTCGACATTTCCTAGTGACATTTGGAGGTTTAAATATGGCTACCATTGTTAAACCAAAATATTTGATTATTTATATTTATTTATAACCTTTGTGTGGAAATAATGTCTTTGTTACAACAAAGATGACCCATATCCCAAGGTATTTATGAAAAATTTATATAAATATTAAAAACTATTGCATTCACGGGAAAAATAAGTTAAACATTCAACCAAAATGTAGACTTTTAAACCTAGGATTGTAGCACTTAGCACTGTAGACCCTTTAGTAAATACTGGTGTTCGTGTCCTTTTAAATAAGTATTTGACTATTCGTGGGTTAGAGGACAGGACTCCATTTTTAAGCCTCTGGAGACAATAGTTTGAGGCTTGAAAAAGGAAAAATATATTCCGAAACGTTGCCAAAAACTTGATCGTTTCTTTTTTGCTCCTGTCCACTAACCCACGAATAGTCAAATAAAAACAAGAAAGTATGGTAGACCATTTTTCTGACTTTAATGATTTTTGGTACGTTCATTCTATCGGTGAGCTAGTAATGCCACGTGTGAGCTAATAATGCCAACTTGCTGTTTATAAGGATTCCTCTCGGAATTTCTTTCTTCTACAAGTTCCGTCTTCTAGTGCATGATGGAAATATTTACAGCGATTCAATTATTATTTGTCGCTGTTCGTTGACTGTGAATCAACTGTTAGATTCAACGTCATGTTGCATCATTCTTATAGTTCTCAAGCCAAGATATTTTTGTTGATCCTTGCCTTGATTTGACTTTTATGAGTTTTTCTCATTATATTTTGTTTTAGCTTGTATCTGAGGTCTATTGTTACGTGATTCACATACTCCGCCTTTTTCTTTTTCAGATTCAAAATTAGTTATTCGTTTAAACGCTCTGGGTTTGTGACGTTATCAATCTATAAAATTCTTAGCAATCGATAATGGGACCATCTTTTAAAAGCTTTAGGTCTGATCATTTCGTGCTTTTTTATTGTTCATACCTCACATCCATAACGAAGGATTGAGAAATCTTAATGGCGCATTATTCACATTCTCAATTTTAAACTAATTTCCCTGCTGCATACAGAGAAATTTTCTGATTTCTACAAAAGCATTCGCTAATTTAATTATTCATTTATATAATTTCCTGTCACTGATCTGCATTATTATTTTTAAGTTTATCAACGCGCCCAGTTATTTGTACTGTGACACTTCTTTATTGGTGGTTTAAGTTCTCTGGTAGAATCATGTATTTAATGATCCAACTTCAGTCCATATTTCTGGCACGTGTGTTTGGTCTAATAATAAATGGAGATCTTGTAGACTGCCAGGTTATTTAAAACTTTGTCACTATAGTTGAAGAAGGATAAATCTGTTCTTAAACTTTGACTCTAGCTATTGCTGTGAATGCTCTATATATCTTTAGAAGTCTTGTTAATCGTTGGGTATTCCTTAGTGTCTTTTTGTAAAAACTGTCAGATTATTTAGTGACACTAATGTTGCGTAACTGTGGGGAAGTGGAGTGTGAATATATAAGCTTAGCTAAAAACCAAAGAAGATTTACTAGCTAAGTTCTTCTTACTTCTTACTTCTTTGAGTAAAACCGGTCTAAGTGTTGACCCAGTTTTTCATCTTCTGTCGTATATTTTCGGGGTCAGCGGTGAACAACAACCCCGAAATACCCTGAATAAAGCAGAAACTCGCTAGCGGACGCTAATGGACCGCACACAATAAAACTGTGTTTTATCGACAATGTATGACAAAAAGAAATAAAAGTTGCTACACTGCACACTTATTAAAATGTCACAAAAAAAAGTTTTAGTGTAAAAAAATTATTTAAATTTCAAAAAGCTTCCAATTCGTGCAATTCTTTTTGTTTTCCAAATTGTCGGTTTTTCACATTTACTCGACATCAAGAACCGATCGTTGTCTCAAATCTTTTAATCTCAAGAAGAAAAATAACGGTTTAGGGTGGCGCCGCAGTGATCGGACTTTGAAAGCTCCAGTGCACAAACCGGCAAACACTAGCCATAGTAAGCTCAGTGACGCAAACAGCGCAAAACCCAAAAAAAAAACAGTGCCGCCAACAAAAATAGGATCCAGAACGTCAAACACATGCTGCAGTGAATTTTAAGGTTTCCAGCGATATACCATTAGGGTTGTTAGAAAGATGAAAAATAATTTAGCAGGTGTTTAGATAAAAATAGGAAAATAAAGATGTATCCCGAGGTCAGCAAAACGCGACGGTCCTTGAACTAAAAGTTAATAAGAGGGGGAATGACAGAGGAGAAATTATAGGCAGGTAGACAAGATCTGACTATTAAACGATGTAACGGGATCGAGATTGTCTTTTCTTTTAAATCTGCGAATCGAGATGGAGGTAAGCATTGCGTTTTTATAAACTTTGCTAATTTGTTTCTCGGGCATTATGGTGGCAGGAAAATTTTCTATTAAAGAAAAAGTTCAAATGCTAAAATGGTATTTTGCAGGAAACTCCGCTCGGGATGTCATAAATATTCCTTGCAAAACTAACATTTTGAATATAATTAACCATTTGGATAAATTGGGTGCGTTAAGCTCTGCAGAAAATATAGCGACAATGAAGAGGGACAATGATCTAACAAACAAATAATATTTTTGTTGAATGGTGGGTGTGCTTTCGGGCTGTTCGGCCGTCGTCGTTGGAAATTCGTTCTCGAGAACGAATTTCCAACGACGACGGCCGAACAGCCCGAAAGCACACCCACCATTGGACGATGGCCGCGAAAGCCTTTCACAATTAATATTTTTGTTGGTTTTTAAAATATAAAGCTTTATTTCTTTATTTTATTAATTGTCCTTTTGCAAACAAAAAATGTATTTAAAGTTTCTCTGTAAAATTAATTTGGCGATAGTTATAAGCCAAAGTTTGTAAAAAATAGAAAATGCCATTACTTTGGATTTATGACGTCATAAAGGCCCTCCCACTCAAATTTGAGACAAACATTCGGTGACCTAAAATTGTGTGTTCTATTACCAATCGATCTAACGTAATTTTAAAAAATCTTCAACAACTATCCCACGGGATTTTTGACTATAAGCTACTCAACTATATATTATCACACTCTAAAATGCTGGCCTTAAATTGCACATCATACATTTTTTAATTTGTTTTAATTTATGTAAGTGGAAATTCAAAATTGCCTTTTTTTAGGACTAACAGGTAAATCCTTTTAAGAATGATTTAAGAGCATCCCAAAAGGGTTTTTGCCTAATGTCCGAAAACGCTGTTATTTTTGGGTACAACGTGTGCTATTTTTGATTAAATTAAATGAAAAACTCGACTAAAGTGGTCTGCGAATTTCATATTACAATTTTGACATAATATTTTATTTGACTGATTTCTTGTTAAAAGTTAACAAATCATGACATATTATTTTGGAGAATGTAAAATTTAGTACCCGTAAATTAAAATTCAAACAAGTTTTCGTGGCTAATCGGGTAAAAAGAAAAATTAAGGGTTTTTTGTTTCTCTAGTACTTTTCCGTGGGTAGCTCGAAAGCTTAACCTCACACACACACACAGATCTAATGGACACCTAATAAGTGTTGACCGTTAACTGTTTCGTCCTTATGGGATACCTATACTTTTCCTAAGTTAATTCGACTCTCTTGTTCATATTAATTTAACTTTTTTCGCCGAACACTAAAGCAATATTGAATTTTTTGTGGATAGGAGGTAATTAAAATGAGTTTTTTTTTGAGAAATTTTATCAAAAAAATTAAAGGAAAGGAAATTGAAATGACTTTAAGTCAATGGCAGTAAGTCCCTGTTTCCACCAATGCATGCCCACCCCGATTCAAAAAACGCATCAGGTAACGCTGCATTTAAAACCGGTGCAAATCCATGGCCCATCACGTGATGCTTTTTTTGAATTGGGGTGGGCATGCATTGGTGGAAACAGGGTATTAGGGAACATTCAATACATAACGCAAAGATTCAGGATTTTTGATCCCCCCTTGACGCATTTCAAGATAAATTATAATAAAAATACATTGGCTGTAACGCTAATATTCCTTTCCTCCTGCATTATACAGGGTGTTCCAAATTGAGTGTCCACCATTGCTAACTTTTTTATTATTAAAGATAGAAAAAAGTTTAAATTGGCAAACTAGTAGAATTTTTGATGCTCTTTAAGATGCTCAAATAAAAAAAAAATCAAACATTGAGTCTTCGAATTTTTTCAAAAAATATAAAACCAATTTTAATTTAAACATCCTGCATTTTATCATTTTCAAAAATTCTATCAGTTTGCCAATTTAAATTTTTTTCTATTTTTAATAATAATAAAGTTAAGAATTTTAAGAATGTTCCTCATCAGTTTTGTTTTTAAATCATATTGCAAGTAACAAAAAACTATACCTATCTAATTATAGAATAGTTACAAAATAATTTTCTTTAACTTTTTTACTGTTTTTGGACTCTCATCAGTCCCTGTATCATCAAGCTTTCGTTTCCTTGTGGATTCATTTTGCTTTTTGGTATTTATAAATTTGATTCTTATCAACAATTTTTGTTTTACAAATAAATTGACCAATTTATATGAAATAGAAATATTTGTTTTAAATTTAAAATTGGCACCATGCAATTTTATAAACTATTTGTCCATTTAAAGCTCAGTTAAGCCTCCAAAAGAAAGGCTTTGCATCCAAGATGGCATGGCATATGAATGCATGTTGAGGGAACTCATTGTGATGCTTTCGTGCCAAAATCCTGCAATATAAACTAAACCATCTTTTTCTAAAATCTCTTTTAGTTAGTCTTTAAACATTTATAGCAAGCACGGAACAGGTATAACTACTACTTACAACTTGACAAAACCCAAACTGTGCAAAATTTCCTGGCAAAGGATGAAATTATGCTTTAAACAGCGTTTGACTGATGATTCCTAGGAAAACTGTGACGTAGCTCTGACGTCACGGCCGTCATGAGACCAAGTTACCAGACAACCGGTTTATTTAATGAACGTGCACAGTAAGAGGAAAACCACAGGTCGCTATCGTTATTAAAAACCAAGTTTCCCATTTAATTTTATGGAAAATGGGACATTCTTTATACACAAAAACTAAGCATCTAATAACACACACAAATGGAAGAAATTGACCTGCCAACCTATATCTTTGGCGAAACTAACAACTGTTTATTTGTTTGTCTGTCTGTCTGTCGGTTATATATGGGAAATAAACAGAGAATGGCATGGCATATGAATGCATGTTGAGGGAACTCATTGTGATGCTTTCGTGCCAAAATCCTGCAATATAAACTAAACCATCTTTTTCTAAAATCTCTTTTAGTTAGTCTTTAAACATTTATAGCAAGCACGGAACAGGTATAACTACTACTTACAACTTGACAAAACCCAAACTGTGCAAAATTTCCTGGCAAAGGATGAAATTATGCTTTAAACAGCGTTTGACTGATGATTCCTAGGAAAACTGTGACGTAGCTCTGACGTCACGGCCGTCATGAGACCGAGTTACCAGACAACCGGTTTATTTAATGAACGTGCACAGTAAGAGGAAAACCACAGGTCGCTATCGTTATTAAAAACCAAGTTTCTCATTTAATTTTATGGAAAATGGGACATTCTTTATACACAAAAACTAAGCATCTAATAACACACACAAATGGAAGAAATTGACCTGCCAACCTATATCTTTGGCGAAACTAACAACTGTTTATTTGTTTGTCTGTCTGTCTGTCGGTTATATATGGGAAATAAACAGAGAATCGATGTTACTGCCTTCTCCTGACTGTTTGATTTATTGGAGAAAAGTCCATTTGAAGAAAATTGGGGTTGTCGTTCCCCTTTTTACGTCATCGGCAGTTTTCCGGAAAAAAGAGAGAAGGGTTAACGATTCCTTGGGATTAGGAAACGAAATTGCTTTGTTTTTCGAAAGAAGCTTTTTACAGTATAAAAAATTGTACAGGGCGCCCGGCTTTTTTGCTTATTTGTCAGTTAATTATTTTTGGTAGCGCAAAAGTATTAATATATTATTTATAACAAAAAAAACACGGTTTAAAATGTAGGTACTAAAAAGTATAAAATAATGTAATTTGCTTAAAACATTTTGTTACATGTAAAAGCACACATTAAAAAAGCGTTGCCTTCTCTAAAGCGTCCCACGCTTATATGTGTAATAAATTGTTTTTTTTTAGAGTAAATTACAATATTTTATATTTTTTAATATCTACATTTAAAAGCGCGTTTTTCAGTTTATTAAATTATCATTGATGTTTTACGTTTTTAATTTTTGAATAAAGGGGGGCAATTCTTCAAAATTTGAAATAATTTGAAATAATCTGACGAAATTTGAAACAACAGAATTTAGGTGTAAATCTTGACAACACTGCAATTTCAGCTTTGTGTAAAACGTCTTACACCACACGGTAATGGGCCAACTTAGGAAATTATGAAAACCCCAAAAATTTAAAATATGCGGGAAAATTTAATCTAAAACCTACCTTGAAACTCGGCTACTGATAATCCACAAGTTCTTGATAAATTGTATTTTTCCGAGCACCTCATCATACAACGGTTTTTCTATCTGGCAAATTTGACAACTGTCAGTCAAAGATCACCAAGGGGACTGTCAGTTACGAAATACTATGTTGCCAATTCATTGTTTCCAAGTGAAACCAATAAAGATACCGTTCACAAGTTGGATTCACTTTTTAAATATGTTGTTAAAATATTTTTACGAAAAACTCTTACAACGTAACGTGCAAGGTGGTACCTAAGGGGGGATCAATCTCCCCCCGATATTTTTAGGAATAAAAAGTAATCAAACATTTAGTAGTGATAATAATAGTAGAGATATGGATAATTCGCATTTTTTACGGCGGAATTGATTCTGATTTTTGAGATTTTTGCTTATAATAGCTGAAAACATGCTCAAACTAAAGTTTGGTTAAGTATTTTGTTTTCAAAAAAATTTAAATCTTAAAGGTATTTTTTTATACCTAAATGCATGGAGAGTGGAAAAAAATTTTGTTTTCTAAATCTCATAATTTTATTCATAAACATTTGTGTGTTTTAAATAATATTACTTGACTTGACTGCAAAATCAATCCAAGATTTGAGCAGCTGCTAAAAAATTGTTTTTCTTTGTCGTGTTTTTGAACTTGATTTTAAAATAAATTTGAATGAAAAAGGATGGTTTAAAAAAAAAAACAAATTCAATTTTTTTTTTACCCTTATTATATTTGTTATAATCAAAACCTTAAAAACTATTTTATTTTTTTTTATTACTTTTTCAAATTAGGTAGCTATTCAATGAACCTACAGAGTAAATAATTTTGCACTGGAATTTATTCTTTAGCTTTTTAACTATTTCTTCAATTTCAATATATTTTAATTATAGTATCTAAGGTTTTAAACCCGTTATATTTTGTTTGTGTATTTTATTCCGGGATTAACATTAATATTGATAAAGGTACACAATTGACAGGGTGCAAAATTTTTTGCCGACTTTTTTGGACGATAGCTTTTCTAAGAGGTTCGATGTCATCACATTTCGTGCATTTCCTAATACAAAAAGCAAATTTTGCATTTTTTTTTATTAAACCAAACCTCACCTTTGTCGATTGATGGCAAACTTATCCTAACCTGTTAATTCAACTCTGGTTAACTGATCGAAAACGTGACCTAACCGGTCCATTGGACACTTTTTTTTTTGGTGGAAAAGGGGCGTTTATGGACAGGTAATGATAAGTTTGCGATCAATTGAAGGGGCGACGGACAGGCGAAAAGACAGAAAATAAAACCTAACCAGATCGGGTTAGATTGGTATACGAAATAAAAAAAAGCAAACCTAATCCGGTTGGGTAAATATAATTTCAAAAAAACTAACTTGACCAGATCAGGTTAGTTTGTTTTGTATAATAACCTAACCAGGTCAGGTTTAAAATCTAACCTGACCTGGTTAGGTGAAAATTATAAAAAAAAACTAATCGTTTCTAGTTACTTAATTACACTGAATCTAACCTGACCAGATCGTAATATGTTATTAGGTTTTATTTCGCATTTCGATATATTTTTTTTGACATTTTGTAATTTCGATATTTTGTAATTTCGACATTTTGTAATTCCACATTCTAAAAAGTGAGGTTGGGTTGGTGCATAGAGAATTTGTCTCTGGGTTGGTGGCAGGGTCGAATGAAACGTGCCATAAATTGTGGTAAAATAGCCTGCAAGAGAAGGTTTGTTTGTGAAAGGGATCCGTTCACAAATTAAGTGAAAGGGACAAGTTAGTTTGGGACAAGTTAGTTTCTTCTTGTATATAAATATAGGTACTTACCTAACCAGGTCAGGTTAGGTTTTAAAGTATATTACAAAAAAAGGCACCTGATCTGGTCAGGTTAGTTTCTATTAATATATCTAATAACCCAAGCTTTCGACATTCTGGACTTTCAACATTTTGTAATTCTTCTTCATTCGCACACACAGTTTCCAATAGAATCTACATTTATTTTTATTTTAATATTTATTTTTATCCTTATAAACCCAACAGTAACGTCTTTTAGACGAAAATTGTTCGTAGCACCCCTGTAATCTTCCGCCGGCGGCGACTGTAGCAAGTATTTCTGATTACCCTATCCAAAACCTCATGGGCCGTCACTGAATAACAGCAGTTTCTATATGGGAGGACCCCCCAGAATAAAAAACTATATACGTGCCTAGCTTTGATAAGAAAAGTAAAAAAATAATCACCATTTCAATAATTTGACCAGTATCCCACTTAGTCAGATTTTTCTGGCAAATCTTAAAGAAATAATTTGACATTCCCTTAAAAATCCGTTCAAATATAACGGTGGCAACAGCGTAGAGCTAATTTTGTAGCGACCCTTCCACGACATGCAGTTTATTTTACCGTGAAAAACAAAGAAAGAAAGTAAACTTAGCTGACCTCATAAAGAAAACGAATAGGACTCATAAATTTGAAAGAAATGTGACGAAATCTGACATTTCAGTTTGCGTGGTTAATGGTTATCTGCTTTGAATTTATTTACAATTTTTAAATTAAAAATTTTTAATAAATTAGGCGTTTTTAATTAAAAAAATATATTATATCGTGAAGCTACATCTATCAAAAAGTGGGAAATGGCCTTTTAGGTAAGTTTTTAAGTTTAAAATTGTCTTTTAAACGAGAAATCTTAAGCGCCAGATTATGTCACATTTTTTCAAATTTCGTCAAATTTTTTGACATGTAAAGAATTGACCCCAAGATACCTAATAGACTTGTTGATATGGTTTGATTTTTTTGATAATAGACACTTATTGGAATAAAACCTGATCTTATTTTAAAATCGACCCTATGGTGACAGATTTACATATAAAAAGCAGCTGCTCTCCTTCAAAATTCGGCCTTTGTGTATTTAAAAACCGGAGTTATTAGTGTCGGTATTTATTAAATGAAAGTTAGCGTCTTTATTATTAAATTTGGCTTTGGTATGTCAATTTTGAGAGGTCAGCTGTTAGTTTTCTGTGTAAATGTGTCAAAATAAAGTCGACTCTAAAATATAGTCAGGTTTTATTCCAATAAGTCCCTATTATCTCATGTAACATAATAATAAAAAATAAAAAAACAAACTTATATAAATTTAACACATGAGTGCACATAATTTTCATCCCCGTCAATGCGTCTTATTGCAAGGTGACTTGCAGGTCCCCCATAGTTTATCATATAGAACAAATTAAAAATCTTTTAAGATCATAAAGGAAAATGACATAACAGTCCTATGTTATGTATGTTAATAGCCAGACATTACCAAAAACGTCATTCTTTAAAACAAGATAAGGGCAAAATCGAAGTTCTGTATAACGTCTTTTATCAAAATCGGACAAAATCATAAAAAAGGCTCGGGCCGAGCTTGTGACGTTCACCTAAAGAAGAGCGGTTCTGATACTGCTATGCAATTGAAGCGTCCTTCACTGCAATTTCTTTATTGTCATGCCTAAAGATAAATTTAGAAAAAAAAACTTTTTGAAAACAAGCTTTTATAAAATGGACTAAAAAGCATAAAATAATATTTTGAGTGTTCTGATATCATAATAATAAAAGCGATGGGCGTATTTAATATTAGGTAAATGTCTTTCCATGCGCATTGGGTGGATCGTCCACAACCGATGATAGGCCCACTCTTCTTTTTCAATGTGACAAAATAAATCGACACACCTTTATGATCATAAAAGTTTTTTTTTCTAAATTTATTTTTTAATTTTTAGATTTGTCTGTCTATGCATTTCAGCTTGCGCATCGATATTGCAGGGAGTCTTTCCTGTCAATTTTAAAATATCTAAGTCTTCGATGAGAAGGCCGTCCAACAAGGGCGACATATGCTAAAACTGTCGTTATTATTATGATCACTCTTCTACGCCCCCCACCCCTTTTTAGTGAGAGAGCATGTGAATTTTGAAATCAATCAGATACCAACGTGGAAGTCAGTTGAAAGTAATCAGAAAAAATCGTCATTAAATCGTCCATTTTGAATCCGCCATATTGAATTTTTGTAATCAGATCAAAAATTCGTAATCCTCATTCTCAAAAACCCCCAGATACCAATTTTGGTGGAAATCCGACAAACTAAAATTTTACCCCCTCTCCGCCCCCCACGTTAGGGGGAAGGTAGGCAGTCAGTGATACCACATTATTGGATTTTCATCGGAACTATAACGGTATGCGAAATTTGAAGTCAATCGGATACGTGGAAGTCAGTTGAAAGTAATCAGAAAAACTTGACATTAAATCGTCCATTTTGAATTTTTGTAATCTGATTAAAAATTCGTAATCCTCATCCTCAAAAACCCCCACCACCCCACGTTAGGGGGGAGGTAGGTACCGGATGACCATATTATTGTATTGTGATCGGAACTAAGACGCTATGCGAAATTTGAAGTTAATCGGATGTTTGGAAGTTCTTCAAAAATGAGTTGCAAGATTTGATTACATACATACCCACATACATACATACATACATACAGGTGAAGTTAAATAAAAGCTTGTAATCAAAATACCGCATCTATATAGAGATTGCTATAGGACATCGCCATTTTTATTAGGCAAGGCTCGTCCATAAAAAAGGTCAGGTGTTGGACCCTAGGTTAGGATTCATCTGCAATTATTTGACCAAGACGTTCGGTTCGGTTCGGTTCAGTTAACACTGATTTCGACCTCTCAAAAGAAGGACAGTGGAGCTAATTAAAGGAAATAAATGGATCCATGACGGATGTGATAACTTCTTGGCTAGGCTATTGGCACACTTGACCAAAATTAAATCAGCTGGTCAGAGTGTCGAACACTATTTTACCTGAAAATTTTATGAAAATAGGTTCAGCTATTTGAGAGCTACCGTGTTACGGACAGAAATAATATACACACAAAATGGTCCAAAATTTACTTAAACTATTTAACCGTGAGGAATTTGACATTAAAATATTTAAGATTAGAAAGAAAAGCAAATTATTTTTAAAATTAAAGAAATAATAATTTATTATAAAAAAGCTTAAAACAAAATATATATTAAGTAAATGGATCCATGATGAATCTGATACCTTCCTAGCTAGCCTACTAGGGACCCTTTAAGTGAGGTCCATGATATATAAGCCTTGAAAAGAGTTTTTTTTTTAATACCTTAAAAACTAAATCTCCTTCGAAGTTTTTGGTTACAACACAAATTATTGATGTGATCTACTATATTCCGAAAACTGCAAATCGATGCAATGTTCCGTTAAAAAAAAAGCATTTTTAAAAATTTTTAATTGTCAACAAAACTGTCATGAGCATTATTGGATTTTCACCAAAATCTAATCAGCTCGTTACATTGTCGAACACTATTTTACCTGAACATTTTATGAAAATCGGTTTAGCGGCTTACGAGCTATCGTGTTATGGAGAGACACACACATACACACACAGACAGACATCACGACGATATTGCTAAGATTAAAATACACCCAAATAACACATTTTCGACGTTTTCTGAAAAAATTTTCGTCGAAAATAATACCTTCTGTAGCCATTGCTGCGCGGGCTAGGAAGGTAAAAATTAAGATTAAGCCCTATATGATATAAACAATTCTAAACATCAAAAAACAATGGAATAACTGCCTTGAAGGAACAATTGCTGTACTGAGAGAACTAAACTCTTGTCTTTCTTGGCAGTAACTTTCGAAAACTATTTTTCCTACTTCGGATTTCAAAGTAGCGAGATTCATTTATTTTCTACATTAATAAAGTACATTTGATGCAAACTTAAACATGAGCCTGCCATGGGCGAATTAAAAACATCAAAACCACTGATTTGCGGCCAAAAACGCGAAAATTTTACCGCGCAGGCATATACCGAGCCGGATTCTACCGCGAAAATGCGTACAGCGCTAGGACTTTACCGCGCTAGTCACGAACTCGGGCACCTTAGCGCAAGACCTGGACCGCGCAAGCTTTAACAGCGCAAATGCAAAAACGCACAAGCCGTAACAGAGTCTGATCCTAACATATTTTTTTAAAAACATACTCTCCTGACCTCTTTCTCGGGATCCTAGGGAGTGTGAAACCTAACCGTTGTCAATTGATGGCCAACGAAACCTAAGCGTATCAATGAAGAATACGGGTCTTCACTTACACGGTTAGGATACGTTGGCAGTCAATTGACAACGGTTAGGTTTTACACTCCCTAGGATTCCGGCAAAAAGGTCAGGAGAGTATGTTTTGAATGTTGCGACAATTTGATATGTACCCTGTGAACTCTTCTAGCTAAATAGGAAACAAATTGACAGATGACGGGACGTATAACTGGTCACTATAAACTAATTAGTGGAGCAGCCAATGACGCAGGTGAATCGCTGCTTCACCTTTTTTTTTCAGACTAAATATAATAATCTAAGAATCTAAGAAAGGACAAAAAATTATCCAAAACCGCACGAGCTGATGGTCACCTTATTACCTATTAACCGATAAAAAACTGTGAGAGTTCCCGCTGCGGATTCTGTACTGTCGAATTTTATAGCGACACGTCGTCCTCTCTCTATATTTTGCAATTAGCAGGCACCAAAACATATCGCTATGGAATTCTACAGCGCACAGAATGCGGCCCCAGCGTTCAAGCATGACAACGTCGCCTGCTTTGGTAGGGCTAAGAATAAGGTGTTGACCTGCGTACATTATTGAAATAGTGATCGGTTACCAGCGTAGTGTTTACATTCGGTTCTGATTCGGTTTCTATTTTAACATTTCACTGCAAATTACAACCCGTTTTCAATCTATAGCGATAATCAATTTCACATTACTGAACCCCACAGATTAATGGAAACATTATTTGAGAATAGAATCTTCAAGGAAGCCTATTGTTGTGCTAAATAGTGACCATTCCATCCACTAGTGTTTCGGTAGAGCGCTGGTGTGTGTCTCAAACAAATTAAAACCTACCTGCGAAGTACCATGTTAAAGGAGAGTGACAAATTTATCAAAAATGTCTATCGAAAAAGAACTACATATTAAATACATTAATTTTACGATATTATAAAGAGGTTCGCAAATTTAAAGAAGGATAGACGAATTTGCCTCACATACAGGCAGTAAAATTTAAAATCATCGTAAACCTACTACCTACCTCATTTCGCCGATTTTTCTGAATTTAGGTAAGGTCTTTAAAGAATAGGTATTTACATTATTAGCATAATATTATATTTTATTTTTTATATGTGTATAAAAAATGGGGGGAGAGAAAATGTCGAAAAAGATTAATAACTTTAGGGTGACATTGTACCATAATATTACGGTACTAACACGTTTTACAAATGAAAGTATTTCGAATCTTTTGATGAACAGCCGCATTAAAGGCGCTTAACTCCTTATAGTTAACTTAAAGGATGGTCAAAAGTTATAAGGACCTACTGAGGGTGCTTGTAAGAATAAACACTATCAATAACATGGATGCTTAAAGGATTTTCTATTGGCTTGGTCCAAGTTGTGCTTGCAACCATATTGGGGATTTTAAGAATCAGGATTGAAAGTCTGGTACAGTGCTTTCGTTGCAAATATAGCCTCTACATTTAAATTTTTCGGAGTAGTAGTGTGAGGTAGGCTCTAGGCCTGACGACTGGGCACATGAAGCACCCTTTTCGCATTCCCCCGGGCATCCCCCCTACTGCGTCCTTTCTTCGCTAAGGAATCTGCCCGTCTTCTGTTCATACAAAAGGCAGAATATCGGGCCACCTCAGATTCAGAAGGTCCTCCGTCTCAAAGGCTTCCTCTTTGAATACCTCTCTTCTTGCCTCCTTGTATGCTTCACATGATGAGAGGAAATGCACCTAGGTCTCGTCCCCGGATTAGTATGGCTCCCAGCTCTCTCCATACTCCATCGCCTGTCTGGCGTTTCCTGTGTTGGTCCATTCCTTTTGTATCTCTTTCTGGGACCACTCTGTTAGAGCCGATTTCATTTGTCCTCTTGTGAGCCCCAGGAAAGCCTCTGACCCCACACATTTCTGCCGGGATCCTCCCATGGCGAATTCGTCTGCTTTCTCGTTTCCTGGGACTCCCATGTGGCCTGGGACCCATACGAGCTCCACCTCTCTTACTCCGACCAACTCCTGAAGTGCATCCGCACTTTCCTGCACCAAACCCGTGGACAACAGAAACAAGGCATGTCAAACCCCTCAGAACGGCAATAGATGCCTCCAAAGCAAGATTCTTCTCTAAACTTGGGAAAAAAGATATAGGATTCGTGACAGCCTTTTTAAGAGTGCAGCGTATAAATACCTCAACATTTTAATAAACAACTGCTGAATCCTCAGAGTTACAATAGCATGGTGTATGGGCGATAAAAAATCTTCCCTATGCGTTTTCCCACCACAAGTACGCGACGGGTTTCCAGGGGTGAAATATTATGGATAGTGAGGTACAAAGGCCCCAGAGAAATGGCCTTATTGTATAGGATACTCCCCATCAACTAAACTCATTACTAATTTCAAACAACAGTATGCGCTTCACTCCAATATTGCAGTGTGTACTCAAAAAACATCTTTAGAAATGCAAGGGAGTCTTTTGTTCCAAGAACTTGAAGAGAGAGAACTTTACATCGGCACAAGTTAACTTGGAAAAGAGAGTATCCAGAAATAAGAGGGGAAAACTCCACGGAAACTATTTTCCAAACGAATTAAATGGGTATATACAAACCGACAGACAGACAAACCGACGAGGAATAAACTTTTTCGAGCTCAGAAGTTTTGTGATTGTCGGCTGTTTCAGCGTCTTTAGCTGATAGTTTTAAAAATGCTAATTTTTAAATAAAAATGTGTTTCTTTTCACTTAATCCTGTTTTACATTGACAGCTAATTCATAGCTTGATCCTAGCAAAGTAATACAGAAAAATGAAAGTGATATTGGAAAGAAATAGTCAAAAGACTTAATAAAAACAAGTTTGTAAGCAGTTCCTTCAAAAAGGTCAGAGTAGCTCTTTTAATAGTAGGTAGTCTTTTCGCTATTTCGTTGCAATATACCTTTCATTTTATAACTCTGGGCTAGAATATTTACTGAGACTGATTATGATTAAATGATGCGTCCGCATAATGGGCGATTGTGACTGATGCTTCAATTTGACAGTTGCTCTATTGCAGTGGCGTCAAGTGAGTTTTATTACAGTAGGATCATTGTCGGTCATCTTAAGCTTCGGTCAAAACTATACGCAAAAAACGGTTTAAAACTACGCACATACCTTTTAGGATGTAACATTTTATTTATTTAAATAAACATTAATACAACAATTTATTTAAACATCTGCACAGAAACTCTAGTTTAGTTGCCAAATAGCGTACAAAGAAAACATCTATACGTTGATGATGCTACGGGCCATAACATAATTATGGGGGCCCTTGCGCGCGACAGAGAGGAATAATCGTAATCCACAATGGGCGTCGGTCGGCTCTGACACACACGGTAAGACAACATAAGAAACTCGCGTCTGGCGAAAAATAGAAATAAAGGACGACATGTCTATGGAATTCGACAATACATAGAATCTGGGCCCTGGTTGTGAAGCGACGCGTGACCTACCTAACAAGATTTAAACTTGAGGATGCAATACATGAAATTGCAATAATAATACAAGGGACAATTTATTGTATAACTTGGAATGGGATATTTACTGAGATTATATCTGTCTCCGTAGTGACGCCAAATCAGCCTCCGCATAATGGGCGGTTGTGACTGATGTTTCAATTTGACAGTTGGTCTTCCTTCATCAATGTCTGAATTTCATGACCCTTTTTCAGATATCACCATTTATTTTATCGAAATCCCATATGGTTACGCTCGAACTAATGTATCCCAATAAGGACAAAACACCGGTGTCTACGAGCTACCCTGATCCTCTTCTGAGGAACTGCCTACAAACTTGTTTGGATTAAGTCTTTTGACTATTTCCTTGCAATATTCCTTTCATTTTATTGTGTAACTCTGAGCTAATTATTTACTGAAACTGATTATATCTGTCTCCGTAGTGACGTCAAATCATGCCTCCGCATAATGGGCGATTGTGACTGATGCTTCAACTTCATAGTTGTTCTTCCTTCATAAGTGTCTGCATTTCATGACCCCTTTCCAGATATCACCATGTATTTTAACTAAATCCCAAATTGTTACGCTTGAACTAATATATCCCAATAAGAACAACACACCGGTCTCTTCGAGCTACTCTGATCCACTTCTGAGGAACTGCCTACAAACTTGTTTTCGTTAAGTCTTTTGACTATTCCCTTGCAATATCCCTTTCATTTTATTGTGTAACTCTGGCCTAGAATATTTATTGAGTCTGATTATATCTGTCTCCGAAGTGTCGTCGAATCATACTACTACTACTATGTCGGTTTAGAACGTTATACTACATTGTCCGACGCCTATTCTCCACCTCCTTCGATCCTGACAATCATCTTCTGTTAGGTTTTTTTAACTCACTGATCTTTGGATTGACTGTTGCCATTCCCGATTAGGACGCCCTCTTTTTCTGCGCCCTATTGGTTCTAGGACCTCTTCTTATTACATCCATTTGACGTTAAGTCATGCCTTCGCATATTGGGCGATTGTGACTGATGCTTCCTTAGTAAATTGCTTTTCATGACCCCTTTTCCGATATCATCATTTAGTTTGTCTAAATTCCACTTAACTTAAACTGATGTATCCCAAAAAGAAAAAAAACACCGGTGTCTACGAGCTACCCTGATTTTGAGGTAATAAAAGAAAAGGAAATAAATTTGCGAATTTCTTTAGGGATTTATTCACATATTTAGAACATGCTCAAATTTCGAACTGTCGGTATAATACGAACATTTTCAAAAGAGAGTTAAAGGACAGGTTACTGTCAATGTCGGTGGTGGCGCTCTAACGCTTTTATCGAAACAATTATTTTGCTATTTATATCCCATTAAGTTCATTTGAATTACGCTCTCCTCCTTCACATACAATACTGAAATAGGCATAACAACACTGCCACGTATAATGAATATGTAATCTACCAAAATAATGCTGGTAGATTTCAATTTATTATACTCACATGACTTCATACTTTTTACCTTCCTAGCCCGAGTAGCAATGGCTAGAGAGAAGGTATTATTTTCGACGAAAATTTTTGTTACTTGGGTGTATTTTGACCTATCTTAGCGATATCGTCGTGATGTCTGTCTGTGTGTATGTGTATATTATTACTGTCCGTAACACGATAGCTCCTATATCGCTGAATCGATTTTATAACAGGCAAAATATTGTTTGGCACTCTAACGAGCTGATTAGATTTTGGTAAAAATCGATTAATGCTAATGACAGTTTTTTGACAATTAAAATTTTTTAAAAATGCTAACTTCTTAACGGTGCATAGTATCAATATGCGTTTTTCGGAATTTAGTAAATTACATTTTGCTTAATAATTTATGTTATAACCAAAAATAACGTAGGAGCTTTAGTTTCTGAGATATTTATAAAAAACTGACTTCAAGGCTGATATCATGGTTTCACTTGAAGTGTGCTAATGGGCTAGCTAGAAAGGTATCAGATCCGTTATGGATCCATTAATCTTATACTGGAAATTATATCCTATACTATTGGATCAATGTCCAGTGTCCCTACCACTCAGTTTAAACGAGATGGTAGCAAGTAAATTAATCCTATCTTGATCTAAATTCTACTTCGACGTTTATCTGACAATTTGTAACTTTTTAAATCTGCGCATATTTGACCTATCTAAAACTCTACTTCGGAATGAGCTACGAAAACTTTGCACAATCGTAGATCTTTACAGAGTTAACAATCCCTCCAAGTTTCATGGACTTCCATAAAGTAGTACGAAATTTCAAAAAACGTCAAAATTGACACTCACTCATGTATAGATCATCAAAATTCTACTAAACTTCCAGACATACTACAAAGCTAAAATTTGGCACACTAATAGAAATTGTGACCAAACCCTTGGAAAAAATCAAAAAACCCCGAAATTCTAATTCACTCCCCTCTCCCATACATGTAAATTTATGTAAAAGTAACATTGCCCACTTCCAGAGGCGCTAGAGAGCTGAGCTTTTGGCAGACTGATAGGAAATATGATAAAACTATAGGAAAAAATGTAAAAACCCCAAAATTTTAATTTGCTTCCCTTCCCTATAAATGTAAAGCTATGGAAAAGTAACATTGCCCACTTCCAGAAACGCTAGAGAGCTGAGCTTTGGAAGGCCGGTAGGAACTATGATAAAACTATAAAAGAAAATTAAAAAACCCCAAATTTTAATTCCCTTCCCTTCCTTATAAATGTAAAGTTATGTAAAAGTAACATTTTCCACTTCCAGAAGACTGATAGGAACTAGGATAAAACTATAGGAAAAAATATAAAAACACCAAAGTTTTAGTTTACTTTTCTCCCCTATAAATGTAAAGTTATGTAAAATTAACATTGCCTACTTCCAGAAACGCTACACGGTAAAAAATTTTGTCTACAATGAAAACACGTTCTTTTCTTGAATATATTGTATTACCTTAAAACAATTTGTTTTATTAAAATATTTCTTTTTGGTTTAACGCAACGTTTAATCTTGAAAAAAGACTTTACTTTTCTTCTCTAATTGTTTTGTTTCAGTACATTCCATTTTGTAACAAAGCAAATTGTCTTCATATAAGTAATATTTTGCTTCCAGAGAAAACGGTGCCTTTGATTAATTCAGTTCTAACTTATAATAAAACTATTTCTGTTTTACGTTAAAATAAGAGGCAAGATATTTTTTGTGCTATATCAAGAAAATATTCTCTTGGTGAATAGGAAAGCATAAATTATTCTACTTCAAAGCAATTTGCTTTGATCCAAGACAATTTTTTACCGTGTAGATAGCTGAGCTTTAGAAGGCTGATAGGAACTATGATAAAAACATAAAAAAACCTTCAAATTTTTAATAAGGCATTGTAAAAGTTTTGAACAATATTCCGCATGTTAAAACTTAAATATTATCCAAATCCTTTAAAAAAGGAGTGAAATCATAACAAAGATATTTCATGTAAAGAAAAGCCAAGTGTTATTCCGTAAAAAGAATTGAGTTAAAAGTAAAGCCAAGGTCTCCAATACAAATTTCAAAATGAGAGGTTCTTACTAGTTTAAAAATGTTTTTCTAAACTTGGCTATTACGGCTGCAAATGACTCTTAGGCACAGTGCTAAATTAAACATAAAGAAGTTTGGCTGGAATAGCAAAGTTTAAGAAAACATTTTCAAACTAGTAAGATCCTTTAATTTTGATATTTGTATTGGAGAACTTGGCTTTACTTTTATCTCAATTTTATTTACGGAATACCACTTTCGCGTACTAGGCTTTTTTTACATGAAATGTTTTTGTTATGATTATAAATATTATAAATACATTTAAAAAATTTTAAAAATTTCAAAAAGATTTGAGATTTTAAAAATAATTGATTCTGAAGTATTTTATAATTTATTTAAGAAAATTCGGAGATAAAAATGAGACTTTATCCAGAAAATTAGAGATTAACAGTATGCATTGTTTCCCTCTGACGTGCGAAAAAACATTTTGCGTCCGTAATTTTAATTACTAAATACGTGGGCATAACAATGCACAGACAGCCGATCGAAACCTTGATGGTGCATAGTAGTGTTTTGTTTTTGACAGTCGCTTGACACCTCTTTAATCGCAGTAGGCGCAAACAAATAGGCGGAGGGAGAGGCTACATGCCATTAGTAAACAATGCTCGTTATCGAGTGAAAATAGGGAATTATTAAATACTTTCGTTTAACGTTAAACTTAAATACTACTATTTACTATAGAAAATAACAAAAACACAACAAAGCTTGCGGGCAATTTCTCAAAACGGGGATATTAGTAGCTCGTATACTAGTTTTATATCTTGTTGGACCTCCTCCGTACGAGCGTAACAAGTGTTAAGGGACGATGAATGGAGATGATGAAGTCTGAAAAGGAAATATGAAATGTTGACATTCACTTGCAATATCAGTCAGGGTAGCCTCAGGTTTGAGGCGAAATTTGACGTCACTACGGAGACAGATATAATCAGTCTCAGTAAATGTCTCAAGCCCGGAAATAAATTAAAAGGAATATTGTGAGGACATACTTAACGAAAAAACAACAAAGCTTGCGGGCAATTACTCAAAACGGGGATATTAGTAGCTCATATACTAGTTTCGGTCTTGTTGGACCTCCTTGGTACGAGCGTAACAAGTGTTAAGGGACGATGAATGGAGATGATGATGTCTGAAAAGGAAATATGAAATGTTGACATTCACTTAAAACAGACCAACTGCCAAATTACAATACCAGTCAGGGTAGCCTCAGGTTTGAGGCGAAATTTGACGTCACTACGGAGACAGATATAATCAGTCTCAGTAAATCTCTCAAGCCCGGAAATAAATTGAAAGGAATATTGTGAGGACATACTTAACGAAAAACCAACAAAGCTTGCGGGCAATTCCTCAAAACGGGGATATTAGTAGCTCGTATACTAGTTTCGGTCTTGTAGGAACTCCTCGGTATGAGCGTAACAAGTGTAAAGGGACGATGAATGAGAATGATGATGTCTGAAAAGGAAATATAAAATGTGTTACTGAAGACAGACCAACTGCCGAATTGCAATATCAGTCAGGGTAGCCTCATCATCATGATCCCCATTCATCGTCCCTTAACACTGTTACGCTCATACCGAGGAGGTCCAACAAGACGAAAACTAGTATACGAGCTACTAATATCCCCGTTTTGAGGAATTGCCCTCAAGCTTTGTTGTTTTTTCGTTAAGTATGTCCTCACAATATTCCTTTCAATAGAAAATAACTCTTTTTGAGAGACTGAAAAACAAATCTAGATGAAGAATAGGAAGCAATTAAAACCAGTACACAGAAATCAGCAATCGAAACAATATAGGACAAAGCAAGAGAACATGAATTGATATGATAAAGAATGACAGAAGAACAAAGAAAAGCAAAAGAACTGTCTTTAGAGGAATACCAGAGCAAACAAAGCAACAGGGTGATTCAAAGGGTACTTTTAGAGCTTTATAGCTACCCTGGTGTTCAATCCGAAAAAAGAGGGTCTACCCAATACCTAGGCTTCACACTAGATAATAGAAGTCTTCCTAGGAGGTTCAATCCGAAAAGGGGGGTCCTCTCCCAAGGTGTCTAAAGAAGACGGGCTGTGTGATAAGTCCCACGCTAAGTCGTATTATCTAGTCGGCACAGTGTGCCTGAACGAAGTATAAGTTAATATGGACTCTTTCTTGACTTCAGAGAGAGATTCATATAAATCCTAGCTGATCCTCTTCTCGAGATTTAATCAATTTTTTGCCATTTTTCTAGTTAGTCTAGGCACTGGCTCCTATCACGTGTGACCTAATATGCACGCTCAGTTTGACTGCGGGGCATTGTTAAGCAGCCATAGGTGTATAAAACAAGTTTGGTCACGTGGTCGAACTCATGGTGGTTTAGCCGCCATCTTTGAAAATGGCCGCCAAATTGATACATTTTTTGTTTAAGCGTATCTCCCTACTCAGTCATCCGATTTTAATTTCTTAACGCTTATTATACTCCTTTTTTAAAGGCAAATAAATATTGTTATTACACATTTTTTAATAAATCAAGTAGTTTTTTAGATCTACCAAGATTATTAGTATTTCCGTTCGCAAAAGAATTAAAATAATATCCATGCTCATTTTATTGTAGCGACAATAATATTGACATTTGTTTTTTTTTCTTACATAGAAGGCTTTAAACCTTTCACATAAGAGGATATTTATTTTATGTTTTTAAAGTTCGATGGATGGTAACACTAAAGACTGCCTTAAAGAGGGTGGTTTCTAAAAGCGAAACGTTGCATTCTAGCAAAAAACGTTAAGAATAATTTTTTATAGAACTTTTAATTCCGCTTCTTCTGATCATTGTCATATCTTTTACAATTTTTAAGAAAAAAATCGAGTTTGGAGCGAAAACATGGAATTTTTACAAAATTGTATATTTTAGCTGGCTTGTACAGCTATCAAAGCTAGGATGCTAAGTGATACATCAGAAGAAGCGAAATTAAAAGTACTATAAAAAATTAATTTTATCGTTTTTCGCTAGGATGCATCGTTTTGCTGCAAATTCACTTTTTCTATAATATTGTGAACAGTTTCAGAAACCACCTATTTTAGGGCAGTATTTAGGGCTACCATCCAACGAACTTTAAAAACATATAGTCAATATCCTCTTCTGTGAAAGGTTTAAAGCCTTCTACGTAATAAAAAAACAAATGTCAATAATATTGTAGCTACAATAAAATGAGCATGGGTAGTATTATTTTAACTCTGATGATGTCTGAAAAGGAAATATAAAATGTGTTACTGAAGACAGACCAACTGCCGAATTGCAATATCAGTCAGGGTAGCCTCATCATCATGATCCCCATTCATCGTCCCTTAACACTGTTACGCTCGTACCGAGGAGGTCCAACAAGACGAAAACTAGTATACGAGCTACTAATATCCCCGTTTTGAGGAATTGCCCTCAAGCTTTGTTGTTTTTTCGTTAAGTATGTCCTCACAATATTCCTTTCAATAGAAAATAACTCTTTTTGAGAGACTGAAAAACAAATCTAGATGAAGAATAGGAAGCAATTAAAACCAGTACACAGAAATCAGCAATCGAAACAATATAGGACAAAGCAAGAGAACATGAATTGATATGATAAAGAATGACAGAAGAACAAAGAAAAGCAAAAGAATTGTCTTTAGAGGAATACCAGAGCAAACAAAGCAACAGGGTGATTCAAAGGGTACTTTTAGAGCTTTATAGCTACCCTGGTGTTCAATCCGAAAAAAGAGGGTCTACCCAATACCTAGGCTTCACACTAGATAATAGAAGTCTTCCTAGGAGGTTCAATCCGAAAAGGGGGGTCCTCTCCCAAGGTGTCTAAAGAAGACGGGCTGTGTGATAAGGCCCACGCTAAGTCGTATTATCTAGTCGGCACAGTGTGCCTGAACGAAGTATAAGTTAATATGGACTCTTTCTTGACTTCAGAGAGAGATTCATATAAATCCTAGCTGATCCTCTTCTCGAGATTTAATCAATTTTTTGCCATTTTTCTAGTTAGTCTAGGCGCTGGCTCCTATCACGTGTGACCTAATATGCACGCTCAGTTTGACTGCGGGGCATTGTTAAGCAGCCATAGGTGTATAAAACAAGTTTGGTCACGTGGTCGAACTCATGGTGATTTAGCCGCCATCTTTGAAAATGGCCGCCAAATTGATACATTTTTTATTTAAGCGTATCTCCCTACTCAGTCATCCGATTTTAATTTCTTAACGCTTATTATACTCCTTTTTTAAAGGCAATCAAGTAGTTTTTTAGATCTACCAAGATTATTAGTATTTCCGTTCGCAAAAGAATTAAAATAATATCCATGCTCATTTTATTGTAGCGACAATAATTTTGACATTTGTTTTTTTTTCTTACATAGAAGGCTTTAAACCTTTCACATAAGAGGATATTTATTTTATGTTTTTAAAGTTCGATGGATGGTAACACTAAAGACTGCCTTAAAGAGGGTGGTTTCTAAAAGCGAAACGTTGCATTCTAGCAAAAAACGTTAAGAATAATTTTTTATAGAACTTTTAATTCCGCTTCTTCTGATCATAATATATTGTTATTACACATTTTTTAATAAATCAAGTAGTTTTTTAGATCTACCAAGATTATTAGTATTTCCGTTCGCAAAAGAATTAAAATAATATCCATGCTCATTTTATTGTAGCGACAATAATATTGACATTTGTTTTTTTTCTTACATAGAAGGCTTTAAACCTTTCACATAAGAGGATATTTATTTTATGTTTTTAAAGTTCGATGGATGGTAACACTAAAGACTGCCTTAAAGAGGGTGGTTTCTAAAAGCGAAACGTTGCATTCTAGCAAAAAACGTTAAGAATAATTTTTTATAGAACTTTTAATTCCGCTTCTTCTGATCATTGTCATATCTTTTACAATTTTTAAGAAAAAAATCGAGTTTGGAGCGAAAACATGGAATTTTTACAAAATTGTATATTTTAGCTGGCTTGTACAGCTATCAAAGCTAGGATGCTAAGTGATACATCAGAAGAAGCGAAATTAAAAGTACTATAAAAAATTAATTTTATCGTTTTTCGCTAGGATGCATCGTTTTGCTGCAAATTCACTTTTTCTATAATATTGTGAACAGTTTCAGAAACCACCTATTTTAGGGCAGTATTTAGGGCTACCATCCAACGAACTTTAAAAACATATAGTCAATATCCTCTTCTGTGAAAGGTTTAAAGCCTTCTACGTAATAAAAAAACAAATGTCAATAATATTGTAGCTACAATAAAATGAGCATGAGTAGTATTATTTTAACTCTTTTGCGAGCGGAAATACTAATAATCTTGGTATATCTCAAAAACGCCGTAATTTGTCAAAAAATGTGTTATGACAAAATTTGTTTGCCTTTGAAAAAGAGTAAAACAAGCTTTGAAAAATTAAAATAGAACCACTGGGTAGGGAGATACGCTTATACAAAAAATCTTTTAATTTGGCGGCCATTTTCAAGGATGGCGGCTAAACGACCATGAGTTTGACCACGTGACCAAACTTTTTTTATACTGCTATGGGTGCTTAACAAAGCCCCGAAACAGCGCACATATTAGGTCACACGTGACAGGAAACAGCGCCTAGACTAACTAGAAATAAATTGGTAAAAAATTTTTTTTAAGTCACAAGCTTTTATAAAATGCACTAAAAATTAAAAAATAATTTTCTAACATTCTAATATTATCATAATAATAAAAGCGATGGCCGACTGATGGAAACTTTGACTATGTTAGCACAATAAGATATCCGTATCCATGAAATATCACTATTTACAAGAATCA
Organism: Aspidapion aeneum; assembly: GCA_963576565.1. NCBI lineage: Eukaryota > Metazoa > Arthropoda > Insecta > Coleoptera > Brentidae > Aspidapion > Aspidapion aeneum. Next base: position 28,754,697 of record OY755045.1, read on the forward strand.
ATCTAGCAGAAAAATGCAGAAGTACCAAACCCACCCAATCCGACCTAAGATACCCCAGAATTTCTCTGATATAGGTATGGCAATGGCATAACATTGCGGCACATCAAACATATCTTTGTTTAGATCACAAATTTAGATTAACTTATGCTTAATTAATAATATTAGAATTTTAGAAAATTATTTTTTAATTTGAAGAAAGTTGACGTCCGTAGAATTTACAGTGAGGAAGGGTTAGCGGGAAATTAGGACAACGTTAGATATTTAACCCTCTTTATTTTCTGGCGACGTTTCGACGGTTGTTTTCCGTCTTTTTCAAGCCTTAACCGTGTTAACCCATTAATTTTAAGGCTTGAAAAAGACGGAAAACAACCGTCGAAACGTCGCCAGAAAATAAAGAGGGTTAAATCTCTAACGTTGTCCTTATTTCCCGCTAACCCTTCCTCATAATTTTTTAATTTTTAGTACATCTTATAAAAACTTGTGACAAAAAAAAAAATTTACCAATTTATTTTCTACTTTTTAGTCTCAGCTATCTACTCTATTAAATGAAAATATTTGTTCAATAACAGAACAGAAGAGTTTATTCTAGATTATAATGAAATCGCTGATCGTGAGTTGTTTGGAAACTCTTTTTTCTATTGGGGGAAGGAGAGGGTGGGGTTAGAGGTAGAAATATATTTTTTGTTTGGGCTGGATATTTTTTTCTTAATTATGTATTGTCATGGGACCACTGTGTGTACCAAATTTCATCCAAATCGGATAATGGGAAGTGTGTCAAAAACGCTTCACAAGATTTGATAGATAGTTAGATAGTTAGTTAGATAGTTAGATAGTTAGACAGAACATCTGAAGCTAAATAAAAGCTTGTAATAAAAAGGCAAAAAATTGATAAAATTTCGAGAAGAGGATCAGCTAGGAAGTCTGGAGAGAGACCATATTCGAAATGTGCAATTAGTTTTTGGAACCATTTTTAGGTAACCTATACTTCATTCAGGCACACTGTGTCGGCCAAACGCGGGGGTTTCATTTTAATTAATCTTTGTACATACGCTATTTATTTTACTAGTAGGCAGATATGGGTAGCCTAACCGTATTACTTTTTCGGTAGGTAATCAATTAACTTTAAGCATTTGTATTTTAAGTCAGGGATTTAAATGATAAATGGGTCTGTACATTTTGATCAGATACATATATTAAACTTTGTTTTGGGTCTTTATTTTCTTTTTAAAAAATGTATAAATCAAGGATTAGGCCCAAAGGGCACTTTATAATAAAAGGGTTTTAAAAAAAGGGTACAAATTAAGTTAACACGTTCGATGCTGAAGACGTCTTTCGACGCCCACCGTTTCTATGGTGAATTTTGTGAATTCTAGTGATTTTTTTTTAGCAAGAGGCTGACGGCGTCTTAAGACGTCCTAGCTAAATGTTTTGTTTGTTGTTCTGGTATCAAAACTGTGTATTATTTCAGCAAAAACTATTTTAGCTTCTGGGGGTAGGTAGCCTCAAACCAGTCAGCAGCGAATGTGTTAAGTGACGTCACGCATCGACGCGACGTTTCTATACACACTTACAAAACGAAGCCAGATTAGCTTTACTTCTGAGCTACACGGCCCTCTGGAAAATGCCCTTTGGAACGATTTTCGCCGTCCATCGTGACATATTTGGTGGAGGCGCCATTGACCTTTACCAATATGCTCATAATTTTCGGGTACTTTTTTATAGTTTCACGTAATTATAAAAGATTACACACTTGGAAGCAAACGTAAACAAAGAAAACTCTCTTACAGGGGAGGGTAAAAGGGATTGATTTATTTGCTCTGACAAACAGAGAAACAAATCTTCCACCTAATTTGTTTCTAAATGTTGCATATTGCACCATTAAAATGAAATCGCTCTACCAGTAGTAATTTTGCCCTTGTCTTTATCAAGAGTCAATTAAAAAGAGGATTCTTTTGTCAATATGTCCTTTAATAATTGCATCGGGTGTAATGCCAAAGCGATCAACAGCTTTTTTCCAACAAGCCCCTTTAATACTATGCAAATTCTTTTATCACGCCGAACATTATTAAGCCCGGTAAAAATCTCATGTCATAAAACCTCTATTCAACAGACTTAGCAGCAGATTCTATCTGTGTCTCTCTTTATTTTTCTCTATTACTTTTTCTTTATTTTTATTTTGCTCGCTTTTTCTTCTTTTTTCTCTCTCTTTCTCTCCTTTATTCTCTTTCTTCTATTCTCTCTCCTCTATTCTCTCTCCCTTTCCTCTACTCTCTCTCTTTTTCTATATCTCGTTTTCTCTCCCTAAGAGTCGCCTCCGTGATAAAGGTTGGCAATCATCATTGCGACTCTAATCTTAGATGCAGGTGTTACAGTAGCGGCCAGTGAGTTGTGAAGCAGCACTTAACTAAGTTTGTACTACTCGTTTTACCTAACAATGCAAATCCAGTGCAAGAACTCATATGTTCTCTGGAAGATTCATATTTTCTTATTTTTTCAGGAAGATGGTGCAAATGTTTCACACCCCTTGATACCCAATTATGGTCAACTGTTGATACCGCATTATAAAAGAACACACACGGGAAACAGTACAACAAGTTTGTTAAATCACACCCGCAAATCCAGTTATTTTTCTTATAGATGTCTCTAGAAAAATGACGCATGACACTTCTGTGTTTTGTCCTTCTTTGACTAACTTGAGTTAGGTTTAAATCCAGTACGGGCCTACACCGTTCTTTAATTTTGATTTTATCTTCCAAAGAAACACTGAAAAAGTTGCTTTTAATAATATTACTGACGCAATTCATTATCAAGATCGATAATAAAAATTCGCGGTAAATTGTAACACCACTAAAAAAGCAAAACCATATGAATAGGGTACAAAACGACTGTATTATCATGTTATATTAATCAGACTGGCCCATAACATATTAACAAGCGGACCAAACCGCGATATTCTGTGGACTGCTCGCAAATTAAGTGCGCCTTTCTTTGCATTAAAACCGTGGTATGACCCCCTCAAAATTTTTTCCATCGTAACGCGGGACGCGAGATGGCTTGGCCAGACGCTAGCCCTACCAAGTCCACTTTCGATCCCTGACTTCGCATGTGCAGATCTACCAATATTATTTACCTCATGTATTAGAATAGATGAATACAGGGTGATTTTCACTTGAATGATTCTAACATAACCTAACAAAACCTAATCAAATCTAACCGAACCGAACCAAAGCAAACTAAACCAATAATTAAAAAAAAAAAAAACTTTCCTGACTTCCTACTCGGGATCTTAGAGGATGTGAATCCGAACCGAACCAAACCGAACCGAACCGAACCTAACTAAACTGAACCAAACCTAACCTAACCAAACTAAACTACAACACTGCTAATTAGGTTTAGTTGGGTATGGTTAGGTTTGGATAGGTTCGGTTCGGTACGGTTCGGTTCGGATTCACATCCTCTAGGATCCCGGGTAGGAAGTCAGGAAAGTTTTTTTTTTAATTATTGGTTTAGTTTGCTTTGGTTCGGTTAGATTTGATTAGGTTTCGTTAGGTTAGGTTTTTAAAACTTTCTATTTTCATGTGGTTAGAATCATTCAAGTGAAAATCACCCTGTTCATCTATTCTAATACATGAGGTAAATAATATTGGTAGATCTGCGCATGCGAAGTCAGGGATCGAAAGTGGACTTGGTAGGGCTAGCGTCTTGTGATGGCTTGCGGCCCAAGAAAGCTGAGTGGCTACCGATTCATCCATTCGTACATAATCGTGTCGGCAAGCAGTCAGAGCCAGTGTCGAAGCTGAATTTCAGTCAAGGTATCCGTCGAGGCGAAATGAAAAATTATTGAATAAGCCAATAATTAAAAAAAAAATTCTTAATTAAGATTTTTTTTGTATTTTTGAGTAAAACCACATTTTAAAAGATAGATCATTCTGATTATTTCTGTGTTTCATATCTTAAACTCGATACCATAAAACAGGCTGTTTAAAACCTAGCATCTGACCATTTTTGATATTACCTTTTCTATGCGTATTTTTTTTTCTTTAATGTAACCCCTTATATACAGTGCGCTAAGTGTATTCAGGTATTCCTGTTTAAAAAAAATAAAATATAAAGAAAATAAAGAAACAAAGAGGTTATTCCACAAATAAATTTTATATATTATCTATAATGTTTCAAAAAGTGGCAGATGAAATTCAATTTGTTCAAACAATTCTTCATTCTAGTCAGTTCTAAAAAGATTTGCTGCTTCCCTATTTACGATACGATATTGTGATACTTCAAAATTTTTAGAAAAAATCGTAGAATACGAATTTTTATGATAAAGATCTGGCAAATGGTGTAGAATCACTCTGCACCTCCTCCAAGGGGGTACGGGGTGGCTTTTTTCATAACTGGGGCCGGTTTTACTATAATTTTTTTAATCCACGATTTCTCAGCATTTTGGAATATACTTTAACCATCTACCCCCCATAGGGGCGTCAGCAACCTCCAAATTAGGTCTGAAAGACGTGATTTTTTTATTATTTTTTTATTTCTGCAAAAAATACCCTTAAGAAATGAATGCTTATAAAACATAGTAGGAGCGTTCAAGTGTACAGGAGAAGAGTTTTAATTTAATGTATTGATTAACTCTATGCAGGGTCGCGAATTAAGGGTAGTTTTCTAAAAGTAATGTGATTTTTTTAATTAAATATTTCTTTTTTCAAAAACCATAAGTTTTTTCAAAAAATTTATAGGGACCAATCTTGTGGAGATTGAAACTGCGTACAAAAGAAAATATAACTTAGCTTCTTAGTTTGAATTTGTAGCGACCTAAATATTAACCAGTGGCGTACCCATAAATATGACCTAGGGGGCCCGAGGCCTTTGGGGGGGTCCGAGGCCTCACAATGTCGTATTTTATGCAATCTTTTTATTCAGGAAATTTGTCAAAAATATCTAAAAAAATCTTAGGTTTAGGGGAAGGCCAGGCCCCGAGGCACCCATGTATTAACTACATATAAAGGTCATTTAAACCAAAATAAAATTTTCATAAACAAAAAAGCCTTTTCAAAAACGTTTAAAAACGGCTTTGTACAGTTAGATACTTTTTAAATTGCCTTTGTATTTTTTTTCTGTCAAATTAATCATTAAAAAAAAAATTAAATATGTATGTATACAAACTGCTTTTCCGAATTTAAAATAGGAATATTTTATATTTTCGAGGGCGGTAATTTAAAAAGTCCCCGACTGTACATCTTAATATGGTTGAATTTGAAACACCCTACACATAAGACAAACAAAGTAAAAATGCTTTATTAATGTAAATTAATTGTATAAAAAATAAATGGATTCATAACGGATCCGATAACTTCCTAGCTAGCCTATTGAGCAAAATGTAATCTACTATATTTCGAAATTTCATTGATACGATGCTTCGTTAAAAAGTCAGCATTTTTGACCAAAATTTAATCAGCATGTAAGTGTGTCGAACACTATTTTACCTAAAAATTTTATGAAAATCGGTTCAGCGGTTTAGAAGCTATCGTGTTACGGACAGAAATAATAGACGCACACACACAGACAGAAATCACGACGATATTGCTAAGATAGGTCAAAATACACCCAAACAAAATTTTTTGTCAAAAATAATACCCTTTCTAGCCATTGCTACGCGGGCTAGGAAGGTAAAAATCGTATAATGCTTGTGCGATTATAAATTTCAACCGAGAGAAAAAGACAAAATGACTACTGTTGCACATAGAAACTTCAAATAAAAAGTGCATAAAAGTTTCAGTAACAGGCGACAAAGTTTTCACCCGAAAACTAAATGTTTTATGCAAAAATTGCAGCTCTGAATTGCGTACTGGCTAGCCGCCTTTTGATGCTTGGACTATAGCTGTAGCTTTACAAGCACCTGGTTTGTTAAAGTAATTAATTGCCAATGACATTAAAAAAAAAAGAGAATGGAATCGGTGTCGACATACAGAAACTAAAATATGAAGATAAAATTTGAATTATTGGAATCGCTGTGTTCATCCATCTACTCCCCGCACGTTTCTTTAAATCGTCCGCTCATCTCGTTTAGGGTCTTCCCCTACTTCTTTTATTTTCCCAAGGTCTCCAGCCTACAATACGTTTGTTCAATCGATCGTCTTTCTGTCTGATATTATGACCAGCAAATTAAAATTTTAATTTTGCTACCTATCCTCTGACATCCCTTACTTTAGTTTTATTCCTTATCCATTCATTCCTTTTTCTATCTGTTAGCTTTACATGTAACATTTGTCTTTCCATTAAGCTTTGGGTTTTTTTACAATATCCATGTTTGATTTTGTAAGTGTCCAGGTCTGGGATCCAACTATGAGTACAGGAAGGATACGGTGGTTATACACTTTCGTTTTGAGAATTTGAGGTAATTTTTTATATTTTAATATGTAGTTTAATTTATCGAATGCTGCCCAGGCCAATCATACTCGTCTCTTGATTTTAGCCGTTTGATTTTCCTTTTTAGTTTACAGCTGACACCTCTTCTTATGAGGATTGGCTTGATTACTTCATGGATTTTGATTGATGTTGCTTCGCCATATATATTGGCTATTAAGTCTGTGTATCTGTGATAAATTTGGCTATTAATTGAAGTTGCTTTTACTGCCCAGTGCTCAATGCTATCGAAAGCTTTTTCAAAGTTTATAAACGCAATATATAGAATTTTGTATTGGTTGGCTCGTTCTATTAGGATTTTTGTGGTTAATAGGTGGTCAATCAGAATTGAAATAAGATCAGGCATAAATAGTAGCAGCAGTATTTTGACAGTATTACACAAGATCATTAAATTTACACAGGCGGCCTACGAAATTTGGCAACTCATGAGATGTCAGTATTTCCACCTATATCGATACATCTAAATACTGTCCACAGAAAATAAAAAAGTGAAGAACGAAAGTTTGCCCTAAAAACAACAGCAAATACCTTTAAATGCTGGAGAAAATCGAGGAACTACTTAGCTTTGATTTTTAGAAAAGCTGATATTTTTCTAATTAGTAAGTCTTGCAACCAGGTCTGTACCTGTATTTCTTTACACGAAATGTTAGGAAACGGCCGAAATCACTCTCAAAACTGGGACACATGGTAGGAACACCAGAATACTCTTTCTTCTCTGCACAATTATTTTCAGGAAAATTGCTTTAATTGGGATTCCAACTCTCCTACGTGGAACATTTCTCAATTTGAAAAGAATCTTAAGGAAAAACGTCGTGTTGAAATTGCTTATAATGTAACTTTATATTTATATTATTTTTTATTTTTTATACTTTTAGAACCCTTGGACATGGCTTGTAAAGCCGAAACGCGTCGGCTTAAAATTAAGCAAAATTTAATCCAAGCTACGCTTTTTATTTGTCAACCTATCAGAAATTTGTGGAGTGAGGACGTTTCTCCTTAAGATTCATTTCAAACGGTTTTAATTTGCAACTTATTAAATTTTCATGGGCGCACCCAGGGGGGGGCCGGCCCCCCCCCCCCAAGCCTTAGATTTTTAGATTTTTTTACATATTTTCTACATATTTCATGATAAAACACAAAAAATAACTTAAAATTTGACATCATGAGGCTTCGGCCCCCCCCCAAGAGGCCTCGGCCCCCCCAAGACACATTCCTGGGTGCGCCACTGAAATTTTAGATTTCGGTTAGAAAGTATTTCTAACCGTTTAATAAATTTTGTGCAAATCAATTCATGTTTATAAAATAATAATAAAGAAAGTCCCAATTTTTTTACACTATTGACATATTGACCAACCGATGCTTAAAATCACTGAATTTAACCAAACAGCGTTGACATTAAGCTACGAATTAATTATGTCTCCTACCTAGTTTCTAGTTGGCATTGTAAAGCTTCCCTTGTAATTTTTCTTAGTTTACATTAGTGGTAATAATTACATTAACCACTTTAGACAGAGGTGTAAAGCCTTTCTAACGTTAATTAACTTTAGAGTGAGGGTACCTTAACGTAACGTTAGAGCACAGCGGAGAGACATCACGTAGCTATAGCCCAAAATTAAAAATGTACCGCTAAATCCAGCAGAAAACCCTCATGGATTTTATATATATATTTATCGGTTTCCCACCGTTACACGTCTTCCGATACCCAATCTCCACTCGTTTCTGTTTGCCCATAATTCATCATCTTGGCCTCTTATTTTTATTTCACTGTCTATTCCTTCTCTCCAGCTTCTCCTTGGCCGTCCTCGTTTTCTTCGGCCAGTTGGTTTCCATTGTATTATTTGTTTAGGTAGTCTTTCATCATTCATTCTTTGTACATGTCCGTACCACGCCAGTTGTTTTGTTCTTATGTCATCCACTAAAGTACGTTCACCCACTGTCATAATTTCTCTTATTCTTTGATTTGTAACTCTTTCTCTTTTTGATTTCCCTGCTGCTCTTCTCCAATAGTCCATCTCCGTAGCGGAAAGCATTTTTTCTGTTCTATCCTTGATTGGCCATATTTCTGAGCCGTATGTAATAATACTTTTTACAATGGTGTTATATATAAGCTTTTTGTTATGTTTTGATATACTTTGGTCCCAAATGATTCCATTTAATAAAGTTATTGCTTTTCTTCCTTGTACGTTTCGATCTTTTATAGCTTTGTCTAGTGTTCCGTCAGCTGTAATTTTTAGACCTAAGTATTTATAGTCATCAAAGAACTGAATTCGCTACCCGGTATTTAAGATTAGATCCTGTTTCGTTCCACTGATACACATATACTCTGTCTTATTGGGATTAACCTCTAGTCCCCACTTATTGTACTCTTCTATTAGTTTTCGTGTCATATATTCGAGGTCGTCATAATCCTGAGTCACTACTATCTGATCATCGGCGAAACATAAAGTATACAAGGTGGTTTCGTCCAACGGATTTCCCATGTTTTGGCATTTTCTCTTCCATACGTTAAGGACTTGTTCCAAGTATATCTGGAAGAGCGTAGGCGAGATACAGCAACCTTGCTTAAGACCTTTATTTACTTGGTTAGTTTTGCTTTTATTTTAACTTTTGCCTTACTATTGCGGCATCACTCTTTGATGGCATTAATTAGTTGTAAGCTTATGTTTGTGTTTTCCAACGCTTTCCAAAGTAGATTTAGTGGTATACTATCATATGCCTTCTGCAAATCGACGTAAAGCAGATGCAGCCCTTGTCCGTATGCCATTTTCTTTTCAATAACTAGGGTTATACAAAAGAGATGATCTGAAGTCGATCTACCCACCCTGAAACCTGCTTGTTCTTCTGCCATGCTCTCCACTTTATTTCTTATTATTTTACCGTATATTCTGCTTAGCGTACTAGTCACATATATACCTCTATAATTGTTACATATATCTTTCCTTCCTTTTTTGTGTATTGTGGATATATATGACGTTTTCCACTCAGTTCGTACTACAGTTCCATTTAAATATTTTTGGAAAAGATTCCGTAATCTCCAAAACAGTTCGTTAGTGCCATATTTATTGGATGGATTTTAATTTTATAATTCCAATTTCACTGTTAAATGTTCGTGGTGACTTTACGAAGTTACCCCCGCAAGTGGCGGCTATCTACCAAAATAGAAGAGAACAACAGTATGCGAAATAAAAGAGAAAATCGATCACTTCACTTCAACAATACATTTTCTTTTAGGTCAGATTTTTTTTAAATAACTAAAATCTTTTTTGTCAGTATTTGGTTTAAAACTCCGCTTATTGACGCCGAGGTCTTGAAAGCGGAAAACACGCAAAAAGTGTTAATCTGACTGAATGATGTGATAGAATCTCTCTTTTAATCGATCCTTTTATTGATCGATAAATCATTTAATTACTCAACTGCTGTTGTTTGAGTTTCTGTCGTAGACTTGCAAGATTAAACCATTTTTTTTTCTTACAACAAACTTAAGATTAGACACAAAGCTATCTACTTAATTTTGTAATAGTGTCACATTAACCAAGCAGTGTTCTAAGGAGTCCTATATGGACAAAACAGTTAATGGTCAACGCTGATTAGGTGACCATTAGATATGGGGCCCCTGTGAGGATCAGATTTAGAGCTACTCACGGAAAAATACGAGAAAATTATAACCTTTTTTAACCCCCTTAGCCACAAAAATTTGTTTGACTTTTAATTGACGGGTACCAACTAAAAAGCTTACGTTTGATAAAAAATTGTGTGTGCTTAAGACCACACGGCAGAAGTGTAAACTTTAACACGGCGAAATTAATAATACTGGCCCATAACATATTCTGCAAAGCGGACCGAACCGAACTATTCTGTGTACTGGCCTTCATCTACATCATCATATCGCTCGCTCAATGTTTCTCACAGATAGTCGACTCGAGCCGATTGCACCCGAATGAGCGTTACATAGCCGAGCCTGATTGCTCAGTTCAATTCGCTACCCACAAAAACTGCTAAACGCGCGTAAAGAAGTTTACACTTCAAAAATTATATTTAGATTAATCTAGTATTAGCCCTCAACACTGGTTTGAAGCAAAAACAAAATTATTAATACACAAATACAAATAAAAAATTTAAAAAATGACACTTTATACTGGCAATTCTTTACTACGTTCTGGCAATACATTTTATCTTAAACGCTTCCGTCGCTAGAGGGAGACTCGCAGCGGTGATGACAATTAAGGCTGCCATTAAGATGACGACAAAGTTCTAGTGTCGAGCTTCGTTACAATGCCATTACCGTTACCGTAACCACAATGGCACTTTTTCCTAGTTCAGTCATTTTGGCACAAAGAATAAAAAAAGATCAAGCCCTTAAACCTGAGAGTTTTGATAATCCTGTTTGTATACCTACATTGTTTACAGGAATTTTCGTAACGGCAATTTTGGTTGAACAAAATACAAAATAATTTCTTAGAAGTACAAAATTTATAGTATAGTATAGAGTATAAACAGATAAAATAAAAGTTCAGGGAAAAAAAAGAAAGCCACAGAAGCATTTGTATGATTGTTTGTTGCTATATAATTTTACTGAACTGTCGCAGATAAAGTGTTAATATCTGGGTTTGAAAAAACATAATAAGGTACTCAATCAAGCAAATTTTTCGCTATTTGGTATTTTGGTTTATATTACAGATTAGGTTAGTTAAGATTGGTTTATATGTTAGGTAAATCGGTTAATGATATTTTATCGCGATGTAACAATAACATTTTTGAGTGTGTACTATTGTAGATATTTTAAATTTATATTATTAAAGATCCTCCTACAGTTCTCAAACATCCATATTTTTGCAAATTGTTTTTATTGTTTGGATCTATATTATACAATATTAATAAAAAATATTGAACTGAACGCTGTCCATGTGCTTTATGCGATGTTGATGGATATGATATTTGCTTGTTTCTTGTATTTTTAGGATTATTTTTGACTTGAAATTCTACTTTATGCTTATTAATGTTTTCTTAAACTTGTAAATAAGTTTTTGTAGAACATTCAGGCACTTGATATGGTTCTCTGTACCTTTTCCCCATCCAAGAATGCTATATCTTAAATGACTCTGAGAGAGAGAAACAACATGGTTTTCAGTTCTTTAACGGAAATAAAGTCTTTAAGGTAGATAAACTTTTGATAGAACTCTTAATTACTTCCAAGGTATTTAAAATTTTTGGTTTCGGGAATTTCATTCGCACCTTGCGTTGAAGTCTCAAGAGTAGGCAGATTGCTTTGACAGGATGAGAATAGCACGTATTGCGTTTTGTCTAGATTTAGAGTGAGTTTGTTGAAACTAAACCAATTGCTTAGGAATAAAATATCTTTCTCTATTATTCGGTTTAGCTCTTGCCATGTCTCAGCGAATGCGTGTGTTCTTTGTCTTTAGATTAAGCATATCATTGATATATATGGTAAACAACAAAGGACCAAGTGCTGTTCCTTGGGGAACTCCAAATGTAACTTCCTGTTTATCGCTATTAACTCCATCTATGTCAACCATTTGCTGCCGTGTAGATAGATGACTCTTTAAAAGGTTTAAAATGTATCCTCTCAATTCACAACTATCCAGTTTTTGAAGGAGTGTTTCATGACAGATGGTTCCAAAAGCTTTCGAAAGATCCACAAAAAGACACGTACATAAAAATGTATAGCAGCCTGTGTAGATCTGAAAATTTTTATAATCCCAGTTTTTTTTGGGTTTTGGATTAGTTTGGAAAATATTGAGATTGATCGAAAGTTAATGATGTTTTATTTATCTCCGTTTTTGTACAAGGGTTCGAGTATTCCTATTTTTAGACATTGTGAAAATGCCTTAGTTTGAAAATATTTTTTTATTAAATATATATAATAGAGTTAAAGAATGGGGGTCAAATGTCAAGAAATTTTTACAATAGATTGTGTGACAATTGATAAAATTTGTTAAGGAAAAAAATTACAGCGCAAATGTGTTCAAATCTTATTACTCTTAGATGCGGGCTAGTGGTTGGCATTATTCCACACGTATACTTATTATTTGTGTAAGCTGAGGTGCACTTTAATTGACAGATTGGTCTTTTACTTAGCGATTTTACAAATTGACTCCTTCTCACTATTGGTTTTAGAAAAATTAAAATAAAACACATTAAATCCTCCAAGATTGTTTCTGTATGTCTTAAAAGCAAAGAGGAAATTCTCGACGAGAATTAAAATCGTGTTACAACCTGCCATAACACGAACGACATGGCTCAAAAACGCCCAATTTTCGACGTCGTTGTCAAAAACATCTAACCTTTAAAAATCTTTAAGGTTGCGGGAAGTTGTCAAAAATATGAGATATGGACTATGGTAGAAGGGACAAACTGAAGTTGAAGCATGGAAAATAAATTGAGTAAACTCAATTGCATCGATCGATGAGCAGTTTATAGTTCATGATTTCGCATATTAATATCTAACCATTTTTCTTCAAATAGAAAAGAAAAATAAAGCAAATTAAAACTGTCAGGTACCAGATTGTTTCTCAAATAAAATGTCTTTAGAGCAGAGAGCAAAACCGCGTCGAAAATAAAAATCGTGTTACAACCTGCCATAACACGAACGCCATGGCTCAAAAAGCCCAATTTCCGACCTTGTCGTCGAAAGCACCTAAACTCTAAAGAGCTTCAAGGTGTGATTTTTCGAATTTTTTCTTCGGGGTCCTGTCGCGTTTCGAGATATAAATATAATCCCACACCACGATGTAATGGGTGCACAGAATTAGTAAAAAACAGAAGTTAAGGGCTTCTCCCAACCGCTGTAGATGCTCAGATGATTTTGATATTCAAACAATCTAAATCGGGTTAAAGCAAAACTTGGATCAAACAGGAGCACACAAGCAAGCTGCTGTTTTGAATTAATTCGAATTTCCAATCATTTGCAGTATACATATAGGGTGTTATTAAATAACATGCTTAGATTTAAGCAGGCAACTCTTGGGTCCATTCACAGAACAAAGCTTTATGTAAACATATTATGTCCTAGACGTACTAACTTTTTAAAAATTTTCCAAAAAATTTATTTTTTATCAAAATTTAAGCGCGGACTAAAACCGCGTGTATAGTATTGCGCAAATTAAAATGGCGTAAGGTAGTTATCGCACAAAGCTAAAACCGCGCTGTCTAACTTAGCATTGTTTAAAACCGCGCATGATAAAACCGCGCATGACAAAAACTGCGCATAACAAAAGCTCCGCAAAAAATGGTTAGTCTTTAGGCTTATTTGGTTTGGTTTAGTTTGGCATTATTATTCATTGGTATTTGACAATTCTGAGTTTGTCTAATTATGAGAATGGTCAGTTCTGCAATAGTGGGAAAGAGCTGTAATGGACAGGACGTAAATGGAAGGAATAACGAGTCCGTGGTGAATACTGGAAAGACTTCGTGGATTTTAGTTCTGGACGTAAGTTTTTTTATTATTTAGTTAAGATATTTCTGGTGTTAATTCGGGTTGGAAAGGTCATATAAACAAAATATAGTAACGTTGGTCTTTGTTTCAAGGGCTATTAAGTATCTCTAGGGTGGCGGTGAAAAATCAAAATACAAAATCTCGAATACAAAAATCTCCAATACATTTGCTTAAAACACAAAAGATTGAAAACAAGAAAAACTCGAAAAACAAAGGTCAAACGACAAATTGTCAAAAAACAAAACCTCAAACGACAAAATCTCGTAAAACAATAGCTCGGGTTAGTTTTTTTTTGTATACTAACCGCTAAACAACTGACCCGGTTAGGTTAGTTTACATTTATATAACCTATCCTGCTCTGCTCAGGAGAGTTTTTTTTTGTTATGTTTACCTAACTGGGCCAGATTAGAGTATGTACGTATGTACGTATTCGAAAGTGGTGGCAGGCCCTACTGAGGGGGCGGTTCCTGAGCCCCCCCCCCCTGGGTGCGCCCATGTAAGAGCCATCCAAAAGGACCAGATAAAAAAATTTGCCGGTCTGGGGTTCCAAAGGACCCTGAGGACCCGTGCACTTAAGCATTCCAAAATGCCGGCCTAAGTTTTCGAAAAATGTCACAAAAATATATTTTAGCTTTGTTAAGGTACTTATTTCTGGGCCTAAAATAGTAGACGGTATATTGATAAGTCCAGTAAAAATACGTTTTTGGAGATCTTCCATTTTCAAGGGCAGCAAGAACCAAAATATGTTTTTTTTTGCTATATCATCAGTCACCGAAGTTCACAGTTGGACCACAAAGTGTCAAGTAAAATTAAATGAAACCAAATCAATTCATGTTGATTTTACAAATAAAAATATAAATCATATACAAATAACAATTAACAACATTCCCGTTCCATATTCAAATCAGGCAAAATATTTCGGTATGACACTTGCTGCCAAATTGCGCTGGAAAGCACATGTTAAGAAAAAAAAGAAGAACTTAAGATAAGGTATAAAAAAATGAACTGGCTAATTGGAAGGAAGTCCAATTTAACAACTCATAATAACTTACTACTTTATAGACAAATACTGAAACCAGTATGGACATATGGTATTTAACTATGGGGTTGTTCTAAAGAGAGTACCATTCTAGTTTTACAGAGATTTCAAAATAAAGTATTAAGAAACAATGTGAATGCACCTTGGTACGTTCGAAATAGTGACCTTCATCGGGAACTAAAAATCGAAACTTTAGCAGAGATAAAAAAGTACGCAAAAAGCCATGAGCATAGATTTCATCTACATGTGAATGTTTGTTTAGCTTCTAGACAATACTATGCTAGTTCGAAGACTAAAAAGAGTGGAGCCGTTTGAGCTAGTAAACTAAGTGAATTACATAAAACAAAATAATGCTATAATAAATACAACACAATTGTGAGTTAAAGAAGAAACAAAGCGGGGAGAACTGTTGAGTTTAAATCTAACTTTTCTAGTATATTAAGTTAAAACAAAATTGCTAATTAGTCTTATTGACGAGATTGTAATACAATAAACAGTGCGTTTGATAAAAAAATATCTAATAGTCTCAGCTTTAAAATGTAACAAGGGAAATAAATTCGCCATTGCTAAAATTAAATAATTTTTCATAAAATGTTAAATTAAACTGCGCTTCATCCATTACATATTTCTTTTATTACAATTAAAAAATATAATTTATGTTGGATGAGAGGGTTCAAGCTGCCCTGGTTTTCCCGGATCCGTCACTGAATCCTCTCAACTTAACCACAACAAACAAACAATCAATATCTCTTTTGTCTTCAATCAAAATACCTTCTGTGATCGACAGATCCACACACAGACGAACGGACATTCGGACGGACACACTTAAAATTGCGGCTTCCGTCCATGACGGTGATAATAACTTTTCGAGGAGCGATATTCCAACCGCAGTATAGAATCAGTATTTCAAAAGGTACTGCAACAACAGTTTTTGTCCAGTAAAAGATATCTTAGAGATATTTATATCGTATATATATCTGAGTATCGTACGACCTTTATAACATACCATTAGGGTAATAGCTATGGTGACCATGAAGATTCTGCTAAGAAAGAGGAAACTTAATTTAGCAGGTATTTAGATTAAAATAGAAACATAAGGGTGTACGCCGATCTCAGCAAAATGCGACGGTCCGTGAAGTAAAAGTTAAAGAAGAGGGGAAATTCCAGAGGAGAAATTATAGGAACGTAGACAAGAGCTGACTAGGGATATCAGGAGAGATCCAACGAGGTCGCGTTGCGCGATCGAGATTGTCTTTTCTTTTAAATCTGCGAAGCGAGAAGGAGGTAAAAATTGCGTTTTTATAAACTTTGCTAATTTCTTTCTCGGGCATTTTACCGGTGTTAAAACTGCATGGTCTGATTGAGCTCTGACGAAATGCTTTTCTTCCTTGTCATCTCGCCATGGACTTAGTTTCCTTAGTTCGCTGTCGTTTCACTCAAAGAATAAAAAATAGCTTTCACCTATTTTTTCATTCTGTTTCATTTACCTTTGGTTTTTGAGATATTGAAAAGAAACTCAAAATTCAATTTTAAAGCAATTACTTTCACCCAACATGGACTATTCCTTTAATTTCAATATTTTTAAATTGGTAAGGTGTTAGATCCGTTATACTCCATTTATGTACTTTAATACAGGATTAATAGTGATAAGGGACACAAGTGACAAGGTGTAAAATTGACAAAAAATGTTACACACTTTTTGTGTTTATAGTAGTTTAAAAGGTTCGATTTGGGCAAAAATGAAATAACATGCTAAAAATTTTGTGTAATTCCATACACAAAACGAAAATTTTCCAAACTTCTATTTTAAACTTCTAATTCTCCTCTCACGAAATTTTTTCAAGGGTGCTAAAACCCACCAGGGGTTGTAACGCCACTTGAATATGAAGAAGAAGTAGTAGCAGTTATTGTACAGCAGAATATAAACCATTCGCCAAAAGCTTTACACAGTAGCATGCCTCTGAAATTAATTCCGCCATTTCACAGACCAAAACCTTAACGACAGCACCCTCTTTCCGATGTAGTTATGTACTAGCCGGAATATATAACAGACCCATCTACCCACTGATGTTGTAGGCTGCGTTCGTTGGATTTATCTATCTTATACAGTTATTCGATCAACGATAGTAGGGACTTATTGGAATAAAACCTGACTTTATTTTAGAGTCGACTTTATTTTGACACAGTTACGCAGAAAACTAACAGCTGACCTCTCAAATATGACATACCAAAGCCAAATTTAATAATAGAGACGCTAGCTTTCATTTAATAAAGACCGACATTAATAAATCCGGTTTTTAAATACACAAAAGCCGAATTTTGGAAGAGAGCAGCTGCTTTTTATATGTAAATCTGTCACCATATGGTCGATTTTAAAATAAGGTTAGGTTTTATTCCAATAAGTGTCTAGTGTCAAAAACGGAGCGGTAAAAAAAGCCAATGGACTTAGTGTGCGTTTTTTGTACCATAGCTTTAAACCTGTAAACATAAGTGGCAAAAAAGGCTCCTGCGATAGTACCACAGGCTAAACTCGAATTTTGTTAAATTTGTGAGTGAGGTTACTAGATTTTCCATACTATTCCCTCTCCAAATCCAAGCCGGCCGGCCATTCGTGCTACAGTGCGGTTTCATTGTCGATTTTAATTAAATCACGGTCGACCGTGCCGCAATCAGATTTATATCATCGACTCTCACTTGTTTCTGCTAATCTCCACTTGAAAAGCCATTCTCCACAAGGGCTTAAATCAAAGACGTTGGTTAAAATTATATTATAAACTGGGGTGCTGTTTGCTTAGCTAATTTTGACAAAGAACCTCACACGAAATTCATGGGAGCATGGATCTCTATCGAATTTAATAAAATTTTTGTTTGTTAAAAAAGTGATTTGGGGTGTGACATCTCGTTGAGATATCATGCTATTTTGCTTAACCAAGGCCAACAAAAAATACAGGCCACGACCCTGAAAAAATCAGCTGTTATGGTGGGCTGAATTCTACATTGGGTCTTATGGGAGGTTTATTTATGATATTTTCAAAATTGCACTACAGATTTTCGCAAAATTTCAGTAAAATAGTCCCAGACACTATTCCGATATTCCACCAAACTTTTGTAGGATGATTAAAAGGTTAAAATCTTCACGATTGAGCATTCCTTCTTTTGAATTTAAATTTTCCGCCATCTACCGCACGCTAACTGTTATATTTGACATGTATTTGACTTTGACATCTGTGTTTGTGATGGCATTTGTTTATTTGTTTGTATTGTAAAACTTTTTTGATTTTTTAATGATTTTTTACAATAAGGTTCATTTAGAATCCAAAAATACCAGTGTTAATCTTTTTAAAACAAAATTACACTAAAAAAAAACAATTTTTTGATGTTGGAATTTTAAAAACACGTAAATTACTATATCAAGTTTTAAAAATCTGCCGAATATAAACAAATAGATGTAGGTGAGCCGATTACTTTCCAAGCAGAAATGAACACATTCATTCGCTTCTGCTTTAAATTTAACATTTGTGTGAGCTAATGAAGCGGCTCTAAAAATTAAGGCTTATCATACAATTTAAAAAAATTATTCTACAATAAAATAGTAAAAACAATCTCAAAACCGGCTTTATTTTAAAATAAATCAAATATTCAGGAACCGTCATTCCAACTTCAATATTTTAAAGACAATCAGCTGTGTCGTGACATGCCCAACAAAAAGAAAATCAGAAGTTCTCGGGGGTCTGACTTTTAAATTGGATCTTATGGGAGGTCAGACGTTTTTTTATGATATTTTCAAAATGGCACTACAAGTTTCAGTGAAATGTTCTCAGACACTATCCCGATATTCCACCAAACTTTAGTAAGGATGCAAGATGATTAAAAGATTAAAATCTTCAAGATTTAGCATGCCAACTGTTATATTTGACATGTATTTGACTTTGTTATCTGTGATTGTCACATTCGCTTCTACTTTAAATTTAATTTTTGTGGGAGCTAATGAAGCGGCTCTGAAAAATTAAGGATTACTATACATTTTAAAAAAATCGTTTTGCAAGAATATAGTAAAAACAATCTTTAAACCGGCTTTATTTTAAAAACTCAAATATTCATGAACCGTCATTGCAACTTCAATATTTTAAAGACAGCTGTGTCGTGACGTGACCATCAAAAAGAAAATCAGTCCCCGATGTGATGTCAACAAAGTGGATAATCGTGGCCCGTCCGTTTTGATAGCCCTGGCTTAACCAGTATGTTTTTTTCGTTGGCAGTTAATATATCAAAAACTAGACATAGAAACTCAATAAAAATTGCACATTTTTTTAATAGTGTCTTATGGCGGTAGTTCACTTGGCGTAGCGTATTCTTATATTTGCTTTATTTGTAAAAAACACGTTTCCGTTGACTTGTCTGTTTTTAATCAACATCAGAGGCGTCAAATTAACCAAATATTTGCGTTTACCATCCACTCTTGGTTTTCTCATTTAGCAAATCTACCGTGCAGCGGCTTTGTTCAATATGTATATATTGCTTTTATAGTTAAAGGGGATTTTTGTTGGCAAAAAGGACTGCCCAACTGCAAACGAATATGGCCATTTTGTTTACTAGTTTGCGAATAAGCAAACATATGTTTAAGTTTTTTGTTAATTCCGTTTTTGTGTGTGGATGGCATGTTTGGAATATTTGCAAATACACCAAATATTTAGCTAATAGTCCAGTCATATTAGAAATTCACCTGGAGAAGAATAGGTGATAGCTGTGTTCAAAAAATCAGTTTTTTGCGATTTTCTCGAAGACTAATTACTTTTTCAAAAAAAGTCAAGAGAGAAAATACGCAAAATCATCATATAAGATAAAATTAAGAAAAAACCTAACCTAATATCTTATAAATATTTTTTTTTTATTTAATTTTTCTCCACTATTTAGGTACCTTGTTTTAAAATGTTGATACCCTATAATATATGATCCTTGATCCTCACTTACTAAAATTATTATTTTTAAAAGTTAAACAACTTTAAGTAAAGGTTAGAAAAATGGTTGATACCAGCCGGATCACCAATGGGATTTAGAAAATATAATTTTTATACAATTAGGAACTGTGCGAGAAAAATAGCGTAATAATAAAAATATTCAACTTCTGGTTTAAAACAGTGTTAAAAAATGCGCAAATGCGCACAATTTATTTTCTTTGAAATTCCACCTTAACAGATATTAAAGTAATTTTTATAAAATTTTAGAACAAATAGTGTTTGACTAAACTTAAATGTAACAAAGGGATCAGTGAGATGTTTGGCAGCAACGCGTGGGTTTAAATAAGCATTATTAAACAGTTTTCTAACAGTTTTTAAAACCTGTTGTATTTTGGAGTTTTCCAGATGAGTTTATTCAATTGTAAGTAGACATTAAAAAAGTTAGCGACCCTATATTGATAAATTATTTTTGTAGACAATTTAGAAACTAAAGCTTTAAGTATATATATATATATATATATATATATATATACACTTGAGGAAAAAACATGATACAACGATTATTCGGTAAAACTTTATGTACCTATGTTTATAATTTTAAACCCTTAATTTATTTTGTTCAAACCCCTTTGCCCCATTAAAGTTTAGTGAAACACAATTTTTGCTATCAATAGCAGGTTGGCTAAAATTTCAAATATATTAAAATTATGCACATTTGCGCATATTTTAAAGCTGTTTCTGCGCAGAGGTTGCACTTTTTTATATACGCTTTTTTTTCTCGTCCAGTGCTTAATTATATAAAAATATTTTTTTCCAAGTCCCATTGACGGTCCGGCTATTATTGACCATTGGCCTAACTCTTACTTAAAGTTCTTTAACATTAAAGAAACCAAAACTAAATTTAAGTACATGGTGTTTTGTATAAGTGGGGATCAGGCTTAATATTATATAGTATTAACATTTTAAAACAAGTTAACTACAAGGTAGGAAAAAATAAAATAAATTTAAAAATATATTTTTTTAAAAGTTAAGTTAGGTTTTTTTCTCAATTGTACATTATATACCGAATTTGGGTATTTTTTTCTTTTTTCACTTTTTTTAAAAAAGTTCTTGGTTTTCGAGAAAATCGCAAAAACTGATTTTTAGGAACTTTGGGGCCTTATATCTAGCGAAGCTCAAAGGGGGTTTTAGCGGAGAATATGTACGAATATGTCTCAGATGCTAAGGAATAATTATACAAAAATCCATCTTGCACCTATTTTTTTCCAAGTTTCAGGGCTTTTTTACCTAATATGACTGAGCTATAAATATAGTGAAGAATAGTCATAAGAATAACATACTAAAATTTTAAAATTTTATTAAATTCGGGTAAGGTCTATGGTCCCATGTATTTCGTGCAAGGTTCAGCATAAACATTCATTTTCCATCCAAATAAAAAATTGTCTGGCAAAAACGTTAAACTAAAATGGCAAATACTACAAATTCAACAAGATGTCCGGCTTATCTTACAGCAACTATGAGACATTTAGCTTCAGACATGTCAATAAAACAAACTCTAATAAATGATTTAAAACATTTACCTTATATTTCGAAATTTTGAGCTTTTGGTATTGTTCCTTCGATACTTCAATATAGGTCTCAAAGCGCATCTTTCACCAATTGGATTTATCCGGTCAATGCGTTTCTCATATACCAAGCAGATTCCTAGTTTTTAATTTTTGATTTATAAAAAAAATTAAGAGCCACAGTGATTTTATAAGTCGGTTATGAAAATTTGCAATTTGTCGTAACTTTTATTTCTAAGCTCTTCTTAATAACCTTTTCCGATATCTTTTAAAACAAAGGTACTAAACACCTTTTCTCATATCAGCCTACTAAACAATCCTGTATATTAATCAATTTAGCAAATTTTTTTAACATCTTAGTTTGAAACCAAGCAGAAGCGATTCCCAGAAAATCAGAATCTAAATCAAAATTATTTAGTCATCTATGGACGATTAGAGGAAGGAAAAAGAAATCCGGGAGGACAAGAGAAAAGATACAAGGACGTTCTCAAGAGCAAAATGATAAAATTCACGATAGACACCAATAACTTGGAGACTGTGGCAAATGGTAAAGCTGCCAGGTCCAAAAAGGATCACAAAGATTTGTTTGAACAGGAGCGACACAGGCTGGTGATGCAGAAGAGAGACCCCAGAAAGGAACGAGAAAAGAGAGAGAAAGGGTCAAGCTATCGCAGGAGACTAAGTGTGTCAGGAGTGCGGAAGATGTAGGTGAAACGAAGCACCTTCTTCAGGTTAGAGGAAAGGAACATCAAAAAAGTACCCAATTAGGGGATATTGAAAAATTTAGTCTAGCGGATTATGCCTGGTCCAATTGTCACAGGATTCAATGGTCTGAAGCTAAAGTTTTGCATAAGGAGTTGCTGCATTTATAATGCAGAACAACGAAGTTTTCAGTCAACCAAGCAAGGACATACATATGGAAACCACCCTTTATGGAAAACAGGCGTATTAGGATTAAAAAGGAGGGGGGGCCGTCACAGCTGACTGCACGCCAAGTAGTATAAGTAGTAGCTTGTAGACTGGTTTAGTTTACACTTAAAAATGGTTAGAGATACTTACTAATTGAAACGTCCTGTTTAAAATAAATAAAGACAATGGGAATCCGTAATTGTCTTTCTAGTTATTTAAGTATATGCAAAACTGCAGAAGGTATCCAAATACGATTGTTTTACCGTAACGATTTTATTTTGCAAAATTTCGGATCTATCCAAGGCAAACGTGATCGTATCGCAGCTAGCGAAACTTTCCTTTGTCCATGGAAGGCGCGACTATAAAGATAATGGAAAAGGGGAGAAATTATGTGACGTGAAATGGCGAAGTTTCAAATGGAAATTTTTTATTTATTTGTATTTCTGGAAACATATAAGAATATTTTTACGAAGAAGTTAGAAAAACTATCAAAATTTATAAATGTAGCAATTTTAAATTGTAGAAAAGTTTAAAATTTTTTTTACTGCGATTGTACTATAACATAATTTGCTAGTAAAATACTCTTAGCACTATTGTGAAGTAAAGCAAAGAATAAAAAACAATTTTTATTCGGTAACAGTTTGAGAAAGATTTCAAATCAATTATATAGAGTAAGTAATCCAGGGAAAACCATTGTTGTTGTCACTGTTGCCAGGTCTTATAATTCTCTCTAATAAATCTTATACTATAATTTATGTTTAATAATTTCTAAGACCTTGTTGGAAACATACAAGCTGTTTCACGAACATCTAAACAGAGGCCTTTTTGGATATTTGGAGTTCGAATTTGGAGAAATGCTCAGATACGTCGATTTTGTTTGCGAGGGGGACACTTTTTGGCTATCTTCAAACGATCCCCTTTGAGGGGTATACTTAACCCCTATACTTTGAAAAGGGAAAGTGGTTCTAGTGATACCTTGTTTTGAAGGCCTTTTGAATGTCCTTACAACCATGTAAAAATTTTAAAAATTTATCCATTAGTGTTTGAGATAATTGCCTTCAAATTTTCAAATTTAACATGGACTGATAAAATAAAAATTTAATTAGAATTTTATATTTTCCGGATTACATGTTAAATTTGAAAATTTGAAAGCAAATATCTCAAAAACTAATCGACGGATTTTCAAAATTTGTACACAGTTGTAAAGAGCTTCAAAACAAGGTATCACTAGACCCTTCCCTATTCAAAATATTGGGATAAAGTATACCTCTTAAAGGGGGTTCGTGCTACAAAAATTTCAAGATAGCCAAAACGTGTCCTTGCAAACAAAATCGACGTGTCCGAGCGTTTCTCCATATTCGCACTCTAAATACCCAAAAGGGCTCTATTTCGATGTTCGTGAAACAACCTGTATATATTTAATGTTATAAAATATTATTTAAAAATCACAAAATGACACCTAGAACAAAAACAACCAATCAATAACCATGTGAAATTCATTTTCAAATTGTATTCGAAGTCAAAGTTTTTTAGATACTTACTTTTTTTAATTTCTAAAAGCATCTTTGTAAAAACACTTGACCGAACCAAACCAATAGAAGAAGTAATCTAAACTGT
Source organism: Aspidapion aeneum (assembly GCA_963576565.1). NCBI lineage: Eukaryota > Metazoa > Arthropoda > Insecta > Coleoptera > Brentidae > Aspidapion > Aspidapion aeneum. Next base: position 28,778,661 of record OY755045.1, read on the forward strand.
GTGATTCAAACATTTATCATAAAAGTGTCCCGTCCATAATTTTTTTAAATATCGATGCATTGAGGGCTTAAAGAAAACCGCCTGGGAAAAAACCGCGAAAAAAGTTAGATGGTGGAAGAGGCTCATTTGTCAAATGGGGATTTTTTTTGAGTCTCAAGGAAAGGCTGTATCCTCACGTCGCATCGTGGATATAAACTTAGCGTAAAGACGTAACATGGGCGCAACTAGGCTTTTGTTTTGGAGGGCGAAGGTAAAATGCTAAAGGGGCAATATTTTTCTCAAATAAAAATAAAATTAGCTAGCATTTTTTTTTACTTGATATAATAATAATAAAATTAATTTCAAAAAAATTAAGACAACATTTAGATGTCAGTTTGATGAATGTGATATTTGAATGATATTTGTCATGCCATTAATATGGTAACAATTAATAAAAAGCGTCTCAATATTTTTGAAATAAAACTTTCAAAAGTTTACCAAAGAAGTTTACAAATCTAAAGGTTCACTCTTTAATTCATCCTGCTTAGCTTTAACCGTATATGATAATTTTGTTTTCGTATATTAATACATCTTTTATTCATTTTATTTAAGTTACAAGCGCAAATGACTTTTAGTCTTTGAACTACATCAGTATTGTTAAGTTGCTCAATCGCTTGAACATATTTACATGTCGATGGAGTCTATATTGATTACTATTTGCGTACCTTTCTCCTTTATTTCTTTTTTCTCTTGAAATATTTATATACCTGTACTCGCTGTACTGTATTATTATTGTTTTTTAATATTAAATAGTTGAAAAAGAGAGAACATTTTTAGAATCTGCATCGATTACAGGATACTCAATATTGAAACTAAGAAATTTAGTAACCGTCTACCCGTCGTAGGGGAATTTTTTTGCAAGGTTGCTAAATTTACCGAATTTAAATCGACGGTCAAACGTGTCTTTAATTTTATTTAATAAACAAAAAATTAATAAAAACGCACCATTATGCGTATGAATATTTTAATTTTTAACGGTTTTTTGCTCTTTTGCGTGGCAGGGTTTTCTAGGTGAAGTAAATGAATAAAAACTAAAAGTCTTCTCTTGTATGCAATGTCGTTGCTTGCTCGCTTCTTATTTCGGGAAATTCCAGGCTCAAAAATGCTTCTAAAATAAGGCACAAAACTTGAAAATTTGCCTGCGGCATGAAATTAGTCGCATGCTTTACTCTTTACAGAGATTCGGGGACCTTAAATGATATTACCATATTCTTTCAACTTAAGAATATAAATATTTCCAAATAAAGTACCTACTATGAAACTTTCAACGAGACCTAAAACTTAAAACTGGAGCAATGTCAGATAGTCAGACCGTCAGTCAGAATCTATGTTCAGAATTCAGATAAACTCAATCCAAGGTGTGTAAAGGATACTCAATCGACATGTGAATGTAGAAGCGACTGAGCTTTTAAACAATACTGTGCTGGTTTGAAGACTAGTTTGAACAAAACAAAAAACAAAAGCTTTGTTCACGGTCTGTGCAGGGTAAACATTGCACGTATACCTGCAGAACATTTAGTACCCATGCAAACTGCAAAGTTATTAAGAATGGAAATTGAAGTAGTTTAGTTAGTATATCTAAAAAATTATGAGACAACATTTACTGAGAGTTTGACGAATCTGAGGTTTCAATCATAGTGTAGCGATGACCCCAAAAAGGCAGTAAATATTCCTTCAAAGTTATAAATTGCATGTGAAATTTTTGGTTGACGCAATTAAGTCTAAACAATTACACAAATATCAAAATGGGTTCGTGGAAGGTAGCTGCTATGCAAAAGGACGGACGTGGAAGCGGAACAGAGAAGGTGACAGTGGCTTTTTGGGGGGTCGTGGCATTCAGGTTTGGGGGTTCGTAAATTAGGCACCTCAAGTGGCCCAGGCTAGAGAATCTGGAGGGCGACGAATCACCCTTTGTCGCCGAGTCGACAGGGCGGAAATAAGTGTAATTTCTACAAAAACCGCAGTGCCAGTTACACGATTAAAAGCAAGTAAATTAATATTATTATTATTATTGACATGTGTAAATCAGAATCCCAAGTAATTATTATAAGAATTTTTAACCCAAACCAATATCCTGTTTTCTCTGGACAGCGTTTCTCCTCCCTGGATCTTTTACTCTTAACGGAATGATCCCAAATAACCCGGGAACAGTCGCGGCTTGTGCCAACCCTGTTGACACAACCCTGTTGACACAATGGTGCCCTAAAGGCTTGTAAGGCTGCACAGCGTAACAATATTCTTAGTATCAAGATAATCAAACTGCCAACAAAAATTATCGGATTTTTTTTAAGGAGTCGCAGTTACGTAAATATGTCAAAGATAGCCACTACATCATTGTAAGGCACGATGTTTAGAATGTTCTAAAATATTTCTGGGTTCTAAAATGTGCTATTTAAACTGCAAGACAAAATTTTAAAGATTATTTCAAACCAGAAGAAAACATTATTATATCTGTTCCAGTTTATAGTGTCTTAGACATTACTTATTTCATCCAATCTTAGGGTGTTTTTAGCAGCTTGGTATTCTTCATAAGGAGATTTTTTAAAAGGTTAAAAATTTGTAAAGATTAATTTAGAATAATAAACATTAAAGAGGGTATTTAACGTATGATGAAATAACTTTCTTAATAACTAGAAATGAAGAAACTTTGGTTTTTAGTATATATTATATTAGTCAAAGCTAAAATTCCAACAATTTTTTAGACACAAAAGATATCCTAAAACAATTTAAAATATTCTAAATTGTCAAACTTGTTATAATAAAAAATTTCAGTTTTCGGAATATTTACTGAAAACGCAAAATTTTCACAAAGACTCGTTAATATAATTGCCAGAACGGTAGTTTTTAAAATATTTTTTACAGAAAATTTAATTATAAAAAATGCAATATGTATTTTTACTCTTTCATTTTTAATGTTTTTAAGTACAAATTTTTGATTAATTTAAATTTAAAAGCATTGTTAATAAATTCATTAGGCTTCATTTATTTCTATTATATTTTTCTATTTCTAAAATCCGGATATATAAAATATAAAAAAATGTTAACCAATTTATATACTTGTAGCTGAATAAAAATAAATTTCGAAATAAACTTCGACAATTCATCCCAACTAACTAAATTGACAAATCAAAACAAACTTCTTCTATAGATAGAAAGTTCCTCTTGTCGCCTGCAATATTTTATTTAGCTATACTATTTTGTTTTATTTTTGTCAACTTTTCGTTAGGAACGACATATAAGTATGGAAAACTGGAGAATGGGGAGAGTATATTTCCTAACAAGTGCGGAAAGTGACAATTTCCCGCACGCGATTGCAGTTGGGCGACGAACACACAACAGCTTTCCGCCAGCAATCATGCGAGTGAAGAAACTTTTCGCAAGAGTTAGGAGCACTTCTTTCTTGTCTGTTATTAAGGCGATATCATCAGCATATCTTAGGTGGTTCAAGTTTTGTTCGATCACTTTGATTGTTATTTCTTTCCAATCTGTTTTTAAAAACATCTTCTAGGTGGTGGTTGAATAGTTTAGGGGATTTTGTGTCACCCTGACTGATACCTCTTCTTATGCGAATTGGCTTGGTTAAGTCTGTGTATCTGTGATCTATTCGGCTATTAATTAAAGATGCTTTTACTGTCCAGTGCTCAATGCTATCGAAAGCTTTTTCGAAGTTTGTAAACGCAATATATAGTGGAATGTTGTATTCGTTGGCTCGTTCATAAAGGGTTTTTATAGTTAATAGGTGGTCAACTGTACTGAAATCTTTTCTGAAGCCTGCTTATTCTTGCCGAGAACAAGGCTATGTTCTATAACCATTAAATTCATTACAAATTACACATCACTTATAGTTTTTTGTTACTTATATGGCCCGAATATCCATTGAGTTCTAACACAGTAAATAAAATACGTACTTCTGGCTGTCTCGTCTGAAGCAGAGTGAGTATATTTCTAGTTTGGCAACTTTTGAAAAGCTCACTTTTCACTGATTTTCGTCGTCGCGTAAATTGGTAGTGTAAACATATAGAAAATAAATTACGAAAACATAAAAACTGAAATTTAATAAGGGTAGAAATCGTGGAAAGTTATTTTATTTGTTTTTTTGTAGAAACTGGAAAAATATCTCTATCTATCTTTACCACTGTCCTATTGAAGCAGACTAAAATATAAGCCAAATGCGCATGCGCGGAAATAATAAGTTGTACGACCATGAGCTGTGTGTGTTTGCCAATTTATTTGTTTACATTTTGCATAAAATCTTAGGAAAGTCAATAAAACTGTTTAAAATTTCCTAACCATACCTAGTGTTGGATCAAGGCGTGAGCAGAGTGGGGCCAGGGGCACCGAAGTGGCGCCTGAATGTGCCCGAAATCGTAAAGTGGGGCGCCAAATTTTGTCTTTGCATTGATAGCTTTTTTGAAAGAGTCGATGTCAGCAAACATTAAAAAAAACATGCTAGAAATTAAAGTTTCCAAAATTCTATTTTAAATATCGTATCCCCCCCGGAATTTTGCCTTTGCCCACGACGTATTTTACCCCAGATCCGCCACTGATACCTATATACTTGCAATCACATTCGAATTATTAACCATTAAAATGGCTTTATGTATACTTGGGTGTCACATTTGATAAGACAGGAACAAACTGTAAAGAACTGGAAGAAAGAATAGTAAAAGCAAAAAAGGTTATTGGATGTCTTACCAGTATTTTATGAAGCAGAGAGATAAAAAAGTATGTAAAATTTAACATATATGAAACAATGGTGAAAAGTACGCTGTTGTATGGAACACAGACTTATCGCATAATAGAAAAATATAAAACAAAAATGGAAAGTGTCGAAATGGATGCAATAAGAAGATCAATGAGAATATCTAGAACAGACCACATAAGAAATGAGCTCATAAAACAAAGAATGGGAATCGAGCGAGGTATAGCGGATCACATCACTAAAAGACAAGTCATATGGTACGTCCATGTACAACGGATGAACGACGAAAGATTTCCAAAGCAGGTCCTAGAATGGCAACCAATAGGGCGCAGAAAAAGAGGGCGTCCTAAACTAGAATGACAACAGTCAATCCAAAGATCAATGAGTCAAAAAAACATGACAGAAGATGATTGTCAGGATTGAAGGAAGTGGAAAATAGGCGTCGGACAACGTAGAAAAACGTTCTAAACCGACATAGTAGTAGTAAAATGGCTTTAGTAGTTCTCAAGATATATGTGTTTGTTTTAACGATTGTGATCAAAATAATAATAATTAAATTTTTATAAATCTTACCTGTATGCGTCCGTTGGTGCGCTTTAAGATGCGAACTCTTGGTGTAGACTTTTTTGCAGCCCAAAAACTGACATTTGTGTATCCGCCGTTTGCTGTCCGGTGAGTGATCTAACCTACTGTGCTTCGTCGAGCCGTTTGGAGGTGATGGAGGCCCACTGGACGCGCCGTTACTCCTATGGTGGGGGACCTAAGCACAATTAAAAAAAATCCAATTAGTGCTGAACTAGTCCTGACGGTTCAGTGGGCGCGTGTCCACTTTGGGTGGGTTCGAATCTAAGCCTGCCAGTAATAACTCGAACCTACGCTTGTGATTAGGAACTTATTGGAATAAAACCTGACTTTATTTTAGAGTCGGCTTTATTCTGACAGATTTACAAAGAAAACTCACAGCTGGCCTTTCAAAATTGACATACCAATGTCAAATTTCAAAATAAAGTCGCTAACTTTTATTTAATAAAAACACTAACAAAACCGGTTCTTAAAGACACAAAGGCCGAATTTTAAAAGACAGCAGCTGCTTTTTTTATGTAAATCTGTCACAATACTGCCGATTTTAAAATAAGGTCAGGTTTTATTTCAATAACTCCCTAATGAGTCTTTGAAAACCATATAGAGTCGTAACCCGTATATCATGAATTTTTTTATTTTTGGTATTTTTGTGGAACTTGATCCACTTAATTTAAAAATGCATTTTAAATATTTTTAAGTTGATTCTGTTTTTGAAGTGTAAACTTCTTTAGGCGCGTTTAGCAGTTTTTGTGGGTGGTGAATTGAACTGAGCCGTCAGGCTCGGCTATGTAACGCTCATTCGGGTGAAGTCGGCTCGAGTCGACAAACTGTGAGAGGAACATTCAGCGAGCGATATGATAATGCAGATGAACGCCAGTATTATTAATTTCGCCTTGTTGAAGTTTACACTTCTGCCGTGTGGTCTTAAGCACGCACAATTTTTTCTTTATACAAGGGATCAAACATTTAGATGTCAGCTTTTTTCATTAAAAACGATGATTGATTTTAAAAGATTTTTAAGTGTCCAATATTTTCTTTGATGACATATATATTTTAATATTAGCGAAAGTTTCAGTAAAATCTTTTTTTAATTTTTTTTTTCTGAGAGACTGGAAGTGCTCATTACTTTCTTTTTCTACAATAATTGGTTTCCCGGTATATCTGCTATTGAAAATATTCAGTTCAAAAAATATCTTTAATTGCTTTTAAATTTTGTAAAGGGTCGCTCAAACACAGCAAGTTTTGCATAAAAGGCCTATTTAAACAGCGCATGCGCCGAAGGGCCTAATTTAAAAAAAAATCATTTATCAAATAGATGTGCTAAACCTCCTATATTTGTCGCAAAAAAATACGGTAAAGTAATTACTTTACCGCACACTGTGCGAATAGATAAATATTCTTTATTTGTCACATAAAAATTAGTTTTAGTTATGCAAGTTTTTACCCATGCAGGATTTTACAGATTATACTAGAGGAAGCATAGTAGTATCAAAATGCCATTAAGCCGACAATTCATTTGTCGCATTTGGATAGCTTAGTTAGTAAGCTATTGCTATGTACATATTATATAGAGGGTGTTCCTAAAATCTGGAATCACTGGTTTGTCGAGAAAACTGAAAGTTTTTACGAAAAAAGTTTGATACGTCGATTATAATTTAAAAAGTCGAGTTCTAAGCAAACACGAGCATATACACAAGGTATCCTTAAAATGAAAAATAAAATAAATTTGCATAATAATAATTATGGATCAGACAGTATTTTTAGAAAGCTGTAAAATTCCTAGCGTTTTTTCACTCAATTACCTTGTAGTTGTGATGAGGGTATTTTTGGTCAGCACATTTATCACTACAATCGCAGTTTTTGTTATTTATTATAGCGACCCGTGTTCTGTTTAGTAACCATAACAGATGTAGCTTATTGCTTTTTTATAAAAAATCCAGTGCTCAGGACATACATTTTTTGTGGATTTTTGTGACAATTTATTTTTAGGACGCAATATTCAAAAACATTTATAAAAATAATTACCAACAATAATAATAATATAAATTTGAAGCATGATTGGGTTTCGGGTTAGATACACATGTCAATGTAAAAGAACCATAAAAGGTAATAAAATTTGGCGCTAAACCATACACAAATCCATTATCGTTAATAAAAAAAATGGAGTGGCAGGTCTCTAGTAGAGTCCCTCTATGTTGACATATTTGGATGTATTAATATAAAATGTCATTTTATCTCTTTTTTCGTGTAGGTGTTCTTGTTTAGCTCATTAGCTAGATTGTAAAGTAAACTTTAGGATTATCAGCAACGCCACTGACTTGGTTTCTTCAAGCTTTTCAAATAGGAGATAATGGATTACTTAGGTCCAACCAACCGTTAATAAAAACCCAAACTTTGAGGAGACAAATCGGTAGTCACATTCTAAGTTTTGTTGAACTTAAACTAAAACCTCTAAAATAAATAGTCAGTAAAGAAACATAAGATTTGTCTATTTGAAGAACATTTTGTAGTTTGTTATTTTGGTAAGTTTTTATTTTAATATTTTGGGTCTTGTTTGTTTTATAGGTCATAAGATGTCTTGTAACAATTTGTAAATTGCTACAGAGTTTTATTTTGTATTCATTAAAGTTTGTAACATTTTTAAAACTGTTTTATATTTATTTTATACACACAAGAGAACTACAATGGTACTCCCGTTTAAGGGTTCGATTTAAAACAAAATCGCACCCGACAATATATCTAAATATGTCAACATACAGGGACTCTAGTCGCTAGTCAGTTTACTCTGATTATCGATAACCTTAAGTGTTTTGCAAATCCTAAACACCCTGTGTTCTTTTGTAGACGTTTCAAAATAATTCCTACTTACCACAGAAATAAACCTGGTTAACCCTGATGTCCTGACTTTGAAAATGGTGTTCCTGTGCCCTGAGCCTAACCTCAGGCCGCACACGTCTATCTCGCTCGCACTCGAACTACCTGCAATAAATTAGACAAAAATATAAGTATTGGAACAATTGTTCACTAAAGTTTTTCTTGTTCAATCCATCACTCAAAAGTTATGGCGCACTTAGGAAAATCTAAGGGAATGAATGGCCAAAAGACCATACTATCGATTTGGGAAATTTAAGTACTTTCCAACCTTAGTTTAAAGAAAAGGTATCTGGGTATCTTCGGACGCCCTCTTTGTTATAATCGGTTGATTTTTCATAAAGTTTTAATAGTTTGAATTTGGTTACACGCCTTTTATATTTTGCATATAGGAACATAGAGGGCGACTCTGACCGAATATCGTTACTAAAACTTAACCTCAATCTTTACATAACATAAATTCAAAACGTCAGTGCGATACATATAGTTTTATAGCTAAAGTGAATTTTTTAAGTTAACAAATCAGTCGAATAATGGAATTAAAACTTTTAGGCTATAATTTTTTACATTTGAAGAAAATTATATCAAGAAGAATGCCTTGCAGAGTTGTTTTCTGTTTTCGGTAATGAAGCACCACATCAGCCGAGAATTTCTCGTTGATATGAAGAATTCAAGCGTGGACGGATTAGAATTAGCGATCCAAGGCCAGGTGCACCAAAAATGGCTGTCATCCAGGGAAACATCGATGCTGTGCGCATGCTCATCACGGAAGATCGACATGTGACATCGCGAGGTTAAGGCTTCATTGGGGATTTCAAAGACCTCAATTCAAAGAAATTTGCATGAAGAAAATTAGTTTCCCGCTGGATACCGCATCTGTTAACCGAAGAACAGAAAACTCTAAACCGCTTTAAAACAGGAAACTTGAAAAACGTGTACAGCAGGGTTGGATGGAACAGGCGGGCAACTGGGCAAATGCCTGGTGGGCCGGTACAATTTAAGACCTGTTGGGCCGCAGGCCCGGTATACCAATTCCAAATTATTAATATTTATTTTTGTATATTTGGCAAACGAACAAATTAAAACATTAATATTAAAATTAAAAAAATCTCTATGTAGTAACTCCAGGCCTGCGGGACTCGTTTGATTGTTACAGTTACTTTTATATTAAAATAAGTATAATGTATCAAGGAGATAATGTGATAATGGCACTAACTTATTAATACCTTTTTACAATACCAATATTCAGAAGAAAAAATCGGGAGATTAAAAAAATGTAATAAAAATATTGTCCAATTTTTTTCTTATTTGTGTTGCTATGAAATCTCTTTTAACACACTTTGTTGACTATTTTGGTGGGAATTGATCCCCCTGATCTCCCCCTTCGGTACGGCTTTGCCAATATCTCATATCTTAGTTGCGAAAGATCATTTTTGGTGCTAAAATACATAAAAAATCTATCTAAGAAATCGATTAACCGATTGAAAAATCGGTATTGGGTCCAACTAAAATTAAGGAGATCATAGATAAAATTGCAGCATCAAGCTCTGCCGCCGGTAGTTAAAAGGGCGCAAGTGACGAAAGTGTGGTTCGGAAAAAAATGACTTCAAGGTTTTAATTGTTCATAAGGCAGTACTACAGTTACTGCTCCTTTTGTTTTTTTTTAAGTTTTTTCTAAAATTTTATTACATAGGACATGATGGAAAAACTTGCAGCCTTTTAACTAACGGGGGTAGTGCTGTTGTATGTTGAAATTTTGTATGTTTTGATTATTTTTTTGTGACAAAATTAAATATTAATTATGTTAATAGGTACTTAGTTTTTAATATAGGCATACAGAATATAAAACTTTACAAAAATATCTAGAGCAGTATCACAGATATTAATAAAAATGGAGATTTTCTGAAAGTCTTTAAACACCTTGTATCTCACCAGTTAGGATGTTTAGGACATGCATACATATGTTTATATGAAGTTTTTTTATTAGAATTAATTAAGAGAGAAAAATTACGCGAATATGGTTTTTGAATAGGGTGGGGAAATGACAGGAGGGGAGATGGGTGAGAGCAGAGGGACATTAAAAAAGTAAAATCACTATCACACTCAAAAATACTTGTGATCGTGTATTCTACAAAATGTTCCTGTGTGCCACGTATAGGACATATGTTTAAATTAATTTTTTCTTTTCTCAAAATGGACCAAAGAAATACTTCCATTAGCATATTATTCACTCACTAACACACTGTACTACGAGATATCGTAACTAAAAAATTTAAGAGAGTGTAATTATTAGGTAAATAACCCATTTAGAGGTGCAACTGCCGAGCCTTGCAGCATTGAGGGACAGATGGCGCTGAAATAACTTCGTCTGGTACAATATTCAGGGACTACTAGTACGATTTAGTTGCATGCCCGACTTCCGAGGTTCATGCCTATCATACGAATGCCATTAGATTATAGTATATTAGACACGTATTGTAATAAAACCTGACCTTATTTTAAAATCGACCCTATAGTGACAGATTTACATATAAAAAGCAGCTGCTCTCTTTCAAAATTTGGCCTTTGTGTATTTAAAAACCGGATTTATTAGTGTCGGTATTTATTAAATAAAAATTAGCGTCTGTATTATTAAATTTGGCTTTTGTATGTCAATTTTGAGAGGTCAGCTGTTAGTTTTGTGTGTAAATGTGTCAACATAAAGTCGACTCTAAAATAAAGTCAGGTTTTATTCCAATAAGTCCCTATTGTCTCTGAATATTGCGTACTATACGAATTTATTTCAGCGCCATCTGCCTCTAAATGTTGCAAAGCTCGCCGGTTGCACCTCTATATGGGTTATTTACTCAATGGTGTATTCATTTAAATGTTTCTGGATAGCAGATTTTAGAAAGATAGCGACAAATTATATTATAAAACATACTTTTGTAATCTTCAAAAAGACCTCATTAAACACGGACTACACGAACTTAGCTATAGCGGTGAGTTAATTTTTCATTATATATACAAAGTTAAAACGTAGAACTAATTATTAGCTTGTTGACAGTGTTAATTATAAATTCATCCACGAACAATTTAGCTGGCTATTTCAGCTATTTTAGCTGTTTATATAATTTGCTCTATTCTAAATTAATTTGGCGCGTTCAACGTTGTGAGCTTTTAAATGAAAAGTTTTTAACCACGCGTGTTTAATAACCAAGAGCAGTGGAAAAATTAAATTTTAAAAACAAGTTTTTGAAACAGAAAAGTAATTTGTTACCTTTTTAAATTATAATTGAGGCATTCAGTGCAAAAATGGACCAAACCAACAACTACTCTACTGCACAATGCCTATTACTATGTAATCTAAATTTATCTATTTAGACTTCTTCGAGCCATCTTTGGACATAGGCCTTTTATAATATCTCCCTCTTCTCTGTTTGTCGCCGTGTTTCATCCATCTAGTTTCCGCATGTTTCTTCAAATCATCTGCCCATCTCATTTGGGGTCTTCCCCTACTTCTTTTATGTTCCCAAAGTCTCCAGCTTACAATACATATGTTCCATGGATCGTAGTTTACTACTTCTCTTTTGATATCACTTACTTTTGTTTTATTTTATTATTATATTATTCTTATTCATATTCTTATCCATTCATTACTTTTTCTATCTGTTAGCTTTACATGTAACATTTGTCTTTCCATTGATCTTTGGGATTTTGTTACCTTATCTATTTTTGAATTTGTAAGTGCCCACGTCTGGGATCCATAGGTAAGTACAGAAAGGATACATTGGTTATACTCTTTCGTTTTGAGGTACTGATAATATTTTTCATTTTTTATTATGTAGCTTAATTTACCGGATAATGCCCAGGCCAATCTTACTCGTCTCTTGATTTCAGCTTTTTCGTTTTCTTTTTTTAGTTTAATAATTTATCTCAGGTATATTATATTCCTCTGCTTGTTCTATTTTTCTTGGTTTATTCTGATCATGATATCTGCATCTGTGTTTGTTATGATCTTAGTTTTAGTGTAGTTCATACTCAAGCCTATATTTTTAGCTGCTGTATCCAGTTCTTCCAGCATTTTTATACGTTCTTCTTTCTTATTTGGTATTAAGGCGATATGATCAGCATATTTTAGGTGGTTTAAATACTGTCCGCGTACTTTGATGCCGATATGTAATACGAAATCCAAATAAGCGACCTTAAGTATCACGCAAAGGTGACATAGTCCGATTTTGTATTATGAATTGGGCCGTAAAGTAGCTATTAATGTTGTTGACCAAGTGTAAACTCAATATGGAAAAAATTGTCACTTGGTCCATTGTTGTGCTGAATGTCGTAATTATGTAGGTACCTAAAACGGTTCTGTAACGAAATAGCGCGTATTAAAATAGCACGTATGAAAACAGCGCGTATTCAAAATAGTGCGTGTAATAGCGCGTATTAAAATAGCGCGTGTTGAAAATGACGCGATCATAATAGCGCGTACCAAAATAGCGCGTGTTCATAAAAGCGCGTATGAAAATAGCGCGTTATCAAAAGCATGTGTTCTAAATAGCGCTTGTTCAAAATAGCGCGTTTACAAAATGGCGCGTATCAGGTCTGCTTAGGTATATTCACCTAAACAGTTTAGGCAAGGCCAGGTAAGGTATAATTACCTAACATTTAAATAAACCGATTAAAGCTACCTTTTGAAACGCGCTATTTTGATAAGCGCTATTTTTGGACGCGCTATTTAGATACGCGCTCTTTTGAACACGCGCTATTTTGAACACGCGCAACTTTAAACACGCGCTATAATGATACGGGCTATTTTGAACATGCGATGTTTTGATAGGCGCGGTTTTGAACACGCGCCATTTTGATACGTGCTGTTTTGATACGCTCTATTTTCATACGCCCTATTTCTTTACAGAGCCACCTAAAAACACGAAACACGAATAATACACGGAATGTCAGCAACGCCGACCAAAAAGCATTTTCGCCGCGCATTAGTTCATGTAGATGACAAAATAGCAAAATTCATGCAGATAATGTTTAATGTTCATTCCTCGATCGGCGAAAAGTGTCCAAGGAAATAACATATGTTTTGCAAAAATGTACATTTGAGTAATCTTAACAAGCATGGTAAAGTTGAACCAGATCAGAATAATGAAAGTGCTTCTGGGGCTTTTCTGAATCCATGCGGGTCCCCATTTTCAACAAGGTTTCAAGTGATGACTTTAAAACTAGACAATCGATTTAACCCAAATTTTAAAAAATTCTGGGTTGAAGAGCTTGCTCGATAACCGTTAAGTCAGTTTTTAATATTAGTATTTAGTTATTTAAATTTTCAAAAATATTTTTAAAAAAATCATATCTTAAATAGATCTAGAACAGAATTAAATATATATGAAATGAGATCATAAAAGAAAGAATGGGAATCGAGGAAAGCATAACGGATGACATCACTAAAAGGCAACTGATATGGTACGGCCATGTACAACGGATGAGCGACGAAAGATTACCAAAGCAGGTCCTAGAATGGCAACCAATACGGCGCAGAAAAAGAGGACGTCCTAAACTGGAATGGCAACAGTCAATCCAAAAATGAATGAGTCAAAAAAACTTGACGGAAGATGACTGTCAGGATCGAAGGAGGTGGAGAATAGGCGTCGGACAACGTAGAAAAACGTTCTAAACTGACATAGTAGTAGTATAAATTTGTACAAAACTTTCAATTTGATATGTTAATTTCCTACAAACTTATCGCCGATCATTAAAGCATCGAAATGATGAAGTTATGGTAATCTTAAATCATCAAAAGAACATAACGGCCACACCTGTATTTCGGAAACACCCTGTATTTCGGAAACTGAGCAATTTTGCACCCTAGTTTATAATAATACAAACTTTTATCTTTATTTTAAAATATTAACGTCTAATTTGAGGACACCCTGTATTTTGTTTTTCAGTAATGTTTTCCTTTGATATTTTATTTTTTAATACCCTTGCATTCAAAATTTTGCCTCCAAAAAATACGAGTATATTAAAAAATAAATTTTTTGTTTAGGTATTTGTTTCGCGCTCTTCTAAAACAAATGGTGATTAAATTTCCAAAGTTCGATTCCAAAAATAAGTTTAAAGAAACCTTAGCGAAACCTCTCCCAATCAGTGATTTTTCTTTCGGTTCCATAAAAACCACAAATTTACTCTCTTTAATTTCACCAAACTGCCCCAAAGTGCGCTCCTTCAATTTCCTTCCAAACTCTAAAGTCTATAGTTTCTAAAGTGCAAGTCAGGAGCGTAACAACCACTAAATCGGAAAATAAATCTATGGTGATCCAAATTGCGCACTTTTGGGGGGTTTATAATATTTCCAGGGGAGAAAAACTGACCCTTTCTTTGCGGCGCTTAAAGTTTGAAGAGCAGGTAAAAAGTAAAAACCGTGTCTTGATACATTAAGGCATTTTCAAGCTTAGTTTTATTTTTAAGTTTAAATTTTGGGAGGGCTCGGTTAGGTCCCTTTGGCTGCTGCTAAACTAAATTTTATTTATCGCTTTTAGTTTTTGAGATATTAGATAAAGTTGGTTTGTTTTGGAGTGGCTTAATATGACGTTGTCCGACGCCTATTCTGCACCTCGTTCGATCCTGACAATTATCTTCTGTCAGGTTTTTTTGACTCATTGATCATTGGATTGACTGTTCGGTTCGGTTCATTCCATTTTAGGATACCCTCTTTTTCTGCGCCCTATTGGTTGTCATTCTAGGACCTGCTTTATCCATATCATTTGTATTTTAGTGAAATCATCCGTTATGGTTCCCTCGATTCCCATTCTTTCTTTATGATCTCATTTTCTTATATGTTCTCTCCTATAGATATTCTGATTCACACTTTCCATTTGTGTTTTGTATTTTTCTGCTACGCGACAAGTCTTGATTCCATACAATAACTTGCTTTTCATCATTGTTTCATATATAATAAATTTTAAATCCTTTTTTATCTCTCTGCTCCTTAAAATACTGTTAAGACATCCAATAACCTTTTTGGCTTTTACCATTCTTTTCTTCAGGGTATTTACAGTCTGTTCCTGTCGTCAAATGTTACACCCAAGTATACATACTCATTGCATGGAGATATTGTTTGTATATTGTCTAGTTCTCAACTGACTTGACTCGTTTTTAATACATAAGTACTGTATCCTGTCCACGTTCACTGTTAACCCCCACTTTTGGTATTCTTCCGTTACCTTTCTCATCATATACTCCATGTCTTCTTTATCGTTAGCTACAATTACTTGGTTGTTAGCAAACTTTAGTGTCTGTATGGTAAATCGGTCGTTAAGTTGTATTCCCATGCCGTGTACTTTACGTTTCCAGTTTTTTAGAGCCACTGCGATATATATTTTAAAAAGAGTTGGAGATATACAACATCCCTGTCTTAAACCTTTCGTTACCAGGAATTCTTTTGAAAGTCGATTTTTAATTTTAATTTTAGATTTTGATTCTTTGTATAGTTCTTTTATCGCTTTTATGTCCATAATTTTTCTACTGGAAATATCCACATTTAAGCAGTCTCATTGAGCGACATTCAAAACAGCGACATTGAAAAAGCGACATATAAAAAACAGCGACATTTAAAATAGCAACTTATTAAAACGCCGAGAATTCAATTTTTTTAAAAATCTTAATTGGTTAGAGTAGTAGTATAGCTCTTTCGTTCTCAAAGCAGATTAGGTATAATAACCCAACCAGGTTAGATTTGTTATACTTACGTAACCCAGGTCTTGGATAGGAAATCTATAGGTACCAGCCACCCAACGATTTTAGATTGAAACCAAAAAATTGAATTATGGCTGTTTTTGATGTTGCTCTTTTAAAATGTCGCTTTTTTAATGTCGCTGTTTTATTATTTCACCCTTTTAAATGTCGCCATCTTAAATATCGCGTGGCGTGGTGGAAGTGGTTGGTCGCTTCCTTAACGTTGTCTGCAGTAGAATGCAAATGGCTGTTCGCATCCTAGAAGACTGGTGCCAAGAAAATGTACTCTCTGTTAACCCAGGTAATGATGATACTGTTCACCAGAAAGAGAAAAATCGAAGGTTTTAGAGCACCCGTGATGTACGGAAGACCCCTAGCTTTAGTATCAAAGCTGAAGTACCTGGGTGTCATTTTTGATAGCGGACTCACCTGGACGCCACTTGTTACCAATATGATCGTAAAGGTCCAGGCACCAATGTGGCAGCTACGACGGGTAGTCGGCAGGACCTGGTGACTATCCCTCATGACCTTCCACTGGATGTACACGGAAATACTGAGACCGAGGATCCAATACGGATCCATAGTCTGGTGGCCGGCAGTGGAGAAAACGACCACATCCCTAAAACTAAGAAGCCTACAGGGGCTTATGTGTAGAGAGATAACCGGAGCTATGAGAACTACCCTGATCCTGGCCCTAGAGACAATTCTGGGACTACCATCGCCACCAACTTAGACCAAGAGGGAGGCGATGGGGACCTACCTATGTCTAAGGGACACGGGTCAGTGGAGAGGAAGAAGGGAAACATCTGGTTATCTAGCTATAGAAGAGCTGACAATTAGAGAAATCCCCCTCACGTCAATGACGGTCAGCAGAGCACACGCACCTTGGAGGCTCGAGAAGAGGTACAAAATCCACATTCCAGATAGGGAAGCGTGGCAGAGAGACGAAATGATGTTTGAGGAGAGCGCTTTAGTTTGCTACACTGATGGATCCAAACTATCAGAGAGGCAAACCACAGGAGCGGGAGTATACGTGGAAAAACTAGAAGTTCAGAAGAGCTACTCGCTCGGTGAGCAGGCTACTGTTTTTCAAGCAGAAATTTACGCCATACTAATGGCGGCAACCCTAGAAGAGGTTCGGAACAGCGAAGAGGAGCTTATATATTATGCTCTGACAGTTAAGCACCCTGAAGGCGCTAAACGCACCCAAGATTGCTGACGGCTTGGTGGAAGAATGCGCAAAGGCGCTGGAGTCCCTAAGCGATGGCAAACGGGTGACGCTGGTTTGGGTTCCGGGACATACGGGGGTACCAGGCAACGAGAAGGCGGACGAACTCGCACGACTCGGGGCAGGAAGCGCCTATGTAGGACCGGAGCCACTTTTGGCCGTAACAAAAGGACAAGTGCAAAGCGGACAGACAGACCAGAGGATTAGACCGTCCAAAAGCGACCAGAATTAGATGGATGCTGGGATGGAGACGAAAAGACCTCGGACTGCTGATAGGTACTCTAACCGGACATAACCGGTTGAGGAGGCACATGACACGTATAGGTGTCGAGAATGACCCTACCTGCCCAGCCTGTGGACAGGAAGAAGAGACATCAAGACACCTCGTGGCAGAATGCGAGGCCTACGCAAGGATGAGACAACAGGCACTTGGAGCGCCAACTCTGAGCGAGGAAGAACTGCACAAGCTCAAATGGGCAGACTTACTGGACTTTGTAAAGAGAACAGTTACCCGACCATCAAAGGGAAGTGCAGAGATTGGGCTAACTCTGGCCTACTTGTTAGACCTACGGGTCAACCCCCCCACTACAACTAAATATCGCTGCTTTAAAAATCGCTCTTTTGAACCAGAGCCAAAGAAATGTACACCACTGTTTTAACGTATTGTATCCGTATTTTCGGATCGGTTTTCGGCAATCTAACGTTTTGCTTTACTGCCAACTACTACCGAAAGACGAGGACTAGTGTAGTATAGCTTTGTAAGGGCCCTTAAACAAAACTATTACACCAACGCAGAACGAAAAAGGTTTGTAAAATCAATCAATTGTACATTAATTTTCTGCCAAATAATCATAAACATTGATTCAGTGAACACAAACACTAATATTATAAATTTTTCTTTTTATTTTTTCTATGAATATAGAACACTCTACGAAAATAGCTGATTTCATAATGGCCGGCTGACTACAAATAAAGCGTTTCCCCATAAGGCGTAATTTAAATTAAAAAAGTGTGATAAAATAAATATTAAATAAAGTGGATCTTGGACTGATCTTCGTAAGATCTCTGGACCAACACAAACAGATGGCTATGAATCGTACCAGAGAAGGCAGAATGGAGGACTCTGGTTAATCAGGCTAAAACCCATCAGGGGTTGTAATGCCACTTGAAGTAGACAGATATTCGATGGAGCTATGCTTACTTAATCCTAGGAAAGTTAGCACTTTTCCTGAAGTGGACACAATAAGCTCAAAACTCACAATTTTAAACATCAATGCCCTGTTCTTTTTAGCTCTCTTGTAAATGTTGTTTACAGGTCACATTGTGTCTCTTATATGGCAAATAGATCACACGTAAGGTCACTATATCACGAAGTTCCTAAGGAATAGTGACCTTAATCACACGAGGTTACGACAATTGTTTCAAGATAGTCAGATCCATAGCCAATACCTGGTAAAGTAGAAGGAGAAAATTTCTGACATCGATTGTTTCCCCTTGCGCGGCGAGATCACGATGTATTCCCCTACTTTCCCACTACCAGCCCGAATACGGGTCTACAACAACGAAAAATATTTCAAGACACGGCTCAAAATATATTTTTCTCTCTTTTACTTCTCTCTTGCGAACCCACAGCAAACAATAACAGATCTAAAATTCAAAATAGAGTGACAATAAAAATAAAATAGGCTGAGAAGAATATAATGAAAATGTCAGCCTGCGAAAGTGTTTAAAGTAAAGGTTGTGGTCTGTTAAATAAAGTTGAATTGTTGGAAGAGAACAATTCATGTTAGATAAATTGGGAATGGATTAAAAGTTGGACATTTTAAACATTTTGTGTCAAGTTCGAAAAATGGGACAATTGACATCCCGTTAGTACTTTGCCCGGGACTTGGGAAAATCCCAAAAAATACGGGACATCTGGCAACCCTACAAAATACACAAGAGAGGCTAGTAGTAGACTTAATAATAAATAAAATAAAGATAATTTAACAAATAATCGCGGACTTGGGCACTTAGGAATTGAAGTATGTAATTTTATTTTATAGATGAACCCACATAATATGTGGAAAATGATACTTTCTCATGTTTACGGTCCTCTAGTGTTGTTATTCGTATCTCTGTTTATTTCAATTTCTAAACCTTAGTGTGAGAATGACAAAAGATCTTAAAGTTGTGCTTGCACTTTTAAAACAATAGATAAAGTACCTACTTCGTGTAACAATGACAGGTCTTAAACAAGAAAACAAAAAGAGAAAAAAGAAAGAAAAGCAAAAATGATAAAATTAGTCGGCTAAGTATACATTGACACTAGTAAAATTGACAACGTTCGAAAAGGACAATACTGAAAGAAATAAAGAAGAGTTTTTTAATGGTATATAGTGCCTCTAAAACTGGCTACAGCAAAGTACAGGGCCCTAAAAATTTAATTGGAGCAGAAATCCGGGAGATAAACGACGTTACTTGTCCAGATTAAAGCAGCACACAGAAAAGACAACTTTTTGGCTGCTTATTCTCTTTTTTTTTTTATTTTTCTTCAACGAAAACAAGAAAAAGCTTTCTTTGAAGGGCTTATGAGAAAAAAAGTGATGTTCTGTCAAGAATTATACAAACAGTCTCGGGAATTATTTATCAACAATCTAGATAACGGATGACATCACTAAAAGACAACTAATATGGTACGGCCATGTACAATGGATGAACGATGAAATATTACCAAAGCAGTTCCTAGAATGGCAAATTGGCAACCAATAGGGCGCAGAAAGAGGGCGTCCTAAACTAAAATGGCAACAGTCAATCCAAAGATCAATGAGTCAAAAAAACCTGACAGATGATTGTCAGGATCGAAGGAAGTGTAGAATAGGCGTCGGACAACGTAGAAAAATATTAAACGGACCAAAATAATACTGAACCACACTACGATATGCTAACGATATCGCCTTCATACCAGATAAAAAAGAAGAACTAATAAAAATGACGGATGAACTGGATACAGCAGCTAAAAATATAGGCTTGAGTATGAGCAGTATGACCAAAAACTCAACTCAGAATTGATTTTAGCAATATAAGAGGATTAAGTACCAACATGAATTCAGTTCACCAACATCTTGAAGAACAAAGACCTGACATCCTTGTTCTCACTGAAACTAAAATCAGTTTTGCAACACCTATTGTGAGCTATCTTTATCCCTGCTATGACCTACACCACCGATTTCGACATAATTTTGGGATCTGTGTGTACATTAAAAATGACCTTTCATGTCATCGAGAGAAGAAGCTAGAACCAGCGAACCTCGATATCATATGGCTAAAATTCACCTCAAAGTCATCGACCAAGTTTATCTGCTGCCTCTACCGACCGCCAAGTAACACCGAGTACCAAAACTTTTTCGCGACATTATCCGAAAACTGTGATAGTATACAGTCTGACTATCCACATGCTGAAATTGTTTTTTTAGGCGATTTCAACGTCCACAATATACCCTGGCTAAAACACCACAACAAAACAGATAATGAAGGCAGGGCAGCAGAAGCTTTTGCCATAAGTTGTGGTCTAACGCAGCTTGTCGATGAACCTACCCGTATCTCAGAAAGGGGTGAATTTGCAGCGCTTATAGACTTGTTCCTAACTACAAATCCTGACTCGTACACAATTCAAGTAGATCCCCCACTTGGTTCATCCGATCATAAACTTATAATAACAAAGTGCGAAATGCTCATACCACCAAGCCAACAATCACTTCCTCGTAAAATGTGGCACTATAAATCGGCAAAATGGAATGACCTTAAACAGTTTTACCTGGATTTTCCATGGCAAGAGGTTTGCTTTAAAACAGCTGATCCTACTGTTTGCTGTAATGAAATAACAAAAGTAATTTTATCTGGAATGGATGCATATATCCCACATACAATGAAACGCAGAGCAAATGCAAAACCTTGGTTCAACAGCCAGTGTCAAACGGTTGTACAGAAAAAACACAGAGCATATAACCTTTGGAAATGACAACAAACCGCTCAAAACCACACAGAATTTATAGAAACCAGAAATAGTTGCAAAATTACTATTGACGCCGCCAAAGAAACATACAATCAAAGAATAAAAAACAGGTTGCTGAATTGTCCAAGTAGTTCTAGGTCCTTTTGGTCTCTTGCAAAAGCTGTTGGATCAAACTTCACCAAGTCATCCATACCACCACTTACTGATAAAAATACTCACTTAGCCACAACATCAGAGGAAAAAGCCAATATGCTGGCCAAAATCTTTTCCCACAACTCAAACCTAACAGTGCCAAATGGAAAACTCCACCGTTCATTGACAGGGTTTCCCACAGTATGCCAGAGGTACCCTTTTGTCATAGAGAAATACGAAAATCCCTTAAAAAGTTGGATACAAACAAAGCAATGGGTCCAGATGGCATTCCCGCGATAGTACTCAAAAATTGTGCCAACGAACTCACCTCAACTTTCGCTAAATTATTCAATTTATCTTACAGGCAAGGAGTATATCCATCATCATGGAAGTCTGCCGCAGTACAACCTATTCCAAAGAAAGGAAAAAAGACAGATCCGTTAAACTATAGACCAATTGCTCTACTTCCGGTGATATCAAAAGTAATGGAAAGAGTTGTGAACAATCACCTAACCAAGTACTTAGAAAAGTACAAAATTATCAACGACAAGCAATACGGATTTCGAAAATATAGGTCAACTGGCAATTTACTTACATACGTCACTCACTTATGGCAAAAAGCGATTGAGTTACGGGGCGAAACAAGAACAATTGCCTTAGATATATCTAAAGCATTCGATAAAGTCTGGCATGAAAATCTGCTCAACAAGCTCAAAGCAATGGGATTGTCGCCGAAACTTTGCACCTGGTTTGAAAGTTACCTTAAGGATAGATCCATTTATGTTGCACTGGATGGCCGGAACTCCAACTCTTACCAAATAAATGCTGGTGTGCCACAGGGAGCAATCCTTTCGCCAACACTTTTTCTGATTTACATAAATGACCTCATAGATAAAACAGCAAATCCACTTTATTGCTTTGCAGATGATGGCAATGTAGTCTCCTCAGTCATACCACCCACTCAGTGTCTATCCGCACGTGAATTCCATCATCTTAGACTAACTCAAATATCGCAGATAAATAACGACCTGGAGATAATAGAGGACTGGGGCAACAAAAACCTTGTACAGTTCAACGCGCAGAAAACCCAGGCAGCCCTGTTTTCAAAAAAGACCAGCACTGGTGAGCCAAACATCATGCTATCTGGAAGTGCTGTCACATTGCAGAGCCAGTTGAACATCTTAGGAGTCACTGCAGAGACCAACATGTCTTGGCACAGTCACGTGGCAGATATAGCTAAAAGGGCGTCCCAAAAGCTTGGGATGCTATTTCGTACAAGACATCTGTATACACCAAGCCAACTGCTGACACTCTACAAAGCCCAGATTCGACCAACTATGGAGTACTGCTCACATGTATGGAGTGCGGCACCCAAACATACCTTAATGCTTTTGAACACCGTGCAAAAACGAGCTATCAAGCTGATCAATGACACCGCACTTACCCGTAGCTTGGATAGTCTCGAACATCGAAGAACTGTGGGCGATCTATCTCTCTTCTACAGGTATTATCACGGAAAATGCTCTGAAGAGTTGGCACATATGATCCCCCCGGGAGTAGCACCTAATAGGCGAACACGTCAAACAGACGGTAACCATCAATTTACTGTCAAAATAGAGGCACCAAGAACCTCATTATATCAGAATTCATATCTCTGGAGAACAGCATCGCTGTGGAATAAACTCCCTGCGACAGTTTTCCCTGCAGATTACAACCTGAACCGTTTCAAAACCAATACACACCAACATTTCCGCGCACTGGCCACTTCTCGAGCGTGATAGGGATCTCCTTGCGAGTGCGTTTAACCGTTAAAAAAAAAAGAGCTACACTAAAACTTAAATTATATATTATTATTATTATTATATATAACAAACACAGATGAGGATATCCCGATCAGAATAAAACAAGAAAAAATAGAAGAGGAATTTTCTCAGAGGAAAACGTCTCAGGAAAATGAAGCATTTCAGCCTGTTACTCTGGATCAAGTATTTGGTTTTAAAACGACACAAACTTTTGTTTTGATAAACCGTTTGGTTTATTACTTAATATTTATCTTGCGGACAATAAGATACCTTATCAAAACACATAAGCAAGTTTCTAATCTGCCATTAAAGCGCCATCTTTACGGCATACGGTGCCATTAAATCTTCCTTTCTTTGCTTTTATTTTGTTGGCCATATAGTATCGAAATGTTAGCAAAATGGTAGATGAGGCAGTCTAGAGAAATGTTTGGATTTTTTCTTTTAAAATTTATTAAGCACACCCAAATGACAAAAAAATATGTTTTTAGAATTTGATAAAGAATATACAGGGTCCCTATAACTTAGGGGTCATAGGCCAACAGGTGATAGAGGAGGCCATGTCTGATAAAAAAGTTTCTATAATACATGAGTGAAAACTCTTTCTTTGTCAAGATACAGAGCATCAAAATTGATGATTTTTTAAACTTTTTTTTAAACTTTTTTGATAACCTTTTACAAAAACGCAGTAAAAATATGAAATTGGGTAAATTTGTGTATTAGAAAAAGAGCAATAAATGGAGATAAAAATATTTTTTTTAAATATTAGTCAGTCAATTTTTTTTTTGAAAAAACTATTTTTTTGGTATAAACTTTTATGCATGCCACATTAAACGCAATGTTATTTTTATATTTTTTGTTAATAAAAACAAGTCTCTAGCGAGACATAATAATAAAATATTATTGATATTTTTTTAAAAGTAGTAAGCAAAAATTATTTTAAAAAAATATATTGTTTTTGATACCGGTTCGGATGTTATTTTGACAGCCTGTATCTTCAACTTGTAATTTTATTAAAAAAAGAAAATCACATTTTTGAATCTAATATCTTAAAAACTGATGTGTGTTGACCGCCATGTTATACAGTGTGTCCACGTAAGTTGGCGGCATATGGGAAACTTTTTTATTATTAGCTTTACGAAAAAAAGTTATTCTTCATAAAAAGTTCTGCATGGTCCAAAACCTAAAATGCAACTTATTTACATTATTATTATTTGCATCCTAGATTAATTATGCTTTAATGTGCAAACTTAAATTTCCAACGTAATCGCAGAAAATGTAGAAAAAAATATTTTTTAATGTAAATAAACAATGTTGAATATTTGAAAGCTACTTTTAATTCTAAACATCTTTTCTTTATAACAATTTTCGATATTGTCAAAAAGAAAGGTACTTTACTCTGGAGCAAAAATCACATTTTTTGACAAACCTCGTAATATGACTGAAAAAATTTAACATCTGATGGTTGCATTTTAGGTTTTGGACCATGCAGAACTTTTTATGAAGAATAACTTTTTTTCGTAAAGCTAATAATAAAAAAGTTTCCCATATGCCGCCAACTTACGTGGACACACTGTATAAACTTTTTTCTCGGAAAAAACTTATCACCTGGTGCACCCTGTATAAAAAAAACATTTATTTTTTATTGTAGGAAAATTTTACAGTGTCTCTTATTTATCTATTTATTTATTTATTTTATTGTTCCACTGCAATAGATTTGGAGGCAAATATCTCAAGAACAAATGGATAGATTTTCGAAATTTTTACACATTTTTAAAGATATTTAAGAGACCTTGAATAAACAAAGTATCACTCGAACCACTTTCCTTATTTAAAATGTAGTGGTAAAGTAAAGTTAACCCCTCGAAGGGCTACAAAAGTTGCATAATAGCCAACAATTATCCCTCTCGCAAAAAACATCAAAGTGTTCGGAAATTTTTCCATAAAGGTATCTATTAAAATAAATGGATCCATGACGGATCTGATACCTTCCTAGCTAGCCTATTAGCACACTTCAAGTGAAGGCATGATATATCAGCCTTGAAAACAGTTTTTTTAAATATCTCAGAAACTAAAGCTCCTAAGAAGTTTTTCGTTATAACATAAATTATTAGGCAAAATGTAGTCTACTATATTCCTAAAACCGCATATTGATACGATGCTCCATTAAAAAGTTAGCATTTTTAAAATTTTTTAATTAAAAGTCATTAGCATTATTCGATTTTGACTAGTCAACTCGTTAGAGTGTCGAACACTATTTTACCTGAAAATTCTATCAAAATCGGTGCAGCAGTTTAGGAGCTATCGTGTTACGGACAGAAATAATATATACACACACAGGCAGACTTCACGACGATATTGCTATGGTAGGTCAAAATACATCCAAATAACACATTTTCGGCATTATATAAAAAAAAAATTTCCGTCGAAAATAATACCTTCTCTACCCATTGCTACGCGGGCTAGGAAGGTAAAAACACTCTGTAGGTATACGAGGGAACAGAACAAAACTCATTTTATGGTCATTTTTTTTAAAATATAAGACGACAATCTTTCCCACGTTTTTAAACTTGTTGTCTGTATACAATGGCCTTTTTTGAGCGGTTTACGATAAAGCTATTTCTTAAGAAGGTTTAAGTGTTTAAGCTTCTAATTTAGTGTGCTATGGATTTTTCGTTTATTGCGTTCTTTTCCTATTTTTGTTACTGCCCAGGCAATATACCTACAGAGTTTTCCAATAAACATTTATACTTACCTCATATCATATTAAAAATCGTAAAAGTTAACTACTTATCAAACAAGTTTCGTGGCTAATCGGGCAAAAATTCCGTTGATTGACACTTACTGTCTTGATGATGGGTAAAAATGCAATATGCGTTGTTCTGGCCTGAAAGACAAAGAGCTGTCGTAGGTCACGGACTATAGTTTGTTTTCTTTTATTTGCATTCGATCTTTTCATTGATCGATATTGTATAGCAGTTTTTCGCCTGCGTTTGTTTTTTGTTTCTCTCGTATTTCGGTAGATGGCGCTTCTTGCGATAGTTTTCTCACTATTTACATATGATTACAGACAAAACCGTCTAATTAACTTCGCAAGATTTGCCACATTGACTAGCAGTGTTCTGAGGAGTCCCATAAGGACGAAACAGTTAACTGTCAACACTTATCAGGTGTCACGCTATTCAGGTTACCCACGGAAAAATATGAGAGAAACAAAAACTCCTTTTTGCCCGATTAGCCACGAAACTTGTTTGATTTAAAAATTCACGGGTACGAAATTCCACGTTTGTTAACTACTTATACTACTATGTCGATTTAGAAAGTTTTTCTATGATGTCCGACGCCTATTCTCCACCTCCTCCGATCCTGACAATCATTTTCTGTTGGTTTTTTTGACTCATTGATCTTTGGATGGACAGTTGCTATTCTAGTTTATGACGCCCTCTTTTTCTGCGCCCTATTGGTTGCCATTCTAGGACCTGCTGTGGTAATCTTTCGTTGTTCATCCGTTGTACATGGCCGTACCATATCAGTTGTCGTTTAGTGATGTCATCCGTTATGCTTCCCTCGATTCCCATTCTTTCTTTTATGTTCTAGATTATCTCATTGATCTTCTAATTGCATCCATTTCGACACTTTTCCATCTTTGTTTTGTATTTTTCGGTTACGCGACAATTCTCTATTCCATACAATAGCATGCTTTTCACCATTGTTAGACAGGGTGTTAATGATTGTTATGAGTATCAATATTTTAACGAGTGACCCTTTAAAATACTGCCCTAAAAAAAGGAAAAAGAGTAACTGACATTTTTGCCAAAAAGGGTTTTCTTCTAAGTTTTGCAGTCAGCTGGAATAAAAGAGTAGATAACTTTTAAATACTTTATTGTTTCTCGAAGTATTCTCCACGAAAATTAGTGCAGTTTTGCATGCGCTCAAACCAGTTGTCAAAGATGTAATTCGACTCGTTTGTTGGTACTGCCAAAACTGCATTCTTGAAGGCGTCCGTCTACTGCTTCCTCTAGCGACTGAAATCTTTGACCACGCAGTCCATTCTTGATTTTCGGAAAAGTATAGAAATCGTTGGGACTTAGATCGGGAAGGCAAACAAATGGTGATGCACCAATCGGCAGTAACAGTCCTTTGATCTTCCAGAGAAATTGTTGCTACTTGACTTGCTTTTGAGATAAATGTCGCGACAATCTGTTGGGATACATTTCGAGAACGGATGACTTTTGTTGGCTTTTCTTTATCTTGGAACACTCAAACAGACGACTGACATTAATTTTCGGATTCATATGAGAAAATCCATTCATCCCCACCGACAATGCTGTACACGTTTTTCGAGTTTTCTGCCTTAAAGCGGTCCACAGTTTTCTGACACCAATTAAACCTAGTTTCTTTCTGGCCTTTGGTTAACAGATGCGGTATCCAGCGAGAAACTAATCTTTGAAATTTCCAATGAAGCCTCAATCTCGCGATATGTCACATGTCGATCTTCCGTGATGAGCATGAGCACAGCATCGATGTTTTCCTGGGTGACAGCCGTATTTGGTGCAACTGGCATTACATCGTCGCTAAGGCTAATCCTTCCATGCTTGAATTCTCGAAACCAACGAGAAAGGGTCGACTGAGGTGGTGCTTCATTACCGAAAACAGATATCAACTCGGCAAGGCATTCTTGTTGAGATAATTGCCTTCGAAAGTTGTAAAAAATTATAGCCCAAAAATGTTCTTGGTTTAATTCTATTATCTCTCTATTTTTCGACCGATTTTTAACCTAAAAAATTCATTGTAGCTATAAAACTATATGTATCGCACTGCAGTTTTGAATTTAGGCTTGGTAAAGATTGAGGCTAAGTTTTAGTAACGACATTCGATCAGCCCTCTATGTTCAATTTAAGTCAAAATAAACTTGCAGTTACTACTGATTTCCTTCTCCGGGCAGAATATTGGCAATTATAAGTACCATTATATACAGGGTGTCCCAAAACGTAGGGGCTATAGACGAACAGGTGATAGACGAGGTCAAGTCTGATAAAGAAGTTCCTATAATGCATGGGTCAAAACTCTTTCTTTGTCGAGATATAGAGCATCAAAGTTGGCGATTTTTTAAACTTTTTTGAAAATAACTTCTTTAAAAAAACGCAGTAAAAATATGAAATTGGGTAAAGTCGTGTATTGATACGAGAGCAATAAAATGAAATAAAAATTATTAAAAAAAAATTAGTCGGTCAATTTTTTTTAGAAAAAACTATTTTTTTGGTATAAACTTTTATGAATGCTGTATTAAACGCAATGTTTTTTTCGATTTTTTATCTATAAAAACAAGTCTCTAGTTAGACATAATAATGAAATATTATTGATATTTTTTAAAAGAATAAGTAAGCAAAAATTATTTTTTTTTAAATTATTATTTTGTATACATTGTTGGAGGTTATTTTGACAGCCTATATCTCCTTAACTTGTAATTTTATCAATAAAATAAATACCACATTTTTGAATCACAATTAGCTGGGTATTCAGCCAGCTATGACAGATTTTTTTTTTTTGTAAAACCCTTTCCCCCCCACCCCACTCCTCTAACTTTAAAATTCCTGGATCTTAAAAACAGATGTGTGTTGACCCCCATGTTATATAAACTTTTTTCTCGGAAATAACCTCCTCTATCACCTGCTGCACTATGGCCCCTAAGTTATGGGACACCCTATATATAATTTAGAGGGATGGAACATGGTGATGATAATAGTGATTTCAGAAGAAAATTAATTTAAAAAAAAAAGAAATATTCAATAAACATGTGCCAAAAGTTCCGAGAGTCAAAATAAGTTCCGTATCATAATTTACTTTTAAAAAGATCTTTATTTATTAAAACTTGATGATAAAAGACAGTAAACTAGAGACTTCTTTAAAACTTCCGAGATTTAAGATATCTTTTTAGTTAAAAGACGGGTATAGAAATAGTAGCTTACTAGGGCAAAATACCCCAAAGCTTCGTGTTAACTTGCAAATAAATTTGCATAGAGTACTTTCACAAAAATAAACGATATGAACGACATCGAAACTAACGTTAAAGAAGACATCATAAATTTCACACAACTATTCTATATAGAATTATACCAAGCAAAAAGGGAACCATCACGAGAAATCATGAAAAAACTCCAAACAAAAAATAAAAATAAAGAACATAAACTCAGAGCTACAACTTGAAATAAGCAAAGCGGAAATAAACAGAGCATTAAAGAAAATGAAAATAGCAAATCACTTGGAAAATACGGAGTAACGGCAGCTGTAGTTAATACCTGCCATATTCTTCTGAATAAAATACTAAAAGAAAAAATAATCCCAAACAACTGCAAAGAATCAGTAACCATTATTTTAAGCAAGAAAGGCGATAGAGCAGACCTAAAAAACTATCGACCTATAATTTAATAAAAATAATTTCACAAAAATATTAAAGTATTGACTAACAACAAAATTTGACGGATATCAATCAAAAGAACCAGCAGGCTTCAGAAAAGGTTTCTGACCACCAATTAACCATGACAATCCTAACAGAGCGAGCTTACGAATACAACATTCTACTGTATATTGCGTTTATTGACTTTGAAAAAGCTTTCGATAGCATTGTAGCAGTAAAATCATATTTAATTAACAGCCGAATACATCACAGATATACAGACCTAATAGCCAATATATATAGCGAAGCAACAACACCAATCAAAATCCACGAAGGAACCAAGCAAACTCGCATAAGATGAGGTGTCAGACAAGGTGACACAATATCCCCTAAACTATTAAACCAGACCCTAGAAGATGTTTTTAAAAACTTAGATTGGGAAGATACAAGAACTGGATACAGCAGCTAAAAATATAAGTATGAGTATGAACTACACGAGAACTAAAATCATAACAAACACAGATGAAGATATCACGATCAGAATACACCAAGAAAAAACAGAACAAGTAGAGAAAAATATATATACCTGGTACAAGTTACTAAACTAAAAAAAGAAAACCAAAAGGCTGAAATCAAGAGACGAGTAAGATTGATCTGGGCAGGATTCGGTAAATTAAGCTACATTCAAAAATAAAAAATATTATCAGTACCTTAAAACAAAAGTGAAATGAAAGGAAAATAAAAACCAATGTATTCTTCCTGGACTTACATATGTATCCCAGACCTGGACGCTTACAAAGTAACAAAAGTCCAAAGATCAATAGAAAGACCAATGTTACATGTAAAGAAAACAAATAAAAGAAAGAATGAATGGATAAGAAATAAAACAAAAGTAGCATAATTAAAATGACAGAAAGACGGTCGATGGAACAAATGTATTGTACACTGGAGAAGGCTAAATAGATAGATAGACTTTCACAAATTTGCCACGCTTGTAAACAGCAGGTTTAGAGAAAAATTGATGAAAGTATACTTGCGGAATAAATAAATTACAGAGGTGTTAGAGCTTGAAGTAGTAGTAGCACTGGCGTATATAGAAAAAAGTTTCGGGGTGGGCCCAATGCAGTTTGGGGGGGGGGGGGGCGAGACCCCATGAGGCCGTATTTTATGCTATTTTATGTTTGTATTCAGGAAATATGTGGAAAATATCTAAAAAAATCTTAGCTTCGGGGGGGGGGGCGGGCCCCCCAGGCCCCCCCTTATATACGCCACTGAGTAGTAGTACATGGTAAAAAAAGTTGTCCTAGATCAAAGCAAATTGCTTCAAAGTAAAATAATTTGTGGTTTTCTATTCACCAAGAGAATAATTTCTTGATATATCACAAAAAATGTCTTGCCTCTTTATTTTAATGTGAAACAGAAAATGTTTTATTACAAATTGAAACTGGCACCGTTTTCTCTGGAAGCAAAATATAACTTATATGAAGACAATTTGCTTTGTTACAAAATGAAGTATACTGACACAAAACAATCAAAAAAGAAAAATAAAGTCTCAGTTCAAGATTAAATGCTGCGTTGAACTAAAAACAAATATTTAAATTTAAAATAAATTGTTTTAAGGTAAAACAATTTATTCAAGAAAAGAACGTGTTTTCATTGTATAAAATGTTTTACCGTGTATAAAAGAAAGGCCAATCAAAAAACAAAAGTAACTTTTTTCTACTAATATAGTATAAACTATTAATTCATGCCAAAATACAATGTGCTAATTTTAGTAGTAGTGCTGATATAAAAAAGTTCACTTTTTGACTACACCCCGTTATCTTAGAAAATATTAAGAATGAAATTATAAGTGGCTTTGTCTTTAGGCCTTTACCAAGTAATTTTTATGATCCATTAATTTTTTTCGGTCAAGACGTAAGAGTAATCATTATTAGAACATACACATAAACGACCATTTAACGAACTTTGACCCCTTATATGTCAAAAACTGTACATAGAAAAACTTAACTTTAATTAGATTTTTTTTAGCTATATAGCCTACTATAACATACTAAAATTATAGCCAATTGCATTAAATTGCATATTAGTATTAGTTTTGCTAGATCTTGGAAGAATTAAAGACCTACAACTAGATGCACCGTAGCAAGGCTTAGGTAATCCATCTCTTTGTTCTTTTGTATGTGATTAACAAGGACTTAATAGTGATTAACGGTGCATCTGGGTCTAGAGCGTTATATCTCGTCCTAGCAAATCAAGGGCCTTTACACAGCAGATGTCTTGTGTTCCAAGGCATTTACAGGTTCCCAAACGCTGGCTTCCATTGCGGTACACCTTCCAGTACTTCGTTAAAAAGTTTTGCAAGTTATTAGCAAGTGGACAAGAATGTTTTGGGCCTAAGCATCCAAGTTGGCGAGATGTAAATTAAAAGGTAAGTTTAATTGTTACTTTACAGTTTTATGGACTTTGAGTTTAATTCCGTCATTTCGCTAATTGTTTATGGCTTTACGTCGCAGAGATTTTATTGGGACAATTCACTTTAGTTACACTAGAGTTTATGGGATAATATACTCTCGAAATATACAACTTGAACTTTACAAGATTATCTCATGAAAATTCAGATTGGAAATGTTTTTAACTATTTTGATTAAAAAACCGACAAGGCAGGGATATAGGCAGAAACATAAACTGGAATATACGCTGAAATGCTCAAATATGGATCAGAGAAACTACTAGAAAATCTCACATATATAATCAATCAATGCATAAACGGACATCCAGTACCTTATGATTGGAAAAATGCATTCATATGCTCAATACATAAAAACGGAAAAAAGTGGGATTGCAAAATTACAGAGGAATTTCAGTAACCAGTAGATTGTATGGTAGGATTCTTAGAGATCTAATAGAGAATGATTTTCATGAACAAGAAGAAGAAGAGCAAAGTGGGTTTTATGCAGGCAGATCTTGAGTGATAATGTTTTTTGTCTAACAAGTAATTGAGAAAAAGAGTGCCAGAAATATACCGACTCATATTACTTTTGTGGACCTACAAAAAATTAAATCGTTCCAGCAGAAAAATTATAGACAGTGTTAGAGCAAACTGATATCAATGATACATAAATAAAAGCGATAAAGAAACTAAACAAAGGGTCAAAATCTAAAGTTAAAATTGGAAATCGACTTTTAAAAGAATTCCCATTAACAAAGGGCTTAGACAACTCTTTTCAAAATATACATCGCAATAGCTCTAAACAACTGGAAACGTAAAGTAGACAGCATGGGAATACAACTTAACGAACGACTTACCATATACACACTACAGTTTGCTGACGACCAAGTAATTGTATCTAATGATAAAGAAGACATGAAGTACATGCTGAGAAAGTTAACGGAAGAATAAGAAAAGTGGGGTTTAACAGTGAACGTGGACAAGACACAGTACTTATGTATTAGACAATGGACAAACAATATCTTCATGCAATTAGTATGCATACTCAGGTGTCACATTTGATAAGACTGGAACAGACTGTAAAGAACTGGAAAAAAGAACAGTAAAGGCAAAAATGTGTTAACAGTATTTTATGGAGTATAGAGATAAAAAATACAATTCAACATATATGCACGCTGTTGTATGGAATAGAGACTTGTCTCGTAACAGAAAAATACAAAACAAAAATGTAAAGTGTCCAAATGGATGCAATTAGAAGATTAATGAGAATATATCTGGAAAAGATCATATAAGAAATGAGATCATAAAAGAAAGAATAGAAATCGAGGCAAGCATAATGGATGACATCACTAAAAGGCAACTGATATGGTACGACCATGTACAACGGATGAACGACAAAAGATTACCAAAGCAGTTCCTAGAATGGCAATGAATAGGGCGCGTAAAAAGAGGGCGGCGTTCTAAACTAGAATGGCAACAGTCAATGAGTCAAAAAAACCTGACAGGAGATGATTGCCAGGATCGAAGGAGGTGGAGAATAGGCATCGGACAACGTAGAAAAACGTTCTAAACCGACATAGTAGTAGTACAAGTAGCCTACTTTATGGTATGCTGTTCTCCACTGACGACGTGAAACAAACAGAAACGTACGTCTGAAGATGCTACCAATATTCTATATTCTTTGGAAGCCACCTTTAGGTGAGAAAGCGGATCAGATATTTGTATCAACGTACTGACTCAACGAGGCTAAACATTTTTTCTTTTATCGAAATTAAAAACAAAATTGAGATAAAATAACCTTATATAAAGTTAACCACTGAGGGGCAAGATGTCACCGCTGAATATTTACAGTCTCCGTTGCCGCTCGTCCAAGCTCCTTCCTCAAAGCCAACGTTTCTATTTTACGACCTGTACAGCTATAAATATTAGCTTAATCTGGGTCGGATTTATCTACACTGTAAGCTCTGTGTTCTGTGTGTGTGCTAGCTATATTTTTTTCTATTGAAAGTGACAGGCAGCAGGGGTTATTTTTGCTTTCCGGGGTAAAGACCGCTTTAAAAAGCTTTTATACTTAATTGAAATGATTTGATTTTAGCAAAATAATATAAGTAAATGTTAGCAACATTTAAGATTCTAAAAATTGTTGCTGAACCGAACTGAACCATACTTTGCTCCGATGAAAGGATATAAGTCGAAAATTGCGGAGTCTGGTTTTGCTTGCTTTCGGAGGTTCTTAATCAACATTTTTATAAGGAAAATTTTCATTATTTACTACGATTGCGAAATTTACTAATCACTTGACTATCCTAGATTGATTGATTCGTTTTTAAGCCAAATATATGTGTTACGGTTTCTAAAACTTCAGCTGTTTAGGATACTGTTTCTTTTCCTGCGTATTTTACTGGTTTAGAAGGTTTGACGACATCGAAAGGCACAATAGTGGCTTTATTCGGCTTCTCTGACAGCTGGCCTCCTCGGAAAGATTTTCCTGTTCAAAATTAGTGCAGGGTGAGTAAATTCTCATTTTGTGTGTGTTTATTGACCAAATATTTTCTGAAGTTCACAATACAATATTTACCATTCTCTTGCTGCGGTTTTGCCTCGGTGTTACGCTTAACCTAAATAAAGTTCAAGTAAGTTCAAAAAAGCACTCCCAAATTATAGTACGACTTACCATTACTATGTCCAGGCCCCGACTCGGGGCTGCTGGGTGGGGTGAGGGTGGTGGAATTTCTGGTAACTAGCCTAAGTTGTACTGTGTCGCACGAGTCCTCGTCTTCTAAGTCTTCATCGTCTAGGGGTTCCTGAAACAATGTTGTCATATCGATTCAATGACAACGTTTTGCATATTCATAGCATAATAATATAGCCGGTATTATAGAAAAAATATTAACTCATACTCAGAATATATTGATGATATCGGGTGGTCGTTCGTACCAAAGAAGCATTCAAAGAATTAATTATATGAAGCTTAGAAAGAAACGGACAACAAAACACCATCTTAAACCTTATTAGTTATGATATCTTTTTCCTAATTTTGAACACTCTATGATAGCAGAAGATATCTTAGTTACAAATAACAATCTCCAAATATTATTATAAAAACTAAATTCAGCATGCTAGAATAAGGAACTGGAGATGAATCTGAAGAAAACTAATAATAAAATTATCACAAAGGATCCAAACATCGTTGGAACTAATAATAACACACCAATATATAAGTGTCACAGTACAATTTGTAAAGGAGGAACGACCAAATAACTTCACAAAATTTGCAAACTATTGCTACATATTAAAGTAACATGTTTCAATCATTAAATTTTTGATGGTCTTTGGAAGAAACTAAAACCGATTAAGAATAAATTGTAATTCTCGACTAAATAAGATGACCATAAAATTGAATACCTAAATGTTATTAGTTTTTGTAGGGTATACAATTCACAATTTTCAAGCTTCAAAAAATGAATAGCAGTATCAGCAATAACTCTCACAATTATTGCGTTTAATGTTTGGAAATTAAATTTCATTGTCTTTCATAAAATACAAGTATATTCAGGGCTGTTAAAACGGACGAAGTTACGGTAATATAACCTCAAAATATTTGGTTGTTTATGTCGGTATTTGATAAATCACATTAAAAAATTATTGTTCCTGTAGTGTAATTTTTTTGAAATTAATAACACTGGACTTTTGTTTTTTTAAATAAAAATTAAACATCGAAAAATAGTTTTACATAAACAAATTAACAAACGTCATAATACAACTTGACAAGGTCAGTCTGACAGCAGCCCATGGCGGGAAATTTGATTTAAACTGTTTGAAAAATTTTGGAAGTTAAATAGCTTATCTTGAGGTTAATAAAAACAGAAGTAAAATTAACAACAAGTAAACGAATTCGAAGAAGAATAGGAATAAAAATAACAAAAAATAGAAGCAGAAAAAGAAGAAGCCAAAGGAAAAGCAGAAAATAAAGAACAATAAGATAGAGAAAGAACAATATGAAAAAGAAAAAGAAAGATCAGAGAAGGAATAAGAAGGAACATACCTGTTTGACGAGGACCGCACAACTTAACGCTCCGTCCCACGGCGAAGTGGCTGAGCTTAACGCTTCTTCGACCAATCTGTGTTCAGCATACTCGCCCAGCGCGTACCACGCGTTCATCGTGGTCGTGCCCGGCCGATTTTTGTACGCTTGTTTTTTGTTCTTGGCTGGCTCGTCTTTGAGGTATCGCTCCATTTCATAACAAGTCTGAAAAGAAAAGAAACACAAAATTAGCAAATTAAAAAAGTTGGATGTTTTG
Source organism: Aspidapion aeneum (assembly GCA_963576565.1). Taxonomy (NCBI): domain Eukaryota; kingdom Metazoa; phylum Arthropoda; class Insecta; order Coleoptera; family Brentidae; genus Aspidapion; species Aspidapion aeneum. The sequence goes on from OY755045.1 coordinate 28,814,880, forward strand.
TAAGAGCTATCAAAACAAACTACACATGCCCAGTTTAGGGCCGTATCCAGGACAAAAATCGGAGGGAAAATTAGAAATATATTGCCTTATTTCTGTTACCGAGAAATCTGGTTTAACACACTTTCCCGACTATTTCGGGGTGGATCGATCATCTTTGTTCACCCTTTGTAATGGTTCGGTTTAAATACAACCACAACGGCTGTCAAAGTTTTCCAACTTTAAGATGTTTCAAAAACTCCCTAATAATGACTTAATAAAAACAGGTTTGTGGGCAATTTTCGTCCTTATTGGAATAGATCAGTTCGAATCTAACCATACATTTACTAATGAAGACCAACTGTCAATTTGAAGTATCAGTCCCAATCAGATATAATCAGGCTCAGTATTAGATACTTAAAGTTGATACTAATAATAACTGAGAGAAGCTGTAATCCTATTGATCAAGTTGGTGTTGTAACAAAACACGATTTGAATATAAATGGTATTTTTGCCATTTATAAGTTTTTAAATATTTATAATTAAATATTGTTTTCGACATCAACACGCATTAAGTACATGCAAGACTAGGTTAAGAACAAGTAAAATTTATAGCAACACAGCGACTTGTTTTCTGGCATATTTTCAGGTTCGCTGTATTTTAATAAAAGTTGTATTCGGCTAATCTGTCCTTTAAGCCACTAACATTACAATCATTTATATTTTGTAACTGGAAACAAATGTTACAAACTATTTTCAATTTAAAAAAAAACCATCTGTGTAATTTTAATTTATAACTGTTTTCTCGTCGGCTCTGGCTTGTGCTGGTATTTTCTCTTTGTCTGGAGCGTTTAGAGTACAGTCTATCTCGTTCTTACCGAAATGCTTTAGACTTAAGGATCAAGCCAATCAACGGTGAGCGATAAATTCCTAATACAGGGTTGTTTTGAGACAAGAAAATCGTTAGAGAGCATTTTTAGTTGGCTATTGTTCGTTTACTTCGTTTGATTTAAGGAGGAGGTTTTGATCTTTACTTTTAGAGTCTATTTTAATTTTAAAGCTTGTGATTATTACTGTTTCAATAGTTTTGAAATATTGCTGCTATCTTTTTCTGGTTTTTTAACATCAAATAAAAACCTTTCGTTGCTCTAAAATCGGCATTTTTAATCAATACAATATCCTAAACCTAAGCAGTTATGATAAATAAATTAAACAGTTGATTGAATATTATTATTCATTCAACTTTTAAAATGTTGCTAAACAAATATATTTACAACAAACCTACAAAAGGTTCCTAAAACTTAAAAGTTTAAAAAGTGTAAATATTAGAATACGAAAGTTTAATAGAAGTAAAATTTGATATTTGTTTAATAAATATAAAGAACTGAAAATGTATAGTTAAAACAACATAACAGGTATGTATGCTTATCGTACATTGTTTACATAATTAAGAAAAACACTTATAGTATATACTTTCTCCAAGAATCACCGAATTCCCTTTCGAGATCGTACTAAATAATAAACAATAACTTTAAATAATTTTATCGGCCATTAAAAGTGTTGCACAAATTGGTAGCTTACAACATTGAAGCCTTGGCCATTTGATTTGACAATACCACTGTCAAAAGGTCATCTGCTACAGTGTTCTGACAGCATACTACGTCTCTGCGCGGCATTGAATGAGAGACGGTCGGGTTGGATGCCTTAAGTCCACGCGTATTTATTTCAGCCAGTTCCGTAGTCACAGTATCGACCGTCCACCTGACCAATCACAATTCAGGTTTTACCTCGTCACGACAACGATACGCGAAGTCTATCTACTTTGATTGTCTAATAAAGCTCCTTTGTTCTCGTAATTGCATTGCACCTAATGCCAAATAATCAAAGAAATGAACAGTACTAGTAATTTTAACTAGTGCACTTAATCAGAAGTGAAATAACCACAAAAATTGGTATTTAGAGGACAAATTGCTGATCTAAAATCTCTCCAATCAACACTTTCAAACACCATTTTTTTTTAAATTCAATAAAACAAAATCACTTGATGAACTCTCTTTGTCGCATCGCTGTGTAAATTTGAAAAATAAACAAAAGAAGATAGTTATCGATATTGAGCGGAAATAAAAAAAGAAGCGATACGCCGTCCCCTATGTGCACTTTTTACCTGACGATTCCAATACTAAAGAGCCTTAAGTGTAATTTTTTGTTGAAAAATTGTTGTGGAAAGTTATGCAGCTCAGAGTGGAGTGTCATAGGTGTCTTTTAAAAAAATGGAGTCAGTTATTATAAAAATTGTATTTGAAAATCAATGCTGGATGGAGGTCCGCCATCGTCTGATAATTTCTGTTGACAATACTAAAATTATTTTAAAAAATTGTAGTGCTGTAACACTATATTTATCAAATTAATTTGTTTTTTAGGGTATACAGAACATAAATACATCAAAAACTGAAAAATACTTAAAAAGTACGCCTTCCAAAAAAAAAATTGTACCAAAAGCACACTGGGAAATATTAGGTTAACTTTGTGGAAGATTTTTAATAATAAAGATTACCACAATACAATTTTTCCAAAGAATTTCAGTGTCACAAACAAAAATTATCATGCGATAGTCGACTTGCTTTCGGCAGTTATTTGTCTGATTTCTCGGCCACCGAACTGGCTACCCTTTTTTCTAGAGACATTTTAAGACATCCGTGGCACCACACCAAGCGCGGATTTGAGGGGGGGAAGGGAACGGATTTTGACCCAGATCCGCACTTGCACCACACTACAATATTTTTAAAGAATTTTAGTGTTGCCAACAAAAATTGCCACGCTATGACCGAACTCCTTTTGACAGTGAATTCCTGGCCCAAGGGCTGGCTATCTATTTTTTTTTAAAAACTTCCGTGAGTACTGTAGACGCGCGGTCATAGAACACCATAGGACAGAAATGAAAGTTATGTTTTAAACGGTTGACAACATCAGAATAACCTTTACACAGTCCAGTAAGAGAAAAGGCAGTATCGCTTTCATTCTCAAGCTTCACTGGACATCAGCTGATAAGGATTACTGTTTGTCTAAAGCTTGATAAAGTATACAATAATATACGAAACCTCGTCATAAGCAGTTTTCTTTCTCCTTCTGATAACCCATAAATAGTCAAATTAACTACAATTAATGGAAATAAAAATTCATTTATTAAAATATATGAGTTTTGTCCTTGTTCTAAATTTCGGGGACCAAACCACGTCTAAAAAATAACATTTTTCCCATTAAGTGCGAAAATTTTATTTTGGGGCCTCCGCATGCTCTACTTCTCGCCAGTATCGAACATCAAAGCACCGTTGAATCAATTATGTAAACTAAAAGACACAGAATTGAATTAAATCAAGCCAAAAATATTCAGTGAATTTAATAAAGAAATGTTAAGTTACCACCAGCGTCGCCTTTCTCACAACCTAACTAACAAAATTACGAAAATTAAAATATTTTGTGATCTAACTGTTTTCATGCAAGTCTTTGGTCTTACAAAGCGGCATATCTTCATTACAAATAGTTCAGCTTTGGTTAATAAAATCACTTTTGGTCTAACTGCAGAAACAAACCTACACCTTTTTCGTTTTTAAGCTCTCTCACAAATTTACCAAATGCTAGTTAGATCCCTTCGTGAGAAAGGCGACGATTTGTTCAATGACCTCCCAAAATAATGTCTTTAATAATGAATTCCATAATCTATGATTAAATTAAAACTATTATTTTCAATAAAGGTATTCCAAATAAACAAATACGTAAATTTTAATATTTTCGTATGACAGCATCTTTTAGATCATCCCTCGTATTGGACAAGTAATTCGCGCTTTATAGTCAAAGCCGAATAAAGCTCATATTTTGTCTCTGTCCTAGTCCATGGGCTTCCGATATTTCCCTCTCTGTCGGATAAAACCATACTGAAATACACGCAAAATATCGGCAACGTTCGTGAAATTTTCGATTTAGCCGGTCAAAAGTCACGCTGCCCATAAAACATATAATATATAATAAAACATGGAAAATATGGAGAGCTATCAGATCGATACATTTTTTTTACCATTCGCCGTAGAAACGCATGGCCCTTGGGGTAAAGAAGCAAAAAAATTTGTACACTGTTTAAAAACTAAAATTCAAAATAAAAATTTTCAATGCTTCTTCACCCAAAGGATCAGCCTTGCGATTCAAAGAGGCAATAATACTGCTGCGGTCTACCATAGATTCATCGGATGGGCTTGGTCTGGAAGATATGGTGGGATAATTTTTTATTTTATTTCGTTTTATTTTATTTACTTTAATTATTGTTATATTTATAATTTTTATATCTGAAATAAAGAATTAGTTTAAGAATAAAAAAAAGGCAATAAGACAATACCTTTTTTATAGTACTTTAATGCGTTTTAGTCCAGAAGGTGGAAAGTTACATCTTCAAAGGTTGGATGTAGGAAGTTTCAGACCATTTTTAGAGTATAATTTTGACCTAAGCTTAAAGGACGCTGTCATAATTTGTATAACCGAAAATGACCCTCCTGGATTAAAAATCCAAAAGCCGCCACTTGTTAGCACAAAGAAGGGCAAAACCCAAACAAATTAACACAAAAAATTACATTAACATAAATTCTAAACTGTTGAAACTTTATTCGCATGAACTGAAGGACTTCCGCAATACCCTGGCTCCTTTTTAGGGAGAAGCACCTAAGTTTTTTATTTGTAACCATTCATAAACCAATATGTATTAAAGACTATTGTGAAAAAAAAATGTTTAATAAAAAAACACCCTAAAACCTGCTACATCTACTTGTACCTAGTCGTAGTTGGGTACAAAATTGATAGGTATGCCTATAATGTACGACATGTTTCAACTTTTAGTTTTGATGCCCAAAGAGCACTTAGCGAAATTATACAGTTTTGTCTTTTCATAAATCAGGTTATTGGGTAATTTTGTATCCAACTTTTATTAATTTTTTTTTATTTCTAAGTTTTAGGTTTAATTCTTATTCAGCTTTATAAAAAGCACTATGCATTTTTCATTCATTTAGCGTTACGAAAAAGGTGCGTGTAGATTTTCTACGGACGTGAACAGTGTTACCTTCCATTGAGTGAAGGTTGGGAGGAGGGAACTCGTAAAATGGTGTGTTGAAAAAAATCTTAAAACGCTCTATATTTGTGAAAGTTATAGCTACAACTATTTTTAATAAGAAGGGTGGGAGGAGAGAGGACGAGGGAGGCGAAACTAGTAAAATGGTGTTGAAAAAAACGTCTTAAAGCGTGTGCAGAAAAAATATAAAAGGGTGAGAGGGAATAACAGAAATGGAGAAGGGTGGGAGCAGGGAAGACTTCGAAGTAATAACAGCAAATTAGAGGACATTTGCAATGGGGTATCAAAGGCATTTCAATAAAATCGCCTGAAATTTAGGTAATTTGTATGCTTTAAAGCCGACATCATGTGACAAAATCGCGTCTGACGAGCGCCATATTGACTCCTGTTTAAAAAAATATAGCCTATAGCATCTTCGGGATTAGTAGCAATTGAACGACACCTTTTTCGTCAAAATCGGTTCAGCCGTTTAGCCTCTGGCGTGACACAAACATACATATTTACATACATATCCCAAGCGAAAAACATTACCCTTCCTTTTGCCGTGCTGCAGTTGGGTCAAAGGACCTAATAACCAAATTTTGTAATGACGTTTGTCTGATTGTTCTTCAGTAAAACTATAACTCACAAACCGTTTAGCCAGTTTTAACCAAACTTAGGATGAATATCCTATGGTATCCATAAAAGGATTTGTAATGAGCAGAACAACTTTAATTTTTGTTAAATGTAATGTAATGAATATTTCCAAAACTGTTTTACGCACTTAATTTTAAATTTCAACTTTTCTCAATTGATATCATAGGTCTTTGCTTACTGCATAAAAAAAACAAAAAAAAAACTATTTTTAAATATATTGTCTCAAACATTTTAACCTCTTCATATTGTGTCATTCTCAAAAAAGTTGGTGGAATATCGGGATTATATCGGAGAACATCAAATTTTATGAAAATTCTTTGTGCCCTTTTGACACCGAGCTGGTTTTTCTAGAATCAGATGATTTTTCCAGAAATGATGTGTTGGTCTTGAGCTACCTTTATCTGCTTCTTTGTTGCAAATGTAAAGATGCTGTTCATACATCGAGGGATTAATCCTGAGAAGTACAAAAAATATTTATAATTTGCTGATGAGATCTAATTATGTGTTTTACAACAGAAATGATAAAAGATTTTTCAACTAGTTTAGAGAAAGGAAACTCACAAAAGGCGATGCCGGTATCGGAAATTTATTAATTGCTATCCAACTCTATAGTATGCAGCGCCAGCGATGCTTTTGAAATAATAGATTTCAATTTAAAAAGGAGTTTTTCAATCACTTTAGAATTTTCGAGATAACTGCTAGAACTAGATTACTCCAAAAAAATTATATTTAAGAAAAAAACAAACTCAGTGGCGATGCAAAGGTGAAATAATACTTTGTAAAAAAAATGGGTCTTTGACAAATCAAACAATAATTGATGGTGCACTAGTGGATATATTGTCCATGGATTTAAGGAGCTAGCTGGCTACACGAATAATGTTGGAGTCCATAATGGCACCAAAACATTTTAAAATATAATGGTAATATCTTTAGCAGTAACGCACCCAGGAATATGTCTTGGGGGGGGCCCGAGGCCTCATAATGTCGTATTTCATGCTATTTTTTGTGTTTGTTCATGAAATATGTGGAAAATATATACAAAAATCATAGGCTTGGGGGGGGGCCCGGGCCCCGGCCCCCCCCCTGGGTGCGCCCTTGTCTTTAGATACAGAAACAAAAAGCGAGTTTCCTAAACAAAAAAAATAAATACCTACAGAAAAAACTCGAAAAACAACGAAAGCGATTATCTAAAGGAGGAGGCACTAAATACATTGTTTACCGGGACGCGTCAGATGAGCTGAATTTGAGATATGTTGAAGGACAAACCTTCGTGATATTTTTACCAAAAAAAATTAAGGGGGTCATAGGATTCGTTTTCGAGCTATACTTATTTAAATGTGCGCCACTGAAATATGGAAAAATATGACCATTTGTCGTTTTTTTGTAATAACTTATCGCCAAATAAAAATAAAAAACTGATATTAGCTATACTTTATTGGTAAAAGAGTTCTTTTAAGAATTTTATCAGTTTTTGACATATAGTTTCCGTCACATACTTTCTCAAAATAATAAAAAAAAATACAGGAAAAATACCTGAGGAGATTTATTAAATATAAAGAAAGGAAACTAAAAATGCATGGTCAAAATTACCTTCACTTGCTTTCATGTGAGTCGCTTTAACTATTCTAGAGTGATGTTTGCATAATAGGTTATGTGATAAGCTTTCAGGGTATTTAAAAAAAAAATTAATTCAACACATGACACGTTTACTACGTCTACGGAATAGTGTGTTTACCGGGATGGGTTAAATGAGGTGAATTTATGATATGTTAGGGCCCAAGCCGTCTAAATACTCGTCTCAAAGAAATTGCGGTTCATCGGTTTCGTTTTCGAGCTGTAATTATTTAAATCCGCCACTGGAAGAAAGAAAAATGTGACTTTTTGTAGTGTTTTTGCTATAACTTCTCGTCAAATAGAAATAAGAAACCAATATTAATTTTATTTAGTTGAAAAAAAAAACTATTTTTAAGGATGTTTTCAATTTTTTTATAGTTTTCGTCACATATCTACAGAGTGGCTCAAAATATGAATAACAGAAATACAGGAATAATAACTGGGATTTGTTAAATATACCTAAAGGAATGAAATTAAAAATGCATAGTCAAAATAAATTAATTTGCTTCAATGTGAGTCATTGTAACATAATACATACATAATGGTTTATGTAGTAAACCTACAGGGTAAATCAAACATTTTTTAAATTAAACAAATAATAGGTGTACTAACTGTGAAGCGGAATAGTGTGTTTAACGGGATGCGTCAGATCAGGTGAATTTGAGATATGTTAGAGCCCGAGCCATCCTGAAACTTGCTCAAAAAAATTGGGGGGGGGGGTCATCGGTTTCGTTTTTGAGCTATACTCTTATGGATTTTTGCTACAACTTCTATCTCTTTATAGGGATAAAAAGTTGATATTTAAACTTTTATCAATTACCTAAGTTTGTTTACAGGCTTTCTTTCTGAAAATTTTTGGCAGAACCCCCGGAAAGGGGTGAGTAGACCCCTTTTTGTCTTTTTGTCCCCACATTTCCTATATTCTAGCATTAAATAAATATAACTCGAAAACAAAACCGATCACCACCCACTTTTTCTTGAAACAAGTATTACGACGGTTTAGGCTCTAACATCTCTCAAATTCAGTTCATCTGACACATCCCAGTAAACATTTTCTACACACTATTCCATAGGCAATTAGTACACATGTTATGCAAATTTCAAAAATGTTTAAAATACCCATTAAGTCTATTATTATTATTATTTTATTTCAATTATTCATAGTTTGAGCCACTATGTAGATACATATGTGACGAAAACTATATGTCAAAAAATAAGAACATACTTAAAAAGACTTTTTTTTTCAACGAAATAAAATTCATATTGGTTTTTTATTTTTCTTTCAAGAGAAGTTATAACAAAAAACTACAAAATCTTACATTTTTCCATAATCCATTGGCGTGCATTTAAATAATTATAGCTCAAAAACGAAACCGATGACCCCCCAATTTTTTTGAAACAAGCATCCGGAAGGTTTAGGCTTAAACATATCTTAAATTCACATCATTTGACACATCCCAGTAAACATACTATTTCGTAAACAATTAGTAAATATGTCATGCGTTGAATTAAATTTTTTTTGAAGTACCCTGTTAGCTTATAACATAACCTATTATGCAAACATCACTCTAGAATAGTTAAAACGACTCACATGAAAGCAAGTGAAGTTAATTTTGACTATGCATTTTTAGTTCCCTTTCTTTATACGTAATAAATCTCAGGTATTTTTCCTGTATTTTTTTAAAATTATTTTGAGCCACTCTGTAGGTATGTGTTGCAAACTATATGTTAAAAAATGACAAAATTCCTAAAAGGACCCTTTTGTCAATAAAATAAGACTAATATAATTTTTTTGTTTTTATTTGGCGATAAGTTATTACAAAAAGACGACAAAAGGTCATATTTTTCCATATTTCAATGGCGCGCATTTAAATATAGCTCGAAAACGAATCCTATGACCCCCCAATTTTTTTTGGTAAAAATATTAGGAAGGTTTGGCCTTCAACATATCTCAAATTCAGCTCATCTGACGCGTCCCGGTAAACAATGTATTTAGTGCCTCCTCCTTTACTTGTATCTAATTATCGCTTTGATCAAGAACAGTATTTAATTTATTTGGGACCAAATATAAACAAAGAAACCTTTGTAACAGAATAAATAAATTAAAGAGTAACAAGGAAAAATAAAGTTAACAAATGCGTTGAGAAAAACCCCACCTGGCCAACCTGTGGACAGAAAGAAGATACAGCAAAACACCTCGTGGCAGAATTTGAGGCAAAAGATAAGACAACAGGCACTTGGAACACCAGCTTTGAGCGAGGAAGAGCTGCACTTGCTCAAATAGACCGACATACTGGACTTTTTAAAGAGAACAGGAACGCCCAATGAGTCAAAGTCGGTCAAAATATGCTTTATTGTCTAAAAACCATAGTTCCATTGACAAAGCAGAAATATAAAAAATGTAGTAAATCAAGGTAATTAACGAATAAACAGTAAACATATTTATAAAATAAAATATATAAAAATATATTACAAAAAGCAGATAAAATATAACGACCGAAATAAAAAAATAAAAAAATTAAAAGTAAATAATAAACATTTAGATAAAGTTGAGACTTTAACGTTAAGAAATTAACGTTATAAATTGAAAAAGCCCAGAGTATTAATAAAAACGAAAAAAATTTAATATAATATTTTGGTAAAAAACAAGAAACATTACATAAAGCGGATGCGGACCTGCAGCATGGTAAAAACAGCCTACTAATAATACTACTAGTAGTAAGTGATAACGATATCGCTCTGTTGTTTAGTTGTATTTAATTATAGGTTTAATGGCAAAAAAGTGAACTGCGCAGGTCCCTCTTACTTAATGACTTGTGTGTAATATTTTTTCGTCATCAATTCATCAGACCGAGTAGTAATATAAATGTGAATACAGCAAGACATTCAGACCTGCGCACTAAATTTTGTTTACTTAGCAGGGCGACAGAACAGGAAAGTAAACGAGATATATTTATTTATTTATTCAATAGTATCTATAAGGAAAAGCCAAAAAGAGTTACTTCTTTACATTAAAAAGAAATCTATTCTATAAAATACGTCACTTAAACTACACATGATAAATACTAAACAAATCAAATTACATAATTACTTATAATAACAGTTGACCATTTAAGAATTCTATACATTCTTGTTAAAAAAAAAATTAGTCTCTCTTTGGTTTGGTGACAAACAACTAAATATTTCTAATAAGATGTCGTTATTACAGCCTCTTTGTGGATAAAATCCAAACTATCTAAAGTGCGTGACAATTAAAAATTTTCTTTGAACTCCCTCAATCATACTAATCCAAATGTCATATTGGGGGACCAGATTACACTTCCATATTCCAGTATTGGCAATACTAGACTGTCAAATAAGTAAATGCTTACTTCGATGTTAAAACTTTTGTTAGCTAACACAAATACACCCAGCCAATTTTTTGGCACTCTCAATTTTGGAAATAATATGTGATGAAAATAAAAGATTAGCATCGAAGATTACACCCAGGTGTCTTTTTGTTCAGATAAACGTTTTAGGTTTTCATTATTTATTCTATAATTAAATTCAATTAGTTTTTTTTTACGAACAAATGACAAACAAAAGCATTAACAAAAATTTAAGTTAAAACCATTTTCCTGGCAATATAGGGCGCTGTCCTGAAATTCTCCTTAAAGTGTTCTACAATCCTCCAATGAGAAAACTTCAACACACATTTTAAAATCATTGAAAAACGCCAATGATTCCATATTTTTGTACGTTAGAAATAATTTTGTTAAAGACAATAATAAAAAGGAGTGGTCCGAGATTTAACCCTTGGGACACACCAGAAAAACTTATATAAATATTTTACCTGCTATCTTTTAATTCTAAAAACTGATACCTTTTACTTGTGCTAGTTTCCAAATTGAATTAAATTAGTTAAGTATGAAGAAACATCCATTCCAGTTAGTCCATCCAAATCCGCGTAAACAACAATTACTTGACTCTTTCTGTTTAAAGCCTCATGTTCGTATTGCGAGAAAATTGTTAGATTTGTAACGGTAGATTTTTTGGGTGAGAAGCCAGGCTGTCTGGGAGATATTTTATTTGGGGATTAAACCCATTCGAAAATAGGAAGGGTTTATATAGACATTTTTTTTAGAATTGCTCACTGAACAATTCTAATAATGTTTCCTGACTAAGAAAATAAGTTCCAAAAAATTTCACGACCGTCCCTACTATTATGTTGGTTCGGTTGGGTAGACATACTTGCTGAAAAGTTCTTAAAAAAATGCTTCTTATCTGTACTGAGTGTGTTATTGTCAATAAACATCTTTAAGAGGAAATAAAATTGCTTTTTTTTACGCCGATCGATACGGAAAATGTTCTTTAAGCTTATTTGTGATGTTTACCGGAAATTTTTAAAGGTGCATTAAATTCAGCTTTTATTTCGCTCGAGCGGATTTTTAAGCTTCCGATAACTACAAAGGCAATAATGTCAGTTTACCGTAAGTTTATTACTATTCGAAAAAAGTAAAGAAGAAAAATACATAAAGCAATAGCTGATGACTAATAAATTTTGTTTATTTAAGATGGTAAAAAAGATTGATTTGATTCTAAAAGTTTCATCTCGTAGCGGAAATTGAAAATAATAATAATTAATGATTGATAGTCAGATATACAGTGACATTTGGGTTTTTATCTATCGTGGCCATGATCAAATATTTATTTCAGCTACTTGAAGCTTCCATGAAGACTGCTTCACCGGACTATGTGATATTGCTACCTAGCCCCAACGGTCTGGTCCGTGTTGTCCAAGACTCTTTAATATACTCAAGCATCTATCTATTCTATCCCTTCTTCGATCCATCTTTGGACATAGCCCTGCCCCAATATCACCCATCTTCTTGGTCTCTCGCCGTGTTCATCCATTCAGCTCCCGAATTTTTCTTCAAATCTTCCGCCCATCTTATTTGTTTCGGTTCTTCCCCTACTTCTTTTATTTTTCCAAGGTATCTAGTTTACAATTCATCGATCGTCTTTCTGTCTGATATTGTGACCTGCAAATTTTCATTTTAATTTTGCTACTTCCCCTCTGACATCCCTTACTTTTGTTTTATTTCTTATCCATTAATTTTTTTATCTGTTAGCTTTACATTTAATATTTGTCTCTCCATTGATCTTTGGGCTTTTGTTACCCTATCCATGTTTGATTTTGCAAGTGTCCATGTTTTTGTTCCATAGATAAGTACAGGAAGGATACATTGGTTATACACTTTCGTTTTGAGGTACTGATGATATAGATTGGGAAGAAATAGGCTTCAGAGGAGTAAGCGGACAATACTTGAACCACCTAAGATATGCCTTAATAACAGACAAGAAAGAATAACTGATAAAAATGCTGGAAGAACTTGATACATCAGCCTAAAATATAGACTTGAGTATGAACTATCCTAAAACTAAAATCATAACACAGATGAAGATATCAGAATAAAGGAAAAGAAAATATAAGTAGAGGAATATATGGGGCAAATCATTAAACTAAAAAAAGAAAACCAAACAGCTGAAATCAAGAAACGAGTAAGATTGGCCTGGGTAGCATTCGATTAATTAAGCTACATATTAAAAAATAAAAAATATCCTCAGTACCTCTAAACGAAAGTGTATAACCAATGTATCCTTCCTGTATTTACCTATGGATCCCAGATCTTGACACTTGCAAAATCAAACATGGATCAGGTAACAAGCTCAAGCCCAAAGATCAATGAAAAGAAATGTTACATGTAAAGCTAACATACAGAAAAAGGAATGAGTGGATGAGAAATAAAACAAAAGTAAGGGATGCCAGAGGAAAAGAAGCAAAATTAAAATGGAAATTTGCCGGTCATAATATCAGATAGAAAGGCGATCGATAAAACAAATGTATTGTAAACTGGAGACCATGGGAAAATAAAAGAAGTAGGGGAAGACCACAAATGAGATGAGTGGACGATTTGAAGAAACACGCGGGAACTAGATGAATGAACAGGGCGACAGACAGAGAAGAGTGGAATATATTGAGGGAGGCATATGTCCAAAGATGGATTGAAGAAGGCTAAATAGAATAGAATAGAATAGAATAGAATAGAATAGAATAGAATAGAATAGAATAGAATAGAATAGAATAGAATAGAATAGAATAGAATAGAATAGAATAGAATAGAATAGAATAGAATAGAATAGAATAGAATAGAATAGAATAGAATAGAATAGAATAGAATAGAATAGAATAGAATAGAATAGAATAGAATAGAATAGAATAGAATAGAATAGAATAGAATAGAACCTAGTGATAACGAAAATATAACGTTGTTGAAAGAGTCTAATAAGGATGCTATCTCGGTTAAAATTATTCTAGCTTAATTTAATAATGAATATCAAAATCAGCTATAAATAGGCTTAAATAGATTCTACTCACCTACTTATTACACCTTATTCTGCCAATTAACTATTATTATTGAATTTCCCACAATAATTAATAAAGAGGAGACCTAGTTAGCTGGAGTTTACATTGGATAGGGTCTTGTTAATTTTGCTATGCCGTAAGGTCACGTAACCGAATCTAAGGTTAGTATTACACTATCACTTATCTGATAGTGTAATAGCCCATTACTTAATTGATTGATTCGTTTCAATAGCAATCTTAGGTTTTAAAGGCACTGACACTGCAGTTGCTAAGCTTATTGTATCTCTTCATCAGGTTTAAACACTTTGTAAGTAGGCTTTTCTAAAAGTCCGGCGCCTCAGAGAGATTTTTCTTTGAAGGTTGCTTTGTTTCCTTTTTAGCCTAAGGAGTTTACTGGTCTGGTTCATGATTCTATTGCTGCGATTCCGCCTTGGTGCTAACTACTCGTGGGTTTGATGTTCTTTAATTTCCCATCGCTTATACAGCTACATATCGAGGATTTTCGAGGATTCTTCCTTATCCTTATTTAAGGAAAAACAATTTAAAATTTATACATACCACATAAGAAAAAGCTATCCTGGAAATAAAGAAGCCTGCTTAGAAAGAGAAAAACTAATTAAGCAGTTGTTTAGATATTAACTAATAGAAGCAATCTTAGGTTTTAAAGACACTAACACTGCAGTTGCGGAATTTCCGTCACCTCGAAGAGATTTTTCTTCGAAGGTTGCTTTGTTTTCTATTTAACTTAAGGAGTTTACTAGTCTGGTTCATGATTCTATTGCTGCGATTCTTCCTCGGTGCTAACTGCCCGGGATTTCGATGTTCTTTAATTTCATTCATTCATTCATATTGAGGTTCGGATTATATGAATGATTTCTCTGATCCTTTTTTTACCGCGGTACTCACGCATGTTGCCACCATGTTGCAACCGCGCAGTGGCACGGCGTTAGAGGGGATTGTAGGCAGTTTCAAACTACTTTTGAGTGTATTTGTTGGCATGGGGCTTTGGTTTGATATATCTCTACGGCATGTATTTTCGTTTAAAATACTGTAGTCTGTTTCCCAAAAGATGCAAATCAGTTTGCTCTATAAGCAAGATCATTGGCAGTGTAATACTATCTTAAGTTCGATATTTAGATTACTCTCAAGAAGGGGCATTATTTACTTGCTTCCATTAACCGAACCGAATGTCCTACCTCCTTTTTTAGTTTTTAAAGGCCTACGCGTTCCGATTTATTACAAAAATCATCTTTAGGGCTTAAGGAAACAGCATCACCAAAAAGAAGCGACCGCACATTTTAAGAACAAACAATTTAAAATTTATACATACCACATAGGAAAGAGCTATCCTGGTCATGGGGAAGCCTGCTTAGAAAGAGAAAAACTAATTAAGCAGTTGTTTAGATATTACTCAATAGAAGCAATCTTAGGTTTTAAAAAAACTGACACTGCAGTTGCTAAGCTGATTGTAACTCTTCATCAGGTTCAAAAGACCTTGTCAGTAGGTTTTTCCGAAATTCCTTCACTTTGAAGAGTTTTTTTTAAGGTTGCTTTGTTTCCTATTTAGCTTAAGGAGTTCACTAGTCTGGTTCATGATTCTATTGCTGCGATTGTTCCTAGATGCTAGCTGTTCGTGGTGTTGATGTTGATGATGATATAATTTATCATCGCTTGATACAGCTACATATCGAGGATTCTGGAGTTCCTTATCAAGGTTCTGATTCTATGAATGGTTTATCTGATCCATTTCTTGCCCTGGTATTCACGCAAGTATCACCATTTGACCACCGCTCAGCTGTGCGGCGTTAGAAAAGATTGTAGGCAGTTCAAACTACTTTGGGGTTTATTAGTTGGCATAATAGAGCTTTGATTTGACACATCTCTACGACATGTATTTCAGCTTGGAATACTGTAGTCTGTTTCCCAAAATATAAAAACCAGTTTGCTCTATAAGCAAGGTCATTAGCAAATTTATACTTCGACTTTCCATCCAATCAGAGTTAAAGCATTTTTAAACAAACATCCAAGTACCTAGCCAGGAGACGAACCCGGGCCGCCGCCGGTGTGGGAAACAAACATTGCTACCACTACACCACGACGGCGACTATTGGCAGTGTAATGCTATCTTAGGATTGAAATCTAGATTACTCTCAAAAAGGGGCATTATTTACTTGCTTCCATTAACCTCCTACCTCCTTTTTTATTATTTTAAGGCCTACGCGTTTCGATTTATTACAAAATCATCTTTAGAGCTTAAGTAAACAGCATCGCCAAAAAGGCTAGTCATAAGTAGCGACCGCACATTTTAGGAACAAACAATTTAAAATTTATACATTGTATAAAGCCACAAATTAAAAAATTGTTTGTAGGACGTTCTTCCACTAGCAAGTAAAATACCATCACCATCTTTAATGCACTTCTGTTAGAAATGTTTTAATACAAGTTCGTTTCATTTATGTCATTAGCTGCTAAACTAAAATGATTTCGGTAGTAGTTTCGAGTTTTCTTAATGAATATAACACATTAGGTTTATAGGTTAACTAATTAAGTTTATTTTTTAGCTCACACATTTACTATACTATAGTAGTGTGAGCTATGGTGATATTTTGTTTAACTCCAGACTCAATTACCTTTCGTTTGATGTCACACACGCCATATTTGCACATAAACTCTAATTAGCTTACACATATACTAGACTATAGTAGTGTGAGCTATGGTGATCCTAATTTTTTCGAGAAAAAAAAAGTTGCTCCGATTTCAAAAATTTTTATATATCATTGCGTTTCAGATGATTTTGAAACTTTTTTGTTGCGCCGTCTGTCTGTATGTCTGTCTGTCTGTCTGTAACGACCAACGCGCATAACTCAAAAACCGCTTGGCCGATTTTAATGAAATTTGGAACCTAGGCTGGGTTTTGGGTCGAGATGGTCCCATTTAAAAATGAACAAAATCCACCGAACACAAACCGAATAAAAGGGTGGGGTAGATTTAAAAAATAATCTGCCAATATATGGGCCCCTAAGCTCACACTAGGTACTATAGTTATAGTGTACGTGTGAGCTAATATAACTAAAAACTAAAATCTATTTTATTCAACTCCAGACTAAATTACCTTTTGTTTGATACCACACAAGCCATGTTTTGACTTAAACTCCAATTTTTGAAATCTACCCCCACCCTGAAAAAAAACAAAAACTAAAATGTATTTTGTTAAACTCCAGACTCAATTACCTTTCGTTTGATATTACACACGCCATATTTTCACTTAAACTCTAATTTTTTAAATATACCCCCACCCTTTTTTTAAAATAAATTAAAATGTATTTTGTTTAACTCCAGACTCAATTACCTTTCGTTTGATATCACACACGCCATATTTTCCCATAAACTCTAATTTTTGAAATCTACCCCCACCATTGAGTTGTATAACGCCCTAAAAGGGCGTTAGAGACGGAAAGACAAGGCATTTTTTATTGACCCTATCTAATTTGGTTCCTAAGGTCGGGTATTTCTTTTACCATAAAAATAGAGATAGACATTATTGAACATGTGAAACGGACAAAGATAGGGTGACTTTGCATGCTAATAATACCCTAGATAATATAAGGGTACTTTTATCTCTTTCACACTGACGGCATAAGTGCGACAGAAAAGCAGCTGGCTACCTTTAATCCACCTGCCGTATTTTGAGTGATTCTACCTGTTAGTCCGTGTATACAGGGAAAACTGATAGACAATGTTGTCTAAGTACGGAAATGATTTTTTTTGAATTTTGTGCGGGAATATTACAAAAAGAAATCTTAAAACGTTTAAAAACAAG
Source organism: Aspidapion aeneum (assembly GCA_963576565.1). NCBI lineage: Eukaryota > Metazoa > Arthropoda > Insecta > Coleoptera > Brentidae > Aspidapion > Aspidapion aeneum. Next base: position 28,832,442 of record OY755045.1, read on the forward strand.
TTTAGAAGTAACTATTTGAGTTTAAACATGGTCCAAAATTGTTTTTTGTGCAATAGAAGAAAAAAAATCCATAAAAAAACAACATTTCATGGGTAAGTCGTCTTGACGGATAGTTTTTCCTAAAACACGAGAAAGTTCAGTAGCGTCACGATAGATAGTTTTTTCTGTGACCGTGCGATTTTACCCTCACACATTTTGATTCAGAAAGTGTCACTTCCCCGCACTTTTTTTTGCATTGCATGAAAATTAACAAAAAGTATTTGATTTTCTTAAAAATGATTTCTTTTTAAATGTTGTTTTTGTTTTTTCGAACCAAACTTTTGACATGTCACGGTCGAGTTTCATACATCTTGATGAATTGTTACACACACTGATCTATGTTTTTATAAATTTCGATAAATTTAATGTTTTTTGCGGACTTTACAGTAATTTTAAGTTAAATTTTGGTCTTTCATCGCGAAAGTATATATTTATTATTATATGACCACCGCGACCGGTCTACAGGCCGGTATCATATGTTTATGTCCTTCTAATGTCATTTGACTATCATGCTGTCTTACTTATTAAGGTCACTTAGTTTAATTAATAATTTTGTCCTACATAATATAAAAGAAGAATAGAAACCAACAAAAAATTTGTGACACTTCGATTACCCATTTTCTTTGATTGCGATGGATTAGGGTGACCAGATTACGGTTTATTAGGGTGCCCAGAGTGCGCATAAAAAGATTTTGAAAAATTTCCCTAAAAAAATTGAAGACCAAACACTCACTCGCCACTCAATGTTTATGGTCGCATACACTAATCCTAACTCGATTTCCGACGATTATGGACAATGGTTACCCCCTGGACATAAACCTAACAACTTTTACTATATTTCTTAACAATAGGTAGGTTAGGTTTGGTTAGGTTTGGTTAGGTTGGGTTAGGTTGGGCTGGGTTGGGTTAGGTTGGGTTAGGTTGGGTTAGGTTGGGTTAGGTTGGGTTAGGTTGGGTTAGGTTGGGTTAGGTTGGGTTAGGTTGGGTTAGGTTGGGTTAGGTTGGGTTAGGTTGGGTTAGGTTGGGTTAGGTTGGGTTAGGTTGGGTTAGGTTGGGTTAGGTTGGGTTAGGTTGGGTTAGGTTGGGTTAGGTTGGGTTAGGTTGGGTTAGGTTGGGTTAGGTTGGGTTAGGTTGGGTTAGGTTGGGTTAGGTTGGGTTAGGTTGGGTTAGGTTGGGTTAGGTTGGGTTAGGTTGGGTTAGGTTGGGTTAGGTTGGGTTAGGTTGGGTTAGGTTGGGTTAGGTTGGGTTAGGTTGGGTTAGGTTGGGTTAGGTTGGGTTAGGTTGGGTTAGGTTGGGTTAGGTTGGGTTAGGTTGGGTTAGGTTGGGTTAGGTTGTTAGGTTGGGTTAGGTTGGGTTAGGTTGGGTTAGGTTGGGTTAGGTTGGGTTAGGTTGGGTTAGGTTGGGTTAGGTTGGGTTAGGTTGGGTTAGGTTGGGTTAGGTTGGGTTAGGTTGGGTTAGGTTGGGTTAGGTTGGGTTAGGTTGGGTTAGGTTGGGTTAGGTTGGGTTAGGTTGGTTCAGTCTGAGTATGTTCGGTTAGGTTCCGCTAGGATTGTTTAGGTTAGGTTTAGCTATATTCGGTTAGGTTCGGTTCAGTTTAAGCAAATCGAACCGAACCAAACTGAACCGTTAGATTCGGTTTGATTTGGTTCATTTCGATACGGATGGGTTCAGTTTGCTTTTGTTCAGTTAGACCTTCGATAAATTTTAAAAAAGTAAATAATTATTAATTTTTAGTGTTTTAAGGAATAAAAATTGATATAATGTTCAATTAAACTATTTTTTATTTGTAAAAATGTAGGAATCATAATTTTCTTGATTTTGTTTTGAATTTCATGCTTTTTTAAAAATTGTGCATTTTCATAAAAGGACCAAAAAAACTGACCCGATTTCGATCAGTGACCTTAGTTATTTCAAGTTTTTGTTGACAGCTGATAGACGTCAGGGACCGTTTTGTTTCAGTTTGAAATGAGAAAATGCTTCTTTTGTAGCAATTTGTATGGGTTTTAATGGGGTTTTAAGAATGTTTCAATTTCAATTTTTTTAACAAAATCAACGATAGTCCGCAATTTTTTTTTTAGAAATCACTATAAAATGGTCTAAAATTATCATTTTTCAAAAAACTTCGTAGTTTTAAGAAAGGTGGTAAAACGTACCAGACCCCTGAAATGTGTTGCAGTCTAGGACAACTGGGCGCCGCCAACTCGGCGCCACCAACTGGGCAGCAGGCCAACTGGGCGCCGGGCCAACTTGACGCCGAGCCAACTGGGCGCCGGACTAAAATATTTTTTCTTGATAAAATGTGCAGATGAAAAACAAACTTAAAAAAATTAAAATGGCGCATCCAAAATGGCGGACTTTCTTATTTATGCATCGATATGTATCGAATATGGAACTTGGCGGTGTTTCAAGTCGCAGAATACTACACCTACCAAATTTCAACACTCGACTTAATAGATGTTGAAAGTTTTGTATAAATAACATATTTATTTTGTTTTTATCTGCACATTTTATCGAAAAAAAAAAAGTCCGGCGCTGAGTTGGCCCGGCGCCCATTAGCACGCAATTTTTAGTTCCGAAATTTCATCTGACTCGAGCATAACTTGTAGTCCACCCAAGAAAAGAAGAGTTGAAGAAGACCCTTGTTCAAAGAAAGAAAATATTTTACCTGGAAGGTACAACATTTGTAAAGTTCTAAGATGAAAACAATAATTTTAATACATCCACTGCACTTAGCATGCTTAGAAATTCTTTTTACCCTTTTTTTTTTACTGAAGAGAATTTTGTAAACACACACAAGTAAGTATTCATGAATTATTTATTATTCAAACAGAAAATTGTTGATAAAAAAATTCTAGTGGAATTCAAAATTTTTATTTTGCGCCGCCACTGCCCTTTTTTATCCAAGACAAGCAAATAGAATATTTTTGCGATGTTGCATGTTTCCGGACTCACCAAACCGAAATTCTATTTTCATCCCTATTTTGCTCATTAAATTCTTACTTGTATTTGGTCAATTGCGATAAAAGCTTGATATAATGGCAATTTTGGCCCATGCCGGGTCTACCCGTAGGGTATAGAAGTCAATGACCCCCACCCTTTTATTTAGTTTGTGTTTGGTGGATTTTGTTCATTTTTAAATGGGACCATCTCGGCCCAAAACTCAGCCTAGGTACCAAATTTCAGTAAAATCGGCCAAGCGGTTTTTGAGTTATGCGCGTTGGTCGTTACAGACAGACAGACAGACAGACATACAGACAGACAGACAGACGGCGCAACAAAAAAGTTTCAAAATCATCTGAAACGCAAAGATATATAAACATTTTTGAAATCGGAGCAACTTTTTTTTTCTCGAAAAAATTAGGATCACCATAGCTCACACTACTATAGTCTAGTATATGTGTAAGCTAATTAGAATTTATGTGCAAATATGGCGTGTGTGACATCAAACGAAAGGTAATTGAGTCTGGAGTTAAACAAAATACATTTTAATTTATTTTAAAAAAAGGGTGGGGGTATATTTCAAAAATTAGAGTTTAAGTGAAAATATGGCGTGTGTGATATCAAACGAAAGGTAATTGAGTCCGGAGTTTTTTGTTTTTTTTAAGGGTGGGGGGTAGATTTTAAAAATTTGAAGTCAAAACATGGCTTGTGTGGTATCAAACAAAAGGTAATTTACTCTGGAGTTGAATAAAATATATTTCAGTTTTTACTTATATTAGCTCACACGTAAACCATAACTATAGTACCTAGTGTGAGCTTAGGGGCCCATATATTGGCAGAGTATTTTTGTTTGTTTCAGTACTATCTGCGAAGGCTATTAGCTAAAAGTGGTTGTTGTCCTGACACAAAAATTTAAGGTGCCTCTAAGTCACTGATAAACCTCTACGGTACGTGACTATTTGCAACCAATAATGTAGATGATAATGGAATCTGTTCTTGAGAGGATTACTATATTAATGATAAGATTAAACTAACCCCGCATTGTTTGTGGACTTAATCAAAATAAATTGATTTTAGGGGGAAGATTTTACCCAAAACAGTATATTACTGTGTCAATAATGTTTGTATTAATTGAAGCCTAAAGTTTTTTGATAAGTTTACTAATTATTACTAATATTGTCTTAACTCTCAAGAGAGACTGAATATATTGTACACTCTAAGGTAAATCAGACCTATTTAAAGTTCTCCCGGTTTTAAGAAATGAAAAAGAATAGTAAAAGCAAAAAAGGTTATTGGCTGTCTTAACAGTATTTTATGTAACAGAGAGATAAAAAATAATGTAAAATTTAACATATATGAAACAATGGTAAAAAGCACGCTATTGTATGGAATAGAGGCTTGTCGTATAACAGAAAAATACAAGATGAAAAGTGTGAAAACGAATGTAATAAAAAGATCAATAAGAATATCTAGAACAGATCATATAAGAAATGAGATCATAAAAGAAAGAATGTGAATCGAGGGAAGCATAAGGGATGAGATCACTAAATGACAACTGATATGGTACGGCCATGTACAACGGATGAACAACGAAAGATTACCAAAGCAGGTCCTAAAATGGCAATCAATGGGCGCAGAAAAAGAGGGCGTCCTAAACTAGAATGGCAATAGTAAATCCAAAGATCAATGTGTCAAAAAAACCTTACAGAAAATGATTGTGAGGATCGAAGGCAGTGGAGAGTAAGCCCATCACACACAAACTTGCATAGCACGCATAACTTATAGCATGGCGCCCTAGTCAATCAGCAGACGACTTTGGGACGCGGTGATTGGTTGAAACGTTACTCCATGCGTTATGCGACGCAGTGAAGCCTTATGCGAGTTTGTGTATAATCAGCTATAGGCGTCGGACAATGTAGAAAAACGTTTCAAACCGACATAGTAGTAGTTTAAGAGATGAATTTGTGTCAATCAGAACTTTCTTAAAACAAAAACGAGTGAAAGTCAAATTTGCAGGCACTTAATAACAGCTTTAAAGAAGTGTAAAAGTTTATGGTTACACAAACTCGACTTTTCTTTTACAGAAATTTGAGTTTAATGAATACCTCCCTTGTGTGGTTTCCTAAGAAGGTTATCAGCATCAAAACTTTTCTAACAAAACGCGAAAAACTTGAAAACCTCATCAGAAATCAATCTTGGAGCTCAGCAGGGCACCCGAAATTTTATCGAAAGGACTGGCAAATCTTATTTGATTTCAATATATGCACAAACTTGCGAGGACAAGGCTGGCAAAAGTGTTTTTTTTATGCCAATGGTTCAAACAAGATTTTCCGTATGAACAGAAATTAAGTGACTAAACAAGTAAATATTTCATTTTATAAAATTTAATAGCATTTTTTATAATTTATATATTTTGCCAAAAGGTGGCGTAGCTCTTTTCCAGAACAAAGGTATAAAACATTATTATTATCATTATAATGCTACCTCATAATGGACGGCTACTTCACAAATTAGGAGCAAGGATTTGACGGCAAAACGTACGCCGACGATGGACTGGTTAGTACCAGGAACGTACCTAGGCATATTTTGCGAAAGGATGCAAAGGGAGTGCAAACTAATAGAGTCCTGGTGCCAAGAGAACGGCCTCTCCGTCAACCCCAACAAGACGGAAATGGTTCTCTTTACAAAGAAGAGGAAGATAGAAGGCTTCAAAGCAGCACAAATGTACGGACGAACACTTGCACTATCGCAAGAGGTTAAGTACCTGGGGATGATGCTAGACAGTAAATTAAGCTGGAAACCACATATAGACCGACTAACAACAAAAACGACAAATACATTCTGGCAAGTAAATGGTAGATAGATTTAATACGGATCCGTGGTCTGGTGGCCGGGAGCAATGAAAACCACTAACGCCAAAAAGGTCAAAAGCATGCAGAGGCTGGCGACCTTGAGCATCACCAGAGCTTTAAGGTCTACTCCCAACATAGCCTGAACCGTTTCAAAACCAACACATACCAACATTTCCGCGCACTGGCCGCTTCTCCAGCGTGATAGGGACCTCCTTGCGAGTGCGCTTAACCGTAAAAAAAAAAAAGCCCTGACCACTATCCTAGGGCTCCCATGACTGTCCACCCGGATTAAAAAGGACGCGATAGCAGCATACCTAAGAATAAGGGAGGCGGGCGTGTGGAGAAGGAGCGATGGACAAAAAGGACATTCGGAGATCGCGACTGTGACGGAAAAGGAGATTTCTCTATTTACGTACAGGCTAGTGATGCCAAAGAGGAGGATAAGGGAGAAAAGGAGAAACCGTGTAACCATACCGCTAAGGGATGCATGGAAAAAGGACAGGGTTGAATTCCTTAGCGATGTTATGGTCTGCTATACAGACGGATCAAGGCTAACAGACCGGAATTCGACCGGTGCAGGAGTGTACGTGGAAAGCAAGAGTATTGGAAAAAGCTACTTGCTGGGAGTCAATACAACAGTCTTCCAGGCGGTGGTTTACGCTATATCAGCGGTAATATGGACGGAAGAAACGAATCAGGAAAGCATCTCAGCATCTGTTCAGACAGTCAAGCTGCGCTAAAAGCACTATGCAGACCAACCATGTCCGCGGGTTTAGTGCAGGAGTGCGCGGATGCCTGAGTAATAGATGTGGAGCTCGTATGGGTCCCAGGCCACATAGGAGTCCCAGGAAACGAGACAGCGTACGAACTCGCCAGGGGTATATCCCGGCAGAAATGCGTCGCGCCAGAGCCTTTCCTGGGGCTCACAGGAGGGCAAATGAAGTCGGTCCCAACAGAGTGCGCCCAGAAAGAGATACAAAAGTCATGGACCAACACAGGACACACCAAACAGGCGAAGGAGTATGTGACAAGATACAGCAACTCCCGTGGGGACTGGCTGCTCCGTAGAACACAAAGAGAGGTGGGAGCTATAGTGGGAGTCCTAACCGGACACTGCGTCCTAAAAGGACAACTGGCAAAGATAAGGGTGAAGGACGACGCGACGTGCGAGCAATGTTGGGCCGAGGACGAGAACTTGGCGCATTTCCTCTCATCATGTGAAACATAAAAGGAGGCAAGAAGAGAGGTATTTGAAGAGGAAGCTTTTGAAACGAAGGACCTTCTGAATCTGAGGTGCTCTGATTGTTGCCTTTGTACAGAAGACGTGCAGATTCCTTAGCGAAGGAAGAACGCAGTAGGGGGGATACCCGGGGATGGCGAAAAGGGCGCTTCATGTGCCTAGTGCACTACTACTACTACCTCCAGGGTGCAAAAGTACTTGACGCCCTTTTTTCATAAAATTTCGAAAAGTTACTGTTTATACAAAAAGCTATTTTAATAATCGGAACCCGGTGGTGTCGGCAGTCCAGTGCTTTAACACGCTGGTTCAAATCTTGTGGATGCAGAGATCGCAAAGTAAGTTAGTATTACTCCTTTATCCATGCCAGTAACTAGGAGATTGGATGTCTTGTAAAAGCGGACTTTGATACATAATACCTCAGCAAATAAGCTATTCCAATGGACAAAAGGACGGAATAAAAAATACCTAATGGTCTGGGATTCCAGAGGTGCAACTAGGCGCTCCGTTATTTAAAAAAAAAGAAGAAAGTGTGAAAACTGTAAAAAGTTTTAAAAAATCCGTTTGACCGCTGAAGGTGACGCAAAAGTCGCCATTAAACTCAACAAACCGGAAAAACGCAAAACATACAACACAAGGGAGATTTATAGTCACGAATAAATCACATACGTTTCAGAAAAGAAATATAAGAGAGGGGAATTGAGGGAGGGGGGGAAAGTGGCAAAAAGGTAGGAGTTACAGTTTTATTATGGGGTTTGTAGGACGTTGTTATGCCGGGTTGCTGCAAACAATATTACAAAAATATCTAGTGGCGATACATTTTGGTATTAATTTTTGAGGAACATTTTTGTTTAAGGGGTCAATATTCAGTGGCTCTTCAGCCCATAAGCCTCTTCCCTGCATAGGCCACGGCGATATCCGCGAAGCAAATAAGGTGAATGATTCAGCAAATAAAAACTTAGCTAATGAATCTTAATCATGACAAGAACTGGCTTGTGGCAAAGGCAAAGTGCATTTTCTTAATCGAACAAAATTTTCGTTTTTAGGCAAACCAAGGAATTTCTTGCTAATGTTCTACTTCAGCTACTGCAACGTTCCAGATTAATGGAAAGACAAATGTTACATGTAAAGCTAACAGACAGAAAAAGCATAGAAATGCAAGTAAAGCATGTCAGATGAGAGGTAGTAAAATTAAAATGAAAATTTGCCGGTCATAATATTAGACAGCAAGACGATCGATGATCGAACAAATGTATTGTAAACTGGAGACCTTGGGAAAATAAAAAAAGTAGGGGAAGACCCCAAGTGAGAAGGGCGAACGATTTGAAGAAACTTGCGGGGACTAGATGGATGAACACGGCGACAGACAAAGAAGTGTGGAAGATATTGGGGGAGGCCTATGTCCAAAGATGGATCAACGAAGGCTAAATAAAAATATAGATAGATGAGGAGCATACCTTTGGAATCCAAAAAAACAGTTGCCAAACCTCTCCAGCAGGTAGTACTCCTTTGCCATTGTTGGATCTCTTTCGCTCTTGGCTTACCATTGTTTGGACTGTTGTTTTGTCTTTGGGGTCCATGTCTAGTCAATAGTGACAAAATTGACGTAAAAAGTCACTTGTTTTACGTCCGGACATTGGCAAACACTTCTTAAAGAAATAATACGAGTAATCTTTTATTCCGACGTCAGTATACGCGCTCCCATGTTGGATTTCCAATAAACCTTAAAGCAGTGATTACACAACTTCTATAGATATGCAACCCAACAAACTTAACAACATCAGCGGACAGATGGCTCTGCTGTTCCAATGTAGTTGGGTTGCATATCTATAGAAGTTGCGTAACCATTGCTTAAAGTATGTCTGCTTTCCGCCATATTGAATTCAATTGAACCCAAACGTAAGGCTTTTATTAAAAAAGTAGACGCTTTTAATAAAATTTACAAAAATGTACTAAAATTTACGTTTGTTAGTACTTATTTCGCTTAAAAATTCCGCTGATTGATGCTCACGTCTTAAAGGCGGGCAAAAACGCTAATCAGCGTTGATCTGACCTAAAAGACAAAAGTGCTGTCGAAGGTCACAACTGGATTCTTTTATTTTCAATCGATCTATATATATATATATATATATATATATATATATATATATATATATATAGATATATATATATATATATATATATATATTGCAGTTTATTACTCGCCTGCTCTTGTTCAAGTTTCTCTCGTAACTCGGTAGGTGGCGCTTCTTGCGAAAGTTTTCTCACTATAGACGTAGGATGCAAAATGGTCTGATTAACTTCGCAAGGCATAAGGACGAAACAGTAAACTGTCAACACTTATTAGGTATCCTTTAGATCTTGGACGACCGTGAGGATAAGCTTTTGAGCTACCCACGGAAAAATATGAGAGAAACAAAAACTTCTTTTTACCCGATTAGCCACGAAAACTTGTTTGATTTTTAAATTCACGGGTACTAAAATTTACGTTTGTTATTATTTATTTGGTTTAAAAATTCCGCTGATTGACGCTCACATCTTGAAGGTGGGTAAAAACGTTAATTAGCGTTGATCTGACCTAAAAAGCAAAAGTGCTGTCGAAGGTCGATCTTTTCATCGAACAATGTATCTAGCAGTTTATCACTCGCCTGCTCTTGTTCCAGTTTCTCTCGTATCTCGGTAGATGGCGCTTCTTGCAAAAGTTTTCTCACTATAGGTGTAGGATGAGAGACAAAATGGTCTTATTAACTTCGCAAGGGTGTCATTGATTAAGCAGTGTTCTGAGGAGTCCTATAAGGACGAAACAATTAATAGTCAACACTTATTAAATGTCCATTAGATCTTGGACCCCCGTGAGGATAAGCTTTCGAGCTACCCACGGAAAAATATGGGAGAAACAAAAAACTTTTTTTACCCGATTAGCCACTGAAACTTGTTTGATTTTTGATAACTGTCATATTTTATTCATCTATACGTAGAAGCACAACACATGCATCTACGGATTGGAATTTTCCGGTGTTTTTGTACTTGGCCAGTTTTAGTTTATTAAGTATATGCAGGGCTATCAAAACGGACGGGCCACGATCCTCCACTTTGTTGACGTCACATCCGGGGCTGATTTTTTTTTGATGGTCACGTTACGACACAGCTGATTGTCTTTAAAATATTGAAGTTGGAATGACGCTTCATGAATATTTGATTTTTTTTAAATAAAGCCGGTTTTGAGATTGTTTTTACTATATTCTTTCAGAACATTTGTTTTAAATCTATAGTAATCCCTAATTTTTCAGAGCCGCTGCATTAGCTCACACAAAAATTAAGTTTAAAGCAGAAGCGAATGTGACAATCACAGATGACAGGGTCAAATACATGTCAAATATAACAGTTGGCATGTGGTACATCGCGGGTAATGTGAATTCAAAATAAGGAATGCTAAAAAATGAAGATTTTAACCTTTTAATCATGTTGCTTCCCTACAAAACTTTGGTGGAATATCAGGATGGAGTTTGAAAATATTTCACTGAAATTTCCCGGAAATCTGTAGTGCCATTTTGAAAATATCATAAAAAAACGTCTGACTTCCCATAAGACCCAATGTAAAATTCAGCCCCGAGAGAACAGCTGATTTTTTCAAGGTCGTGGCCTCTATTTTTAAGTTGGCCTTGGTATATGTAATACACCAATAATAAGGTACAGAAAGAGCTGGCAACATTGTAACTTAAGCCTAGTGGCGACCACAATTGCAGGCAATCTATCCATCGTATCGTTTTATACGAATAAAAATTACGCCGTCTATCGATCCCCCTCGGCGGTTTTCGAATTTCCAATGTTTATTTTATCTCGACATGTGCAAACCTTGATTCAAAAATACTAAATAGTTTAAAAACTTCCAAACCTAAAGAAAAACCTATCCAATGGTTTTATTCAGAATTTTGTTGTTTTTATATCGATAAAAAATGTTTATTAGTAATTTGTTCACTCAAAGAAAAATTAATTTGAAACACGTCAAGGTCATGCTGTTAGCCAGGACTGTGTTATCTAATTGTGTACATTAATTGTTTGTCCCTTTCCGGTTCGAGCTGGTTTGATAAATTAGCGAAATCTGTAAGTGGCCACTAAAAAAAGCAGTGGTTTCTAATGACTTTTTAGTCAAGAACTTAATCAACTCAAATAAATTGCATTTTTTTAGTAAAGAAAGTTGATTTGTATGAAATGATATAAAGCTTGTAAAAATAAAATAACATGAAATACAACAGCAAAAAAATACATAAAGTATATAGATATGGCTTGTGTGCTATGGAAATTATGGTGGCCCATGAGATGGTAAAGAAACACAAACAAAAACAAGAAGAAGTGTAGATATATTATTTGGTGTGTTAGCTTAGGTGCATATTAATTAGCTAAGTATTTTCTAAAAACGTATTGATAAAATAAAAGAATAAGTGTATGCTTTATGCTGTTGCTATATTGCTTTGATGGTTAAACCTTAAAATATATAGTCAATTCATAAGAGAATAATTAAATATGTATTGTACTTCGACTCTGATTCTATCATTATTTATTGGGACAGTGATTCTATAATTTTGAAATTTTATTATTGAATCGGATATTATTTTCCAATTAAAAAGTGGTGTTGTGCTTGCTGTATTTTGACACTGATAAGTTTGAAAATTTAATAATAAAATAAATAGGTGGCTTTATTCAAATAAAATGATGATTTTATGTTATTTAGCCTTCTTCGATCCATTTTTGGATATAGGCCTTCTTCAATATCTTCCAATCTTCTCTGTCTCTCACCGTGTTCATCCATCTAGCTCCTGAATGTTTCTTCCTTAAAATCGACTGGGGTCTTCGCTTATTCTTTAATTTTCCCAAGGTCTCCAGTTTACAATACATTTGCTCCATCGATCGTCTTTCTGTTTGATATTATGACCGGCAAATTTCCATTTTAATTTTGCTACTTCTCCTCTGACATGTCTTACTTTTGTTTTATTTCTTATCCATTCATTCCTTTTTCTAACTGCATTACATTTAACATTTGTCTTTTTATTGATCTTTGGGCTTTTTTTACCTTATCCATGTTTGATTTTCTTAGTGTCCAGGTGTGGGATCCATAGTTAAGTACAGAAAGGATACATTGGTTATACACTTTTGTTTTGAGGTACTGAGGATATTTTTTCGTATGTAGCTTAATTTGCCGAATGATGCTCAGGCCAATCTTACCCGTCTCTTGATTTTATTCGTTTGTGTTTTTAGATTAATAATTTGTCCCAGGTATATATAATACTCTACTTGTTCTATTTTCTCTTGGTTTATTCGTGATCGTGATATCTTTATCTGTGTTTGTTATGATTTTAGTTTTAGTGCAGTTTATACTCAAGCCTATATTTGTTTACTATCTAGATTTAAATAAAATAAATAGATTATCGAGAAAAACTTGTATTCCATATTGATGCGATGCTCCGTTAAAAAGTTAGCATATTTTAATTTTTAACTGTTATTAGCATTAATGGATTTTGAACAAAATCTAATGAGCTCTTAATAGTTTTTTACACTATTTTACCTGAAAATTTCATGTAAATCCGATAGCTCTTATCGTGTTACAGACAGACATACACACAAAATAACACATTTTCGGCGTTATTAAAAAAAAAATTAGAGGACTTACCTAAACTAAATTAGCACAACATTTTGAAAAACTGGTTAGTAGCTAGTCAAAGTTTTTTAACCAGTTTTTCAAAATGTTGTGCTAATTTAGTTATAATTTTCGCAAGATATTTTCTAATTTTAAGTTTATTACCTTTCTTTTGTGATTCTTTTAGGAATGTCCCCTGAAGATGTAAGTTTCTGCTTACGAAACATGTCGGGAGTATTTGTTCAAAACAAATTAAAAACTAGTGGAGGAAGACAATAACCTGTTTGATTCCTATTCTTTATCATTAGCTACAATTACTTGATTGTCAGCAAACTGTAGTGTGTATTTGGTAGATCGCTCGTTAAGTTTATTCTCTCACCGTGTACTTTACGTTTCCAGTTATTTAGAGCTACTGCGATATATATTTATAAAAAGAGTTGGAGAGGTACAACATCCCTGTCTTAAGCCTTTCGTTACCAGGAATTCTTTTGAAAGTCGATTTCCAATTTAAGATTTTGACCCTTTGTATACATCTTTTATCGCATTTATGTATGTATGATTGATATTAGTTTGCTCTAACACTCTCCACAAAGGTAACATGAGTCTTTATATTTCTGGTACTCCTTTTCTTGGTTACTTGACAAAAAAACATCACTACAAGATCTGCCTGCACGAAACCCACTTTGCTCTTCTTCTTCTTGTTCATGAAAATCGTTCTCTATTAGATCTCTAAGAATCTTACCGGACAATCTACTTAGAGTACTGGTTACTGAAAATCCTCTGTAATTGTTGCAATCCAGCTTGTTTCCTTTTTTATGTATTGAGAATATGAATGCAATTTTCCAATCATCAGTTACTGGATTGATTTTATATGTGAGATTTGCTAGTAGTTTCTCTCAACCCTGTATAATTTAATAATAATAAAAGTTAAGAATAAAATCGACTTATTTATTAAAAGCATCAGCACTGCAAGTTAATTGCATTTTCTAAACGTTATAATATCGACGCGACACGAAGCGTTAAAATTTAATTTACCGTTTCTTATTAAAACGCGCACGGAGGCGTTATTGTTTTTCGCCGTTTGCCGTTGTTGTGTAACGGTTAAAATAACGATAAATTAACGAATTCACGGCCGCCACGTTTCGTCTTAACCACGTCCTTTGTTAAAAAAGGAAAACATATTTAAAGCCATAATTGATTGGCCAAATGATCATGCAGATCTTTTTTTTTGTAAAACTTTTTTTGTTCGACTCCTTAAACTTTAACACCAGTATTTACTAAGATCTTAAAACTTAGCCCGAGGGTCTAAATAATAAATCTTTGATCTCGACTGGTTTAAGTGTAGTTTTTAAAACTTATAGATCAAATAACTGCAAAGATTTGGTTCACGCCAACGTGCAATAGCATAATCACCATTTCTCAGTGGGTTGTATCTCACAAAAAGTCCAAATAACTTTTAACATAAAGGAAAACCAAATCAAAATTAGGTAACAATAATATGTCATTTTTTGGAAATCTAGTTTATGCAGTCATGGGATTGCCGCTAAAAGGAGTCGTAAAAATACAGGGTTGGATGGGCTCAAACAAACCGTCCGCCTATTTACGTTTCCGTGCTGATTTCACGGCAGCGCTGTTTTGAAATAGACACGGAAATGTTGCAACATATTTGGTTACAAATGCGTGTTGATATTAAGGCGCCGAGGCTCGAACAAGGCACGGATATGTATTGAATTACGCAGCGCAGGGGTTTTTTTATTAGTGCACATTTGAAACTTAAATTGGATTCACGTTGTTTATTAGTTTGATTTTAAGGTTAAATGTTTGTTAATATGAAAATTATGGAGCAGTTTAAAAGTATTTGTACTAATATTACTCAAGATTTTGAAATTCTTTGAAGTTTGAAGAACACTCTTCCATTAACTATACCTGCAAAGTTCAGTGTTCATTGTCTTACACCGGCAACTACGACGACAGATGTTGTTCTGTTATTCAGGGCCGTATCTGAGGTGGGGTTTTGGGGGTTCAAACCCCCTCCGAAAAATAAATAGGAATGTGTTTTTTAACCTTTTTTTCGTTAAAACCCATTAAAAAATTGTGGGTCTTTTTTAAACCCGCAATTTTTTAAATTCCACTGGCCTAACCCCCCCTTAAATTTTGGTCCAGATACGGCCCTGCTGTTATTAATAAATTTTAATGATTTAAATGATTTTCACTTGATTTCTAACCACATGAAAATAGAAAGTTTCAAAAACCTAACCAAACGAGAGCTAATCAATCAAATCTAACCGAACCAAAAAAAACTTAAAAAAAAAACTTTCCTAAGTTCCTACCCGGGATCCTACAGGATGTGAACCGAACCGATCCTAACTAAACCGAACCAAACCTAACCTAACCAAACTAAACTACAACACTATTCACACCCTCTAGGATCCCGGGAAAGAAGTCAGGAAAGTTTTTTTTTAATTGTTGGTTCAGTTTGTTTTGGTTCGGTTCGGTTTGGTTCAATTCGGTTCGGATTCACATCCTCTAGGATCCCGGGTAGGAAGTCAGGAAAGTTTTTTTTTTGAAAAAAATTATTGGTTCAGTTTGCTTTGGTTCGGTTCGATTAGATTTGATTGATTAGCTTTCGTTAAGTTAGCGTTTTAACCTGACAGTTGAATACGCTTTTGTAATAGTTTAATGAGCGATGTTCTCTTACAGATCCGTGCTCATTTCGAGATCGAAACTCTTAAAATCAACACGTATTTGAACCCAAATATATTGTAACATTTCCGTGTCTATTTCAAAACCGCGCCGACGTGAAATGAGCACGGAAACGTAAATACGCAACCGGCCCTGGCAATTTTTTTATTTGGCCCTTGCTTTGGCACAAAAATTTTACGGCAAAGAAAACAAACTCATATTGTGTTATTTTTGTTTTTGATATGGAGGTTTTGTTATTAAATAACTTGCTAATTTTAAAGGATGTAATTTGCATTTTGAAAAAGAAACTAACTTGTGAGATACAAGGTGTTTAAAGACTTTCAGAAAATCTCCTTTTTTATTAATATCTGTGATACTGCTCTAGATATGTTTGTAAAATTTTATATTCTATATGCCTATATCATCATCATCATCATTAATATCTAATTTTTTCACAAAATGAAAACTCAAAAAAAAAATAAAAACGTACACAATTTCAACAGTACTGCCCCCGTTAGTTAAAAGGCTGCAAGTAATTTTTTTTCGAACTTAGGTTTTTGGTCTCGACGGATTTTCCATCATGTCATATGTAATAAAATAAAAAAAAAAACTTAAAAAAAAACAAATAGCAGTAACTATAGTACTGCCTTATGAACAATTAAAACTTTGAAGTCGTTTTTTTCCGAAGCACACTTTCGTCACTTGCGCCCTTTTAACTACCGGGAGCAGAGCAGGTATGCTAATTTTTCATATGGTAACGACTTTTTTAATAATGAACATGATGCGGCAATTTTATCTATGATCCCCATAATTTGAATTAGACCCAATACCGATTTTTCGATCGGTTAATCGATTTCTTAGATTTTTTATGTATTTTAGCACCAAAAATGATCTTTCCCAACTAAGATATGAGATATTGGCAAGGCCGTACCGAAGGGGGAGATCAAGGGGATCAATCCCCACCAAAATAGTCAACAAAGTGTGTTAAAAGAGATTTCACAACAGCAACACAAATAAGAAAAAAATTGGACAATATTTTTATTAAATTTTTTTTATCTTCCGAATTTTTCTTCTGGATATTGGTATTGTAAAAAGAGATTAATAAATTAGTGTCATTATCACATTATCTCCTTGATACATTATACTTATTTTAATATAAAAGTAACTGTAACAATCAAACGAGTAACGCAGGCCTGGAGTTACTATATACAGATTTTTTAAATTTAAATGTTTCATGTTTTAATTAGTTCGTAAGTCAAATATACAAAAATAAATATTAATAATTTGGAATAGGTACATCGGGCCTGCGGCCCAACCGGCTCTAAATTGTACCGGCCCACTGGGCATTTGCCCGGTTGCCCGCCTGTCAAAATTATATACTTACAAGAGTTTAATCTATCTATCTTAAAAATCTACTGGCTTTACTGTCTTCTTTTTATAATTGGACAGTTAGTAGTAGCAGTGGAGGGGGCACCATTTTCAGTCTATCTACTAGGCACACGGCCCTTTTCGCAAACCCCGATTTTGTCCGTACAACATATACCAAACTGATGCACGTGCCCCTTAGGATGCAAGTTTTCTTTCTCTCAGAGGACTTAATTTTGCCTGGCACCTCGTGTTCGTAGAGATGGGTAGTTCGCGAACGAACTGAAAAAATTAACTAGTTTATTTGACAAGAAAAACGAACTAGTTCACTTTTCTAAAATGAACCAGTTCAAAATGAACTATAAAGAAGCAACACACACTCTCGCGAGGCTTAACCCAAATATTTCTGTACATTATAATGTGCATTAGGAACGCGGTTATCTGTGTTATCCTATTCGTGAAATACTGAAACGATACCGCGGTGCTTTCTACGAGGAACAAACGAACTAATAGAAATGAACTATTAAGTTGAACTAATAAGTGAAATCCTGCGCTCGTTCAGTCGATTAGTCGAATCACCTGTTTCGTTGCATTAAGTGGCATGCTCAAGCTACAATGAACTGAACTATTTGAAATTTTGATTTGGTTATGGAAAATTAAGGAACTGCCATTCCGTTAATAGTTCAAACGAACTCGTTTAGTAAACTACTTCACATGAACTAGTTCATTAAAATGAACTGTACATCTCTACTTTGTCGAGGGCAGGGATCTTTATACTGCATAGCAAGTATACACAGTGACCCACGCTTTTACATCCCTTTCGAAAGGTGGTCCGGCTACATGTTAGACCTGCATCTATCTAACATCGCTATCGTCCCAGCAGAACTTGGTTAGAGACAATAGACTTCGTTCCTTTTCAGAGCAACCGTCGTGGTCCTCGTGAGTTGACTGTAGGAGATTTATGCTGGCGCCTGGTACCGACTATATAACACCCATAACAGGCTCCTGAGTTATTATTCCTGGTTCCTCGGCTGGCTGCGTGTCGGCTCCTGGACTACACCTGCGTTAATTTTCGATGTTCAAGGTCACCTTTATATTTTGCGTGCATCGTATCGCACGCTAATTCGATGACTGTTGACCGCTGAAAAGGAAGTGAGCGGCAGGGTGGACATTTTTTTTGTTTTTGCATCGTTGTTCGAGACGCAAACTTGGTACCTTTAGCATGTGAAGCCGACGACCAAACCACGGCACTACCCTGCCGCTTCAAATTGGACAGTTGCAAATTATACTTCATGACGTGGCTACGTGATGACGTTGCGCTCCTGAGGTGTAGAATTTCGCGAAAATAACAATTTATAATTTCGTGGCGGCTTGAAATCGTTTTTGGATAAACCACAAATAGTAAGTGCACGAAACAGAACTTAACAATGCATGTTTCTGGTTTTAAATTAAAATAATCATAACAAAAACATTTCGTGTAAAAAAAAGCCAAGTACGCGAAAATGGTATTACGTAAAACGAATTGAGATAAAAGTAAAAAAATTAAGTTCTTACTAGTGTGGAAATGTTTTCTTAAACTTTGCTATTGTTTGTAGGAATAACTTTCCATCGTCGTAAATGACAAAATTGTCCAAAATCCTAAATGAAAATGGTATAACAGTCCAATGACAAAAACGGACTTTTAATACCCGGAAATTATACGAAAACGTCATTTGTCAAAACAAGACAAGAGCAAAATCGAAGTTTAGTATAAAGTGTTTTATCAAAATCGCACAAAATCAAAAAGGCCAAATTATAAAAAGAGGCCGGGTCTAGCATGAGCAACTCTCTCCCTTCTTTTCATGTATACTGATTCCGTGTCTCTTTCTCCCACACAAATCGGTCTCATGGAAGTTTGATGGCAAAATTAAATCGGGAACAAATAATATTGTTGTTTTTGGTCCCAAAAATACATAAAAAAATAAAAATGTCTGTTTTTTTTTCCTTTAGTTAGCTCTCCTGTCCTTTTGAGATGTCGAAATCGGTGTGAACTGAACCGAACCTAACCGAGCCGAGAGGAGCCGAACTGAACCTCTTGGTCAATTAATTGCAAATGAATCCTAACCTACGGTTCAACACCTGACCTTTTTTAAGGATTGCTATAGCAATCCCTATGCAGATACAGCGTTTTCTTTAGCATTAAAGAAATTGCACTGGCGGACGCGTCAGTTGCATAACAATATCAGAACCGTTTTTTTGGTGAACGTGACAAGCTAGGCCCGACCCCTTTTTATGATTTTGTCCGGTTTTGATAAAAGACCTTATACAGAACTTTGATTTTGCTCTCGTCTTGTTTTGAAGAATGACGTTTTTGATAATGTCCGGTTATTAATAACTCCGTTTTTAGCATAGGACTATTGTGCCATTTTCCATCTTAGACAATTTTTTATTTGTCCTTTATAGGAGCCCCGTCTGTAGAATATATGATAAAAATAAATTACAATAAAATCTATATAAAAAAATAAACTTCTATTTTCGTTTGCTGCGCTCCTAAAGAGAAATGTCCGGAATTTCGAGTCTGTTTATATTAACAAATATTCTAGACAGATGGTAACCCTAGTATAATACCTAGCTGTATTAGTTTATCAACTACTATGTAGTTGAATGACTGTACAACCTCCCTCTCCACCCATCGTGTCGGTTTTGGGCAAACTAAAGGCCTAAAGCGGTCGTTAATTGGTTACAATTTAGCATTGAAATTTAGTAGAATTTGACGCCCGAGAAAACGTCAATGGAGCCTCAAACAATAACAGAATCGGCAAACGTTTTCCTTTCGATTGATGGGGAGCATAGAAGCATCAACGGGGGAGCCTGGAGGAGAGCGCAGCCCCCCCCAACTTTTTTTAGTTAATTGTTAATACTGTGGGCCAAAGCAATTCACTAGCAGGGAATAATTTTTTTTTGTCTACCATCTTAAATTTTAACATGACAAACAGAATAAAACTTGACACTTCAGTAAGGCTCAATTATCTGAAGGCACGGCAATGCCCTGCCAAGTTCGCGCGAACTGCTGTACCACCTTTTCTTGAAACATTTCAGCCCATATTTGACCTATCTATAACTCTAATTCGGGATGAGCTACGAAACTCAAACTTTGCACAGTCGTAGACCTTGATAGACTAAACATCTTTTCAGGTTTATGGACTTCTATAACTCAGTAAAGTAGTTACAAAATATTAAAAAACGTCGAATTTGTCACTCACTCACTCGCTCATGTATAGATCAGCACAATTCTACTGTACTTCCAGACGTGCAAACCTGAAATTTGGCAGACTGATAGAAATTATGACCAAACCCTTGGAAAAAATCAACAAATCCCAAAATTTTAATTTATTCATTCACTTCCAGCTATGATTTGGCAAACTGACAGAAATTATAGTCAAGTTCTTAGAAGCCCCCCCACTTTTTTGAACCTAAATCCGCCACTGATGGGGAGAAGGGCTCGTGTGGCGGCTTTTCACTCCAATTGCGTTTAACAGCTAAACAGTTCTAATGTTTTACTTTAGAGGTCTTTGAAAGCGATGCTATAGGTAATTACAAATAAATAATAATTTAAATGTAATTATTGCCATTCACTTCGTAATTAGGTGTGCAAAAGTAATGAAAGTACTCAAACAATACTTTACAGTACTCAACTATAGAGAGACAATAATGATGTAAATAAGCAATGGAACACCTTCCTAAATACTTTTTTAAATGGGACAGAGCTTAATGAGTGCAAGAAAAAAAGATGTTCTATTGGTATTACAAAATAATAATATATTGTATAAGGAACAATACGTTGCACATAAAAAAGTCTATAAATTGATGTTAAAAAAAGAAAAAGCAAAAACCATTGAAAAACAAATTATAGACTCTGACAATAAAAATCGAACTATATGGCAACTTTGCAATCAAATCACAGAAAAAAAAAGTGAAGTGAAGACAATCTACAAACGTTATCAAACGATTTTAATGACCAGCTGTTACATATTATACCTAGCCTTCTAGAAACATTCCTATATCTTAAGCCTGTTACCAAAGCTGAACTTTTGGAAGCATCTAGTCTGCTAAAAAATAAGTTTAGTTCTGAGATGATGAAATCCCTACGACAATGGTAAAAGTAGCAACTAAAGAAATAACAAGTGTAATGTGTAACATCATTAACAATTGTTTAAAATTCTCAATATTTCCACACACAATTTAAACTAGCACTGATTAAACCTCTGCACTAAAAAGCCTAGCTTCTTCAGAATTTTTAAAATGATAATCACAAAAAGAATAGTAGCTTTTATAAACAAATGTAATTAATTTTAATAGATCAACAAACACAGCAATTTTTCAATTTGTTAATTATATTTTCGAACAACTAGCGCAAAAATACTACCATTGGACTGTTTTTTGACCTAACAAATCAAATCTCTTAATACAGTCACATTTTAAATAAAGATCTCAACAAGTATTAATAACACAAGATAGATTAACAGTCAAATCAAATATAGAAAAAAACACAGTAGGTATTCTGCAAGGATCCGTCATTGGTCCCGTTTTATTTATTATAATTATTAACGATCTATAGCATGCAGTTAGCCAATGTAAAATAGCAAATGATGCCGACACACCTTATCATCAGGTTCACATAACAATGGAGATAGGCAATCTCTCTTTTACAGAAGTCAACAAGTGGCTAGATCAAAATAAATTAATTTTAAATAAACAAAAGACCACTGCCGTGTTGTTTCACACAAGACAATCGAGGAGTGACTATTACTCCTAATAAAATAACATTAAATGATACAAAAATAAAACCCTGAAGAGATACAAAATTCTGAGGAGTACTAATCAATGACTTCTTAAGCTTGGAAAATCATATACAAATGCTTGGTCGAAAGCTGAGCAGCATAGTTTATGGACTGAGGATACTTTCACATTAAGGGAATGAAAAAACGCTAAAGATACTATATTTTGTTAATTTCGTATCACATGTGCGGTATGGAATTATTTTTTGGGGTAAAACCCTTAACATTAATGATAATATTTTAATAATCAAGAAAAAGGCCATCAGAATTCTACAAAAACTAAAATACAAAGACAGTTATAGAGAGCTTTTCAAAAAAGCAAACTTGATGACAGCGATTGGTATTTATATTTTTGAATTTGTATTGTTTATTTACAAGAATATCAAATTTTTAAAACTGAAAAACAGCACAGGTATAATACAAGAACGTTCGATATTGAAATACCAATTCACCGGCTAACTTTAACAGAACAGGGACTCTATTATAGTTGTATAATTTTTTATAACAAATTACCTAGAAGCATACAAATGATTGAGAGCTTTAACAAATTTAAAAAAACTGATAAAGAACTTTTGATTAGAATAGAACCATAATATGCAGTAAATAAATTTTTAGATTACAGGATATTCTAAGTGTAAGAAAAATTTTGACGTCATTTCATTTATTGTTGTTAATTTAAAATAAAGAAATATGTATCTATCTATTTGCTTTGGCCTTCAAGAAGATTCTACAAATAATAAAGATTTTTCATTTACACTTTTGCGCATAAATTATAATCAACCCACAAAATCAGGTACAGAAGACACTCTGTACTTAAGCAAAACATTCTATAAAATGTATCTTACACGATCATTTTCAACCCTTTTCCACGATCCTTTAGAGAAATAGACATCTCCCGAATTCCTTTCCTCCCTTTGGGCTATCCCAATATCCGGTTTCCATTCATTTTCGCCCCTCTGGTGCTCCGGACTCGGCCATCATTGTCATAGCCGTATTTAGGAGTGTGGAGGCCCGGGGCAATGCAGAAAGGACATCCATTTTAATTAATTAGTAAATATATTTTAATAGTTTCTTCACATCACGTGATAGATTTTCTGTTAATCAAGCTTTTTATCGAGGGACAGCATCGTATTTTGGTAGATGTGCGGGTAGACGATTTTGTTTTCTGACTACAAACGTAAGATGAGAGACAAAACCATTTGCTTAACTTTGCAAGGGTGTCATATTGTTAGGAATGTAAACTACCGTTGACTGTGCCACTGTACTAAACCAGCTTGGAAAAACGAAGAGCGCAAAACATGGTTTTGCAGAGATAAGAAAGTGGTTCCGCCTACCTCCGCAATGGTAACCCAGCAGGTGGTTGATGCTAGAAAAACTACCTCAAAGTTAAGAGTGCGAGTTGTAGTGGTTAACCGAGATGAGATTACTCAAGTAGATAGAGAGTTTTCCCTTTAACGTGATTGGCTATGGAAAGACTATGAGATAATAAAAAGTGTTGACTATAAAATGTCATTTTATCTCTAGTTTCGTTTAGAGGGGATAATGGATTACTTAAGTCCAACTTACCGTCAATAAAAACCCAAACTTTGAGGAGACAAGTCGGTAGTCACATTTTAAGTTTTGTTGACCTTAATCTAAAACCTCTAAATTAATTATATATTTATATTATTTATTATGTAATATTTATTATATTATACACTAAACATTATTAGAAGCTACACCTTTTGCAAAATTCACGAGCAAAAATGAATGTGCGATTAGACTTTGTTCTTTGAAAAAGCTTTCATTTCATATTCCGTATTTGGTTAATATTATTTTCCCCTTAACCAACGTACATTATAAGAAAAATAAACGTTGAATTTTGCTGCTATTCAATTTTTGTGAGGATGAAGTAGGAGGACTAATAGTTTTACCATTAAATAGATTTGATATAGGAAAAGATATTGAGGATATAACTTTTGTAAGAACTAAAAAAAAATATATAAAATTTGTAAATCTATGGTTTAGGGGTTTAGGGGCGCCACCAGGGTTTCCCCGTCGTATATTGGCCGGCCCTGGTTCTCTTTGAAACTCGGACAAATAAGCGTTTTTACGTGTCCGACCGTACGCTTCTCACCGGAAACGCTTTTTTTCGACCATTTCTGACAAATTAAAATTGCATTTAATTCCGCCATCCCGAGTGGATATGCAGCATTTTTATGACAAAGGAGAAATTGAGATCCAAAATTAATTTTAAATTAAAATAGGTAGTTACTTTTATACAAAAAGTCAAGTCACTGTCAAGGTCTTTATAGTTTTACACAGGTTGCCTACAGAACGACTGGTTAACAGTCGTTCGAACTTAATTAGACGACTGTAGTAGGTTTAAGGCAACCCGGTGACGTAGATTTTTTAATCTAATTACAGTTGGCCAGTCAGGTTCAATGACTTTTCAAATTCTGTAGGTAACCTAAGTAAAAGTATAGGTCTAGTTGAGGTTAACGTTATTCGTTCTCTTCGTTTAAATGTGAGAATGAAACAGAGAGCGTTTAACCTAGAAACGTGAAAAAATCATGCATCAAATTATCATTGTTTTATTAACCATTAATAACCCTGCTCTGGAGGTAGGTTATCTTTGGTTAAAAAAACAATGAAAACACATGATATTTTGACGTTTCTTAAACGCTCACAGTGTGCCTGAATGAAGTATAGGTTACATAAAAATGGTTCCAAAAACTAATTAATTGCACATTTTGAATACGGACCCTTTTCTGACTTCAGAGCCATATTCATATAAATCCTAGCTGATCCTCTCTCTTCTCGAAATTTTATCAATTTTTTGCCATTTTTCTAATTAGTCTAGGCGCTGGGCCCTGTCACGTGTGACCTAATATGTACGCTACGTGATCGAACTCATGGTCGTTTGGTGACCATCTTTGAAAATGGCCGCCAAATTGTTAGATTTTTTTGTTTAAGCGTATCTCCCTACCCAGTGGTCCGATTATAATTTTTTAAAATTTGTTATACCCCCTTTTAAAGGCAAATAAATTTTGCTATTACACATTTTTTTGATAAATTTAGTACTTTTTAAGATATACCAAGTTATTAGTATTTCCGCTCGCAAAAGAATTAAAATAATACCCATGCTCATTTTATTGTAGCTACAGTATTATTGAAATTTGTTTTTCTTTGTTACACAGAAGGCTTTAACCTTTTCACTGAAGAGGCTATTGACTTTATGTTTTTAAAGTTCGATGGATGGTACCCCTAAAGACTGACTTAAAGAGGGTAATTTCTAAAACCGTTCACAAGATGATAGAAAAAGTGAATTTGCAGCAAAACGATGCATCCTAGCGAAATTTTTTACAAAATTGTATATTTTAGCTAGCTTGCACAGCTATCAAAGCTAGGATGATAAGTGATACATCAAAAGAAGCGGAAATAAAAGTACTATAAAAAATGTATTTTATTCTTTTTCTTTAGAATGCAGCGTTTCGCTGCAAATTCACTTTTTCTATAATCTAGTGAACAGTTTTAGGAATCACCCTCTTTAAGGCAGTCTTTAGGGGTACCATCCATCAAACTTTAAAAATATACAGTCAATATCCTTTTCTGTGAAAGGTTTAAACGCTTCTATGTAACAAAAAAAACAAATATCAATAATATTGTTGCGAGCGCAAATACTAATAATCTTGGTATATCTCAAAAACTACTTTATTTATCAAAAAATATCCTTTAACAAAATTTGTTTACCTTTAAAAAGTGAGTAAAACGGACTTTAAAAAATTAAAATCGAGCGACTGAGTAGGGAGATACGCTTAAACAAAAAATCTATCAATTTGGCGGCAATTTTCAAAGATGGCGGCCAAACGACTATGAGTTCGACCACCTGATCAAACTTTTTTATACTACTATGGGTGCTTAACAAAGCCACGTAGTCAAACTGAGCGCACATATTAGGTCACACGTGATAGGAGCCAGCGCTTAGACTAACTAGAAAAAAGGCAAAAAATGGATAAAATTTCGAGGTTAATAGCGGTTATTGTCATTAGAAAAACACCCTTTTTTAATGCGTCAAGTTTTAGTGTTAACGAATTGTTATTTCGTGTAAAACAAACCTAAAACTATTGTTGTTTTTGCGATACTTTATCTTCAAGTAGCAAAATTTGCTAAAACATTTTTAAATATTTAAAAAAAATATTACACAACACATTGTTATGTTTTTAAACAAAACATTTTTGGATCCAAAAACAACAATATTATTTGTTCACGATTTAAATTTGCCGCCAAACTTCCATGAGACCGATTTGTATGAGAGGAAGAGACACGGAACCTGTATACATGAAAAGAAAGAAGATAATTGCTCATGCTAGGCCCAGCCCCTTTTTATGATTTTGTCCTTTTTGATTTTGTCCGGTTTTGATAAAAGGCTTTATACTATACCTCGAGTTTGCTCTTGTCTTGTTTTGATGAATGACGTTTTTGTATAATCTCCGGTTATTACGAATTCAGTTTTTGCCATGGACTGTTATACCATTTTCATTTATGATCTTGGACGATTTTGTTTTGGTCATTTACGACGATGATTTCTAGATGTTTGTATCATGCTACTCTATTGGTAATTAATGATAATTTTTCAAAAGCCACATTTAACATTTTACAGTCCGTAATTCTAAGGTTTTCAGCTGTAACAGGGGACAGGGGTATCATCAGCAAGGTATCGGATGATGTTTTGCAAAACAGTCTGAGTGATTAGATTAAAAGTAAATCTGCTAGTTCAGTTTCACTCCAGTAGATTACAAGTTCTAAAAGCCGTCAAATACTTTTTGCGTAACCAAACTTTCAGTATCTTTCTCTCTTTTGAGAGACGTTGTTAAAACTCCAGACATTATTTTAACAAACAGCAATAGCTCTAAACTGGATCTGCTAAACCCCTATTCCCAAACAAATCAGAAGTCAAATCTAAAATATCCAAATCTTCACGAAAACCATAAACTCCCCGCAATAATCGGGTTATCTCAAATCTGGGGTTATCAATTTAATCAGGGTTCGATTTTGGGAAATATCGGGCTTTCTTGGGAAATATTATAGGTTTACCCTTAAGTTTCAAGATCTTATTAACTTTTAAATTTAAATCCACGTCTATAAGTTGTACTTACATAGATATGCAATAAATGGCATGCAGAAACTTTCGATTTTTGCAGTAAAAGCTGTTTTTTTGTTTAACTTATTTTTTATAAGGTTGATAGATACATATATTCAACCCGAGTAAAGATAGCTTAATGTCAAAATTTTGTGACTATCGGTTCTGTTGTGAACAGAAATCCAAACGTAAGTTCCGGATCTAATATATTTAAAGCTCTAAGCCTGGATTAGGGTGGACTTATGGTTTGAGAAAATGGTAGAGACAAAAATACGGTTTGTTAGTGGCAAAGGAAGAGTTATTTGACTATTAAAGGTTGTATTTTTGTTAGAAATACCCTTCGTTGAGCATTATTAAATCTTGTAGCTAAGAAGGAGGATGTCGCTAACTTTAAGGAAAAACAGACTGCTTTGTACGGGGTGTTATATTATAAAAGTGGCCTTTGTTCTTTGCCTCCATTATTATGATTATTACAAAAACTTTTACAAGGACTGTCTTTTATATATTGCATATAGGAAGAAGTATCGAATGTCATCATCAGTCCGATACATATAGTTTTATAGCTACAGTGAATTTTTTAAGTTAACAAATCAGTCGAAAAATGGAATTAAACCGAGAATATTTTCGGGCTATAATTTTTTACAACTTTCAAAGGAAATCATCAAGAAGAATGCCTTGCCAAGTTGATTTCTGTTTTCGGTAATGAAGCACCACATCAGTCGACAGTTTCTCATGGTATGGTTAAAAGTTATCTACTGTTTTATTGCAATTGCCTGCGCAGCAATGGCTAGAAAAGGTATTGTTTTCGATAAGAAAATTTTAGTATCCTGTTAAAAGCGCTGTCAACAGTCTCATATCTTTTCTACTGAGTGTGGAAAAAGACCTTGCCCTGGAGGCGCTCGCGATCGCGAGTTTGGCTTGCCTCATTCCGTCCGCGTCTTTCGAGAGCACCTGAGCGTACCTGTTTAATTCACGTTTTAGGGTCGTCATGGTAAGACTGCGGTGCCCACCATGGGTTCCGGCACGGTTGGATTAGCCCATGATCTCATTCTAGCTAATTGGTCATCCTCATTTTCAAGAATGCCCTTATGTCCTGGAACCCAGATGAGATCAAACTTGTAGTGTCCTGCCAGGGTTTTCTGGTCCGGTTTTATTTTGTTCTGTTTTCAAGCTGTAAAACTCAGCAATAAATTCCCGTATAGTCTATGTAAAGTATAAATAACTTCTTTTGCCTTAAATTTTCAGTCTTTCATCGAAAAAAATCTTTTGCCAAGCCCTTATCTTGTTCAAATAAACCCTGTCAAAAAACGATTTTTGAATATGGTGTCGAGAAGGGGCAGCTTTTATGACGGAAAGGTGTCGAATGACGTAAGTATGAGTTTTTTACGCACGTACTTGCCAATGTAAGAATGTATCAAGGTGGTGTATACTAGGGTCCCTGTTTGTTGATATGTGAGCCAATACTAAGTAAAATTAACAGTACGTGCAACAGACAACGACAGATAAGATCAACTCACCAAGAAAAACTGAAAAAACTACAGACACGTACTCAAGATAGACCAAACTCAACAACACCAAGCACTATACTAAATATCTCCAAAATTACTTTCGACTAAAGTTCGCCATTGCACCGGCACAGACCTCAACCCGAAGCTGATGAGATTCGCCATAAAGTAAGAACAACCCCTGGACAGAAAGAAGCAAAAAAAGGCAATCATCACCAGTGAAGAACAACTGGCAACCAAGAACCTGCAGACTGAGAAATCAATCAAGATTCTACTTGCCGACAAAGAAAACGCAACGGTGATCATGGATGTCGAGACATACGACAAAAAGATTCAAGAAGTTCTGGAGAAACGAAACTACAAGCAACTACTAAAAGATCCAATCCAAGGACGCATCTGCAGGACGTTAAAGAAATATGCTGAAAATATCCCGGATGCCGTTAGATCCCGCATGACTCCACACCGCAGTCAAGCACCACATTTTTATGGACTACCAAAGATCCATAAGAAGGATATACCACTGCAACCAATTACCAGCAGGGATACACCGACCAGCAGTTTATCGAGGTTTATGTTGGATGGAATTCAACCAATACAGGGTAAGTCCGAATCTTTTTTGTCAAGAACTCGGAATATTTTGTCGAGGTTTTCATCACTAAAAACAAATTACAAACTGATGATACACTTCACAAGAGAACACCACTATCGGTGGAGGGGGTGATGGATCTGTTGGAGCTCTGTCTCCGTGACCCTTACTTTCAAGTCAAAGATAAGTTTTATGCGCAAAATTATGGACTTCCAATGGGTTCGTCTCTTTCGCCAGTGGTAGCAAACATCTACATGGAGTGGTTCGAGGACCATGCGATCAATACAGCTAGATGCAATACGATACAATCTGTTTCTAATGATTAACAAGGGTTTTCGGCAGAAGAAAGCAGACATTACAAAAACATGATTAGTGTACCCAAATTGTGTGTACCAACACCGCTAGAGACGCTAACATCGAAATTTTTACCAAAAAATGTAAACTTAACAGCGAATGTGTAGTCAAAAGACATCCATTTGGCTCTCATACCCTAAAATTTGGTTATTCTAAGTCATGATAGGTACAAACGTGAAACGAGAAACTCAGAAAATGCAACTTTTGGGAAAAAAATTAATACGTCGAAAACTAAACACAAAATAAAATATTTCCGAATTTTCTTTTCTTGACTCTCCTTAACCATCCTTTTGACGGTTTAAAAGGTTTTAAAAAAATTCTTAACCATATAGAAGCCACTAAAACTTTGTTAGTTTTGTTACACTTTCATTTAACCCAAATTATCTGTTCAAATTCCATTTTTTTTAGCATAATTGGTTCCTTTTCGTTCCGAAAATTGCCCAAAAATTCGGGTGCACTTTAATTTTTGAGCAGTTTATTTATTTTTAATCAGTTCTTTTAGATGGCGTCGCCACTTATTGGGTATTTTAACCAAATAAACATTTGCGTGCTTTTTTATTTGCCAAGTTATTAAATCCATCAGGTTTTTCGATTAAAACTTACGTGATTTATAAGGAAAAGGGTGTCGTAAGTACCCACGAAATTGTTTCTTTTGAGTTTTGAGGTGAAAAGGTTTTTCGGAGGGGAGCATATCCGTGCAATATATTGAAGGAGATTGAGGAATGCCTTGGAGATGAATGGCTGTAGATAAAAGTTGGGGGTGTGATGGAAATTTAAGACGAAAACAGATGCTGTAAGTTGTAAGTTGTTTTTAAAAGGAAAGCGAATGTATATTTTAAATGTGTTGTTAGTAGTGAATTTCTAAACGAGATAAGAATACTAGTTCGTCGAGGGCTGTCTTTTATATTTTGCATATAAGAACATAGAGGGCGACACTGATCGAATGTTGTTCTTAAAACTTCACCTCAATCTTTACCTAACCTAAATTCAAAACGTCAGTGTGATACATATACAGTAAAAGTCGCGAATAATGACGTCGCTTATAACAACAAGTCAGTCACATATTACGACCGAGACTGCGTAGTTTGGTTGGATTTACGTTTAAGTCTGGTTATAGCCACGTCGGTTATAGCGACGAAGTCTCTTTAAGCGTCCAGAATAACGCAAATTTTGAACGTGACGGGCCGGATATAACGACTTACTACCATCGATTTTTGCCTGGTGATTATGCATGGCTTTAAGAATTATCGGGGAATCACACTGACTAACTGATTGACACTGACGATTTTGAAGACGACTCAGAAGATAATATTTCTTTGGCCCAGTTGGAAACAAGAACGAATAATGGCTTCGAAACAGAAGATGACATGACTCTCGTTGTAATTAAAGATAACCTTAACTTATCAGATGAATTATGGACAGATTTTGTAAATGTTGATCTTTACTTGGAAGCAAACAGTTCTTTGTCCGATGAGCAATTGCAGCTGAAGTGCCCGCATCAAAATAGTGAAGACGTATGTGATGATGGAGAAGAATTTAGACCACCATCTACTGTAGAAGCTTTACGAGCTGTGAAAATCCTGAATAGTACTTTACAGTCATTCCAGTGACAAAATGCTTCTAGAAGGAGTCAGTACCATAGAGAAAAAAATCGAATCGATTTATTTTAACTCACGTTTTAAAAAACAAGCAAAAATGGCAGATTATTTGATTAAGTAAAATGTATCTATGTTTCGTTATTGCAGATATTAATACATATGTGCATAATATTTAGGTACGTCTTACTTGTTTCGATAGGTTTACTTTTTTATATTGAATATGATGATTTTGTCCGACTGTTCATCTATTTTTAGGGTAAGTAATAAAAAAGTTGTAACATAGAGAAATTTTTATTTAAAATAAGTAAGTCTTTATAACGACGGCCGGTTATAGCGACCCTTCTTTGTTGGTTCCTTCGCCGACGTTATATCCTACTTTCACTGTAGTTTTATAGCCATATAGTGAATATTTTAAGTTAACAAATCAGTCGAAAAATGGAATTAAGCCGAGAAAATCTTTAGGCTATAATTTTTTACAACGAGTAAGATTGACCTGGGCATATTAAAATTAGTATAACCAATGTACCCTTCCTGTACTTACTTATGGATCCCATATCGGGACACTTACAAAATCAAACATGGAATACGTAACAAAAGCCCAAAGATCAATCAAAAGACAAATGTTACATATAAAGCTAACAGATAGAAAAAGGAATGAATGAATAAGAAATAAAACAAAAGTAAGGGATGTAAGAGGAGAAGTAGCAAAATTAAAATGAAAATTTGTCGGTCATAATATCAGACAGAAAAACTATCGATGGAACAAGTGTATTGTAACCTGGAGACCTTGAAGAAATAAAAGTAGGGGAAGACGATTTGAAGAGACATGAAGCAGCTAGATGGATGAACACGGCGACAAACAGAGAATATTGGAAGATATTGGGGGAGGCCTATGTCCAAAGATGGATCGAAGAAGGCTAGATAGATAGTTAAAAAATATCCGTTAATTTTCTCAAAAAAAAGTACGAACGCTACTATAGTTTAAAAAGTTTACCCTGCTGCCAAATAGCTGAAAATAATAGCAGCCATTTTGCGCCGGTCCCATGCATATAAAGAACGCATTAAAGAAACCCTCAACGATATGACATTACACTTACAAGGGCTTAAGTGTCTTATAAAAATCCTCAGCTATTTTTAGGATTTTTTTGTCATTTTATTAAATAAACGCTGATTTGAGAGGTAGAATTTAATTCTCCTTTTTTTTATGGTTTTTTTTTTGCTTTTTAATAACCGTAAATCAAAATTATAGGCCAATATGGTGGGACTACTAAATACATAGCTTTTTAGTCATATAGTTCGGAGCCTAAGACGGAAATTTAGGGGCTTGTCTACATTTTCGCGTACCGTGACTCAATTTGCCACAGAGGTAGCAGACACCTAGAGAGCTATTTTAGAAGTGGTGCTCTGATGGAACCCAGTGTAGGGCCAAGATACAGGGCGTACTTGAGGTGCGACAGAAAAAATGATAAATTAAATATAAAACTAGTCTCGCGTACAATTTTTGTTTCTTTAACCTTATAGTTATATTGAGGGGTAGGAATATAAAATGTTAAAATCTTATTTTGTCTAAAGTGGTCGTGTGGGGTATCGGTTTGTAGGGAATTTAGTATTCTTAACCAAAACAAATATTAATTGAGTCAATACGTCAAATTCTTCACATGATATTTCTAAAACTGACACCTTAATCTGATAACTTAAGTACAAGAGGAATCAAATTTCTAGAATTTTTAATTTTTAAGACATAATCTGGCAATTCTTGGGCACCAAGTATACAGTTTTAATAGAATTACATAATTGCATCCTATTTAAGATTGGTTGTCAGAAGTGATAATTAAATAGAAATTTGAGAAATAATGATAATGCACATAATGTTAAAAATATTTTTTATAAAATTTAAATTATTGTATTTTATTAATAACTTTTTACTTAAAAAGAAAAACTCATAAGACAGCTTTTATTTACATATAAATAAAAATAAATGATTTTTTTACTATAACCTACGCGTCGTTTAATTTTGCTCTTGTTCCACCAATTTAGTTAGCGAAACAAATATTAAAATTTCGCCTTATTACCCAACCGATCTTGTAGTTTTAATAATAACAAAGTTAACAATATTACCGACTTTAATTTTAATATCCTGTACGTTTTAAAGTCTCTAACTAATAGCTATATAAGTGTTTAACAGATTAACTTAAAATAAATAAATAACAGTTTATTTCCGATAACAAATCGTTTGGCAACAATATTCACAATAACTATGTACTTATTACTAACTAAAAACATTCACAGAAATAAAGTAGAAACCCTGCAAAGAAATACATATAAGCAAAAGACCTACAAAATTTTCATTGTACGTGGGCTAAAACTAATAATGTTTTACGTACTTACAATTACAAAGTTAAGTAAAACAATCTACACCATGTAAAAAAGGCGTTTTTTTAGTTATAACAAGTAGTAAAATTAAGAAGGTATCTTAAACTGCATATGAACAAAAGATTGAGACTACTACCTTTTACATAATTTTTTTAATAACACCTTGTATCTTTCAGCATATTACTAAATTACACAAAACTAAACTTTTGTCTCGTAGCCTGTAATAAGCCGACAAATTGTGCCAAGTTTCATTGCAAAATTCTTATTAACGCAGTAGCTACAATAAATAATGTAAAAAAACAGTAAAAATTACAGGAAACTTGTTGTTGCCCAGTAAAATAGAGTCGGATAAATCGTTTATAAACAAGAATATAGTGATTACAAGACATCTAGAGTTATTTAAATTTCCAGCACTGAAATAAAAAATTACAAAAAAACTTTATTGTCTAGTTATTTTTTAACATTCTGTACCAAAAATTATTGAGAAAATTAAAGCTGTACTAGTATTGTTGTAACGTACTGAGTTTTCCATCTTGATTTGTAACATCGTCATAAAAAAAAACTACTTAAAATGATCATAAAAATTTTACTTATTTTTAAAAACACCCTGTATTATTAACAGTTCAAACTAATTTTTATTTTCTTTTCGTAAAATATAAATAAAAGCTAAGTATCTTTTGTCGTCGAAAATGTCGTTACTTCTAAGAAATTCACATACTGTTCCATATTTGTAGATTTTTTTAATTAAGAATTATTAATTAATAAGTGACCGAACCGAAATTATTTTTTGTCTTAGGCGGTTCCTGTATTACAGCATTTAAAATACATTTTGCTTCCTGAAATAAAGTATACTACAAACTATTTTCAAAAAGGTGGTATATTTCTACATTTTTAATAAAACACATAATAAACTGGTTTATTCCAAATTTACGGACGACACTGGAGAGTTGATTGCAAATTCTAGTTTTATTGACCAATTCATCCATTAAAACGGAATTTTGTTTTCCACGAAAACATTTTTATCATTTGTAATTTTCCCTAAAGGGCTTAATATTGTTGAACATTGAATAAAACGTAAAAATTCCAAGCATTGGGGGATTTCCCACTTCCGGGAGAGATTTAGCTTAGGTAATAGATGGATTTGCATTCGGAGTTGAACCGCTGCTATTACCAAAAAGTAATATAAAATGCTATAAAAGACTAAAAACAGAAAACACTCTTTAAATTTTTTAGTTTCAGTTGCCTCTTATAGCATAAAGTAAATGCTAATATACACGCTGGTTCTTCTTTTTGTCACGCCTCTGTTTTTACGTGCACGCGTATGAACAAATCAACCCAGGGATGACGGACGGATCACTATCGATAGAGTCTCCCTCTCAATAACTCTATGAAGTAGGTATCATGGATGTGATGCAAATGACAGATTTGTATATTTATTCAATTGCTCTAGTAACTACAAGTAGCACAACTTAAAACTAGACTGTATTTGGTCAGCACAACTGTCTCTAAAATCGTGGTTATGGTTACATCAAGACGCCGTTGTGTTTTATAACCATAAAAGACGTGGTTATTTACGGATGTTTAACGCTTACTTTATATGAGTTATTATGGTTATTTTACATTGACATTTCAACCAACCAGAGCTTGAATAGTGTTCCAAGTTCACATTTTGTAATGTGTTAAACATTTTTAGTTATTTTATGTTTGAACAAGATTTTAATTTTTCTATTTGTCTGTGTTTAGTATAAGACTAATTAGCAATTTTGTTTTAACCTAAATTACTAGCTCAAACGGCTTCAATCTTTTGAGTCTTCAAACTAGGATAGTATTTTCTAGAGTCTAGAGGATCAATTGCTTCCACATTCACATTTCGATGAAGTCTATCTTCATGGCTTTTTGCGTACTTTTCTATAGTATCTGCTACAGTTTCGATTTTTAGGTCCCGATTTCAAACGTACAAAGGTGCATTCAAAATGTTTCATACTTTATTTTGAAATCTCTAAAAAACTAGACTGATAACCTCTTTAGTACATAGTTGAATACCATATGTTTCAGTATTTGTTTATAAAGCAGTAACTTGTTATGAATTGTTAAATTGGACGTCATCAATCATTTTTCTATACCTTATCTCAAGTTCTTTTCTTAACATGTCCTTTCCAGCGCAATTTGGCATCAAGCGTCATGCTGCGATATTTTGCTTGATTTGAATATGGTACAGGAATGTTGTTAATTGTTATTTGTATGTGATTTACATTTTTGTTTGTAAAATCAATGTAAATTGATTTGGTTTAATTTAATTTTATTCGCCACTTTGTGTTCCAGTTGTGACCTTCGGTGATCCTGAAGTTTTCTATGCATTCTTTAATAGATTTTTCTACCGTCAGTATCATCGGCAAATGTTGCTAAGTGACACGTTTCTGGCTTTCGGATATCGCAAGTGAGTAATAAGTATAAATAAGGGCCTAGTACGCTACCCTGGGACACGCTTGCTTGAATTTCTCTTAATTTTGAGTATGAATCTTCCTGTTTTACTCTGAAATGTCTATCAGATATGTATTATTCCAAAAAAAGTTTAGAACTAAGGCCTTTATGCCACACTTTGAAAATCTAGAAACAATGCAGAAAAAACATTTCCCTCTTCTAGTGCTTTTTAACAAGTTTAAAATTATTTTTTGTGGTAAATATTTTTTAAATTTTTTGGAAAAAAAACAACAAACATTTTAAGGTTATTTTAACATTAGTGCGTTAACATTAAAGTGAGGAACACCCAAAAAGTGTGTTTTTTGCGACAAAAGTTATCATTATTAACCACTTAGTTTACCACACTACAGAAAATTGGCAATATACAATCATTACCTAATATATTCTACAAATATCATTATGGCATATCTAATAAAAACAACGTACATACATGTCGAACGTCAAAAGCAATATCTCAGCAAATCATTCGATTATTGTTTGGTAATATACTGTATCGAATACCTTGTCGAGATCGGTGTATATCAATATCAGCTCCCGCTTTCAATTGTATTTGAACCATATACTTCGATTTTATAATATTCCTATAGCACTAAACCATTTTTGCCCTTTGATATTTAAAGTGTTACTTATATGTCACTATCGTCCACTAGGGTGCCAGTAACAATAACAATGCATGTTTAATTCCAGGGATATGAAAAGGATTGCCGATCGAAAAGGGTCTTTTGGATGATGATTTCAGTTAAAATACACCATGCCCACACTTATACAGGGTGTGACAAGGAAAACGAAACGGAGCTTTTTTCGGCTATTTGTCGTCTATTTTCGGAAAAAGCGTTTAAACACATAAGTTTTCTTTGACAGAGAGATACATTTTGTTACCTTTAATCAACAAAAAAATAACTTATTTTTTCCTTCTACGAGATGTAATTTACACCCGTTTTAAGTCAGTGTTTTAAAGCGCTTTAATTTCATATTACAAACATGTATATACGTACCTATACGATATCTCGTGAACGAGGACTTTTTTAAACACTTTCTTAGTCGGTATACCATTCTAAGAGACAAAAGGACTGGATAAAATGGCGGTGTAGTGGTTGCAGCCCTTCGCCTGCAGGGGGTCTACCTATTGTGGCTTACTTTTTGGCTTCTCACCACTGTATGCCTAATCCTCCAAAAAGACCGGCTATCAGTTTGGGTGAGACGCTGTTCAGATCTTCTGAATTAATCTGAGATTTACCGAAAGTGCTCTGACATAAACGTGCAATAATCGTAGATTCGCACAGTACATGTCTGACTGTTTCATCATCCTCCATACAGAGTCTACATTTGGTCATTTCTGTTAGTCCAATTATGTACATGAGTACTCTCAGGCGACAGTGACCCGTAAAAAGACCAGTCACTATGCGTATCTCCGGTCTGGTAAGTCCAATGGTGTTCCTCGCTCTCTTTCTACAAGGTCCTTTAATGAACTCGTAAGAGTCAGCCAGTTCTGGTATATTTATTCAGTATTGTTGGTTCATTCTATTCTCCATCAATTTTAATATGGTTGGTTTAGCAGCATTGTATGATATCCTCAGGGCCGGTTCGGGGCCGAAAAATTTGGCCGCTTCCCTTGGTGCTTGGTCTGCGGCCTCATTTCCCTAGTGCCCAGAATGCACTGGTAGCCATACTAATGACACATTGTTAGCGCATTCAGCTCCCCACGCTCTGACTATCGGAGAAGATTTTTATTCTCCTGTTTGGTCCACTCGTGGTCAGTTCCATGGCTACGAGTTCGGCCTGAAATATAGTAGAAAATTGGCCGGGATTATGTTTAATTTCGATTTTTTCTTGGACACTAATAACTCCAGATCCAACGCCTGATGGCATTTTGGATCCGTTGTATACCAGAAGCTATTGAATAATTGGTCCTGTTCTTTAACCAGTCTCTCACCGGAAAGCTAATTTTGTATGGCTTTCTGCTGTACACCGTGTTGGGCATGACGTCGTATTAGGGCTGCTGATATTACTTTGTTTGCCCTGCCATCCTGGTAGTTGGCTCTCATTCTGTATGTTGCTCTTCATGCCTCCGCCTTTAAGAAAATGTGAAGCGGGGGTAAGTTTATGTCACAGATATCAAAATGATAAAAATAGTTTATATTTTTTGTGTTTTTAAATTATTGATTTATATGTTTAGCTTTCGGAATCCATATAATGAGGGGAATGTAGATTTGTCTCTCAGGGGTGCAGATAATTTTAGACTCTGGCATGCAATTTCAGATTTGCCAATTTCTGTCTCTGCGCGATGTGATGTTACAATAACCCGTGGAATAAATCTCCGAAAAAAAAAACGATAACAATAAATTTTAAAATTCTGATTTCTAGCCAGGCTTTAGCCATAACCTCGTGGTTGGTTCTTTTTTTAAATGACGTCGCACAAATAACATAGGCGTTGGGCTTCGGTGGAATGCTTTAGGACTTACTTTTGTTATAGACGAGATCCTCCTATACAACGTTTAAATAAGACAAATCTTCCGATGGACTCCATGGAATTTCCATCCTAAGTTTGCAACTTATTATAACATACGTGAGTCTTATTATAGTATTCCACCGAAGCCCAACGCTCATAAGTTACCAGACCGGATAAGAGATTGTTTTTGGTCATGCCCAAGACAGCCGATGATTAACGCTATGTGACACTGTTGACATTTGAATTTCACATGTAGTTAACGGTTTCCGTGGAACGCCGCAAACTCACGGACGGTTAAAATAAGAATTTTGACGTACGTAGAATGTGCGCAATTGTGTTTTAGCTAGCTTCTATTACATCTAACGCAAATAGTTCAGAGTACACCGATCAAGTTTTTAAGTGATAACTATAATTGACTGAATTTTTGTACATAGCTTTAGTTGGCGAAGACGCCTAACTTTTTACCCTGCGAAAATACTGTGATTTCTAACAGAGTGTGCAGGCGTAAACATGCGTCGAGCATCGGACTGACTATACCAGGCATATGATTTGTAGAACTATATTGCAATTAACATCAAACACATTTTTTAAGCTATAAAAATAAATTGCCGGTAACTAGTTCTTCAATGATACTCTTTTCAAAATCGCATGCTTGGTTTTAGTTAGTCCGAAGCTCAAGAGATTTCTGCGCCTGCGCATTCTGGAAAGAATCACTTTAAGTGTCGGCCTAATAAAGCTGTCGCAGCGTTCGGTATTTGCATCTCAGACTCGACGGATTTTTGGTCACGTGATTACAGATTAGTCTGAGCAAATTGGAACTAACGAACGCTTCGGATCAAATCGATCAAATTTTTATAAATGGTTATAACCTTAAATATAACCAAAAATATTATGTACATATTGCAACTTACACCCAGCTATAATTTTGGCAAAGTTGTCCTGTGATGTCGGAAATTTATATAATTTGTTGTCTTCAACATCAAGTAATTCAATTTCAATCTTTTTACATAAGAAATATGTTTGTAAACAAAACAAATACCCAACATGACGTCACAATCTCGGATCAATCAGTTTCGTCGGTCAAAATCAACGGAGCAACCAGATTTATGTCCGACTAGTCTGAGCAGAATTACCCAACGATTCAGATCTACCTCCCCTGGATCTAGATGTAATTAACGAACGATTTCGATCAAAAAGATTAATCAGACGTAAATACCAAACGCAGCTAGTATGTACGAGAATTCAGCTTGTCAGACATCACTTAAAAATTGACCGGTTTACATGGCTGCTTTACATAGGTCACTTCTATCAAATTTAAAGGCAACTTCACTACTCAAATCAATATGCAACAAAAAATAATATATTTCTTATTGAACCATTACATTCTTTCTTACTCAAAACGAAGGGGTAATAAGAAACATTTTTATTCTAAGCTAGTTGTTTATGACAAGCAAAATTTAAAAACAATACATAGACAGCCTTACATTTGACTTCAGACCAAAAAATATTCCCCTATTCAGCAAACGTCTCTCCCTCTCTCTCTCTCTGTCATGAAATTAATGGTCTTGTGCACCAAGCCGGTACCAAAAAAGGCTCGTTCGCACTGTCAAATATTGTTAAAGTTATCGTTGTCGGCAAAGTTATTGGCCTTAAATTTGGCACGACCAAAAACTATCTAATATCTGATATCTCGTTAAGGCGGACTTTGTTATATACTCAGGGACAAAAGGACCAAATCAAAACACCCGGTTTTGTGTTTCAAAGGTAGCCGAGGACCCCTACAAAAGGAAAAAGAAACTTAGGCACCTTATTCCTCTAAAAGCATATTTCAAAGTATACTTCGTACATAACGTTAAAACCAGGTTAAAACAAAGCCACAACATTGTTTTGTTTATGATTTTGTAGAGCAGTGGCGTTTCCAAAACCTCCCAAAAGTGTAGAACAAATTATAAAGTATAATGTCGATAGAAAAATTTAGTACCCGTGAATAAAGCTCGAAAGCTGTACAACTTCGGGGTCCAAGATCTAATGGACACCGTGACACTTTTGAAAAGCTAAAGAGACGGTATATATGTAAATCTCATCTTACGATATTGCTAAGAGAAATTAAAAATAATGCCTGCTATACCGTTTGATTTTGAAACAAGTGGCGACATCTACCAAATACAAAAGAAACGACATAAAACGTCGTGAAGCCGGCAAAAAATGCAATATGCATTGACCCGAACTGAGGAACAAATCACGTAATGAGCATGGGTACTGTTTTTCGTCTCATCTGCCTGCCTTTTGTTTTTATTTTGGTAGATGTCACCACTTGTGTAAAAAGCATACAGTATCGCAGGAATTATTTTTCATTGCTATTACCAATATCGTAAGATTAGATTTATATACCGTCTCTTTAGCTTTACAAAAGTGTCACATTGACCACGCAGTGTTCTGAAGAGTCCCTTACGGACGAAACAGTTAACTGTCAACACTTAATATGTGTTCATTAGATCTTGGACCCCCGTGGGTGTACAGCTTTTAAGCTGCCCACGGAAAAATACAAGAGAAACAAAATCTTTCGATATCCGCTTAGCCACGAAAAATTGTTGTTTAATTTTATATTGTCGATATTTTAATAAAACTTTCTTGTTTTGTGAAATTTTTTTCTATGTATTTTTGCTTTACCGCTTAGCTCTGGTTGACAATGACAATGAAATTTTTTAAAATTTTTTAATCAATTTCAGGGATTTTCACAAATTAACTTGTGGCTGAAACTGTTAAAAAAATGCATAAAGCACCGAGATACACAATACAAATCATTTATGTGGCTTACAATAATCTAGTAAGAGAAACACAAATCAGATTAGCACCGAAAAAGATTATATCGAATCTAAAAAACGTATTTCCTTATAAGATTATCTTCTCTCATTTATACCGGGTGGGCCAAAAAAAACCGGACATTTTATTTTTCATTATAACTTTTGAACTATACAATCGATTTTAATGGGACAAACTGCGCTTGGCAGAGAATTAATCAGAGTTTTGACTTATTATAATATTTTGTCCGTCATCTTAAAATCCAAGATGGCGGACCAAATTAAAATATACCCTTCAAAGATGCTCGTTTATTCTTGTGATGCAAACATGTTCTAATTATTTTTTTAAATTAGTAAGAAAGCTGCGTTCTCGCCACGTACAACAGGATACGAATCAGCAAAATCGTTTCGGTGGTTCTAAAAAAAATATTTTTGTTTTAACCATTGTTTTGAAGACGATACTGAACCTACTTTGATGAAATAAACAACACACTGGTGAGAATTGATTGCTTTTTAAAGAGCATGATCAAAATTTATCGCCATCTTAAAATTTAAGATGGCGGATAGAATCATACTTCATTCTTGAAAATGGCGTGTTTATTCTTAATTTCCGAAAATGTTTTAGTTTTTTTTTTTTAATTTTTTAGAAAAGCACTCCTTTTCCCACAAAACAAAGTAAAAATTATTCGAATCGGTGTGGCTGTTTTCAAAATATCTATTTTTGTTTCAACCATTGTTTTAGAGATTATACGATTGCATTGCCAATCCTGTCTGGATTAATTTTCTTATAAATTCGATATATTAATGAACCGATTTTAGTGAAATAAAAAAAATCGTGGTGACAATTGACTGCTCTTTAAAGATTATGATCGAAATTTGCCACCATTTTAGAATTTGAGATGTCGGTCAGAAATTGGCAATGCAATCGCATAATTTGTAAAACAATGTTTGAAACAAAATCAGATTTTGTGAGAACCACTTCACCGATTTTCTTAAATTGTACTTTATTAAGCGGGAGAAGAGTAGTAC
Organism: Aspidapion aeneum; assembly: GCA_963576565.1. NCBI lineage: Eukaryota > Metazoa > Arthropoda > Insecta > Coleoptera > Brentidae > Aspidapion > Aspidapion aeneum. The sequence goes on from OY755045.1 coordinate 28,874,307, forward strand.
TTTCTATAAATAAAAAAAACTAAAACATTTTAACTTTTAGGATGGCGGCAAATTTCGATTATAATCTTGAAAAAGCAATCAATTCTCACCACGATTTTTTTTATTTCAGTAAAATCGGTTTAGTAATAAGTTTATAAGGAAATAAATGCAGACAGGATTGACAATGCAATCGTATAATCTGTAACACAATGGCTGAAACAAAAATAGATTTTTGAGAACCACCACACCGATTTTACTAATTTATACCCAGTGGTGCGCAGGAAAAGCAGTGCTTTTCTATAAATTAAAAAAATTCAGAAAATAAGAATAAACACACCATTTTACATTTTAAGATGGCGATAAATTTTGATCATGCCCTGTAAAAAGCAATCAATTCTCGCCAGGATGTTCTTTATTTCATCAAAGTCGGTTCAGTAGTAATAAATTTATAAGAAAATAAATGCAGACATGATTGGCAAGGCAATCGTATAGTATTCAAAACAATGGTTAAAACAAAAATATTTTTTTTAGAACCACCGAACCGATTTTGCTGATTCATATCTTGCATGGCAAGAACGCAGCTTTTTTACTGATTTAAAAAAATAATTTACACATGTTCACAACACAAGAATAAACGAGCATTTTTGAAGGGTAAAATTTAATTTCGTCCGTCATCTTGGATTTTAAGATGGCCGCCAAAAAGGTATATTAGGTCAAAACTGTGATTAATTCTCTGCCAAAATCAAACATGGAAAATGTAACAAAAGTCCAAAGATCAATGAAATAACTAATGTTACATGTAAAGCTAAAAGATAGAAAAAGGAATGAATGGATAAGAAATAAAAAAAAGTAAGCGATGTCAGAGTATAAGTAGCAAAATTAAAGTGGAAATTTTCCGGTCATAATATCAGACAAAAAGACGATCGATGGAACAAATGTATTCTAAACTGTAGAACTTGGGAAAATAAAAGAAGTAGGAAAAGACCCCAAATCAGATGGGCGGACGATTTGTAGAAACATGCGGGAACTATATGGATGAACACGGCGACAGATAGAGAAGAGTGAGAGACATAGAGAGAGGCATATGTTCAAAGATGGCTAAAGGCTAAAGTTAGATAGAAAGATTGTGAATAGGAAAACAGTTTTTGTTTTAAACTGATGTCATTTGCTTTTATTTCATATACATTTTATCTGTGTGGGTGCTGCTTGATAGCTATGATCTCGTGTTAAATGTCACGTGACCCGATCGTTTTAATAGCCCTATGTATAGTTCTAGAGTCAAAGAAACTTATCAAACTCGTTTCCGTTTTTGATAAGCCACTGTCTACGGCTGCTGACTTTATACTCCAGCCTACAACAATTTACTTTATTACAATGTGAAAGCTTTTGTCAAAATTTTCACATCATTATAAACATAGCGCACGCGGCGGCAGAGTACCGACTTACCACCCCTCAAATTATGGCCAAACCGCGAGTAGAGAGTAGGGAGTAGGTGTTTAATAAGTTTAACAACGCGACCTTCCTAATTTGTTCTTAAAGCATTTTATAACCCATTGGCCTGTAGCTTAGGTATTAAACTAGTGCCCACTGTATTTTGCAGTGGCGCACCCAGGAATATGTCTTGAGCGGCCCAAGGCCTCTTGGGGGGGGGGGGGGGGGGGCGAGACCGCATGTTGTCGTATTTTATGCTATTTTATCTTTCCATTCATGAAATATGTGGAAAATATCTAAAAAAATCTTAGGCTTGAAGGGGGGGGGCGGTTTCCGAGCCCCCCTCCCTGGTCGCGGCCATGTATTTTGTATTATTATACCGAAGGTGACGAATAAACAAGAAGCTAGGGAAAGGTGGTAGTAGTTGAGTTTTTGCTGGTAGAAGCTAAGGGAAGGTGGAAGTGGTTGAAGTTTTGGTGGCAGAATAAGGGAAGGTGGTAGTAGGTGGTTTTTTAATTAATTTTTACGAAATAACATTTTTGCCTACTTGGTTTTTTTACATTTTGGTATAATTTAAATATTAAAATCTATCTTATAAAAAAAAAATAATAAAATTTGGTAATTATATATAAACGACTAAGCCTAATAGAATGACATGACGTTAACGATTTTTTCTAGGCCTTCTACCATTTTTAGAAACCGTTTCGAAATTCCCATGTAGTTACTTTTATCTGGGACACCCTGTATATACATAATAAAACAAAATTTAGGGCGGTAACTTAAAAACTACTAGAAAATCTCACTGATGCTTGGAATAAAACGTAAATACATAAAAAAGAAAACAAGCTGGATTGCAACAATTACAGAGGAATTTCAGTAACCAGTACTTTAAGTAGATTTTACGGTAGGATTCTTAGAGATCTAATAGAGAATGATTTTCATGAACAAGAACAAGAAAAACAAAGTGGGTTTCGTGCAGGCAGATCTTGTAGTGATAATGTTTTTTGTCTTAAATAAGTAATTGAGAAAAGGAGCGCCAGAAGTATAGAGACTCATACCTTTGTGGACCTACAAAAAGCACATGATACCGTTCTAGTAGAAAAATTATAGACCGTGTTAGAGCAAACTATTATCAATCATACATACATAAAAACGATAAAAGAACTATACAAAGTGTCAAAATCTAAAATTAAAATTGGAAATTGACTGGTAACGAAAGGCTTAAGACAGGGATGTTGTATCTCTCCAACTTTTTTAAAAATATATATCGCTGTAGCTCTAAAAACTGGTAACGCACAACTTAACGACCGATTTACCATATACATACTACAGTTTCCTGACGACCAAGTAATTGTAGCTAATGATAAGGAAGACATGGAGTATCTGATAAGAAAGTTAACGGAAGAATACCAAAAGTGGGGTTTAACAATGAACGTGGACAAGACACAGTACTTATGTATTGGGAACGAATCCAGTGAGTTAGAACTAGACAATGGACAAACAATATCTCCATGCAATAAGTATGTATACTTGGGTCACATTTGATAAGACAGGAACAGACTGTAAAGAACAGGGAAAAATAATAAAAAATTTAACATATATGAAACAATGGTGAAAAGCATGCTGTTGTATGGAATAGAGCCAGAAAAATACAAAACAAAGTTAGAAAGTGTTGAAATGGATGCAATATGATCAATGAGAATATCTAGAACAGTATGAAATCATAAAAGAAAGAATGGAAATCGAGGGAAGCATAACGGATAACATCACTAAACAACAACTGATATGGTACGGCCATGATTACGAAAGATTACCAAAGCAGGTCCCAGAATGGCAACCATTTGGGCGCAGAAAAAGAGGGCGTCCTAAACTAGAATGGCAACAGTCAATCCAAAGATTAATGAGTGAAATAAACCTGACAGAAGAAGAAGATTGTCAGGATCGAAGGAGATGGAGAATAGGCGTTGGACAACGGTGAAAAACGTTCTAAACCGACATAATAGTATTTATACTTATGAAGTCTCAGACTGCACCTACTCGGACTAAAAAAGCTCTTGCACACGAAGGCATAAAATAGCGCCACATTAAAACAATACACGCGTGGCAACGAAATTTTACACACAAGGCCTTTAATTAAATTTTGAATTTTCCTACTGACTAAATCTGGCTTGATGCGTTATTCTGTTTTGTCTGTCTGTGAGTTTGTTGGGAAGTACGAATAATTCAATGTTTTGTATAAAGTGATATTTTTAAACACATTTTGCAAATATTTATTTTCTCTAGCCCGTTTCTGATATATCCTGCTCACAATCGCTCAGAAATAGAGATCTTAGAACAGCTAGAGATTAGGATTTCACAACCAACCAAAATAGAGTGGGTACACCACACGGTGGATAGAATAGACCGGTGTTCGGAACATATATATATATATATGTCGAATTTTCTACGTCACTGGTGGTCCAGCTGATTTTTGTAAACAAAAGTTAGATCTGATATGAACAACAAAACTACTAATATTTTTTGAATTTTTTGAAAACTAAGGCAATTTTCGTACTGTTTTCTAGTACATCCTTATAAAATGTAATTTTCTAGACGTATTGTCGTTATTTTTTTTAGCCCGCTTTATTTTTTATTATACAAAACTTAAACTACAAGTCAAACTGAATGTGATCGTTTAGTATCAAAGGTGAACCGAGCGGACTATTGGTTAGCAAACAAAGATGTAGGTCAGTGGATGATTTTTGAAGCTGAAACAAACACATTATTTAATTCGAATTTTAATTTTTGTGTAAAGAGAAATGAAGCGAGCTAAAAAAATAACGAGTGGTATGTCTGAAAAATGTCATTTTATAAGAATATACTAAAAAACAGTAGGAAAATTGCGATAGTTTTCAAAAAATTCAAAAAATATTAGTTGTTCATATCATATCTAACTTTTGTTTATAAGAATCAGCTGGACCACCAGTGACGTGAAAATTCGACATATATTTAAAAGATCCGAACACCGGTCTATTCTATCCACCGTGGGTACACCATGAGTTTGAAATCACCATTGAAAAGGTATTAAAAATAGTTGCGCACTGGTAGGTAGTCTAACAAAACCTAGTTATAATACTTTGATTTTATCATGACCTTGTCAAAATATCTAAGACTGTCAGTTTTTGTTATCTTTTTTGTGTTTTTATTGAGAAAGAAAAAAATTCTCAGACTTTTCCTACCCTAATGAAAAAAGTAATGTTTTAAGATCCTGAACAGTTTTTAACAGTTAGATTTCATCACAAATTTACTTTGGTTGCGGTTGACAAGCCCTTTAGATAGAACCTAATGGAATGGTCAGTTTTGATTTGCCGCTTTTACTTTGGTCAAATCTAATCCGTCAATGTTCTATTATCCGTGCTCAGAAATCGCTCCTTGCTGAACCAGATCTCTGTTAAGAATGGTTTTTCTTCAGGTGTATTTTGTTTTGAAAAACAGTCTTTTTTCCAAGCTAGACATTAGTAAAATTAAAGCAGACGTCGTCGTCGTCGTTAAGTCGAGTTAACTTGGTTTAGCAGAAGATAATATTATCGAGAAAATTTATTTTTTAGATTTGAAAAAAAAGAAAGTGAACAAAAACAGGTGCGAGAACTATCGAGGTACAGCAGTGACAAATACACTAAGTAGAGGGTTTCAGATCGAGAAGGTCAACGTTAGACTATGAACCAAGTAATTTAGAAAAAAAGAGCCTATAACCAGGAATTACACATACTTTTTGTGGATCTCAAGAAAGCATATGACATCGTACCGCTCAGTAAATTATGGAGCTCTCTGGAAACAAGCAATATAGAAATGTGGAACTAATTAAAGAAGTTAAAACACTATGATGGTGCAAAAACAAAAATCAAACTAAGAAATAATATTAGCAAAGGAATTACTGCTGATAAAGGCCTGAAGCAGAGGTGTTGCCTGTCACCAACACTATTTAAAATATACCTAGAGCAAGCACTTATAGGATGCAAGAAAAAATTATGTACTGTATACCATGAGTTTTGCTGACGATAAAGTAGTAATTGCCCAAGATTACGAAGACTTGGAATATATATATATATATATATATATATATATATATATATATATATATATATATATATATTTATCGGTTTCACATTCTTCCGATACCCAATCTCCACTCGTTTCTGTTTGCCCATAATTCATCATCTAGGCCTCTTATTCTTATTTCACTGTCTATTCCTTCATTCCAGCTTCTCCTTGACCATCCTCGTTTTCTTCGGCCAGTCTTTCATCATTCATTCTTTGTATGTCCATACCACACTAGTTGTTTTGTTCTTATATCATCCACTAAAGTACGTTCACCCACTGTCATAATTTCTCTTATTCTTTGATTTGTAACTCTTTCTCTTTTTGATTTCCCTGGTGCTCTTCTCCAATAGTCCATCTCCGTAGCGGAAAGCATTTTTTCTGTTCTATCCTTGATTGGCCATACTTCTGAGCCGTATGTAATAATACTTTTTACAATGGTGTTATATATATATAGAGATATAGACTTGGAATATATGACCTGGAAAATAGAAGAATACAACACATGGGGACTGGAGGTAAATCTAAGACCTTATACTAAATAGTGGACAAATTATAAAACAGTGTCCAGAATACAAATACCTAGGTATAAAACTAACAAACGATCGAAACCTGAAAGAAGCAATAAAAGACTGAAACATACAGGGAAGAAAGGCAATATCACTGCTTGACGGCATACTGTGGGACAAAAACGTTAGTAAAGAAAACAAAACAAGATTTTACAACACCATCATAAAGGCAATAAATACTTAATCTTCAGAAGTATGGCCACTGAAAGAGACAACAACAAAAAATTTTAAAACAACGGAAATGGAATACTAAAGAAGAGCGGCAGGCAGGTCGTGAATGGAAAAAATAAGAAATGAGAGAATCCGAGAAATAATGAATGTTCAATATATCATAGTAGACAACATACAAGACAAACAACTGATTTGAGATGGACATGTCCACTGAATGCCAGAGGAAAGAATACCCAAACAAATAATACGGTGGAGACCAGGCGCAAAAAGATAACGTAGAAGGCCTAGAAGAATCTGGAGAAATGAAGTAGATGAAGACATACAACACAGAGAGCTGGAGGAAGGTTACTGGACTAATAGAAAAGGCTGGAGAGCGGGAATAATCGGAAGACATAGAACGTTATAAACCGAAATTTATATATATATTTATATATATAGATTTGATAATAATATTTAGAAAACATTCTGTGCAAATGTCTTAAAATTTTCAGCAAACCCTCGTGTATAAATCATAAATAATATTTTTTTTGTAAATATGTACTGTAACATGGTAAATTATGAAAATCGAATTCAAAATATTGGCGATGAATATTTATTATTCCCCATCGACCGATCCCCCCAAACTAAACAATATTATTTAATATTTGTGTTTAATGAATATGCTTGAGCCTGTGGATATGCATATATCTGTGCCTATCTATTAGGGAGCAACCCTATTAATTTTGTGTCAATTTTGAGTGGATACATATTAGCTATTAAATCTATACAGCCATATTGGTTTATTCCACTAGAAAGGATAAAGTATTGCAATCATACTGGCGAAATTTTGAAATATAATACAAATTATACAATTCATTAATCAAATCAGCGTAAAGTTTCTAGTAAAATGACGTTTTACACGCAATATTTTATTTTGAAATTTTTTTAATCGTTTTTATATTTTGAAATTTTAATTACCGTATTAGTATTGTGACATTTATCGGTTACAACAATTTAATCGTGTATCAACCTATAGTTTGATAGCAGACCTGGAGGAATATATGCTGAAATGCTTAAATATGGATCAGAGAACCTAATCGAACAAATAACAGTCAACGTTGGACAAGTCGGCAAACAGCTGTGCGGGCCGCATATTTGTAAACGACGTCCATGATTGCGATTCGGTTGTAGCCCGAACGCTGCCGTAACCGTGTCAATGAAGCCCTATTCTACATTGACACGATTCGGTTACGTTGGCGATCGATTGACAACGGTTAGGTTTCACATTCTCTAGGATCCCGGGAAAGAGGTCAGGAGAGTATGTTTTAAAAAAATATATGTATGTTAGAAATTTACGAATTCTTTCTTAAGAAAGATTGTTCCAGACTGATTTTTAACGAACATTTTTGCGATCGCGGGTGCTAGTTACCCAAGCGATTCACTATATCGTCTGCTATTTACCAGAGATGTTCGGGCGAAAGCCGATTGGCGATCCTGGGTATTGTATACAAATATGCGTGCGGGCCAATTATATAAATGGTAAGAAATTTGAATATTGTACGGTTTCCGTATTCTTCATCTTACCCAACAAAAACTATTTTATGTAGCCAAGTTAAAAAAACTTTTAGCGAATTGTGCGATATCCAATCTTATAAACCTAATTTATGACTACGCTTTAATAATTCACTATACAACAAATGGCGAAAAAGCACACTTTTTTGAAAACCATTATGTTAAAATAAAGCGTTTTTCTATAAATCCCTTGGCATTGTTTTATAACATTTTGTAATTGCCCGAGCTTATTAATAGAATTTTGTTGGATTAGAAATTATTATTGAAAATATGAAATATTTATATGAATAATGGACTAAACATTTATTTTGTAATTTTAATTAGATATTAGAGATTTCCCTGTCGATATAAAAGGGATATTACCTAAATTACGCGTCGCGTCTTTAAAATTTGACCAAGGTCAGAGTAGCAGAAATACTGTCACAGGAAGAATATTTAGTCAAGTGGATATTTGCGAAAATGTAGATTAGTTAGATCAGATCAAGATTAGATTAGACCTAAGAATAACATCCTGGTTTAAAAATATTAATTGTTTCGAGCAGCATCAAACAAGATTCAAATTGCTATAATTATTTCCATTATCCAAAATCGGAACTAATTGGAACTTTTAGTAGAAGATGAAAGCGAAAATTTAGGAAAAGAAGAAAAAGTACCGTAGAACGTGGTGACTTTGATAGTTTTTGTTGATTAGTTAGGATTTATACAAAACAATTATTTCTTTTCGAGACATTTTGAGAGACTTTGTGACAAAAGAAACTTAGCATAAATGCTCAAATACGGCATATAGCCGATCGATTGCGAATATAAACTTTAGTTCTTAATTAATTTTAAACTAGTTTAATTAAAAATAAACTAAATCCCTTTAAGCGTAAGAAATCTTTACTATAGTCACCCCAATTCCTTTTTTAAATAAAATATTATAAGTTAAACTTTTTGTAATGTCGTCTATAACCAATATTTGCATCCGATGAAATCGCGGAGCTGACAGATTTTTGATCAGCTAATCGCAGATTGGTCGAAGGAAATTGTAATTACCCAATGGACAGATAGAGATACTTACTGTGTGGTTTTTCCACTTTCTGGTTTAAATAGTCCTAAATTCTGCATTTTGAAGAAAAAAAAACCGATATTTACGATAAAAACAATAAATGTAATCGGAGCACGCAGATTTGGCTCCGACTGATCTGAATTAATTTACCGAACGATTCTGATTTACCTCCTCCACCTCTAATCGGGATTACCGAACAGATTTAGAGCAGTCGAATTGATCGGATCTAAATACCGAACGTACCTACGGGCGAGATCCTAGCGGCGATTTGCAGTATCGGGACATCGCTACAAACAACAAAAACATTTTTCACGAATTCACCACGGCTTTTTTAAAATAATAAATTCTGTCAAAATTTCACCCCGCGTTTTGTGAAAATTTTATGACGTCACGAGCTTCATGATTGGACTTATTAAAATAAAACTTTTTTAATAAATAGCCAAAACCATAGCAAACATTACACAGAACTTTTATCTTGGCTACATAAAATAGTTTTTGTTGAGTAAGATAAAGTATACGTAAAACGTAAAATATTTAAATCTGTTATCATTTTATAAATGGCTCGCACAGCTGTTTGTCGACTTGTCCAACGTTGACTGAGGTCTAGACGGAACAGCACGTTTTTTCTGGAGTCCATGATCCCACGTTTCGTGATGATAAGTTAAAACCAACGTTTTTATAAAAAAGGTTACCTACAGAATTTGAAAGGTCATTGAAACCGACTGGCCAACTGTAATGTCATGGCAATCAGATTAAATATGTTTGTGACCGCGTTGCTTTAAGTCATTTGTTTTATGGCAATGCGGTGACGTCACTTCAGTCGTCCAGTTAAGTTTATATGACTGGTCAAATTCTGTAGGCAACCTGTGTAAAAGTATAAAAGGCCTTGGGTTGATACATGTTTAAATTGTAACCGATTAAATGGCGAGAAGTCACAAAGTCACCTGTTGCTCTATTCTCGTACTTGAACGATGCGATCGTCCACATCACACGCTTAGACCAATAGCAAACTCTGAGTGGTCGCGTGTTGTGCAAAATGACTTGCCTCGACCAATAGCATATTCGCCCGCTCTTCACAGTTAGTGAATATTACGCGTTTAAAGTGAACTCTGTTCTCCTGGCCTGTACCGCCTGAACGTTTTTCGGTCGGATCGTAGGAGAAGCTTGCGCAATGGAGGTCTTTTCGCATAGCACGTGACAGCTCGGAGATAATTCAAAGCTTGTCATTGGCCAGAGCATGTGATGGGAAACCATCACATCGTCCAAGTACGAGAATAGGTAGTCTGCCAGATACAAAGCCACCACGATGTACGGTACAAGTACATATTTGAGTCCCTTGGCTTTGTCTTTTCCCTATGTATAGCTTGGCATTCAAGCTTACTAAATGCAAATTCCATAATAAAGAGAGAGGAAGAGAATTCCCAAGAGACATTTGACTTTTATATGCCATGTTTGATTCCGGAGATAAAGTTTATTTTATTTTTATTATTCCCAAATCTGATATAACAGTAAACGACGCGAGACTCGACACAATGACGTTTTGCGAACGCTAGCTCAGCTATTTTCAAATAAGATATTATAAAACGCTTACATCAGTAGTTACAAAGTTCTTAATATGTCTGCGGACTATTTTTTGTAATAAGGCAAAGTTGGGTAAGTGGGCACTCCAAAATAAAATTAAAAGTCTGTCCTCGGCCGGGACTCGAACCCGGAATCTCTTGCTCTGTACGCATACGCTCTTTCATTAAGCCACCAAAGACTATTTAATCTTGTAATTTAATTCAGACTAGAACATGCGGTAGGTATGTGGACCATATAATGATAAAGTTTTTTGTCTTAAACAAGTAATTGAGAAAAGAAGTGCCAGAAATATAGAGACTCATGTTACCTTTGTGGACCTACAAAAGGCATATGATACCGTTCCAGTAGAAAAATTTTGGACAGTGTTAGAACATACTAATATCAATCATACACACATAAAAGCGATAAACAATCTATACAAACCCAACAAACATTTAAAGTTGTAACGACGAAACCCCAATTAGAAAGAATTTCTTAAAAGTAACCGCAACGTACTCTCGCTACGTCTCAGTATACCATACAGCCACGTTATAATTCCCTAAGTGGGGAACCAATTTCTGGTTATAACTACTTGGCCAAGTGTTTAAAGTCACTGTAGTAACAACTACACTACTACGTCGTAGCCAGGTATCTACTACATTGTAGAGGCTGTTTTTTTCCGTAATGGCATAAAAGTTGCGATGTAGTTGCAAATAATATAATCGTTTCTTTTTGGTAGAATTGTTACATAATATGGTGGACACAACAGTAAACAGACTCGCTTAGTTTTTTTGTTTGGTTATGGTTATAATATGTACTATGTTATCCAAAAGTCTGAGAATTTACGAGCAGAGGATCAAAATTCGAGTGCGACGCAAAGTTTTTTGTATAACATGCATTATATATATTGCAAAAAACCGATGCGCCCGTAAAATTGAGCCGTTTTCTGGTAGCCGATGGAATTTTTGTGTTGTAATTTGGGAGGTTATGTTTTCATAATCGACAGTTAACTCCAACAAATGGTGCTTAAGAAGAGCATTTTTGGTAAGCTTCAACTAATTTGTTTATAAAATAGTATAGCTCTTTAATATGAGCTTATATAACGACAACAAAAATATTAAATTTTCTTTCTTACATAAAAACATGGCGTCCCAAACTATATTCCCTGATAGTGGAAAGGGTTACTTGAAAGTGAGCCTAAGTTACGGCAACGTGTCACTTACGACTTTTATGTCGGCATTCCTTTTTAGTTCTAGATAACACACTCGAATTTCTACTCCTTCGTTGCAGAAAAGTATTATTAACTAGCTTTCGCCACTAGAAAACGTCTACAGAGTGATAGGAACCACGCGATAAGTGTAACTACTACCCTCAAGTTATTGGGGTGTCGCCACTTGTCATTTGCCGTTTCTGTCAACAACAGCACCACTGCTTATAGGTTTTTGTACCAGCGTGAATTTATGGTAGGTTTTAAAACAAAAACAAGATAAATTAAATTCCATTAGAACAATAAATGAAGTGCCAATAAAAAGTGTTTTTTAAAAATGTATGTTGCAGTCGAGAGCATGATCCCTATTCTAGAATTTCTAGGAAGTGTTGGTTAAGGAACTAAAAGAACGTAGTCACATCAATGAAATCAACTTATTGTTACTTTTTTTATTTACACATTGCTCTCAAAATTCGTATGTAGTATTTTTTATTATTTTTAGATATTTTGGCATTGTCAATATTCAGTAATTTTTATTATTATAAGCCCTATAAGTAAAAAAACAATCTCTGAGACTTGTTAGATCGCTTAGAAATCCGCATGTAACCACGATATATCTAACTTGTTTTTTTATAAGCCGCAAACAGCGCAAAAGTTCCAAGATGAAGTCTAGCATATCCCAGAGGTTATTTTAGGGGCCGTGCATAAATTAGATATTAGGGACCTATTGCAATAAAGCCTGGCACAAAACACAGCACAAATTTAAGTTTATTCACTTCAAACCAAGCTTTAACAACAGCACAAATTTGAAGAAAACCAAAGACAAATTGACCCAAGCTTAACACATAAAATGAATCACAGTGAGACATGACACGTCAGCACAAGAGGCATAGATAAACGAATTTGGTTTAGTCCGCACAAGAGGGTTACGATGGCGATAGGGTGGTGCCACAGCACAAACCACGAACGACCGTAAAGACAGTGCAAGAATAGAACAGCAACAAGTAGCGTAAAAGATTAAGGATGGAGATTAAGCATGGACCAGGGAATTCTTAAAATCCGTGTGCGGTACTCGATGGTTTCGATCAATATTTTGCATTTTGATTGTTTTGCAAAATGGTCAAGCAATGAGCTCGAAAAAATGGACTGCTCAAGGTAGTTAAAAAAATATTTGCAAAAATATTCCTAATATTCCCATATTATAAAAGGAGCCACAAAAAGTAGGGTTAAGAATGTGTGCGACCAAGATGCGACTTCAAAAAATCTACGTTTTCAAAGTAGAAACAGGAAGGAGAGATTACTTTAAAAGATCGACATTAAAAAAAAGTCAAAGTAGTTGCGGCTTTAAAGTTGATCCAAAAAGTTATTTTGTCTACATTGTTACATCAGATGTTACTATGATGACACAAACTTTTGTGGTAAAAATTAAAGTTATAATGTAGTTGTCGGATACACTTGTTTGGGACTCCAATGAAGCTTAACTTTCTAGCGGTAATTAAGTAGGATATGAAAGTCAGGGCAACTACGAAATAACGACTAAAAAGAAAGTAAAACTTTAGCAACGTCCTATTGTGGTAGAGAAGACTATCAGAATCGACTATCAAGAAACAATCCTAAGAAGTAGTTTAGAGGGTCGTTTTTACGAAACATCTACTATTTCCTGATACTAAATAGTAGTTAGAACTAAAAAGTAACAAATTTTGGTTGGGATCACCACATTTCTACTATAAGAAAGTAGCAAAGCCTTTAGAACATGTAGCCGCTACTATAAATGTTAGTTGGGAAGGGTCAAAATCTAAAATTAAAATTGGAAATTGAATTTTAAAAGAATAAGGTAACGAAAGTCTTAAGACAGGGATGTTGTATCTCTTCAACTCTTTTTAAAAAATATATCGCAATAGCTCTAAAAAGCTGGAAACGTAAAGTACATGGCATGGGAATACAACTTAACGACCGATTTACCATATACATACAACAGTTTGCTGACAACCAAGTAATTATAGCTAATGATAAAGAAGACATGGATTATATGAAGAGAAAGTTAACGGAATAGGTGGGAGTTAACAGTTAACAGTGAACGTAGACAAGACACAGGACTTATGTATTGGAAACAAATCAAGTGAGTGAACTAGATAATGGACAAACAATATCTCCATGCAATGAGTATGTATAATTGGGTGTCACATTTGATAAGATAGGAACAGATTGTAAAAAACTAGAAAAAATAATAGTAAAAGCAAAAAAGGTTATTGGATGTCTTAACAGTATTTTATGGAGCAGAGAGATAACAGAGAATGTAAAATTTAACATATATGAAACAATGGTGAAAACCACGATGTTGTATGGAATAGAGACTTCAGATGGTTAACAGATGCGGTATCCGGTGGTAAAATAATTTTTTTACCCTTAATTCATAATGCAAAATTTTTTGAACTGAAATCCCCAATAAAGAAGTTTGAAAACATACTTTATTAACACTCTGTATATTTCTTTTTGTTTTATTGAAAACATTGAAATAACCTCTGCACAAGTTCTGAAAAGGGAATTTTAAAGCTCTCAGTTGTAAATGTAAAAAAGAAGGAATTAATTTTCCGTGGAAAGCAGACTTTAATCAAATTATGTTAATACAATAATTTTATGGAATTCTCCAATATGGAATTTGTCATGCAGTTTTGGCGTTACTCTGCGTGATGGAATCCTATAATTTATTAGGCAGGACCCTGATCGAAATTAGTTATTTGTGAATTTGTGTATATCGAATAACATTGGAATTAGTAGTTATGAATTAAATTAGACAATAAAATGTTAGGGAACAATCTACTACTATTATGTCGGTTTGGAACCTTTTTCTACGTTGTCCGACGCCTATTCTCCACCTCCTTCGATCCTGACAATGATCTTCTGTCAGATTTTTTTTAGTTTGCATTGACTGTTGTCATTCTAGTTTAGGACGCCCTCTTTTTCTGCACCCTACTGGTTGCCATTCTAGGACCTGCTTTGGTAATCTTTCGTCGTTCACCCGTTGTACATGGCCGTACCATATCAGTTGCCTTTTAGTGATGTCATCCGTTATGCTTCCCTCGATTCCCATTCTTTTTTTTATGATCTCATTTTTTATGTGATCTGTTCTAAATATTCTCATTGATTTTCTTATTGCATCCATTTCGACACTTTCCATTTTTGTTTTGTATTTTTATGTTACGCGACAAGTCTCTATTCCATACAACAGCGTGCTTTTCACCACTTTTACATTCTTTTTTATCTCTCTGCTCCATACAATACTGTTAAGACATCCAATAATCTTTTTTGCTTTTACTATTCCTTTTGTGTGTGTATATGGTAAATTCCCATGCCGTGCACTTTACGTTTCCAGTTTTTTAGAGCTACTGCGATATATATTTTAAAAAGAGTTGGAGAGATACAACATCCCTGTCTTAAGCCTTTCGTTACCAGGAATTCTTTTGAAAGTCGATTTCCAATTTTAATTTTAGATTTTGTCTCTTTGTATAGTTCTTTTATCGCTTTTATGTATGTATGATTGATATTAGTCTGCTCTAACACTGTCCATAATTTTTCTAGTGGAACGGTATCATATGCTTTTTGTAGGTCCACAAAGGTAACATGAGTGTCTATATGTCTGGCGCGCCTTTTCTCAATTACTTTAAAGACAAAAACCATTATCACTATAAGATCACTGCACAAAACCCACTTTGCTCTTCTACTTCTTGTTCATAAAAATCATTCTCTATTAGATCTCTAAGAATCCTACCGTACAGGGTGTCCCAAATTGGGCACTTTTGGGGGGTTTAAGGTACTTCTAGGGAAGACAGAGAAAAACTGACGACGCATTACGAGGCTCAAATTTCAAGAGAAGACTTATAGTGAAAACCGCATTTTGAAATATCGTCTCGTCTTTGAGCTACGGGGTCTTTTTGAAAAGTCTGCATTTTGGAGTGGGTTCTATAACTTCGTTATTATTAGAAATATTGATTTAGAGTAAATTGCAATTTTATAGACTTCGTCACGAGGAATTCAACCGCTAAATGAAATTTTAACTGTCACTTTTAGTTTTTGAGATATGACAAAAAGTTGCATTTTTTCTAATGGAATGGCTTATATTTTAATTAATTTTCGAATTCGTGATTGAATTCTTTTCAAAATGATGTATCATATGTCATAGTTTGATTGAGCGGTTTCGGAGATAATTAAAGTTTTTTATTTTTGTCTAGTGTGCGTTGAATGACGTCATGCGCCATTGACGTGAAAGCCTTGCGGTCAAATCCTACTTCAGTGCTCATATAGTTTTGTTGTCTTATACTATGCAAATCAAGTTGGCCTTGCGTCTTGGCGTTTTGTCATTGTTTTCAATTGTTTAAACAATTTGACATTACGCTTTGATATGAAATTATTTTGCACAAAAGCGTTTTAATTTTATTTTGAAATATGTATCATTTTTTTAAACTTTTTATAACTAGGCTTTGAGGGCCGTCAGCTAAATTATAATTTTTCCAAACTAGCCTTACTATATTTGTGACTGTGTAAAATAATAAAAATACTGGAGTGCCTCAGCAGGAAATCATAGCGCACTAGAAATAAGTAAAAAAGCTGAATATCTCCTAAACCGCTCAATGAAACTATGACATATGATACATCATTTTGAAAAGAATTCAATGACGAATTCGAAAATTAATTAAAATATAGGCCATTCCATAAGAAAAAATGCAACTTTATGTCATATCTCAAAAACTAAAAGTGACAGTTAAAATATAATTTAGTGGGTGAATTCCTCGTAACAAAGTCTATAAAACTGCAATTTACTCTAAATAAAAATTTCCACTAATAACGAAGTTATAGACCCCTTTCAAAAATGCAGACTTTCCAAAAAGCCCCCGTAGCTCAAAGACGAGACGATATTTCAAAATGCTGTTTTCACTATAAGTTTTCTCTTGAAATTTGAGCCTCGCAATGCGTGGTCAGTTTTTCTCTGTCTCCCCTAGAAGTACCTTAAACCCCGTAAAAGTACCCAATTTGGGACACCCTGTACAATCGACTTACTGGTTACTGAAATTCCTCTGTAATTGTTGCAATCCAGCTTGTTTCCTTTTTTATGTATTGAGGATATGAATGCAATTTTCCAATCATCAGGTACTGTATTTGAGCATTTCAGCATATATTCCTTCAGGTCCGCTAGCTTTTTCGGATTTAAGCTTTTTAATACTATTATTTATCATTTCTTTTTCGATGATTACTTCCTCTCCATGTACTTTTATGTCTACAACCTACTATGCTTGTAATTTGACATGTTTTTTTTTTTAAATCTAGTGTAAGCATTAAAAAATACTCTGCCAATATATGGGCCCCTAAGCTCACACTAGGTACTATAGTTATAGTGTACGTGTGAGCTAATATAACTAAAAACTGAAATATATTTTATTCAACTCCAGACTAAATTACCTTTTGTTTGATACCACACAAGCCATGTTTTGACTTAAACTCAAATTTTTGAAATCTACCCCCACCCTTAAAAAAAACAAGAACTATAATGTATTTTGTTAAACTCCGGACTCAATTACCTTTCGTTTGATATCACACACGCCATATTTTCACTTAAACTGTAATTTTTGATATATATATACCCCCACCCTTTTTTTAAAATAAATTAAAATATATTTTATTTAACTCCAGACTCAATTACCTTTCGTTTCATATCACACACGCCATATTTTCACATAAACTCTAATTTTTGAAATCTACCCCTACCCTTTAATTTGGTTTGTGTTCGGTGGATTTTGTTCATTTTTAAATGGGACCATCTCGACCCAAGACCCAGCCTAGGTGCCAAATTTCATTAAAATCGGCCAGGCGGTTTTTGAGTTATGCGCGTTGGTCGTTACAGACATACAGACAGACAGACAGACAGACAGACAGACAGACAGACAGACAGACAGACAGACAGACAGACAGACAGACAGACAGACAGACAGACAGACAGACAGACAGACAGACAGACAGACAGACAGACAGACAGACAGACAGACAGACAGACAGACAGACAGACAGACAGCCAGACAGACGGCGCAACAAAAAAGTTTCAAAATCATCTGAAACGCAAAGATATATAAAAAATTTTTAAATCGGAGCAACTTTTTTTTTCTCGAAAAAATTAGGATCACCAAAGCTCACACTACTATAGTATAGTCACACCATGTCTAAAAAAAATTAATAAAAAAACCTCATAAAATGTGTGGGACCATTCATAAACTAACTAAATTTGACACAACACTCATTTTTTCCTGCCAACCATGGATATAAAATAAAAATGTTCTTACTTAAAGTAAAAATATGTAGAAGGGTAGATGGGTTTCAGCAAAAATGATGAACAGAAAAAAATATTTATAGCGACGTTTTAAAAAAGGGACTTGAACTTAGATATAATAACACACGCTAGATTCTAGAATAAAAAATGTTGATATCCGTAAGCTAAAATACATATTTGCTGTCAATACGACCTGACAGACAATGTGCTGTAATGGTCAGAACGTACTCTTTTCTTCGTATTGCAGTTATTGCTTAATTGTTAGTTTCTGTTGTATTCGGCAGATTGCCTATACTTGCAAAAGCATACGATTTTTATGGCAAGATCTCTTTTACGAATAATATAAGATGATTAATTTCATCTTTAGCCGTCTTTTAAGCATTTATATGTACTAAATTCCAGTCAGAACATGATGGTTTTTATTCAAAAGTGAAGGAATGTTTTGCCTGAAAAAGTTAAAAATGGAATGACCGGAGTCATCGTTATTTCGGTTCAGTTTGGTTCGATAAAATTTTTTTTTTTTGAATATAGTTTATTTTTACCTTCCTAGCCCGCGCAGCAATGGCTAGAGAAGATATTATTTTCGACAAAAATTTTTTTTTGAGATAACGCCGAAAATGTATTATATGGGTGTATCTTTGCAATATCGTCGTGATGTCTGTCTGTGTGTGTCTGTCCGTAACACGAAACCTCCTAAACCGCTGAACCGATTTTCATAAAATTTTTAGGTCAAGTAGTGTTTGACACTCTAACGAGCTGATTAGATTTTGGTCAAAATCCATTGATGCTAATGACAGTTTTTTGACAATTAGAAAATTTTAAATATGCTAACTTTTTAACAGAGCATCGCATCAATATGCGGTTTCCGGAATATAGTAGATTATATTTTGCTTAATAATTTGTGTTATAACCAAAAACTTCGCAGGAGCTTCAGTTTCTGAAATATTTACAAAAAACTGTTTTCAAGGCTGATCATATCTTGGAAAAACAGGTTTTCGTTGTGAAATACTCAGTCTCTCTTTAAAACTAGATTTAAGAGAAGATAATATTATCAAAAAAATAATTTTATATACAAAAAATTCCTTGTTTAAAAACAAACTAAATTTAGGCCAAAATTAAAAAAATATAATTTTGGTAAAAATTTAGACAAGAAACCAATTAAAAAATATTGTGTGAGAATAACAGAGTATTGAAAATTGTTTTAGTAGCATGGGCTTTTCAATATTGACTTTTTCTGTTGTTTTAATAAAATATCTCTGTTGGGGATAATTTATTAGCCCTTGCCTAAACATAAATTTGCCAAAAAATAAGAAAGATGGCCATACCGTAAAGCATAACTTATTGAAGGGACGAAACGGTACATAGACTTACAAGAAAGAAACTTCTCCTGCAGTTTTGAAATAAAATCAGGAGGCCCATTATACAACTTTTTAACAATATTTATTTCCTGACAGAGGTGAAAAGTAATAAGGGCAGTTTGAACCTTGTTTATTACTGCTATGAACAGTTTATTAAACGTCATAATTTTATTCTATCCGTAGGGTTTGTGACCATAGGCGTGCGCACGGGGAGGGGATATAGATAAGTCATGTATGTAATTTGGGCATGCTATCCGGAACTTGGTTGGTTGACCTGATGTAAAAGTATTAGGACGTCAACCTAGGAAGTATGTGGTGCAAACGATATATGTTTAAGATTAAAACATGTTTGTAATCACATGCTTCTATAAAACAAATCAAGAACGGATAGTCGGGGTTCAGTTCAGTGAGTACGCTTAGTAACTAAGTTCGCAATAGTTAGGTATAGAAACAGTGAAGAGATTCTTGCCGAGAGCTGAACCTGACCTACACGTGAATAATATTCGTATCAGAAAACTGGGCCAGACAGTAGTGATTATTGAGTAAGTATCTTTGTACTTAGTATTAATAAACCCTTAACTATCTCACGATCCTCTTTATTTGTGCGCAACACGTACACAAAGTCACGACAACCCCCACGTGACATATGGTGGAGGCGCCGGGAAACGATCCGATATGGCAAACGGTTTGTAATAAAAGCATCTCCAAAAGAGTTTAGCAGTTAGTTGTAAGCTGAGAACCTAACGTCCCAGACGTAGTTAATAGTGAAGACAAGTAGTACGATAGTCAGAAGTTATAAGAAGTTGAGCGTATCGAGAAGATACACATTTGTAGACAAGATGTATTAAGTACAATGTAAGTAGTAATTATAAGTATTATAATAAAACCATAACACCTAACTTAAACTGTGTTACGTCGCGATCAAACCCCCTCGTGACAATATTGTCACGAATGCAAATTACCACCGATTGTGCCACTGTACGAAACCATCTTGGAAAAACAAAACAGGCAAAATATAGTTCTGTTGAGATAAGAAAGTGGTTCCGCCTCCCTCCGAAATGGTAAATAACTAGTTGCCGCCTACCACACAGCAGGTGGTTTGATGCCAGCAAAACTACTGATGAAAAGTCTACATCAATAGAGAGAAGGTTTTCCCTTTAAAGTGATTGGCTATGGAAAAACTGTAGGATTAGAAAGTGTTGTCTATAAAAGGTCATTTTATTTCTGTTTTCGTTTAGGTTTACTTGTTAAGCCCACTGGGTAGAATGTAAGGTAAACTTTAGGATTATTAGAAACGCCACTGACTTGATTCCTCCAAGCTCTTCAAAGAGGAGATAATGAATTACTTAGGTCCAACCTACCGTTAATAAAAACCCAAACTTTGAGGAGACAAGTGGGTAGTCACATTCTAAGTTTTGTTGAACTTAAACTAAAACCTCTAAAATAAATAGTCAGTAAAGAAACATAAGATTTGTCTATTTGAAGAACATTTTGTAGTTTGTCATTTTGGTAAGTTAAAGTTTTTATGTTAATATTTTGGGTCTTGTTTGTTTTATAGATCATAAGAAAAGTCTAAGTAACAACTTGTAAATTGCCACAGAGTCTTATTTTGTATTCATTAAAGTTTGTAACGTTTTTAAAACTGTTTTATATTTATTTTATAGACACCATAGATCTACTACAGTAACCTAATTTAAGGGCTCGATTTAAAATAAAATCGTACCCGACAATATACCGGAAGAGTAAAAAAAAGGATAACTTTTTTAACTACTACTTTCAAACTATACTATAGAATTTAATGGAACAAACTTTGGGGGGGGGGGGGGGATTGAACAGGCTTTTACGCGAAAATATTGTTGTCCGCCGTCTGGAAATCCAGAATGTCGGACAGAACCAAACTAGACTCTTCAAAGAGGTTCGCTTATTCTTATGTTGCGAAAAGTTTTAAGAATTTTTTTTAATTCGTAAAATGTTCTGTTTTTGCCACGCACAACAAGGTGTGAATTATTAAAATTGATCGGTGGTTCTCGAAAACCCAGTTTGTATAGTCTAAATTATACGCATTTGTAATGACGTCGCCAGGTGAGAAAAAAACGTATGGCGTAGATATTTTTGCCAATCAATATTTGTTATTATGTTTTTGATTGACAGTGATGGATACTTCACATAACCAATTACCTACCTATTTAAAAAATGAATTAATCATAGACACTACTTTTTTAAAAAGTTTATTGTCACGGCTGTTTATAATATACTAAACAAAGACAAACAAAAATGACGTCATTACAAATGCGTATAATTAGGACTATATTTCAACCATTGTTTTGCAGATGATACTATTTTCTTCTCAATTCTATCTGCATTTATTTCCTTATTTGGCTAGTCGAATTTTAAAGAAATAAAACGCATCATGGTAAAGAGGGATTGCTGTTGAAAGATCTATTTTTTAAAGAAGGCCGACAGAATCAAGTTTGACGCGGTAAATATAAAAATGCTAACTTGTTTTTTGATTTCAAAAAACTTTTAGATTTTTTTTGAATTTATAAAAACTCTGTCTTCATTGCGCCCAACAAGGTATCAGTTTATAAAAGCGATTTAGTCGTCCCCGAAATATTAATTTTTGTTTCAGTCGTTGTTTTACAGATTATACAACGGACTAACCCATTCTGTCTGCATTTATTTCGTCCTTAATTCATTATACAGGGTAAGGAAAAAGTACCGGGACCCCTAAATATGTCGATAACTAAGAGTTATTTGCAAAAATGGTCTAAATAAAAGTTTTAGGATTGAATTTGTTCTATTTGGTCGTGACATTGACATTGACGTATCTGTCAGCATTAGGAGTTTTTCGGAGGTCAACTTTAAAAATTTTAATGAAAACCATATTTTTTTCTTTTACCATTCGATGGAGAATAAAAATCTACGTTTAAAGTGACATTGTCATTTTCTGACGTTGAAAAATAAATGGATAATTAAATAAAATAATTAGTTTTAAGTTTTACTGACCTTTTTTTTTCATCTCTAAGGTCTTTAAATACGGCCAGACATTTCTTTTAAAAACATGTACCTACTGTTTTAAAATCATAACAGTAATAATTAATAGTTTAAAATTCTTTCCTGTTCTGTAAGATGAAATATTTTGGAAAAAGGAAAACTTTTAAACAAATATCCTTCAAACAAGAAACAATTTGCGATTTGTTTTGACACAATATTAAGATATAATGTCATTGTCACAGCTACACGCATAATAAAATACAGGGGTAATTAAATAATCTACGAGTTTCTTAAAGTGTTAAGGCCATTCTAAGAACAATTATTTAATTTATATTCTTCGAAATGTCATTCTGACACAAAATTACAATGTCATTTTAAACGTAGATTTTTATTCTCCCTTGAATGGTAAAAGCAAAAAATATGGTTTTCATTAAAATTTTTCAAGTTGACCTCCGAAAAACTCCTAATGCTGACAGATACGTCAATGTCAATGTCACGATCAAATAGAACAAATTCAATCCTAAAACTTTTATTTAGACCATTTTTGCAAATAACTCTTAGTTATCGAGATATTTAGGGGTCCCGGTACTTTTTCCTCACCCTGTATAAAACTCGATCTTGAAATCAAATATTTCAGCTAAATCGAGTTTGACTCATGATAAAGGATCAGTTTTTTATTTGTTTAAGAATAGTTTGACCTTTTTAAAGTTTTTGTAAATTAACTAGGTTTGCTATGCACAAGGAGGTACTAACTGATTTTTGTTATCTAGCAAAACTATATACAATAAAATGTTTATCCTAACTCATGAATATATGATCTCGCATCCGCATCAGACCATATAATAGGCCGTTCACACGCAAACGACAAATTTTTCCGCAGTGGATTGAAATATCTTCAAGGCTTAGGAATTGGGGGTATTATCTTAATTTCCTTGTATATTATCCCTTTTATAAAATAAAAAAAGACAAAAATAATGGTTTTATAAGACGCTTAAAGGAAGGAAAAAGGTACTCTATAGGGACACTTGTTTGTAAATAAGAGTGAGAATTGCGCTGCTATGTTTTCTGAACCCTTCTTTATAGATGTAAGACAAGGACTATAAAAATAGACTTTAAGTTTTTTTTTAAAATGGTGCTACCGAAGTATGTAAATTCCATAGTGAAGTGTACAGCGTGTCCCGTTTTCGATGGGATTAAATGGGAAACTCGGTTATTATTAAAGATATTGATTATCTGATTGCACCTTACTGTGCTCTTTTTTTGAGCCATTAAAAATGGTGTAATCAGATTTTTGCTACACCCTGTAGTTTCGCTAATACAGGAAATTTTTGAAAAAATGACATTTTAATTAATTCCTTGTATCTCGCTAAATTTGCAAGATATTTTTATTCTGTAAAAATCTTCCTAGGGCAACTTCTTTAGAGAAAAATAATGACTGTCAGTTTTTTTAAATATTGTTTAATTTTTGAGATATGGTATTTATCATGAAAAAAATTAATACGGACCTGGATTTTTTAATTACTATTTTGATTGGTTTTATGCTGTTATTATCACAAAATAATAAAAATTTAAACATTTTTTGTTTTAAGGTAAAAAAAATATCTATTAAAAAAAAAAATTTAGTCCAAACCTGGAAAATTCCAACATAAATATTAATTAAAAATTGGTAGTTTAAAGATTTTTAGTTTAACTGTTTTCATACTTAGCAAATTAAAATGGTTTTACGTTAATTTACAGATTTATTTGAAACAAAGTATACGAAGAATACAAAAAATAACGAATTACAAAAAATAATAACTAATTTGTCTTTAGTGATATAAATGTTCAAATGATTGCCATTATGTGGAAGACATTGTTGGAATTTTTGAGTTATTTTTCTTAACGCATTTTTCAAAATCTGGATATGGTCGATTTCTAGCCATTTTAGAATAATTGTGATTGAGCCATTCACAAAAATGACAAGTTAAATGACAATGTCATTTCCATGCTTTTGTTTTTCCATGTTGAAGTAAATTTCATGAGTTGCTGTGCTACCATCAAATAATTACTATGATATTATTTTTGTAACTTTTTAAGGTTTTTTACTTTATTTATAAATATTTTAATTAACGTTTCAAAACAGATAAACTAATAATCGTTCAACTAGTTTGTCTTGCAATTTTTATTTATAATTACGTTGAAAATATCCAGGTTTGGACTAATTTTTTTTAAAATATTAAATAGTTTTTTAACCTTAAATCAAAAAAATATTAAAGTTTTATCATTTTAAGATAATAATAGCATAAAACCAATTTAAAAAAAATCCAGGTCCATACTTCATTTTTTTATGATAAATACCATAACTTAAAAACTAAACAATATTTTTAAAAATTGACAACGTCATTTGTTTGCTCTAAAAAAGATGCCATGGAAAGGTTTTTAACAGAATGAAAATATTTTGCAAAATAAGCGAGATTTTTTCAAAAACTCCCTATTAATGAAACCACATGGTATAGCAAAAAATCTGATTACACCATTTTTAAGGGCTCAAAAAAAGAGCACGGTAAGACGCAATCAGAAAATGGATATCTTTAATAATAACCAAGTTTCCCATTTAATCCCATCGAAAATGGGACACGCTGTATAGTCACAAATTAAGAGTTTATTGAGGTGATTTGAAAGAAAGAAGAAATCATTGTTACTCTGAAAAAGAAAAAGTTGGAAACTTTGGTCACGTCAATTGAATGGGGGGGGGGGGGGGGGGTAAATTAAAGAAAATAAACCTTCACCAGGAAATGGTAGTACAATATGCATACAATGACTTGGCTGCTGCTGGGTGTTGTTCCTAAAATTACTGTTATACGTACTCGTAGAATACAGAAAAGAATCACGAACAAAGAATTTATTTTTTACCATAAACTTTACATCAAACGTTTTTAAATTTTTTCTACCTTTTACAGAGCGAGCAAGTGTAGTAAATATTGTAAATTACTCTAGGTATGGTGTGTATCTACAAGATCAAGTCTAGGCGGGATCAAAAACCCTAGCTAATACACTTAAGTCCTTTTATCTTGGAAAGTACAGGCATCTGCTGTATACAGGACTTCGTCTACGACCTCCTCTCAGGACTGCAAGTGACATATATTTATATATCAAAGTGGATCCATTACCCAAATCACTACGTTAATTATTAATCATTCAATAATTCTCTTCACTGAAACAAAAAAATTTTCTATTAGGCAAATTGTTGCTATTGCTGTGATATTTCTTACCCTAAAACTTAATAAATACAGTCAATCCAACTCTACAACAGTTCTTAATCGGTAATTTCATAAAGCTTTTATCAAGTTATTAAAATAAAAATATGATTTTGATCCTCATAATGTAAAGTAGTATAGGAAGACCCCAAATGAGATGGGTGGACGATTTGAAGAAACATACGGGGACTATATGGATGAACACGGTGAGAGACAGAGAAGAGTCGAAGATATTGAGGGAGGTCTATGTCTAAAGATGGATCGAAGAAGGCTAAATAAATATATAGAAAGATAGAATGTAAATAATAGTGATAACTACGATGGAGCCCAAAGATAACAAAATTATATGCGGTTTAAACTATTAAGACCCGTACATTGAAACAAGGGGCTGGTACACGCTACCTACAAAGTACGAATTTGTGTACCACATTATGTAATAGTATTACCATACTGATTACACCACACAATTGAAGATGCAATTTTTTATATTAATCTCAGACTGATGATTGTTCTCTCTATCTATCTTAACACGTTCTCGACGACGCGAAAAAGATACTTTGAGTAACACGCGCTATTGTCGATTTTTTTGTTTTGGCTGTTTTGCTAATATTTACATTTTATTGTCACTAGATTTTTAGTTTGAACCTTTTTCTTACGTTTATCACTTATTATAAAATTCCTCGTGTACCAAAGATGGCACCATGCTGCCTAATCCAAACCTGAATGTGTACCACCGGTGGTATAAGTCGTCACGAACATGTTAAGCAGCGGGAACCTTAGACTTGTTTTATTGGATAAATATCTTGTGGTCGTGGTTTAGGGGCAAATTGAACGGTAGGTTACAACTTTGTCTTGATTCTCGGTGACTAAACATATAATAGAAATCGTTATTTTATCCAGTACCCTGCGGGTATGTTACTATCAGGGACTGTAGAGATTCAATCAGTGACCGCTCTGACAGTTTCGACATTTGTCTCTCAGAAAGTGTTGTAGCACAAGAGTATAGGAAATAGAAGTACCTAGCAATGATGAGGAAACTGTCAGTTATCTTAGGTTTGTCGATAAACAAGAAGTAACCGGTGAAGATTTTTATGATCTGGAACTAATGTTTAAAACAATAATTTATATGACTTAAGAACTGAGGCACAAATACAAGATTTAAAGTGCTGATTAGTGAGGATATGGAATTTAAACTAGCAGATAAGTTTAAATATCTAAAAGAGTTTCATTAGCGAATAATGAAATTCTTACCAGAACCCAAAGCAAAAGAGCGACAGGATATCCGAACGGCTTATACGAGCATCGATATCTCTCTAAAAACGCAAAGCAAAGACTAAGCCTAGCTCTAGTTAAATCTGTCCTTCGGTTGAATTGTGGGTATTGAGATCTGACATAAAATGAACGCTGGTAAAGCGGTACTAAAACGAATTAAAAAAATTAGGCCTTACTTGATTTAAATCCGAATGGTTCACCATATGTGGATGACTGAAAAAGTGGGTCCAAAATATCATAAAACGGTATTGTGAACGAAGCTATGTAGGCTCACGGTATGGTAGAGAATTATAGAAGGCCGTAAGCTGTATTTTTAGTTATCCATGTAACTTAAAACTCTATTATTTATATGTATTTAATTCTGCAAAACAGGTAGCGGTATCTTAATCTTTTTGATTGTCAAGCCATTTCGTGAGATAGTGCAACTACAATAAAGGTCAGAGTCACTTAAACACTTTTTGGCTACGAAAGCTTCCTTAAGCCAAAGGTATGTGCACCCTTCTTAACTTAAACAAAATATTTACGCTTGCAAGCAAAAAACTGCTCCAACGAAGCTGTGTTGCTGTGCAGCTATGTCTATATAGCCGTCGCTTAAGCGATTTGCCCTTATACACCGCATAGCTATATAACTTATGTATACAGCGAAAACTCGAGACACATTTTATTAGAAAGTATGGCGAAACAGCTACCTGAGACAGCTCAAAAGTAACCATTTTTTTTTCCAACTGCCTGTGACAGGATATATTTTATAGAAAAATATTACTGACCTAGCTAAATAGTAGTACATACACTAACTAAGCAATGTTTTGGTATCTGACATTGGTCTTGTAAAAAATGGGTTTTAAAAGTCAGAAATATTAAAAATCTTTTTAAATCAAATTGGGGGGCTTTTCGAAGGTATGGACAACATGCAAGATGAATAACATTTCTAACGTGTAAAATTTTAAATCTGGTAGGTACAAAGTTTTAACATTATTCTCGTAGTTATCCAGGAACTAAAGGTATAAAGGTTTTATCTCGAAAATACCTCTAGCCAGTTCAACTATTTACGATATTTTAACCAGCAGATATTTTAGGGTTACCTTTAAAGTACGAGTATGTGCACCACATTTATGTCACAGTATTAAGCCTTATTCTGAACAAAACAAAAAATTATGGTTGTAGATGTTTATCTAACTTTCGCTCTGATCTGATGGTGGCTCCTCATCTCTATTGTTTTTTATTTGAAACTGCAAGAAGGTTAAACGTTATAAAACATCGTTTGGTCAAGATTGCAGGTAAAATTAGATGGAATATTCCTACTTTGTCTTGATTATCGACGACTAAACAAATGATAGAAATAATTATTCTATCCAATGCCCTAGTTTAGAACTTAGGCTGGCCAGTTACACTACTGTAGCATCGTACATTAATTCAATGGTCTAAGGTCGTACAACAGGATTGTCCGTTGCATTTGGTCTGAATTTTTTTTTCTAATGTTACTTGACTTTTCAAGTTTGATGTTTCCAGTTTTACGGATATGCTATTTAAGGTCGACATACATATGTATAAATCTGGGTTTATGTCTAATTCTTTAGTAATGCGTTACTGCCAAATATATGCAGGAGAAAACGTTCTTTTTGGGTGATGCCGGTGCTTTTTGGAACTACCTACATGAGAATAGCGTTTTCTACATAAAACTCTAGTGCAACATTAGAGTATCCTAATGTTTTTTTTAGCAATTTTATCTGTACGTTGGAGTTAAATCTTGTTTAATAAATTCTAACTCTAACTGTTGAAAATTTTAAGCTTTTTTACAACTATTTTGGTACTTATTTAAAAAATGTACACCTACAACCGAAAAACCCATGATTGGTACAATTTTTTCTTAAAAGCAGTATATGTATAGTGACACAGTTTAAGGTTGGTAAAAAAGAGAATCTTAAAACTAAGTTATCTCTATAGTTAGTCACACACAGATAGAGAACCCGTCTGTTTTTTCAGTTAGCTGGCAGTATTTTTCATGAATGACATTATTGTCCAAAATGATTTAAGAATAGTTTGACTGATATAACTAGACTTTATATTAATTACTACATTGAACCGAACTGAATCAAACCAAGTAACGATTAAATAGTTTTGATATCAAAGTAGATTTAAAGTTAAGTTGTAATTACAAAGAAGTTATCAGATATTTAATTATCATACCAAAACCAGTTGGGAAGACTTGGGACTTGAATCGTACATGTTGAAAACCTCACCTGTAACAGAAAAAAAAAACAAAATTAACTTATTATTAATACTATTTAACTACTGAGTAATTCTAAATTAAACTTATAGCAGGTGTAGACCTATTTCGTTAAACAATTGCAACATTTTAGCCTTCAATTGGTTATACAGGGTTAATGGTAATTAGATACATTCCGTTGGGGATCTCATAGAGGAGATAGTAAGGAGTAAATTCAACTTAACAGTTTTAAGGGTTTAAAATTTGGTTTTCGAAAAATCTGCTGTACATAATTTTAACCTTTTAACTAGAACACATGTTCAACACTATAATCTTGTGTGGAAACAAAAAAATCAGAAAAACAATTAGATGAGAAATAAATTGTAATTTTAATAAACAGAAGTGATTAGTGTCAATGAAATAATTCTTTATTTTAGATTGTAAAAAAATGATTGTGTTAAGAATATTCTTCTAATACTTTTAAAAACCAACAATTGAAATATTTCGTCCCTAATTTTAGAAAAAGGCGTATATCATGAAATTTACCAAAATCATTTTTATTGGTTTTTATACGCCCGTTTGTAAAATTAGGGACGATTTGTCCCTTTGCAATCTTGTGGTAGGCAAAAAGTAAAAAATATTTTCAGGGTGTTTTCAGCTGAAGCTTTTGAAGATAACTTAAATCTCCTAAACTGGAGAAGCATCTAATTTGGGATTAAGACATTTATTTAAATAATTACTTTAATCAAAAAGATCAAAACGTTTTTAAAGTGCTCGCTTTGCACTGACTTTACTTTTAATGACGTATGCTGCATGCATCGCAAAATGAGTAGCCGACTTAGCGGAAATAAAACAGCCAACCAAAACGCATTTTTTGCAGCAAAACAGTAAACTATTCTTTTTGAAATTTATATTTTTTCCGCTTTGCTGGACTGCTTTAAAAATCCATTTCAAAAAATTTTAAAATACATTCTACGGCCGGCACGGCGCGGCGTTCTATATAGACCGAATTTGCATAAATAAAACATTTTTGCGCCTCTTTTCAGTGTTTTCTACTACTCTCCAATCAGCCTTTCATACCCATACTTAGATTAGAAGTTTTAAGTAAAGGAGGTAATGCCCACAAAAACCACCAGGATGACAGGGCACACAAAGTGATATCAACAGCCCTAATTAAGGAACAAGAGTTGGACGCAACTCTAGGAATGATATCCGACATCATTCCCAATACGGTGTACAGCAGAAAGCTATACAACATTATCCTCGAGGAGAGGGAAGACTGGTTAAAGAACAGGACCAATTTTTCCAATAACGATAGCTTCTGGTATACCGACGGATCAAAATGCCATTAGGCGTTGGATCTGGAGTTGTTATATTCAAGAAAAAGTCGAGATTAAATATAGTCTTGGCTTTGGTCTTGGCCAATTGGCTACTATATTTCAGGCCGAACTCGAAGCCATTGAACTGTCTGCCCGGTGGATTACTGACCCCAAATGGACCAACAGGACAAGCAGCCTTAAGAGCGCTTGATTCCTATACGGTCTCATCGAGAACCGTGAGGAGCTGTAAGGATTCGCTGAATGCGCTTGGTAGCGCTAAGAGTGCGTCATTAGTATGGATACCAGGGCATTCTGGGAGAGCTAGCAGAGAGGGAAGCGGCATCTGCTGAATTTTTCGGCCCTGAGCCTGCCCTGGGGATATCATACAATTCTGCTAAATCAACCATATTAAAATGGATGGAGAATAGCTTCCAATACTGGATAAATATACCAAAACTGGCTCACTCTAAAGAGTTTATTAAAGGACCTTGTAGAAACAGAGCCAGGAACATTATTGGACTTACCAGACAGGAGATACGTATAGTGACTGGTCTTTTTACGGGTCACTGGCGACTAAGAGTACCCATGCACAGAATGGGACTAACCAATGAGTATATGACCCATATAGAGTGGCAACTGGCAAGGTTTGCAACATTGAGGGGTAGATGGGGCTGAAATAAATTCGTCCAGTACCCAATATTCAGGGACTACTAGTACGATTTAGTTGCATGTGCGACTTCCGAGGTTCATGTCTGTCATATAAATGCCATTAGATCATAGTACTTGTCTCTGAATATTTCGTACTAGACGAATTTATTTCAGCACCATCTACCCCTCAATGTTGCAAAGCTTGCCAGTTGCCACTCTATATGGGTCATATACTCATTGGACTAACAGAAGAGACCGAATGTAGACTCTGTATGGAGGATAACGAAACAGTCAGACATGTACTGTGCGAATGTCCGGCTATTGCACGTTTACGTCAGAACACTTTCGGTAAACCTCAGATTGACGCAGAAGACCTAAACAGTGTCTCACCCGAACTGATAGCCGGCCTTTTTGGAGGATTAGGCATACAGTGGTGAGAAACCACTCAAAAGTGAGCCACAATAGATCCACTTGTGGTCGCAGTGAAAGCGCTGCAAGGCCCACTCACATATGAATCATCAATCATAATCACGTATAGGCCTAACAACGCAATATTTAAAATACCTCTCCTGAAAAATCATCAAAACTGAGATAGACCCTTAAGTGAGAAAATCGACGAAATTTCTTAACTGTGTTTGTTGCCATAACTCCGTAACTATCTGGACACGCATGCTAAGGCCTCATTTAGCCATCGTTCAAAGGTCACTCGCCACTTTAGAAGAACAATTTTATTGGTATGTATCATATGCACAGATATCGTCGTGATGGAAGGCTATGCTTAGTTTCTGTTTTTTATTATTTGTTATAAAAAAAGGAAAAATGTAAGCGAGTCACGTTGACTCTCTCTTGACACAAGCCATTTCGAATTCTTGCTTGAGCCCTCGCACAATAAGCGCAGTAAATATATAGATAGAATGTATTTCTAAAAAACAAAATTGCCCAATTCCTAGCCTATTGTATACAGTTGCACACTTTTTAATTTCCTCTTAAAATTACATAGATTTGTCCGGAGAGCCCGGAATAATAGCGGAATTAAAAAAGCACCAAAGAAAATCCATTTTGTTGACGTCATATCGGGGGCTGATTTTTTTTGATGGTCACGTCACGACACAGCTGATAAAGCTGGTTTTAAGATTTATTTTGCTATATTCTTTCACAATTTTTTTTAAAATGTATATTAATCCTTAATTTTTCAGAGCCGCTTCATTAGCTCACATAATAATTAAATTTAAAGCAGAAGGGAATGTGTTCGTTTCTGCGTGGAAAGTAATCGGATTACCTCTGTGGATTACCTACATCTGTTTGTTTATATTCGGCACTGGGCAGACTTTTAAAACTTAATATAGTTACCTACATGTGTTTACAAAAATTACAACATCAAAAAATGATTTTTTTGTAGTGTAGTTTAGTTTTGAAAAGATTAACGCTGGTATTTTTGGATTCTAAATGAACCTTATTGTAAAAATTCGCGGACATCTGTAGTGCCATTTTAAAAATATCATAAAAAACATCTGACCTCCCATAAGACCCTATGTAAAAGTCAGACCCCGAGAACAGCTGATATTTTCAAGGTCATGGCCTGTATTTTTTGTTGGCCATGAATCATAATGCTTGTGTGTAACCATGCGGTCTTGCTATAAAATTTACATAAAATTTCTTTGGATTCTTCAAATGTGGGAAAATATAAGAAGACACTGTAAAAAGATGAAGAAGTTCTAAAGAAATTATGACAAAAATCCTTACAACAATAAGTAGTCTGTTAAACACATTAGTACTCTTAATCCGCAGTGTCCCAAAGGCCTACCATTATGCGAATTTCTCGCATAGTATTAGAATACATTTTTAAAATAGAAGTCTTTATTTAAGTGTCATATGGTATCCCGTGGGATAGTTTGGGAATATTTTTTTAAACTACGTTAGGTCGATTGGTGATAGCTCACATAATTTTAAGACAACAGG
This sequence comes from Aspidapion aeneum, assembly GCA_963576565.1. NCBI lineage: Eukaryota > Metazoa > Arthropoda > Insecta > Coleoptera > Brentidae > Aspidapion > Aspidapion aeneum. The sequence continues at coordinate 28,907,208 of OY755045.1, forward strand.
TATAGGAGGACCGGTGTGACATCATAAATCAAAGATTTATTCATAGTTTTTGAGATATAAAGCCAATTTCTTCACTGTATTAATTGGTGTTCTTTTGCAAATAGAAAAAAAATTTCTGTAAAACTAACTTAGCGAAAGTTTAAAGCCAAAGTTTGTGAGAAAACATGAAAGAAGCCGCCATCTTGGATTTATGACGTCACACAGGCTTTCCTACTCAAATTGGAGGCAACATGTGACTTAAAATTGTGTGGGACATGACTATAAGCGACTTAACTACTTAGTTAAAAACCAGAAAAAATGGATAACAAAAGGACCAACAGACTGGAAGTAAACTACCGCAGGATTCAGAGAAAGATTCGGAAAAAGATGCATGGCTCACGTCTGTTAGTTAAGAAAAATTCAAAGGTCGGTTTGATTGATTGACAGAAAAATTCAAAGATGCCGAACCTTGTAGCGGACCGTGGCACCAATTTCAGATACTACTTCCATTAATAAAGCCGTGTAAGATGGCCAATCAGAAGAGACGACCAACACCAAAAAATTAGGTTGGGTATTGTTAGATGGCTCTACGTTGGCGTCGGGCGCTGCCCCCTTAGTAAGCGGCCGTGTCTTAGCACTGCAATAGCGCAACGACACAACGCCACCTAATAATAACCGACATAAGTAAGTATTATTAGATACTTTGCACAGGTTGCCTACAGAATTTTGCCACTCCTGTAAACTTAACTTTACGACTGGAGTGACGTCACCGCGTTGCTATAAAACCACTGGCTTAAGGCAAAGGGTTCAATGACCTTTCAAATTCTGTAGGTAGCCTCTATTATAAAGATCTTGTACCAGACCTAAGTTTTGACTATTGACATGACATTACCCTAATCTTACTAAACTTTATCTTTTGTTTTTACTGTGGTAAGAGAACCCCGGGAGTCATGTTATACAGCCTGAAGGCGACTTTTTTCCATTTTATTTCAGACATCTTGACAATATCCAATACGACAGAACTAATTTCCATATGTAAATAATGTGCGCCCTTTCCACCTCTCGCCATGCAAAGATTTCTGGGGCGGAAGCTTTCTTTTCTTCACTTTTGCTAGCAGTGGCGGATCCAGGATGGGCCGCCACTCTTTGCTGGCCAAAAAACTAATGTTTTAAATGTGACACATGGGAAAACCTAATGGAGCAGGCGGAGTCAGATTTAGCTAGAACATTCCAGTGGTTATTAAATCAAAAGCTTATCGTTAATGCCGACAAGACCTTCTTTATGCCTTTGTATCACTCAATAAAAATCAAAACAACAGAAAAATGGACAGGAACTTAAAATAGAATAAACACAATCAGTATCTGACCAATAAATTACGAACCTTTGTTTTCAAATTAAAGAAATTATTTGATATAAAGCATTTAAAGATACTGTATACAGCATTAATACAACCCCATTTTCCATAAATGGACTTATAGTTTGGGGTGGGGTCCTAGATAAACATTAAGGACCCCTTGAAATAATACAAAAATGGCTAGTTAATTATAATTAATAATTTTAGGAAAACCCGAAAACTTTTCATCAGGCGATTTATACAAAGAGAGTAAAATTCTTGACATTAGGCAATTATACTTCTATAATATAGTTATACGACAATTTAAAAAGAAGGACACTCTCCTTGATATAGAGCATTCTCAAAAAAACTCGATCAAAGCGAAAAACTGGTCGTTTGCCCAAAGTTACATATATCATTGGCACAACGCTGTTTTCTTTTTATTAGCCCTAAAATACATGCCCAACTACCATGTGAAATAAAAACGATAAACAGCCTAAATTTACTGAAAAACAAACTTAAATTATGGATATTAAAAAATACTAGAAAAAAGTAAAAGAAATTATGAATATTCAAAATTAAATAATTATTATTAAATTATACCCGAAAATGACAAATTTACACGATTGCAACAAAAGAAAATGTTCTTCGTGACTTTTATTTTATCACGTTATTTTTGTTTTTAGTTTTTTTTAAACAGAAAAATCTGTAGTTGTTTATTTGGGTTTCTTTGAATTAATTTTGTATTTTATTATTAATTATTTATACTAAGCAATCCCCACTAACAATTACCTTTTGTGGGCAACTGTTTGTTTAGTTTACTTAAGTTAAGTTACCAGAAAATTGTAAACCTTAAATGACAAATAAACTATTATTATTATTATTATTATAAATCTAGTAAAAAATATAGCAAATGCGTGAACCGTAATTTCATACAAAATTTGCCTGCGACTTATTTTTTTTTAATTGACAAATCACTTTATTTTCTAAAAATTTTTGCAGTGCATTTTATTTGCGTTTGGTGTTAAATTTCAGAATTCAGGCTTATTTAAAACAGTAAGAACTAGATTTTTGTTTTTGCTGCCTCCTACTTGACCCCTCTTCTCCGGAAATCCTGGATTCGCCACTGATTGCCAGGCCCAGTTTTGTTTAATATTTAAATTTTTACGATTAAACATTTCTTTTGTAACCTTAATACAAGAAAATTACGAGGAATTTAAATTAAAAAAAGGCGAATGCCTAAATGCTAAATATGGATTCTCCTTAATGAAAACCGGCAAAGATTTTTTTTATTTGTCAAACACACTGTGTTTATTGTATTACAATCTAGTCAGTAAGACTAATTAGCAATTTTGTTTTAACTTAATTTACTAGAAAAGTCAGATTTAAACTTAGGGTTCACTCAACAGTTCTCCCCGCTTTGTTTAGTCTGTAACTCACAATTGTGTTGTGCTTATAGCATTATTTTGTTTTATGTAATTCACTTAGTTTACTAGCTCAAACGGCTTCACTCTTTTTAGTCTTCGAACTAGCATAGTATTGTCTAGAAGCTGAATTGCTTCCACATTCACATGCCGATAGAGTCTATCTTCATGGCTTTTTGCGTACTTTTTTATAGTCTCTGCTACAGTATCGATTTTTAGATCTCAATGACGGTCACTATTTCGAAAGTACTAAGGTGCATTCACAATGTTTCTTAATACTTTATTTTGAAATCTCGGTAAAACTAGAACAAAAATCTTTAGCACAACCCCATAGTTGAATACCATATGTCCATACTGGTTTCAGCATTTGTCTATAAAGCAGTAACTTATTATGAATTGTTAAATTGGACTTCCTTCCTATTAGCATTTCATTTTTCTATACCTTATCTCAAATTCTTCTTTTTTTTGTCTTATAAGTATAGATAAGGGCCTAGTACGCCTACCCTGGGGCACGCCTGCTTGAATTTCTCTTAAATTTGAGTATGAGTCTTCCTGTTTTACTCTAAAATGTCTATCAGATATGTATGATTCCAAAATATCCGAATATTGTTTTGGCAGAAACCGTTTTAGTTTAAAATTAAGGCCATCATGCCACACTTTGTCAAATGCTTGTGCTACATCTAGAAAAACTGCAGAACAAACTTTTCCCTCTTCTAGTGCTTTTTCTATTATATTAGTAATTCTGTGTACTTGATCTATTGTGGAATGCTTGTCTCGAAAACCAAATTGATGAGATGGAATAATTTCTTGTCTTTCTATGATGGGTTTTATTCTTTTAAGCAATAATTTTTGAAAAAACTTGGATTAAATTGGCAGCAAAGATATTGGCCTGTAAGATGACACGTCATGAAGTGGTTTTCCCGGATTTGGAATCATGATAACTTCTGCAACTTTCCACAGTTTAGGTACATACCTAAGCCTAAAGGACGCATTAATTAGGTTGCATAGTTTTACGATAGCTTTTCTGGGGAGTTGTTTTATGACTACCCCGTTAATAAGATCACACCCTGGGGCTTTTTTCGAATTAATATTTTTGATTTCTGTTAATATTTCTTTTGGTGATGTTAGCTTAATATGGTCGAATTGATGGGGTTCATTTAAATGAAAGTAGTTTTCATCTGGTGCTTCGTGGGGCTGAAATGTTTTTTCTAAATTACTTGCAAACGGCAAAGATTAACACATTAAATGTCCGAAAATTCTATTTTTTTCGCCGTTAAAAATAATTTGAATAATTGAAAAGCAATTTCAAAAAACAATTTAGATATTCCCTGAAAAAAGCTACCAACATCCGAACACCGAGAAAGAGTCGCAATGTGTCGTATATTTTTGTGTTCGTACAGTCGACTGGGGTCTTTGGGGACCCTAGATTTAAATATTTAATAAAACAGGACAATGGAATTATTCATCCCTGGGACTAGGCCGCCTCGCCACGGGATGTGTGCAGGCAAGAAAATTCACAATTTAGGAATACGCCTCAGAATAATAAAACCCAATAGAGTTTGCAATTCGTGTACGAGGTTCTGACCAAATTTTAAATTACTTTGTAAAAAGTATGTGTATATGTGCATTTTTACCTTCCTAGCCCGCGCAGCAATGGCTTGAAGAGGTTTTGTTTTTGAAGAATTTTTTTTGAAGTGTAAACTTCTTTAGGCGCGTTTAGCAGTTTTTGTGGGTAGTGAATTGAACTGAGCCCTCAGGCTCGGCTATGTAACGCTCATTCGGGTGAAGTCGGCTCGAGTCGACTAACTGTGAGAGGAATATTCAGCGAGCAATATAATGATGCAGTATTATTAATTTCGCCCTGTTGAAGTTTACACTTCTGCCGTGTGATCTTCAGCACACACAATTTTTTTGATATAACGCCGAAAGTGGGTTATTATATATATTTTTTGCTACCTACGCGGGCTAGGAAGGTAATAGATGGGTTAATGACGGATCTGATACCTTCCTAGCCCATTAGTACACTTCAAGTAAACTCCGTGCTATATCAGCCATGAAAACAGGTTTTTTCAATTATTAAAGAACCGAATGCTCCTGTGAAGTTTTTGGTTATAACACAAATTATTGAGAAAAATATGTTCTACTTTATTCCAAAAACTGCATATTTATGTGATGCTCCCTTAAAAAGTTAGCATATAAAATAACATAAATAAATATAAATCTAATCAGCTCGTTACAGTGTCATGAAAATCGGTTAGGTGATTTAGGAGCTATCGTGTTACAGACAGACATACACACACAGACAGACGTCACGCCGATATTGCTAAGATAGGTCCAAATACAGCCAAATAACACATTTTTGGCGTTATCTCAAAAAAACTGTTTTCGTCAAAAACAATACCTTCTCTAGCCATTGCTGCGCATGTGGAGCATTAGTGGAAAAGATTTTGAATATTTCTTTTATTTGTAGTTTTCTATTTGTTTTTATTCTAAGCCGAGATAAAATTCGAGGATGGGGTTTGGTGCCGACAGCTATACGACGTTTTTCTTATTAATAGAATATGTTAAGGGATGGAAAAGACATGCGGCTGCATGGTTTTCCACTGTAGTATGTGGGTTTTGTTCTTTGGCTGGGACTTCTTTATATTTAAATTTAAAAATAGGGTTTCGTCGGATCCAAAAATGCGAAATAGTTTGACAGAAGAAAGCATGTATTTTTGTTTGGAATGCAGTTTTTAAATTATTTTTAAACAAGTTTTTTGTGCTTTTTGTGGATAATAAAAATGGCAGATGCCTATGCGATTAGCACCTATTTAAAACTGTAGGACTTATCGGAATACCCCATGGTGTAAACAAAAACATAAATCGAGTTTATCGGTGATATATTATACTTAAAGTTAGATGAGAGAGAAATCTAGTGGGCTACCTATTCTAGAAGGGACAAAACAAAAGCAAGAAAAAACTGCAATTAATAGGAAATTCCGATTTACTCCTATTAAAATTTTCGAATTTCCAATGTTAAAATAATAGATAGTGGGGCCCTAGCTACCTTCCATGCACTTGGGCCGGCCAAGTGCATGGAAGGTATCTTTCTCATAATGTTATTTTTGTTTTGTTTACCTACTTTTTACAAAAACACTTTTTTACTTTTTATGGTTTCGATCTGCTATACATATTTTAAAATTTTTATTACTGCGCTACAATGTGCACTCTCAGGTCGTAATGCACGCTACATGAAAATGGCGTTAAAATTTGAAAATATTATCTTGAAACACCAACTTTCGATTCAGAGTTTTTAAAAGTTTTTGCGTAAATTTCAATGTTTTTACTTTGTAAGCTGTATACGAAGCTTTTCGAAACAAAATCCGAATTTTAGATAAATTTATAAATTCTTTGGCAGAGTGTATGTAACTTATCTACACAATCAGCACGGTGTCATTTTTAATACAGTAGACTCACGCTAGTGTGAACACGAAAAAAATCTGCACGTTCATACCAAGGAGACCGTTCACACTACGGAAGGTTCATCACTATACCTATCAACTTTTAAATGTAACTATTCTAATAATTTAGAGCAAATTTATAAGTTTCTGCTGAAAATGACAATTTAAAGTATCGACAAATACTACAATTATGAATTTTTATGAAACTTCAAAATTTACATATCATTTGGTAAAATACGCTGTTATTTTAGTCCCATTATCTAGCTGACCCATGAGTGGCTACTGCTCGGTCTCAATATTTCTTAGGCTCGAACACCTATGTTGTTTGTTTCTGACTATAACGTAACTTTAAGTGATTCCGAAACATACTTTACTGCAACTTTTTCAGGTATCTTTATTTCGTTCTCAGATTCGCCTTCCAAACTTACCTTTGGGAGCAAGAATTAAAAACTTCTTGGTTTTTGACATTTTACAAAGCAAAACATGAAATGGTACTAATACCACAAAAAACGAATTAAAACTAAGTAATTCTCGGTAATTCCCCTAAATCAATCAAATAAACCATTTGTTTAATAGTGGGTTTACACATGCATGAATTTAGTAGCGCCAGTGTTCGCGCCAGTTCTATTGGCACGCCAGTAAAGGTTTACACTATTGTGCGAAAATTAAAAAGACTGGCACGCCAGTTTCATTTTTAAAGTGTACACGATCATGATATGTCGGCTGAACTCTCGGAAGCCTGCAAAATAGTCGCTAAACTTTTATTGAAAAAAAATAAATAAAAGAGATTCAGGAAAAGGAACAACGAAAAGGCCGTATCTGCATGGGTTAAAGCATGGATTGCTAGTCGATCTACTTTGGGTGCTTCCGAAAAACTTTTAGGAGAACTTGCAGCAGAAGATCCTGCGAGCTATAAAAACCATCTTCGAATGACAAAGCAACATTTTGATATTCTTCTAGAGTTTCTCTTATTTAAACAACATTCTTTAAAACTCGGTCTGCTACTTTAAACCATGGTACTTTTGGGGTGTATACTTCATTTACACCGGCTCCGGAACGTTTTTTTAATTTTTGTCAATTTCAAAGCATATGTGTTTCTTATGGATCATATTTTTGCTTTTACTTCTGCAACTTCAAAGCCTTCAATAGTCATTATTTTACTAATTTTTTGGGAAGCATTATCTCGACTATCTTTGTTTTTATACGAACTACTGTGTACATCCCATAAACAAGGAAAACATTCATAGCCTTCAAGAAACTGTATGGTCAGTTCTGCTGACCACTTTTTTTTAGCCATATTAAGCTATAAAAACAAAAATAAACAAAATTTTTAAGCTCAAACACAATGAAAATAAAAAATAATGTAAAATAATGAACTTAAAACTGGCGAGCCGACGTGCACTTGTTTACACATGAAAATTTTCCTTTTCTGCGCGCATCCCAACAAACATTTAAAGTTGTCACGACGAAACCCCAACTAGAAAGAATTTCTTAAAGGTAACCGCAACGTATTCCCGCTACGTCTCAGTATACCATACAGCGACGTGTTAATTCCCTAAGTGGGGAACCAATTTCTGGTTATGACTACTAGGCCAAGTGTTTAAAGTCACTGTAGTAACAACTACACTACTACGTCGCAGCCAGGTATCTACTACGTCGTAGAGGCTGTTTTTTCCGTAATGGCATAAAAGTAGCGATGTAGTTGCAAATAATATAATCGTTTCTTTTTGGTAGAATTATTATAATACAATATGGAACACAACAGTAAACAAACACGCAAACAAGTTTTTTAGTTTGGTTATGTCTGTAATATGTACTATGTTATCTAAAATTACGAGATTTAACGAGCAGAGGTCAAAATTCAACTGCGATGCAAATTTTTATGTGCAACATGCATTATGTTTATTGCAAAAAATAGGCGCGCCTGCAAAATTTAGCCGTTTTCTGGTAGCTGATGGAATATTTTCGTTGTGGTTTTTGAGGTTATGTTTTTATAATTGGCAGATAATCCGACCAAATGGTTTTTAGTATGGATATTTGGTAAAGCTTTTATTTAATTTGTGTACGAAAAACTATATCTCTGTAAAATGGGCTTCAAAACTAAAATAAGAAAAACAATTTTTCTGTCCTTCAAAAAAAAACATGGCGTACAAAAATTATTCCTTCATAGAGGGGAGAGCTACTTGAAAGTGAGCCTAAGTTACGGCTACGTACCACTTACTACTTTTGTGTCTCCATTCCCTTATAGTTCTAGATAGCACATTGAAATTTCTACCTCATCCGTTACGGGAACGTGTTACCGACTTTTCTCCGCAACTAAAAAATTACGAGAGAGTGTCAGCAACCACCCGGGTAAGCAAATCACGACGTTCAAGTTATATGGCCGATTGGACCGTCAGCAACAGACGTCACTTGTCATTGACATTTAAGGAGGAGCAACAACAAAAGTTTTAAACAAATTATTTTGTTTTACAATATTATCAACAAACTCAGGTAAAAAAACTTTAAAAATGATAGTGATAGAGTAGTATTTATTAACAAAGATATAAGAAAACACATAGCTAATTTTTACGCTTTTACAGTAAGGCCTAGTTTATGTTGTGATCAAGGATGTATTCATGGACTTATGGCCTTGTCTAACCTAGTTGAAAAGTTATTAATTGGAATCAAAACAAATAATTTTAACTATAAAATCTGAGTTATTTATCACATTGTTTTTTTTTAATTTTAGATCACTGCTTGTAGTAACCAGAAATGCTAAAGAAGTATTGCAATTGAACTAACTCTATGAGTTATCAATAGCTGCTAAAGGCCAATGAGGTATCCTTATCACCATTGGGGTACATGATAGGCACTACAACGAATGCCCAACCACCAAGTATTCTTATAAATAGATCACCCGACAACATGTGTATTATGCAATGCATTTATGATATCAACAATGAAAACAATCATTCATTGCCCTACTGAACCTAGGATTTGCTGAGATGATCTAGATAAATTTTAAGTTGACTTCTTTCCTGTTTGATTTCAGGTCAGCCTTTGTCATTCTCAATATATTTAGTATGGCTTTTAATGTTTTGATCAATTATTGTAATAAGTTATTTTAAATGAAATAAATAAAACTTATGTAGTTTTTTATTTAAAAAATTATCTAGAGGGGGCAGTGAGGCCCGGTTTCCACCTATGTGTGCCCACCCTGATTCAAAAAATGTATGACACAACGGGACATAGATTGACTTGTTTAAATGTAAGGTCACCTAATGAGATTTTTCAAGCAATGTGGGCACACAGGTGGAAACTGAGTTTTAAACATTGGGGAGGGGGTTGTTTTTGAACCTATCTATCTAGTTATAAAACCTTATTTTTTTGCTCAGGTGTGTAATACCACATGTGTCTTGTACTTTTTATGTAATTCTCGGGAAAAAGGGAGGGACATGCCCCCCCGTCTGGGACTTCCACTGACATGACCATTAAATAAAACAAAAGACATCAATTTTTTGGATGTACAGGGGTATTATATTCTAAGTGGTGGCAGGCCCTAGTGGACCTCGATGCACCATGACCACTTGTGGGTCTCTACTGACTACAACAAAAAATGATTTAGGATTAACACATTGCCACATGTACAGGGGTATTCATTATGAATGTAACCCCTCACTATCTTGTGGGGATAGTGGATATCGTGGGGGTTACATTTATAATGGATGCCTGACACAGCTCAATGTGTAAGGAAAAGACTTATGTTCTTTATTTTAATTTTAGAGTAGGTAGGTAGTACTAATAATAACATTTTGTCAAATTAAATTCAAACATTTTTGGTTCCTTAGTTCAAACTAGGCCAGAGGTTTCTGTAGAAGTTCTTGGATTATCCTGTATACCTATCTTCCCAAAATCTGCTGTATTTACATTTGTAGAGGTTTCCTCGTCTTTGAAAATGTGGATCTTGTAACAAAAAAAGGAAATTTTTATACATGGGGCTTCTGCGATGTGTTTGAAGATATAGTATTTAAAATATTTGCCTACAGATATCATTATTCTGAATAATGAAAGCTAATAAAAAGGGCGTATTCCCCATGGTTCATAGCTCTCTCCCTTACCTATTTTCCTTTGGTTTACGTGCCTTCATCATTTCTCTATTTAGATTGTACTTGATTGCAGACTATTTGCACTGTACCTAATAAACTTGAAGGCTCGTTGTTTTGTGGCATCATTCATCAAAAAGCCATTTTAACAGAAGCACAGATTTGGTTGAATAAGATTAGTAAAAAACAGAAGACCAAAGCCATTTTTTATTTGTTTATAAATCAAAACACTTTTTGAGGTCTGCCTATTATACTGACCCGAATTTCACTGACTTGGATAATACTGACCAACGATTTTTTATACTATTTCACGTCAGACTAAATTGTATAGGGTCGAAACAAATCATAACTAATAAATAAAAGCTTCTACCACTGCCATACAGTTACCTATTTATCTATTATTTAGTTACAGCTCAGGTTTATAGCAAAAATACCTTTAATATTAGATTCTACACCAACTACTACCACCTTCGATTAGATTCTACCCCTAAAAAACCAACTACTACCACCTTTGCTTAGCTTCTAACACCAACTTGTCCTAGCTTTCACCACAAAAAAATCAAGTACTTCCACCTTCCCTTAGGTTCTACTACGGTAGGTGGTAGTAGTTGATTTTTTGATGGTAGAAGCTAAGCCTAAGCGAGGGTGGTAGAAGCTAAGTGAAGGTGGTTTTTGGGATAAAACTGAGTTGTAGTTAAGTGATAGGTCAGTAGAGCTGTTTAGAAGTGGTACTTCACTAACACCTGTTAACTTAAAAGTTAATATTTGTTTTTACCACAAACTAGGCGGTTTTTTATCGAAAATACGTTGGTCGTTAACATGATAGTCAGTAAAATAGAAATTCCCTTTTGCTATGGCACTGTCTCTTTTCTTCTCAGTAAATTTACTTTGTGTCTCGCGCTCTCTCTTACACACACACACATAAATCCGTACGGTCGTCTTGCCGTCGGTTACTGCGTTTCCATGGCGTTTCAACCAGGTTTCAACTCAGTTTGTTTTATTATTTATGATTTAATTAATTTGGCAATAACGATTCATTACGCATTATGTAATATTTCATCTTTTTTTCTTTTGCAGGTAGGCAGTAGGTTAAGTTATAAATAATTACTTTTTTTCATTAAATTTTTCTCTATATAATTAGTGATGTTTGTAAAGTATCCAATAAATAAATAAATAAAAGTAAATTTTAAAAAATTTTATAATATACCAAAACATATGTAAAAATCATGGAGGTGGAGAATTTCAATTGGAGAAGATTTTTTTAGTTAAAGCTGTAGTAAATTACAGTTTTCAAATTATTGTCAGATTGTTATACTTCAAACTCATCTCCACATTTCAGAAGCATTTTTAATAAAAACGTCCCTAATTTAATTTTGATCTCTTTATACTCGAAAAATTACTTGGGGAACGCGTCCATAACTCAATAAGGATAGTTCAAATGGGCACAAAACATATTAAAATCAATTAAATTTTCCAATCTTTATTTCAAACTCTAATTAGAATCAGTAAGGTTTATGAGTTCCTACATGGTTTACAATAAATTTTAAGTAAACGTTAATTTTACTCATTAAGAAAGTTGTCCGACTAGAAAGTCATCATTTGGGGAACAGATACATAAAATATTAAAATGTTTTTTATTGAAAGTGTCAGAAGGTGTGGTACTAGGTCATTCTATCGCATCGCAACTTCGAACAGTTTGTCAACGCTGAATTGATTGTTGGTATTAAATATTACATTAAAGCAGTAAACAAATTTTAATTGAATATATAAGTACCGTACATCAATTCAGCATAATTTGGGGAATGCTGTTGTACAATGTGCTTAGGTTAAAACGTTATATTTTTGTCATTGTTACAATAAAAAAGCAAGGAGGACAAGGTATTAACGGGACGTCCTTTGTCCCATTTTTCGAACTTGGCACAAAATTTTAAACTTTTACCAATTTATCTCACATGAATTGTTTTATTTTAAGAAGTCAACTGCAACACAAAAATGATAAAACTATTTTTTAACATATGCTTGCGTACAAGTGCATATTACGGACAAACGTTCTTAAACTTTCCATATGTATTTTTATATATTTTTTTTTCTGCTTTGTCCCATATTTTTGCTTCTTTTTTAACTTTAGTCCCGTTGTGACCTAAAACAGATCTGGCAACCCTACCTTAAAGCCTACCAATAAAAACTAAAAATTGATCTAGCATCTAACTTAACTAGGGTTGCCAAATTTTGATATTTGTTTTTCGCGACAACAGAACCAAATTTTTGGGACATCTCTCTCTCTGGGTCTCTAGTACACGTATTGGTTCGGTTCTAATAATAGTGTTATTATGGCTTTATTCCAATAAGATTAAATCGAACTCAATTCACATGAAAACGTAGCAATGACAATCAGGGAGCATTTTCGATCTATTTATACCACTTGTATTAGTTGCACTTAAGTCACAACTTAAAATTCTGCTTACAAGTCGTACTTTGCTAAGAATTTATTATAAACGATACTTGCTTTAATTGATTATAAATTATAACAAATTGGCAATAATTTAAGGAGCCACAAAAAGTAAGGTTAACATTAGTCGCGACCAACTTTAAGATGTTTACGTTTTTAAAGTAGAAATAGGAAGTAGTATCTACTGTGAAGGATTGACATAAAAACAAAATCAAAGTTTTTGTGACTTTTAGGTTGTCCTCAAAAGTAATTTTCTCTACATTATTACATCAGATATTACTATGATGACCCAAACCTATGTAGTAAAATATAAAGTTATAAGGTAGTTGTCGGATACACCCGTTTGCGACTTCAATTAAGCCCAACTTTGTAGTGGTAATTAAGTAACATATAAATGTCGGGGTGACTACGAATTAACGACTAAAAAGAAAGTAAAACTTTGGCAACGTGCTATTGTGGTAGAGCAGACTATCAGATTAGACTATCAAGAAACAATCCTATCAGGTAGTTTAAAGGGTAATTTTTACGAAACTTCTACTTTTTCGTGATACTAAACAGTAGTCAGAACTAAAAAGTAACGAATTTTGGTTGAGATCACCACATTTCTACCATAAGAAAGTAGGAAAGCCTTTGGAGCATGTAGCCGCTACTATAATTGTTAGTTGGGATGCGTCACCACTGGCGCCAGCAAATTCAGTCAGCTGCAGACTTTTTTGATACATGCATGCAAAAAAATAACTTGTGTGCAAGTCGGTGTTTACACTTGCAAATTTAACTTACTGGCGCGCCAGTTTTTATTGGCGCCAGCAAATCCATGCATGTGTAAACTCTCCTTAACACCTCTTTACCGTTTTCATACGATCGAGACTCGTTACTCTTTATACTGCTCTAATACATTGATCCTTACTGTTCACACCACTGGAAGGTTCTCACACAAGCGTGTGTTCACACCAGCGCGAGTCTACTGTATAATCCCTCTCTTTTCTTTTTACAAATTTTGAGGAAAATGGCAGATGGCGCCACTGGTAAAAGCATTCGCTATCGAATGGGAAACATTTCTCTCAAGGACTACATTAGGTAAGAATTATAATATAGGGTCAAGTGGTGTAAAAATGAGACACTTTTTAAAACTTATATTTTTAAGATTTTAAACTCCTCTGTAAGATTCGAAGATTTTTTAGGATATTATCGATAATTAGAAAAATATTGCAAATGTAAAAACATAGAAATTTGACCTATAATATGAGAAAAAATGAAAACTGTGTCTCATATTTTACCTTGAAAAAGTTCAAAAATGAGACAGGTCAGGCGAAATATGAGACAGCGATAAAATTCACGTATAAACAGTCGGATCGCTGTTTAACCCAAAAATAAAACATTCAGGGCAAAATTGAGACATAAGTTTTTGTTTTTTTTTTAACTTAAATACAACAAATAATTGCAAAAATATTTATTTATAGGAAGATACGCGCTAAACCGATATACGAACTCACGCGACAAAAGTTTAGGTAACGTTTTTAAAAGATTTATACCACAAATACAGCCATGGATTTTGTAATTTTAATTATGAGCCTATTTTTTATAATATAAATGGATCCATAACAGATCTGATACTTTCCTAGCTAGCCTATTAGCACACTTCAAGTGAAGCCATGATATATTAGCTTTGAAATTTTTTTTTTGTAAATATCTCAGAAACTAAAGCTCTTACGAAGTTTTTTGTTATAACACAAATTATTGAGCAAAATGTAGTCTACTATATTCCGAAAACCGCATATTGATAGGAGGTTCCGTTAAAAATTTGCATTTTTAAAAATTTTTAATTGTCAAAAAATTGTCATTATCATTAATGGATTTTGACCAAAATCTAATCAGCTCGTCGAAGACTATTTAGCAGAAAATTTTATGAAAATCGGTTCAGCTGTTTAGGAGCTATCCCACATAGCACAATCACGTGTTTAACACGTAAAAAAGGCGTGAGAAAAAATACGTTGATTTTAAAAGCTGCTAGAAAAAAACGTTTATTTTATATATAAAAACAAGCTTAATAGGTCATTCATTAACGTTATAAAAAATAACGTTGCTAAAAACTGCGTTGTAATAACGCCATTATCAAATTAAAACAGCAATGTTTTTACGCCTTTTTACACGAGTTTTAAAACGCGACTTGCATGGCTTTTCTACCGAATATTTTTAAGATTTTACTAGCAGCAACGCCACCTATTGTCGGAATTTTTCCCTTTGATTGGCCTCTAAACTACAAAAACCTGTGATCTGATCCCTGATCCTTCACGATGACGGCGCATCTGTTATTAACCTGATAAAGACACATTAATATTCTGTGAAAGTGTTTACTGTTAAAATATCTTGTTTAGCTTTAAAAAAAAACATAATGTATATGATATAGATATTTTGTTTTGCCTTGAGCGCCATCTTTAAAATTGTCTTGAAGTGTTGTAGTCTTAAACTAGTGAACTTTTATAACTTCCTTTCGCGTCTCTTTTAAGTTAAAAAAATGTTATTAAAAAAACGTGCCTAAAAAAGACGCAGAAAGTTAGTAGGTTTGAGAAGCCTTAATCTAGTGGCGTTTTAGAACATGTTGTGGAGGACTTTTCAAGTGTGAATTTGGTACATGAAAATAACGAGGGTAAAAAACACGTTATATACACAGCACCAGAAACTTCAGTAAAAAGTACATTTTTAAGCTTGATTTCTACTTGTTTTTAAGTTATCTTTAAGCATGTAGATTTAACAAAATAAATATTACATGGTATAAGGTTGTTTTCAAGTAAAAAAAAACTTTGTTATTTTTGTTCACGTTAATTTAACGTTGATGTGATTTTTGTGCTATGTGGGATCGTGTTACGGACAGAAATAATATACACACACACAGACAGACATCACGACGATATTGCTAAGATAGGTCAAAATACACCCAAATAACACATTTTCGGCGATATCTCAAAAAAAATAAATTTTCTTGAAACATACCTTCTCTACCCATTGGTATGCGGACTAGGAAGGTAAAAATGAATTTAATTGTAGGCATGATGTCTTTACAACTGCTACTATTACTTTATAACAGAAAATCTATCGGAATTCAAATATTAGTATTTTTTATTTAAGTGTCTAATTTTTCAACGGAATTTTGGGTGTCTCACATTTACAATACGACCCTAATTTGACCATATTTAAATCTTGGAGCCCCAGTCTACAGCCTTTGAGCAACCCACTACGAAAAAAATCCAAGAAAAACAATCTAATCTAGGAAGAATATTTTAAATTTCTTTTAGAGCAATGCGTAATGACAATGTCATACATTCCAATACCCACGGTAACTGCCCATTCATGATGCAAACATGAGGGCCTTGGGGTCTTTAAGCAAAAACGACCTGATTGGTTGCTTTCAAAGACATATGCATATTATTTCCATATAGTTCGTATTATTGCAATACCTACGGTACCTTACGATGCAGAATGCAAACATATTTGAAATAGCAATGTCAATGGGTATAATTCTATCTTTTTTGCGGTCCTCAAGATAAAATGTCCTGATTGGTTATACTTTTACGCATGAATATTATTTTATTCTTGTATTCGTTACGTCAAATCATCGGCGTACAGTGGACAAAAACTCTATCTATGTAAATTTGGTATCTGTGCATTTTTCGTAACTTTATTTCTGAATGTTTGCATCAAACGCCAACCATTGTGTAAATAGGTGACAGGGAGTATTGGAATATTACGTATATGGACAATGTAGGCTGCCGCTGTCATCATGCAACAAACTACTTCTTGTATGAATCCTTACTTGATTCTAAACATGTTTAACAGACTTTTGTGGCAATTTAAAAGTTTTGTTAAGTATTTAAAAATACTTTAATAAGTTATACAGTTACTTCTGTATAGTCTCAAATTAACCTTTATTTTTATTAGAAGACAAGTTATAAAGTAATTTTGAAAAATCATTTTCAACGTCTAATGTACATTTTCAATGTTTACCTTTTCAAATATTTTCAGAGCAATTTACATACGCTTAAGCCATATACCTAAACAAAGCCCAAATGTAACCTCGAATTATTTATTATTGATATTAACTGGAAGAGAAACGACCGACAATGCTTTAGGTGTATGGCCAATTGAGGTAAACATTTTCGAGGTTTTTTTTTAAGTAAAAACAATCAAAAATTGTAAAAAATTTACCAAGGCATGTAAAAATTAATTTAATACGTCTATTGATAAGCTTCTGAAACAATAACAACGAATACTAAAATTCCCTTGACTGTGCCACTCTACGAAACCAGCTTCGAAAAACAAAAAGCGCAAAACATGGTTTTGCAGAGATAAGAAAGTGGTTCCGCCTCCCTCCAAAATGGTGAACATTTGGTTGTGTCTCGCATCTACCAAACAGGTGGTTGATGCGAGAAAAACTACTGAAAAGTGAAGAAAGGGAGTTGTAATGGTTAAGAGTGGGAATACATCAAGTAGAGATAGGGTTTTCCCTTCAAAGTGATTAGCAATAGAAAAACTGTGAGATTAGAAAGTGTTGTCTATAAAAAATCATTTTGTCTCTGTTTTTGTTTAGGTTTTCTTGTTTAGATCATTAGCTAGAACGTAAAGTAAATTTTAGAATTATCAGGAACGCCACTGACTTGGTTCCTCGAAGCTCTTCAAAAAGGGGATAATGATTACTTAGATCCAACCTACCGTTAATAAAAACCCAAACCTCGAGAAGACAAGTCGGTAGTCACATTCTAAGTTTTGTTGAACTTAAACTAAAAGGTCTAATTATCAGTAAAGAAACATAACATTTTTCTAGTTGGAAAATATTTTGCAGTTTGTTATTTTGGTAAGTTAAAGTATTTATTTTAATATTTTGGGTCTTGTTTGTTTTATAGGTCATAAGAAAAGCCTTGTAACGATTTGTAAATTGCAACAGAGTTTTATTTTGTATTCATTAAAGTTTGTAACGTTTTTAAAACTGTTTTATATTTATTTTATACACACAAGAGATCTACTACGGTACCCTCGTTTAAGGGTTCGATTTAAAACAAAATCGTACCCGACAATATATAGTCAAGATTCAATACGAATACTTTATTTTATCTAATAAGTACATAAGAAAACAGATCAAACGATCGAAACGAAAATTCATGTTCTGAATAAATCAAACGAATTCAATTACCGTCGAAAAGGAAATGTGGAAAATTTTTTAATTTTCAATTTTACCTAAAAAGAAAAATATTTAAGTTTTTAATTGAAAGGGCTGACTGAATAACCTTGATTTTCATTTATAATGGAAATATTAAAAGTAAACTTTTCAGTATTGACCTCTTTAAGTAAAGTACAGGGTAATACACGTATGGGAGCTTTAAAGTACTTATAAGGGTGACAGGGAAAAAAAGGAACCCCCTTTACGGCGCACAATGGTTTAAAAGCTTGTTAAAATGAAACACAATGGCACCTACAAGATTTTATGCAAATCGATAATTACTACTACTACTATGTCGGTTTAGAACGTTTTTCTACGTTGTCCGACGCCTATTCTCCACCTCCTTCGATCCTGACAATCATCTTCTGTCAGATTTTTTTGACTCATTGATCTTTGGATTGACTGTTGCCATTCTAGTTTAGGACGCCCTCTTTTTCTGCGCCCTATTGGTTGCCATTCTAGGACATGCTTTGGTAATCTTTCGTCGTTCATCCGTTGTACATGGCCGTACCATATGAGTTGCCTTTTAGTGATGTCATCCGTTATGCTTCCCTCGATTCCCATTCTTTCTTTTATGATCTCATTTATTTATTACTTATTGCATCCATTTCGACACTTTCCATTTTTGTTTTTTATTTTTCTGTTACGCGACAAGTCTGTATTCCATACAACAGCGTACTTTTCATCATTGTTTCATATATGTTAAATTTTACATTCTTTTTTATCTCTCTGCTCCATAAAATACTGTTAAGACATCCAATAATCTTTTTTGCTTTTACTATTCTTTTTTCCAAGTCTTTACAGTCTGTTCCTGTCTTATCAAATGTGACACCCAAGTATACATACTCATTGCATGGAGATATTGTTTGTCCATTTTCCAGTACTAACTCACTGGATTCGTTTCCAATACATAAGTACTGTGTCTTGTCCACGTTCACTGTTAATCCCCACTTTTGGTATTTTTCTGTTAACTTTCTCATCATATACTCCATGTCTTCTTTATCATTAGCCACAATTACTTAGTCGTCAGCAAACTGTAGTGTGTATGTGTATATTTCTGGCGCTCCTTTTCTCAATTACTTGTTTAAGACAAAAAACATTATCACTACAAGATCTGCCTGCACGAAACCCACTTTGCTCTTCTTCTTCTTGTTCATGAAAATCATTCTCTATGAGATCTCTAAGAATCCTACCGTTAGAAGTCTCTATATTTCTGGCGCTCCTTTTCTCAATTACTTGTTTAAGACAAAAAACATTATCACTACAAGATCTGCCTGCACGAAACCCACTTTGCTCTTCTTCTTCTTGTTCATGAAAATCATTCTCTATGAGATCTCTGAGAATCCTACCGTACAATCTACTAGGAGTACTGGTTACTGAAATTCCTCTGTAATTGTTGCAATCCAGCTTGTTTCCTTTTTTATGTATTGAGGATATAAATGCAATTTTCCAATCATTAGGTACTGGATCTCCGTTTATGCATTGATTGATAATATATGTGAGATTTTCGAGTAGTTTCTCTGATCCATATTTGAGCATTTAAGCATATATTCCCCCAGGTCCGCTAGCTTTTCCAGATTTAAGCTTTTTAATATTATTCTTTATCATTTCTTTTTCGATTATTACTTCCTCTCCATGTACTTCTATGTCTCTCCTCAAAGAGGCTGCCAGATATTCGGGTCTCGTCTCCTGCAGCAGTCCCTTGTAGTGTTCTGTCCATTGTTCTGGTTTGATTATCTGGATGTTTACTTTTTCTTTTGTTGGGTTTTTTACTGTAGAAATGAATTTCCATACTTCAGAACTCTGCCTACCTCCTACGTGTGTATTTATGTCGTGGCACTTACGCTCGAACATTTCATTTTTTTCTATGCGTATCAAATTTCTTAGCTGTCTTCTGGTTTCCCTGTAGATTTCTAGGTCTCTTTGCTCTTTAGTACTGAGCCATTTCAAGTATGTGCGTTTTTTCTCTATGACCATTTCCTGTATTTTGCCCGTCCACCACTTCCTGTTATTTCTAATATCTTGGTATCCAACAGCTTCGTTGCTTGCTTCCTTCAAGCTTTTTATTATGTTTGTATATATCTTTTCAAATGAGTGATTTGTGTTTATTAATTTCTAGACTTCCAAAGTTGTACTTTTAATAAAATCGATAATTAACTACAATTATTATACTAAGATCGCTACTTACTCTAACCGTTTTTCATTAATTCATATCGCCCGACTGCTTACCGCCGGCCAGTAAATTGTTACATGTTTTGGTGGTCTTGTATTTTTGATTACAAATAAGAGTTTTAAAAAACCCAATATGAATAAAGTCCTCAAATACCAAATTGCAAATAATGCAAGGACCTAAACTTATAAACAACAAGTGAAATTAAAGAAAGAAAAATAAGAAAAAAATTTTTCTGCTTCGGCCCGAACTTGAACCCGGAATCTTTTGCTGTGTATGCAAACGCTCTACATATTAAACCACCGAAGCCATACATAAATTTTCGGAAAACTTTGATCTATGCAGGTGTCTCAATACAAGAACGAGAAACTCTCAGGGTATACACAATACCGTGAGAGTTTCTCGTTGTATGCCTTAAAGCCTACATCATGTGACAAAATGGCGTCTGACGCCCGCCATGTTGATTCTTTTAAAAAAGTATAGTGTTTAGCACCTTCGGGATCAGTAGCAATTCAACGACACCTTTTTTGTCAAAATCGGTTTAGCCGTTTAGCCTCTAGCGCGACACAAACATACATATATGCATACATAGCTATCACAAGCGAAAAACATTACCCTTCCTATCGTCATGCTGCAGTTGGGTAAAAAGTGGATAGTAGCATAACCTAAGATACCCAATATTTTTATAAGGATTTCGAGTCTGAATATTTTGCTTTGTAGGTTTTTCTGTACGTCTATTAAACTGCGACAGCTACATTCTAGAGCTCAGTGTAGCTTAATAGCTGTAGCAAATTTCCCCACCTGGTTATCCTAATCGTATTACCGGATTAGCTGGATGTGTTTTTGGTTGTTCCGTCCAGCTACAATAATCTACGCCGAAGCTGGTTTGATTAAGCTATGTGCAATAAGTAACTGCGTGTACAGATACCCGTACTTTATTCAATATAAAACAATAGTAATATAAAAAATATGATAGAAATAAAGATGAATCAAGAATAATGTTGCAAAAAACTTCACTAGATTCGATTCATTTTTAGACGAATATCGCACCAAGGTCCATTTTGTATTAAATGTTAATAAAAGTGTTCATTTGTAAAAAGGTAATATTATTGGTTGCGAGGTTCGCAAGGCGGAGCTTCGACCTGGAAATCCTGGGACTGGTTAGGTCACTTACTTAATATAAGGCCATGCCCGAACACCCTGCCTACTATCCCCAGTGCTCATATAGCGAGTTACAAAAACCCAGGTTATTAACAAAAATATCCGAAATTTATTTTCTTCGCACATTAGAGAAAGGGACAGCAAGATCAGTTCACCTTGCAACGTTACTTTCATCCCTTACAAAAATACCTACAGTTCAAAACACTCGATTAACGCGTGCCGAGTAGGTCTGAACGACACAAGATAAGGAAGGATGGGTTCGCATTGTATTTCATAACCACTGAACAAAAGATAACCAAAAGATTTTTAAACTCAAAAAATGTATGTATGTTTCTTAGGAAATTTTAGAAATTTTTACTAAAATACCACACGTCACCCAAATCGGTATCGATTCAAAATAAAATACTCTGCCAATTTATGAGCAGGTAAGCTCCCACGATTAATGTAGAATGTAATTTTTATCCATTTTTATTCCGCGAAAATAACCACCCGGGAACGCGTCTGATTGTCGATTAAACCGCCCCCCCCCCCCCACTGTAACACCACAGAACAAAACAAACTATAATGTTGACAAACGTGGAATTTCGTACCCGTGAATTTAAAAATCAAACAAGTTTCGTGGCTAATCGGGCAAAAAGGAGTTTTTGTTTCCCTCATATTTTTCCGTGGGTAGTCTGAAAGCTTAACCTCACGGAGGTCCAAGATCTAATGGACATCTAATAAGTGTTGACAGTTAACTGTTTCGTCCTTATGGGACTCCTCAGAACACTGCTGGTCAATGTGACAAATCTTGCGAAGTTAATTAGACGGTTTTGTCTCTAATCAAATATAAATAGTGAGAAAACTATCGCAAGAAGCGCCATCTACCGAGATACGAGAGAAACAAAAAACAAAAGCAGCTTTAAATTTCGCATACCGTTATAGTTCCGATGACAATCCAATAACCCCTAACGTGGAGGGCGGAGAGGGGGTAAAATTTTAGTTTATCGGATTTCCACCAAAATTGGTATCTGGGGGTTTTTGAGGATGAGGATTACGAATTTTTGAACAGATTACAAAAATTTAATATGGCGGATTCAAAATGGACGATTTATTGACGAGTTTTTCTGATTACTTTCAACTGACTTCCACGTAGGTCAAGCTTATGTCGCCTTGAGCCGTATCAAATCGTTGGACGGCCTTTTCATCGAAGACTTAGATATTTCAAAATTGACAGGAAAGACTCCCTTCCCTGCAATATCGATGCGCTAGCTGAAATGCAAAGACTTAGACAAATCTAAAAATTAAAAAATAAATTTCGAAAAAAAAACTTTTTGAAAACAAGCTTTTATAAAATGGACTAAAAAGCATAAAACAATTTTTTGAGAGTTCTGATATCATAATAATAAAAGCGATGGGCGTATTTAATATTAGGTAAATGTCTTTCCATGCGCATTTGGTGGATCGTCCACAATCGATGACGGGCCGACTCTTTTTTTTCAATGTGACAAATCGACACACTGCCGGTCGCGGATGATCTACCTAATATAAAGCAGGCGTAATAATGTCCATCCATATCAGAAAAATGTAAGGGTAGCTTGAGTAGGGTTGGGTTGGGTTAAATTGTCTACCCTTACATTTCTCTGCTATAATATAATGAATTTGGATTTTCACTGAACTTCGAGTTAACAAGGCTAAAACAAAAACGGGTAAATTTCCTTTAATACGCCCATCGCTTTTATTATTATGATATTAGAACACTCAAAAAATTATTTTATGCTTTTTAGTCCATTTTATAAAAGCTTGTTTTCAAAAAGTTTTTTTTTCTAAATTTATTATTTATTTGCTTGTTACGTAAAACTTGTATGTTCGATTTTTTAATGATTTTTTACAATAAAGTTCATTTAATCTACAAATACCAGTGTTAATCTTTTTAAAACCAAATTACAATACAAAAAAATCATTTTGATGTAATTTTTGTAAAAACATCTAAATAAGTTTTAAAAGTTGTCGAATATAAACAAATATGTGTAGGTAAGCCGATTACTTTCCACGCAGAAAGGAACACATTCGCTTCTGCTTTAAATTTAATTTTTGTGTGAGCTAATGCAACGGCTGTGAAAAATTAAGGATTACTATACATGTAAAAAAAATATAATTTACAAGAATATACTAAAAACAATCTCAAAACCGGTTTTATTTAAAAAAAATCAAATATTCATCAACCGTCATTTCAAATTTAATATTTTAAACACAATCAGCTGTGGCGTGACGTGACCAAAGAAATTCAGCCTTCGCTGTGACGTCAACAAAGTTGTAGATCGTGGCCCGTCCGGTTTGATAGCCCTGGACAAGGTCATGTCGAACAAGATATTAAATACAAACGAGGTACAGGTTGTTTTCACGATATTAGTCCGCACTGATTTATCCCCGTTTAATCCAGGGAAAGGTTCAGCCACCGAGCATTTTAGTTGCCGCACATACATAACAACTTCAAAGTTTATAAAATATTTACGTTTATGTTTTGGTCTGCATGTGCATTATGCATGCACATATCCACGATAAGCTTTGTGTTTTAATAGAAATAAAAAATTTCAACAATATGCGGTCACTTTGTAGACTCTTTTAACAACATTTTGAACAAATAAAAAAGTGGAAAAATATTTTGTTTCCGGCGAACTTTAGTTTCTTTGTAGATTGCATCTTTGTCTGGGGATAAAATTCAACCACAAAATTTTAAAAGAAAACATGGGCTTTTACAGAGGCGGCAAGGTAGTGCCGTGGTATGGTCGTCGGCTTCACATGCTGAAGGTACCAGGTTCACGTCTCGAACAAGGATGCAAAAGCAACAAAAAATAAGTCTGCCCTGCCTTAAGCATCGAGAATATACGCAGGTGTAGTCCAGGAGCCAACACACAGCCAGCCGAGGAACCAGGAATAATAAGAGCCTGTTATAAGTGCTATATAGTCTGTACCAGAATGGCTCCAGCATAAATCTCCTAGAGTCAACTCACGACGAACACGACTCTTGCGCTGAAAAGGAAGGAAGTCTATTGTCTATAACCAAGTTCGGCTTGGACAATAGCGATGTTAGATAGATGCAAGCCTCACATATAGCAGGACCACCTTTCGGAAGGGGTGTAAAAACGTGGGTCCACTGTGTATACTTGCTACGCAGATCCCTTCCCCAGGCAAAGCGGTGCCAGGCAAAATTAGGACCTCTTAGAGAAAGAAAACTTGCATCCTAAGGGGCACGTGCATCAGTTTGGTATATGGTGTACGGACAAATTGGTTTGCGAAAAGGGCGCGCCGTGTGCCTAGTCGCTAAACCAAAAAATGTTCTCGCAACCACCACTACTACTACTACTACTGGGCCTTTCTCGTGCTGATCGGATTTTTAAAATATAATAATGATTCGCTGGATGGGTGTCGCGTTTGATTACATTTACGGGTTCAACGATGAACCAGGTGACTTCTTACGTACATCTGTCATTGTTGATGAAACATTTATTTACCACTATAACACGGATACCAGACAACAGACCAAACAATAGGTAGCAAAAAAAAAACGAATTTCAAAGAAGGCAAATGCAGTTTGCTGGAGATCATAGCAACAGTGTTTTTGGATGCAAAAGGGATCTATCTATCTATCTATTTAGCCTTCTTTGATCTATCTTTGTACATAGGTCTCCCACAATATCGCCCTCTCTTTTCTGTCTGTCGCCGTGTTTATCTATCTTATTCCCGCATGTTTCTTCCAATCGTTCGCTCATCTCATTTGGGGTCTTCCCATTCTTCTTTTATTTTCCCAAGGGATCGACTTTACAACCATTTGTTCCATCAATTGTCTTTCTGTCTGATATTATGACCGGCAAATTTCCATTTTAATTTTGATCTTCTCCTCTGACATTCCTTACCTTCATTTTATTTCTTACCCATTCATTCCTTTTTCTATCTCTTAGCTTTACATGTAACATCTGTCTTTCCAATAATCTTTGGGCTTGTGTTACCTTCAATGTTTAATTTTGTAAGTGTCCAGGTCTGGGATCCATAGGTGAATACAGGAAGGATACATTGGTTATACACTTTCGTTTTGAGGTAGAGGTAAAAACTTCGATGCATTTAGAAGTAATTGTAGCTGCAAACGCTTATTTTAAAAAATTAGACAAATTAGACTAACGTGATGGTATCAAAAATCTTAAACAACGACAAGTAAAATGTATTAGGCTACAAATTATTATTTAACTAGTATCACAGGTCAGTATGGAGTTTCGTTAAAATTAACACCAAACACTTTTCATCAAATCCTCGTAATATTATAACCAAAACAAAATTAATTCCTACCTACTGAAAAATAAAATGATAGATTCCATTTTAAGAAAATACGTAAAATGTAAAGCTACTAGAAAAAACCGTCAATAAGAAAAATGAAATTTCCACGAACGAGAGTAAGAGGTAAGAGAAGCACACTTATGACATTTCCACAATTTCTTAGCTTGCTATGCAAGGAGACACCAAGCGTAAGATCGAAGTAGTAAAACAAGAAATAAGGCTACTAACATGAGAGTTTTAAAAATTTAAAGCTACCTCATATATCATCTTGAACTTTTTATTAATCCTTAGCATAGGTACGATATAAAGAGGAAAAATCACCATCAAATACCTTTACAAATAAGCCATGTTATCATCTCCGCTTTGTACACTGCTGTACTGTCTGTCTCTTTATTTATTGGTCCAAATGGTGGCAAAAGTAGATCAAATGGTACTAAAATAATAGATTTACAGGAGCATTTGAGTTTAGTGCCTTTTTTATTTTAAGAGCTGACAAGATCGTCCAAGAAGTTACATAAAGCTTATTTTATAATTCGCCAGTATATAAAGTATCTTTCTTAAAAGAAGTTAGTGAGTAGCCCTTGCTTCTTATTTAATAGGCTATGCGACAAGCGGCCATAGCCCTTGGATCTTTGAAATATTATCAGCAGTAAAATTTTGTTCTACGTTTGTACTAGAGAATAAACAGACTAATATCTTAAGAATTAATATCATTCGTTACGAAAAATATGATTCTGGTACACCATTTTGCACTAACATTTTCTATTGGGCAATACAAATGTGGAAATTAATTTATGTCAGCTGGCGAAGAACATCAGTTTTGCTTTTTTCCCTTCGTCTTTTTTTCCTAGAAGAACTAACTCCTAGCGAAGGTTGGAAATAATTATTATATGAATTTTGACTCTAGTTGTATCATGATTCCCTGCTATCGATGTCCTTTTCTTTAGGTATCTTTATAAGTTTTTCCTGTTAAACTTTATCCAATGCTTTCGTGAAATCAATAAAGTAGACATCTACGACTTGGTTATTATGAAGACATCTGTGGGTTTTTTGAGCATTCGTACCATACAAAGCTTCTCTGGTGTCCATGCCATTTCTGAACCCCACCCTAATGTCACTGATTTAGGCATCTAATTTAAAAAATATTGTATTTTAAGCAAACTTTTCAGTGTGCTGGTCATAAGATTTGTGTGATCAATTTAATCTTTAGCATTTGGTTTTTTAAGTAAAATAATAAATGTAGATGAAGCCTTTGTGCCACCACACAATTCTGCTACTAGAACAGATAGCATTGACCAGTTGACCAGCTCTACAAGAACTCCAATATTTTTCTCATCAATGAGCTTAAGAAGTTCGACAGGGCTTTGACTTTCATCAAGACTACCCGCCTTTCTAGCTTTGGTTTGCTTAATAGCGGGTAAGTCTTCATGGTTTGGTTCAATCTCTCCAGAGGAATAAAGATGGAATTCTAGATAATTACACCCTCAATTCTCGGCTCTTTCTTTTATTTTCTTTTAACATTTTTCTTATAGTTTTCTTTCTCCAGGTTCCGCCTTTTTTTGATCACTTTCTTTATTTCTTCTGATATACAATTTTCTGTCTTTTTATCTTTTCCTACTTTGGTCATAGCTCTTGTCAGCGTAATATTTATTTCATCTATATTTTCATTTTGGCATCTTAAGTTATGGGTTAGCTGTTCCTTTAGCCTTTCTTTTTATATAGCATTATTTTGTGTAAGTTTATTCATGTCAAGTTGTTCATTGTTTTTCTTTTCATTTCGGAATTGCTATCAATGCAGATTTTTGTTCTGACCATCCTATGATCACTGCCTGTTGTAAAGCTGTTTAGGATCTCTAACGATGTTTTTCTCAGTAGTCAGTTCGGTTGGTTCGGTTCGGTAATCAATTTCGTTTTTCGTTATTTGATTAGGGCTAAGCCATGTCCGCTTTCGTTGCGGTTTCTTTCTATAGAACGAATTCATTGCATAAAGGTGTGATAAATTATTAAGGTGGTGCTCCTATCATTACTTTCGCCATATCCAAAATCCCCTATTTTAGTTTCTTCTATGTTGAATTTCTTACCTAATTTGGCATTGAAATCTCCCATTACCATTGTAAGATGGGTTTTGTGTTCTTCCATAGATTTGGAGATGTCTTCATAGAATGCTTCGATGTTCTCGTCATTGTAAGAAGAAGTGGGGGCATATACTTGGATAACTTAAAGTGATGTTCTTTTTATTTTTAGATAGGCAACGCGATCTGAGATTCCTTTATTAACTATACTTAAATAACTAAAGTTTTTTGTTTCTGCTTACTCGTTTAGTTTTTTATTTATATATGCATCTTGTTCTTCGATCCCTTTACATCACATCTTTTCTTATACCCCATTTAAACATTTAAACATTTAAACATTTAAACATTTAAAACGTGTAAACTTTAGCACGGATTTGACGTTGGCAAGCAAAAAGGACACACTAGATCAGTAGGAGCGTGAATACTGGGGTTTCAAACATGGTGGGATCGTATTTAGAAAAGATAGAGCGAAATGAGCTGGCACATTGTCTCCAATTAATCAGAGAGAATGTCAGTGGCATCTTGTACAATTCACTATTTTAGTATGCATTAAATTTTATGCAATTCAGTTCAAGTTTAATTTTATTCCACTGTAAACGTAATAATTGACAACAGTAAAATAGAAAGCCGACTGAATGGAAAACGTCACGACCTACTTGAAATATATTAGCTTTTCTGTCTGGCTCTGCCGATGACGACAAGTCTGCGTTGCCTTGGTCCATCATTGCTATTCAACATGCAAGTCCTCTCAGAGTCGCTTTTTATGATAAATATCTGGCAGTTGAGAAATAATTGTACTGTCTTTCCGTGTCTTTCCACCAACTGGGGACAATAAGTACTTTAAAATATAATTAAAATAGAATATTAAGAAAATAAAAATTAGATAAGGGGTTATTTTAAGCTAGACCTCGTATGTCCCTTGTTGGACCATTGTTTTAAAACTTGCGACAACAATTCTTTTAACTACTCCTCGATGAGCCAGAGACTTAAGGTTTAAAAGATGTATGTTTATGTGTCTAGTTTATAAAAATCTAGTGAGACTGCTTTCAGATAACGACGATTTGTCAATGCGGTGTATTAACGTCAAAATTGGAATTAATTTTTATTTTTTATTTAAAAATTTAGGAAAATTCTTTGGATTTTGAAACTTTGAAGCCATTATTTTGAGTTGACATAGCCGTGTCCTTGGTATTTTTGAAACAAATTAAAAAGTATTTATCCTTAGATAACTGATAATGCGTGACTTTAAGCTTAGAAAAGAGATGGCGCGAAGAGAGCGGCACGTATTATCAGTAGCCTTTCCCTTTCCGCGTGCAGATGTATATAAGTGTGTGAGTTAAAAGTTATTTTTCGCCTATTTTTCTTCCTCACTCAGTACAAAAGATCGAATTACCTGCTCTCGTTTGTTGATAATCCTCGAGAGCAACTAAAGCTTATTTCCCAGAGGTAATGTCCTGTGTTTACCCCCTTTCTTTTCTTTTACAGGCGAAATAACTGATTATTTCTTTAATTAAAAACTTCAAGAAAGCGTCTCGAGGTATATGATCATTTTCTTGGACAGTAACACCATTTATTCATCTTAATATCTCAACTTGATAAAGTTTTTTGTCTTAAACAAGTAATTAAGAAAAGGAGTGCCAGAAATATAGAGACTGATGTTACCTTTGTGAACCTACAAAAGCATATGATACCGTTCCAGTGGAAAAATTATGGACAGTGTTAGAGCAAACTAATATCAATAATATACATATATATATATATATATATATATATATATATATATATATAAATAAACGCGATAAAAGGGTCAAAATAAAAATTGACTTTCAAAAGAATTCCTGGTAACGAAAGGCTTAAGACAGGGATGTTGTATCTCTCCAACTCTTTTTACAATATATATCGCAGTAGCTCTAAAAAACTGGAAACGGAAAGCACACGGCATGCGAATACAACTTAACGACCGATTTACCATATACACACTACAGTTTACTGACAACCAAGTAATTGTAGATAATGTCAGACTGTAAAGAACTGGAAAAAAGAATAGTAAAAGCGAAAACGGTTATTGGATGTCTTAACATACTCCCGCTTCCCCCTCCTTGACATAAAGCCTATAATTTTTGGTTCTAGAAAAAAAATAACCAATGCATAGGCCGCAAATTATGACCAAATATAAAATTTAAAAAAAAAAATTTGCTAAAATATAATTTTTTCAAATTTTGACCCAAAGTTTAACTGATTTTGTTTAAATTTTCGCCTGTCGCACATTTTGTTTTCACGTAGTGACAAATTTTACTGCTAATTCTTATTAAATCCCGCAAAAAAAAAATATTGTGTTTTTTAACCCTCCTTAACCCCTCTCCCACGGACATCCTGAGTCCGCCACTGAGAGCAGATCATACCGGGTGGGCCAAAAAAAACCGGACAATTTTTTTTTATTATAGCATTTGAACTATGCAGTCGATTTTAATGGGACAAACTGCACTTGATAGAAAATTATTTAGAGTTTTGACCAAATATATTTTTTTGTCAGCGATCTCAAAATCCAAGATGGCAGACAAATTTAAAATGCACCCTTTAAAGACGCTTATTCTTGTGTTGCGAACATGTTTTAATTATTTTTTTAAATGAGTAAAAAAGCTGCATTCTTGCCACGCACAACAAAGTATGAACTAGCAAAATCGGTTCACTGGTTCTGGTGGTGGTTTTGCATATTATACGATTGCCTTGCCAATCTTGTCTGCGTTAATTTCCTTATAACTTCATTACTACTAAACCGATTTTGATGAAATAAAAAACATCCTGGTGAGAATT
This sequence comes from Aspidapion aeneum, assembly GCA_963576565.1. Lineage (NCBI taxonomy): Eukaryota > Metazoa > Arthropoda > Insecta > Coleoptera > Brentidae > Aspidapion > Aspidapion aeneum. Next base: position 28,937,662 of record OY755045.1, read on the forward strand.
GCTTGCTTTTAAAGATCATGATCAAAATTTATCGATATATTAAAATTTAAGATGGCGGAGAGAATCATACTTGATTCTTCAAAATGGCGTGTTAATTCTTATTTGCCGAAAATGTTTTAGTTTTTTTTTTTAATTTATAGAAAACTACTTCTTGTTTTTTACACAACGACGTACAAATTAGTAAAATGGGTGTGGTGATTCTCAAAAAATCTATTTTTGTTTCAACTATTGGCAATCCTGTCTGCATTCATTTCCTCATGAATTCGTTATTACTACACCGATTTTAGCGAAATAAAAAAAATCATGGTGAGAATTGATTGCTCTTTAAAGATTGTTATTGAAATTTTCCGCCATCTTGGAATTTCAGATGTCGAACAGAGTCATACTTGATTCTTCAAAATGGCGTGTTAATTCTTATTTTGCGAAAATGTTTTAGTTCTTTTTTATTTATAGAAAAACACTACTTTTGTCCCGCATAAAAAGGTACAAATTAATCAAGTCGGTGTAGTGGTTCTCACAAAATCGGATTTTGTTTTAACCATTGTTTTACAAATTATACGATTGCATTGCCAATTCTGTCTGCATTAATTTCTTTATAAATTCATTATTACTCAACCGATTTTAGTGAAATAAAAAACATCAAGATGCAAACTTTAAAGACCGATCAGTTTGCGCCATAATATTTCACTAAAATCGGCTTAGTAATAATGAATTTATAAAGAGCTGTCTGCAGACAGGATTGGCAATGCAATCGTATAATTTGTAAAACACTTACCCGATTTTATTACTTTGTACCTTGTTAAGCGGGGGAAAAGTAGTGCTCTTCTATAGATTAAAAAAAACTAAAACATTTTTCAGAAAATAATAATAAACACGCCATTTTGAAGAATTAAGTATGATTCTGTCCGCCATCTTAAATTTGAAGATGAAAAGCAATCAATTCTCACCAGGATGTTTATTATTTCATCAAAATCGGTTTAGTAGTAATGAATTTAGAAGGAAATAAATGCAGACATGATTGGCAAGGCAACCGTGTAATCTGCAAAACATGGTAGCAACAAAAATATTTCTTTTTAGAACCATTAAACCGATTTTGCTGATTTGTACTTTGTTGTACGTGGCAAGAATGCAGCTTTGTTACTGATTTAAACAAATAATTAAAACATGTTCGTAACAGAAGAATAAACGAGCATCTTTGAAGGGTACAAATAAATTTCGTCTGCCATCTTGGATTTTAAGATGGCGGACAAAAAAATATATTTGATCAAAACTCTGATTAATTCTCTGTCAAGTGCAGTTTGTCCCATTAAAATCGATGGTATAGTTCAAAAGTTATAATGAAAAAAAATTGTCCGGTTTTTTTTGGCCCACCCGGTATAAGAAATGAGATCTAAAACAAAGAATGGGAATTGAGGGAAGCATAACGGATGACATCACTTATAGAAATGTCAATTTTAGCAAAAAAGTCGCATAGTCTCAAGCCTTAGCTGTTGAGGGTAAAAAACTAAAACCGAAAAAAAATTACGGTTTTTTTTGGCCCACCTTATATGGGTCAGTCTTGAAATAATGTACAATTCTGAGAATATTTTTTGGATTAATAATATTTTTGTTTTTTGGAGTTTTTTATTTTTATAAAATATACAAAATACTTTTATGTACTATGTCTGGCTAAGATCGTAAAAAAATTTTTATAGGTTTTTTACCAACCACTGTTTACAGAAGTGATGTCCACAGAAGTGATTTTTACCGCCAATATTTGTTTACAGAATGAAAAATGTTAGGTTAAATTTTCTTATTTCAACAAATGAAACATTTTTGCACCATAACTTCATATAAACAAAAAAAATAAAACTGTTTAGGTTTTTTACCCCTTGTATAGACAGCACAGCAGTGATCACACCAGCTTGACGTAAATAATTTGACAATATTTTCACTAAAAAATATAAAAAACCAAACACAGCGTGACTCTACCGATCAAAAATCGAGGTTATTGGGACGAATGCGCATTAAAACATACGAACATGTAGCACATATTTGCCAACATGTCGGAAATTTATTGGATTATTGTGCTGGCCACAGAAGTGATGCTGTAGTATGGATACATTTGTTTTGATGGTTTAAAAAGGGCAAAAATGACAAATAAATAATTAAAAAATACATATAGCTAATGCCTGTCATATTGTGGTATGACTATCAAGCAAAATAATTTACTTTAAAAATTGTATAAGAGAACCTATAATGAATTGATACTGAAAAATCACAAGTGGTTACGTCCACAGAAGTGATATTTACCTGCATTTTTAAATTATTCTAAATATTAATTTTTCGTATATTTTAGGCAGTGGTTTCTAAAGCATATGGACCACCATATAACCTAAACAAAGAAGTAGTTTTAAGCAGTTTTGTATTAATTAATAATTAATTAAAATATGGGGAAAACACCTGTTTGTACACTTTTTCAAGAATGACCCATATATTTTTTGTGAAATACCGTTACTGCCTAATTGAGAAATTGTTGCACTGTTGCTGAGTCTCTAGGGTCAGTGAAGAAGAAAGAAAGCGCGGCTCGATCATTAAAGTTGAAAGAAAAATAAGATTAATAGAAAAATCTAATCGGTCCAGAGATGAACAAAAAAAACAAACAAAAAAATTATTTGCGCGTTGGCCAGAAAGTATAATTGAATCTGTGGGAATAAAAACGAAATAATTTCGGGACTGCCGTCGAACTTTTTTCTTTTATAGATATAGCCAAAAAAGTTTGCCCAAATAATAATGATTATTATTATTTTTTACCTTCTTAGCCCGCGCAGCAATGGCAAGAGAAGGCATTGTTTTTGATTTTTTTAGCTCACACATAATATACTATACTATAGTAGTGTGAGCTATGGTGATCCTAATTTTTTCGAGAAAAAAAAAGTTGCTCCGATTTCAAAAATTTTTATATATCTTTGCGTTTCAGATGATTTTGAAACTTTTTTGTCGCGCCGTCTGTCTGTCTGTCTGTATGTCTGTAATGACCAACGCTCATAACTCAAAAACCGCTTGCCCGATTTTAATGAAATTTAGTACCTAGGCTGGGCCTTCGGTCGAGATGGTCGCATTTAAAAATGAACAAAATCCACCGAACACAAGCCAAACAAAAGGGTGGGGGTAGAATAAAAAAATTAGAGTTTATGTAAAATATGACGTGTGTGGTATCAAACGAAAGGTAAGTAAGTCTGGAGTTAAACAAAATAATTTTTTTTAAGGGTGGGGGTAGATTTCAAAAATTAGAGTTTACGTAAAAATATGGCGTGTGTGATATCAAACGAAAGGTAATTGAGTCCGGAGTTAAACAAAATACATTTTTTCTTTTGTTTTTTTTAAGGGTATGTATTGTATGTATTCGAAAGTGGTGGCAGGCCCTACTGGACCTCCATGCACTGCGACCACAAATGGATCTATTGTGCCCACGTACCTACATACTGAGTTTGACTAAAGTGGCATATTTTTTTTCCACCCAGTACATGAAAAAACTCTGCAGATTACAACAATAAATGATTTAGGCTTAACACTTTGGCTCAAAGATATACACCACTAAGGCCTCTGCATTATTAGCCAGTTTTTTAAGGGTAGGGGTAGATTTAAAAAATTCGAGTTTAGGTCAAAACATGGCTTGTGTGGTAACAAAGGAAAGGTAATTTAGTCTGGAGTTGAATAAAATATATTTCAGTTTTTAGTTATATTAACTCACACGTACACTATAACTATAGTACCTAGTGTGAGCTTAGGGGACCATATATTGGCAGAGTATTTTTGAGATAACGCCAAAAATATGTTATTTGAGTGTATTTGGTATTAGCAACATCGGCGTGGTGTCTGTCTGTCCGTAACACGATAGTTCCTAAACCGCTAAACCGATTTTCATGAAATTTTTAAATAAAATAGTGCGACACTGTAAAGAGCTGATAACGGTGAACATGAATGCTAATAACAGTTTTTTGAGTGGTAAAAAATTGAAAAGATGCCAACTTTTTACAAAAAAACTGTTATCAAGACTGGCATAGCATGGAGTTTGCTTGATTTGATAATGAGTTAGGAAGGTATCATATTTATCATGGATCCATTTATTTTTATTTCTTTGTACATTATGATTATTTTTAAATATTTGGATAATTTGAAATAAAAAGTTTTTTTTTTATCACTTTCTTTTTGTCCTCGGCTACCAGGGCCATGCCGGACATGTACCGTTATACTTTCTTGTATGCTCACTACTGTATACTGTCTATAAATATATCTTTGTAGTCACTCTTCTAGGGACACTTCTTCCCAGGAATCCTAAAAATGTCTGCCGCACCCGGCCTCGGCAACCGACGGGGATCGAACCCGCCACTGTAGCAAGCGAGATTCCTTAACTCACTTGTGTTCAATGCGCGAACGCACTGAGCCACCACGGCTACTAATGGTGGTTAAAAGTTCTAAAATATAGGTAAAATATTTACTCTTTATAGGGAAGGCTGCTTAGAAAAAGAAAAACTAGATTAGTAGGTGTTTAAATAAGAATAGTAACATTTCACAACAAAAATCTGTAAGATAATAGGGACTTATTGGAATAAAACCTGACTTTATTTTAGAGCCGGCTTTCTTCTGACAGACCTACAAAGAAAACTGACAGCTCACCTCTCAAAATAAAGTCGCTAATTTTCATTTAATAAAAACAGACACTAATAAATTATATCTTCTTAAATACACAAAGGCCGAATTTTAAAAGAAAGCTGCTTTTTATATGTAAATCTGTCACAATACGGCCGATTTTAAAATAAGCTCAGGTTTTATTCCAATAAGTCCCTAATGAAAGCACGGACAACCCCTAGACACTCGTGATTCGATGCAGGAGAGGCGGGCGGAGCTTAGCATGAATCGAACGGGAGTTTAGGGGAGGACTTGTGCTTTTTCACTCATCTTAACTGTGAAAAATTTGACTCATTCCAAGCGGTCTATCGTATGTACAGTCAAGCTCTTATCAATATTGTATAGGGTACAATTTTAATGATGCGCCAAGGCCAACAAAAAATAGAGGCCACGACCCTGAAAAAATCAGCTGTTCTCCCGGGGCTGAATTTTACATTGGGTCTTATGGGAGGTCAGACGTTTTTTATGATAATTTCAAAATGGCACTTCAGATTTCCGCAAAACTTCAGTGAAATATTCTCAGACACCATCCCGATATTCCACCAAAGGTGTGTAAGGAAGCAACATGATTAAAAGGTTGAAATTTTCAAGATTTAGCATTCCTTATTTTGAATTCAAATTACCCGCCATGTACCACATGCCAACTGTTATATTTGACATGTATTTGACTTTGTCATATGTGATTGTCACATTCGCTGCTGCTTTAAACTTAATTTTTGTGTGAGCTAATGAAGTGGTTATGAAAAATTAGGGCTTACTTTACATTTAAAAAAAATTGTTCTACCAGAATAAAGTAAAAACAATCTCAAAAACGGCTTTATTTAAAAATAAATCAAATATCCATGAACCGTCATTCCAACTTCAATATTTTAAAGACAATCAGCTGTGTCGTAACGTGACCATTTTGATAGCCCTGGATGCGCCAAACTTTAGGTGGGAGAAAAGGTCAAAAGAAGGATTTTTTCTACAGTTTGCATCAAACCTGTTTATATACAGGGTCTCAAACTTAATATATCCTTTTGCGATTTTCATAAAATTTTCAAGTGAAATAGTGTTCGACACTCTAACGAGCTGATTAGATTTTTGTTAAATTCCATTAATTATAATGGCAGTTTTTTGACAATTAAAAAATAAAAAAATGGTTCATCAACTTTTTAACGAAGCATCGTATCAATATGCGGTTTTCGGAATATAGTAGACTATATTTGGTCAATACTTTGTAGGAGCCTTAGTTTCTGAGATATTTAAAAAAATATGTTTTCAAGGCTGATATATCATAGCTTCACTTGAAGTGTGCTAATAGGCTAATAGGCTATTATTTGTTAAAACTTTTATTAAAAATACAATAAAAATTACTACACTGTATCCCCATAACTTTTTGAAAAAAAGCAATAGAACATTTTTTGATCACAATTAAACACAAAATTGTTTGACGTTGCTAAATTTGTCATTTTCAAAACTCACAGTTTGGTTGGATCATTTAAATTAAATTCTGCATATTGGTAATTTATTATTTTGAAAACTTTTTGTGATTTTTGGTGAAGAGCCGCTTCGCCTATCTTAATCGACGGAAGAAGTGAAGAAACTGGAATAAAATAGTAGTTTCTTTACGTATTCTCCACGAAAATTAATGCACTTTTGCATTCTGCAAGTGCTCAAACCAGTTGTTAAAGCTATAATCCCACTCGTTTGTTTGTGTGGACTGAAATCTTTGACCACGCAGTCCATTCTTGATTTTCGCAAAAGTATAAAAATCGTTGAGACTTACGGCGGGACTGTATGGAGGATGGTCCCACAATTCGACGTTTTGTTGGCTAAAAAATTCAATGGCTTTTGTGCTTTGTGCGAACTTGCATTGTCTTGGTGGAGGAGGAATATTTGTCGTTAGTAGTAGTAGGGGTTCTTTTTTCGAAGCTCAGCCATGACTTTCGGCAGACAAATGGTGATGTACCAATCAGCAGTAACAGGCCCTTGATCTTCCAGAGGAATTGTTGCTACATAACCTACTTTTGAGACAAATTTCGCGAGCATCTTTTTGCATACACTTCGAGAATGGATGATTTCTGTTGGCTTTTCTTCATCTTGAAACACTAAAAGTAGTCTAGAGTTTTCTGACACCAATTGACCCTTGCTTACTTCTGTTCTTCGGTTTACAGAAGCGGTATCCAGTGGGAAACTAATTTTCTTACTTCTAATTCAGCATGCTAAATTTTTTGAATTGAGGTCTTTGAAATCCCCAATGAAGCCTCAATCTCGCGGTATGTCACATGTCGATCTTCCGTGATGAGCATACGCACAGCATCAATATTTTCCTGGTTGACAGTCGCTTTTGGTGCATTTAACCTTGGATCGTCACTAAGACTAATCCGTCCATACTTGAATTATTCATACCAACGAGAAATGGTCAACTGATTTGGTGCTTTATTACCTAAAATAGAAATCAACTCAGCAAGGCATCATTCTTGAGATTTTTTTATTTGTCACACTGTGTTTATCGTATTATAATCTAGTCAGTAAGACTAATTAGCAATTTTGTTATAACTTAATTGAATAGAAAAGTCAGATTTAAACTTAGGGTTCACTCAACAGTTCTCCCCGCTTTGTTTAGTCTGTAACTCACAATTGTGTTGTGTTTATAGCATTATTTTGTTTTATGTAATTCACTTAGTTTACTAGCTTACACGGCTTCACTCTTTTTAGTCTTTGAACTAGCATAGTATTGTCTAGAAGCTGAATTGCTTCCACATTCACTAATATCATGGCTTTTTGCGTACTTTTTTATAGTCTCTGCTACAGTTTCGATTTTTAGATCTCGATGAAGGTCACTATTTCGAACGTACCAAGGTGCATTCACATTGTTTCTTAATACTTTATTTTGAAATCTCTGTAAAACTAGAATGTTACTCTCTTTAGCACAACCCCATAGTTGAATACCATGTCCATACTGGTTTCAGTATTTGTCTATAAAGCAGTAACTTATTATGAATTGGTAAATTGGACTTCCTTCCAATTAGCCAGTTAATTTTTCTGTACCTTATCTCAAGTTCTTCTTTTTTTTTCTTAACATGTGCTTTCCAGCGCAATTTGGCATCAAGTGTTATACCGAGATATTTTGTCTGATTTGAATATGGTACGGGAATGTTGTTAATTGTTTTTTGTATGTGATTTATATTTTTGTTTTGTAAAATCAACATGAATTGATTTGGTTTCATTTAATTTTATTCGCCACTTTGTGGTCCAACGGTGAACTTCGGTGACTGCATCCTGAAGTTTTTCTATGCATTTTTCAATAGATTTTTCTAACGTCAATAAACTAGTATCATCGGCAAATATTGCTAAGTGACAAGTTTCTGGCTTTGGGATATCGCAAGTGAATAATAAGTATTTTAGTCGTTCTTGAGATAATTGCCTTCACAAGTAAATAATTATAGCCGGAAAATAATCTCAGTTTAATTTAATTTTTTGACTGATTTGTGAATTCACTGTTGCAATAAAACTATATGTATTGCACTGACGTTTTGAAGTTTGGTTAGGTAAAGATTGAGGTTAAGTTTTAGTAACGACATTCGATTAGTATCGCCCTCCATGACTATTATTCATTTTTGAAATTTTTTGTATTCTTTAATAAAGGTATAAAAAAGTTTTTTTCCTAATTACAAACCAGTCTATTGGTTACAAAAAGACAAACCCTTGATTTTTAGAGGCTCTATATATATAAAGCTTAAAGCCCGCATAGATCTTTTCCAAATCATTAGACTGACACAGCTTTAAACTTAGACTGAGTACGCGGGCACGTGAGAAAACCTGGAAAAGCTCGAAAACCTTCTTTAGAAAACCGATAGTTTTAAAGCGAAGTTTCGGCTTGTATAATTTACTTTTCTCTATTATAAAGTGAAATCTATAATACTAAACTGAAAATTCACGGGCGGACAAACAATCAAACGAACATTTAGTAACAACTTTTCAGTCCATACATTTTTAAACAGTCGCCGTAGTGCTCAATGATGACAAGCTTTCAATAAACAAATAAAATTACTTTAATTAAGAAATACACTTTCATGAAATACGGACAAACAAGACGGAAATACATATAATCACAAGTTTTTAGCAGAGATATAAGACTTTTAGCCCATACATTTTAAACAGCCGCCGTAGTGCTCAATGACGATATGCTTTCAATAAACAGAATCGCTTTTAATAAAATTAAAATTTCATTATATTATATTAGACAATAAAATTAGAACGATGGAATCTCCAGTACCCCTCACAATCTCTGAGGTAAAAAACGTGTGCACAACCTTAAAAAGCGGTAAATCTGCCGGACCCGGAAATATCTCAGCTGAACTTATTAAATATGGCACTGAAGAACTGTTTTGAAGATAACGGAATCTTTTCCAAAAATATTTAAATGGAACTGTAGTACCAGCAAAGTGGAAAACGTAATATATATCCACAATACACAAAAAAGGAAGGAAAGATATATGTGACAATTAGAGAGGGATATCTGTGACTAGTGCGCTAAGCAGAATATACAGTAAAATAATAAGAAATAAAGTAAAGAGCGAATATAAAGACATGGAGGCAGAAGAACAAGCCGGTTTCAGGGCGGGTAGATCAACTTCACATCATCTCTTTTGTATAACCCAAGTTATTAAAAAGAAAATGGCATACGGAGAAGAGCTGCATCTGCTTTCCGTCGATTTGCAGAAGGCATATGATAGTATACCACTAAATCTACTTTGGAAAGCGTTGGAAAACACAAACATAAGCGTACAACTAATTAGGGCCATCAAAGAGTTATACCGCAATAGTAAGGAAAAAGTTAAAATAAAAGCAAAACTAACCAAAGGCTTTCAAGTAAATAAAGGTCTTAAACAAGGTTGCTGTATCTCGCCTACGCTCTTCAAGATATACTTGGAACAAGTCCTTAAAGTATGGAAGAGAAAATGCCAAAACATGGGAATTCCGTTGGACGAAACCACATTGTATACTCTATGTTTCGCCGATGATCAGATAGTAGTGGCTCAGAATTATGACGACCTCGAATATATGACATAATAAGTGGGGACTAGAGGTTAATCTCAATAAGACAGAGTATATGTATATCGGTGGAACGAAACAGGATCTAATCTTAAATACCGGGCAGCGAATTCAGTCCTGTGATGAGTATAAATACTTGGTCTAAAAATTACAGAGGACGGAACACTAGACAAAGCTATAAAAGATCGAAACGTACAAGGAAGAAAAGCAAAAACTTTATTAAATGGAATAATTTGGGACCAAAGTATATCAAAACATAACAAAAAGCTTATATATAACACCATTGTAAAAAGTAATATTACGTACGGCTCAGAAGTATGGCCAAACAAGGATAGAAGAGAAAAAATTCTTTCCGCTACGGAGATGGACTATTGGAGAAGAGCAGCAGGGAAATCAGAAAGAGAAAGAGTTACAAATCAAAGAATAAAAGAAATTATGAGAGTGGGTGAATGTACTTTAGTGGATGATATAAGAACAAAACAACTGGTGTGGTACGGACATGTACAAAGAATGAATGGTGAAAGACTACCTAAAAAAATACTACAATGGAAACCAACTGGCCGAAGAAAACGAGGACGGCCAAGCAGAAGCTGGAGAGCAGGAATAGACAGTGAAATAAGAATAAGAGGCCTAGATGATGAATTATGGGCAAACAGAAACGAGTGGAGATTGGGTATCGGAAGACGTACGACGTTGTGAAACCGATTATACAAATTTCTTGATTCAACATCAAATTTATGTAGGCATTATAATTAGGTAGGATAACTGATGGAGGGCATCTAATTTTGTCGTTTTATTACTAGAAGTAAAAATTTCTAAATTTCGAGTAGTGTCATTTTCGTTCTGAGGGTGCGATATAAAACCTAACAAAAGGTATGCTAAATTAAACATGAAAAATTCATCTAAATAACACCTAGAAAAAAAATTGCGTTAATTTAAAAATTATCGCACCTCGGCAACTTTTCAGCACGGTAAGCGTCTTGTTTTTTCGCAAAAAATTGCCTCATTTGCATTGCTTCTTCTAAAAGCTACGTTAAATATTTAAATCCTTAAAAAATATACCTAGAGAAGAGCTAGGAAAATATACGTCGCTTTTAACAGGTAGGAATATTTCTCGCACATTTTTTTATTGGAATAATAGTAACTTATAATGAGATGTAACAAAGGAAGATAAAACACAGTCAAAATTAAAAAAAAAAAAACCACCCAACTGCTAAATTTACTTGTAAGTTCTAGTCGCAGTTGAGTACAAAATTGATAGATATACCTATAATGTACGACATGCTTCAACTTTTAGTTTTGATGCCCCAAGCGCACTTACGAAATTATACAGTTTTGTATTTTTATGAATCAGGTTATTGGATAATTTTGTACCCAACTGCGACTAGTAGTTTTAAGTAGAGTTAGCAGTTGGGTGTTTTTTTTATTTAAACATTTTTTTATTTCCAACTTTTAGGTTTAATTCTTATTCAGTCTTATGAAAAGCACTATGCATTTACAATTCATTTCGCTTTACCCAAAAAGTACGTGTACATTTTCTACGGACGCGAACAGTGTTACCTTCCTTTGAGTGAAGGTGGGAAGGAGAGAGGGAGGAGGGAACTAGTAAAATGGTTTTGAAAAAAATCTTAAAGCGTGTGCCGAAAGAAGTTTTGAAATCGCCTTATGTTTGTGAAAGTTATAGCTATAACTATTACTAATAAGGATGGCGGGGAGGAGAGAGGGAGAGGCGGGGAGGAGAGAGGAAGAGGCGGGAAGGGGGACTAGTAACATGGTGTTGGAAAAATATCTGAAAGCGTATGCAGAATGAATTTTTGAAATCGCTCTATATTTGATAAAATTATGCGAATATGGTTTTTTATAGGGTGGGAGGAATTACAGAAGGGAAGATGGGTGGAAGCAGGGAGGACTACAAAGTAACTACAGCAAATTAGAGGACATTTGAAGACCACAGGCAAAGAAGGCGCTATGTCAATTTTTAAGGAAATTGAGTTATTAGTATTAGTATCAAAAAATTTCAAAAGTTTCACTATATCCTCTTGTTCAGGCTATAAATGCGCTCAGTCAGGAGTAGTTTCAATTTGTAATATTTACGAACAGGCTAAAAAGGCGCCAGTTCCAATGCTTTAGAACGGGTTTTCTCGAAATCCCGTTTTTTAACAAAGCGCCTTCTTTGCCTGTGACCTTCATTTCCAATGGGTAATCAAGGAGTTTCAATAAAATCGCCTGAAATTTCTTCTTCTAAACAGTTAACTGTCAACACTTAGGTGTTTATCAGATCTTGGACCCCCGTGGGTGTACAGCTTTCGAGCTGCCCCCGGCAAAATACAAGAGAAACAAAATCTTTCTTTACCCACTAAAAATTATTATAAAATACATTGTGTCCACGGATTAAGTGTGGTTAAGGTATATAAACAAACAAAAAAAAATCGATGAATTTTTTATTTTGAATCCATGCAATTTCTTTTATGCAGTCCCAAGCGCTACGGCACCGTATCTGCCGTGTAAAAAAAGGAATCAATTATAATAAAAATACGCCAGTGTTGCAAATAGAACACGTCCGACCGTAGTACGTGTGACCTAACATTGCCTCTCTGTTCACTTAACTTAACTGCAATTTTTATTTTAAAAACTACAAAAACCTTTAAACTAAAATAATTTTTTTTAAATATATTGTATTGTATTGTGTTGAGAATCTTACGTAGTTTCTAGCCAATTTAAAGAAGGTTTCAATTTTAACTTATTGTGTGTAAACTTTGATTTAATCTTGAAAGGTCATGTCAGTATTTTCGCTGAACCGAATGCATGTTTTCCAGATATTTTTCACATTTTTTGACACGATTGCATACGACACGGATCATTTCTATGTGACATTTTTAAACGCGTGTCGGTGCAGGGCACACTTGAGGAAAACAAGGAAATTACTAGAAAACAAATGATTTAAACTCATATTTAGTGATCTGTAATATATAGCCAATATATGTATATATAGCAAAGCAATATACATAGCAAAGCAATATATATATATATATATATATATATATATATATATATATATATATATATATATATATATATATAGATATATATAGCGAAGCAATATCAATTAAAATCCACGAAGGAACCAAGCCAATCCGCATTAGACGAGCTGTCAGACAGGGTGACACAATATCCTATCAAATATTTAACCAGGCCGTGAAGATATTTTTAAAAACTTAGAATGGGAAGGAATAGGCATCTAGGTAAGCGGACAATACTTAATAACAGAGAAGAAAGAAGAACTAATAAAAATGACGGAAAAAACTGGATACAGCAGCTAAAAATATAGGCTTGAGTAAGAACTACACTAAAACTAAAATCATAACAAACACAGATACATATCACGATCAGAATAAACCAAGAAAATATAAAAAAAGTAAAGGAATCTGGGACAAATTATTAAACTAAAAAATGAAAACCAAACAACTGAAATCAAGAGACGAGTAAGATTTGCCTCAGTACAGCAAAACGAAAATGTATAACCAATGTATCCTTCCTGTACTTACCTATGGATCTCAGACCTGAACCCTTACAAAATCAAACATGGACAAGGCAAAAAAAGCCCAAAGATCAATGGATAGACAAATGTTACATTTAAAGCTAACTGGTTGCATTTTTACAACCTTTAAGATGCTAAAATGATTAAAAAAAAACAATTAGGCATCGCTGTTCGAGGGAGGGAGGGAAATATAATATAATCCCATTTTAAACACAAATGTTTATTAAAAATGTAAATGGTATTTAAAAATAAGTGTTTTGTTCTAAAATGGTACGAGTATAATCATAGTAACTAAGTAACATTGCTGAAAATATTTTTGCAAATTTAATATGTGAGAACTTAAAGTGACGAATGAAATTCAGTATGACGCAACGATTGGACGGTAAAAAGGTAATATGTCACAAAATGAAATAGTCATAAATAAAAAAATACTCTCTGGCAATGCTTATGCCCAATACGATGTACAGCAGAAAGCTATACAACATTATCCTCCCGGAGACGGAGGACTGGTCAAAGAACAGGACCAATAACGATAGCTTCTGGTATACCGACGGATCCAAAATGCCATCAGGCGTTGAATCTGGAGTTGTTAGTATTCAAGAAACAGTCGAGATTAAACATAGTCTCGGCCAATTGACTACTATATTTTAAGCGGATTTGGTAGCCATTGAACTGGACAAACAGGACAATAAAAATCTTCTCCGACAGTCAAGCAGCCTTATGAGCACTCGACTCCCATACGGTTTTATCGAGAACCGTGAGGATCTGCAGGGATGCGCTAAATTCGCTTGGTAGCGCTAACAATGTCTCATTAGTATGGATACCAGAGCATTCTAGGCACGAGGAAAATTAGGCCGCAGATCAAGCAGCGATCGAAGCGGCATCTGCCAAATTTTTCGGCCCCGAACCAGCTCTGGGGATATCATACAATGCTACTAAATCAACGATATTTAAATTGATGGAGAATAAATCCCAACAATACTGGATAAATATACCAGAACTGGCTTACTTTAAAGGACCTTGTAGAAAGAGACCTGGAACATTATTGGACTTTGCAGACAGGAGATACGCATAGTGACTGTTCTTTTTACGGGGCACTGTCGACTGAGAGTACATAATGGGACTAACAGAAGAGAACAAATGTAGACTCTGTATGCAGGATGACGAAGCAGTCAGACATGTACAGGGTGTCCCAAATTGGGCACTTTTAGGGATTTTAAGGTACTTCTAGAGGAGACAGAGAAAAACTGTCCACGCATTGCGAGGCTCAAATTTCAAGAGAAGACTTATAGAAGACTTATTTTGAAATATTGTCTCGTCTTTGAGCTACGGGGGCTTTTTGAAAAATCTGCATTTTGGAGGGGGGTCTATAACTTCGTTATTATTGGAAATTTTGATTTAGAGTAAATTTCAATTTTATAGACTTTGTCATGAGGAATTCACCCGCTAAATTAAATTTTAAGTGTCACTTTTAGTTTTTGAGATATGACATAAAGTTGCATTTTCTCTTATGGAATGGCCTATATTTTAATTAATTTTCGAATTCGATATTGAATTCTTTTCAAAATGATGTATCATATGTCATAGTTTGATTGAGCGGTTTCGAAGATGCGCCATTGATGTGAAAGCCTTGCGGTCAAATCCTACTTCAATGCTCCTATAGTTTTGTTGTCTTAAACTATGCAAATCAAGTTGGCCTTGCGTCTTGGCGTTTTGTCATTGTTTTCAATTGTTTAAACAATTTGACCTTACGCTTTGATATGAAATTATTTTGCACAAAAGCGTTTTAATTTTATTTTAAAATATGTCATCATCATTTTTGTTACTTTTTATAACTAGGCTTTGAGGGCCGTCAGCTGAATTATAATTTTTCCAAACCAGGCTTACTATATTTTTGACTGTATAAAATAATAAAAATACTGGAATGCCTTGACCTGCCTCAGCAGGAAATCATAGCGCACTAGAAATAAGTGAAAAAGCTGAATATCTCCTAAACCGCTCAATCAAACCATGATATATGATACATCATTTTGAAAAGAATTCAATGACGAATTCGAAAATTAATTAAAATATAGGCCATTCCATAAAAAATGCAACTTTATGTCATATCTCAAAAACTAAAAGTGACAGTTAAAATATAATTTAGCGGGTGAATTCCTCGTGACAAATTCCATGAAACTGCAATTTACTCTAAATCAAAATTTCCACTAATAACGAAGTTATAGACCCCCTTCAAAAATGCAGACTTTTTAAAAAACTCCCGTAGCTCAAAGACGAGACGATATTTCAAAATGCGGTTTTCACTATAAGTCTTCTCTTGAAATTTGAGCCTCGCAATCCGTGGTCAGTTTTTCTCTGTCTGCCCTAAAAGTACCTGAAACCCCCTAAAAGTGCCCAATTTGAGACACCCTGTACTATGCGAATGTCTGGCTATTCCACGTTTACGTCAAAATACTTTTGGTAAACCTCAGATTTACTCAGAAGATCTAAACAGTGTCTCACTCAAATGATAGCCGGCCTTCTTGGAGGATTAGGCATACAGTGGTGAGAAACCACTCAAAAGTAAGCCACAATAGACCCACTGGTGGTCGCAGTGGAAGAGCTGCAAGGCCCACTCACATATGAATCATCATTATCATCATCCTCTGATTCCTCTGTCAAAATACAAACTTTGGAAAAACCTCTCTAGGTAACAAACCGCTCATGTAACAAAATACGAGTTTCACTTCTTACTTTCTCTTAAAATAAGGATCTTGCAAAGGGCGGTCCGTTTGCCTCTATCTCCCCTGGAAGAATTTTAAATCCCGAAAATTATGTATCCAATTTTAAACCACATTCTTACATTTAAAACGACTTAATTGAACTAAATCAATCTTATTTTTAATTTCAAAACAACGCCGCTCTTCGTAAATTGAAAATATCAGAGGCCCCTCGTTTCCAATAAAACTTTTCTTAAACTAATTTTGTGTTGATGTCATCGATTCTCGTATTTCTCGAAACCAAACTATAAACCCGCCTTTACAGAGTGTCTTAGTTATTCTCCTCAGGTCACGGAATTTTTTTTGAAAAACATTATTTTTTAATAATTTTTTCTCAAAGTTCATTCCTTTACAAAGCAAATTTAAAAAAAAAAATACAAAAAAAAGTTTGAAACCATTTTTTCGAATGACAGCTTTTTCTAAAAATTATTTTCTCGAACTAACTTTGCTGTCCTTCTTTTGAGAGTTTAAAATCGGTGTTACCCTAGTTCTTCCTCCAGTTCAATAATTTTTTTCGTCGGTGTTCATTGACATTATATTGTATGTTCCTATTGTTAGTGTGACTAGTTTTTGAATGTTTGATCCTTCTCATAAGCAAATTTTTGCCAGATTCCGTGAGGCAGACCATAGAGGTGTGGGATTCGGAGAATTTCCTTCCCACCTAGGGACCATTTCCTTTCGTTTTCAAATTTGCCATGATTTTTCCATTGGGGGCAGTGGCATTAAAACAACACGCTTGTCAGGCGTGTTGGTGAGGTTATATTCAGCCTCCCATTCTGGGACAGACGCTGCTGTTTGCAGCCGCTCATTCTGAGTCAGACGCTGCTTTGTTTTTTCTTTTATAATTTCCCGAAAAATAAGGGTTCCAACCTACGTTATGTTCGCCGTACCGAGCTCCTTCCTCTCCGCCTTTCATACCTATGTGGTCTTCTCCCATATCCCTGGGAAAGAGACCCTAGACAGGTGGTAACCCTTCGGGTCAGCGAGTACCTGTAATCTACGGAAGGCCGAGGTCGATTCACTTCCCGTGAGAGACATCTTAGGAGGTCTACCCGTAACCGGTGTTATTCTAACCTTTGTCAATTGATCGCCAACTTATCCTAACCTGTCAAGAAATCCCCCTGACATTCTTTCTCTAAAAAAATGTCCCTAATGGACAGGTTAGGATATGTTTGCGATTAATTTACCAAGGTTAAGCTAACACTCATAATTTTTTTTTGGAAAAAAGGTCAAGGGTTTGTCACGTTTGAAAACCGTTAATCGAGGAAAATGTAATTCAAAAAAAAAATTGTATTGTTCAAACATAGTTATAATAAGCATTTTTTCAGTAATGTTTATTCTAAAGATTGCGTACGTTATAGTTGGATTACCTGCATCTACTGCATTATTGCGCATATCTCATCTAATTTATGTTCTCAAAAGACGTTGTAAGTTGCAGACCGCTGGCGCTTTAAAAATGAGAGAGACAGAACCACGAGGCATCGCGTGGATTGCTCGCATGTCGTGTGCCATGCATATCTGTGCCTTGCTTTGATTGATTGAAAAAAAACCTGCAAAATTCCGCTGATTGACGATTACGTCTGAAGGTGGGTAAAAACGCTAATCAGCGTTGATCTGGCCTGAAAGACAGAAGTGCTGTCGTACGTCACGGATGGTTTCTTTTTCTTCGCAATCGATATTTTTATCGATCGATATATATACCAGTTTATACTCGCCTGCTCTTGTTCTAGTTTCTCTCGTATCTCGGTAGATAACCGAACCGAACCGCTCTTTGCGAGGGTTTTCTCAGTATAGACGTAGGATTAGAGGCGAAACGGTCTGATTAACTTCGCAAGGGTGTCACATTGACCAAGAAGTGTTCTAAGCAGTCAAATAAGGACGAAAAAGTCTCAACACTTATTAAGTCTTAAATTTTATTAAAATAATAAAAATTTCAATGAGAGTTTTTGTCAAATACCAAATTGCAAAATAATGCAAGGACCTAAAACTATAAACAACAGGTGAAATTAAAGAAAGAAAAATAAGAAAAAAGTTTTAACACACGAAAAGGTGATCTCATGCTTTCAGACGTTGATTCTTTACGTCTAATTTGAGTTATCATACTTTTGACAGTGGGAAAGAAGAATTTAGAGATCAGTCGGATGACTTGGTCGGGTTAATACCCTGAGAGTCTCTCGTTCTTGTATTGAGACACCGCAGCCTGCATAGATAGAAGTTTTCAAAAAATTTATGGCTTCGGTAGTTCAGTGATAGAATGTTTGCCTAGATAGCAAGAGATCCCGGGTTCGATCCCCGGCCGAAGCAGAAAACTTTTTTCTTATTTTTTTTTCTTTAATTTCACTTGTTGAGAGATTTTTGTGTTGCAGGTAATTCCCTATTAGCTTGATAATTAAGTAATTTTTCAAGACTAATTTTCATTTTGAGAATTTTTTCCTGCCCTGCTTTGATTAGTACTGAACCCCACTGGTTTGAGGTCTCAATTTAGTTTCGTATTTAGTAGGTTCTGGTTGGATTTCGAGAGAGAAAAGACAATATTTGCTTGCAGTCACTCTGTAAGGAATGAGAATGGAAGAAAAGCTAGATGCTATGGTATGGGAAACATAGCATGAAACTTTGAAATTTATACCATAAAGTTTACAAAACTCTGAGCCAAGTTCGCTTTTTAATCTGAAAACTCAGGCTGGCTCGATTTAGGACACGATATTAAAACATTTTTTTATTGTAAAAGTACTTTCAAAACCTTTTAAAAAGGCTTTCAAATAATAAATTGTACTTTTTCAAATGCAAATATTTTAAAACATTTTTTTTATTTCTCAAATACACAGAGTTATCTAGTCAGTAAAGCTAATGGCAATTTGTTTTAACCCTCTCCGCTTTATTTAAACTGTAAATCACAATTTTGTTATGTTTCTAGCATTATTTGGTTTTATTTATTTTATTTATTTTACTAGCTCAAGCGGCTTCACTCTTTTTAGTTTTCTAACTACTTATGTATTGTCTAAATCTTCTGGCATTTTGCAACTTTTTTATAGTCTCTTACAGTTTCAATTTTTAGGTCACGATAAAGGTTATTAATTATTTTGAAATATTTGGAGAACTAGTATGTTGAATCCTATATGTCCATACTGGTTTCAATATTTTTCTATTAAGTAATCACTGATTATGAATTAATTGAACTTCTTTCTAATTAGCTAGTGAAGTTTTTATACTTTATTTCACGTCATTCTTTTTTCTTTCCCGAATACCGAAATATCGTGCATGGGTAAATATGGTACGGAAATATTGTTAATTCTGATTTGTGAATAAGTCACACTTTTGTTTGTAGAATCAGCACAAACTAATTTGGTTTTGGTAAATTTTATTAACCATTTTTTGGTCTAATTGTGATAAGTGATTATTTCAAGAAGTTTTTCTATTAATTTTTCAAAACCTTTTTCTACCGCTAATGAACCAGTATCATCGGCAAATTTTGCGATATCGCAGGTAAATAATATCGGCACGGTAAAATCTCTTTTAAATCACAGCACACCATTACTTTGATCCACTGGATTCACAAAATGAAGCAAAAAATTTCTAGAAATTTTTTTCAGAACAATTATTGTCAACCTCCTAAAGTGCTCTACAATCCGTGGTAGCACTACCTACTAACATTTACATATTTGTGCTTATTATTGAGGGTTTTGGTTCTGATTATGCATAATTGTTCGAAAATAGGGAACAAAGTTAAATGGCTTGGTCATCCGCCCAAAGTAAAGTTACTTCACTCTCTTAATTTATTTTCCTCCTTATTTATTAGCTAGTGAGCACGATCAAGGTCAAAATAACTACAGAACTAGAACTCTTCTTATTATTTTTTATAGTGCGCATAATCAGAAGAAAAATAGCTCAAAATAGGCGTTATACTGGTGAAAATTGTCTCCAATAGTATTGACTACATAACCACAAAATAACTTTCATCAAAATTAAGTCAGGGCTTTCCACTATTTTCATTATTTTAGTAACAGCGGTCTACACAAATGTCGCTTAAATCATGAAAATATCCAAAACCTAAGATTTCGCGCAGAGAGGGCGCCGAAAATCTTTGGCAATAGCTCCCTCTCACCGCTGCTGTTACGTACTAGCCGAAGTATACTGCAGACCCATCTACACACTGCTGTTACGGACAGGGATTGGTATTTGAATGTTGTTGCATGTCTTCCTGTTATATAATCATTACCAATAACTAATACTTTGGATAAAAATTAGGTGCTTGTATCTTTGGCTAGACCCGTCAATATTATTCTTATTGCAGTTAGCGTTCTCAGACGTGGAAATTTAATCTAAAACTGGCGGAATTTAATACGGGGAACAACAACGAACGGAGTTGAGAGTTGAAGTAGTATAAGAAACAACTTTTTAAGCCGTGAATAAATAAATGATTTTAAAAGATAAGTTTTAAAAAAAATTAGTACGTGAAAGCACGTATCCTCACCTCGAAATTACAAGCTTCTGACACACATTATACAAGCTGCGTTCGGTATTTGCACCTCAGACGCGACGGATTTTTGGTCACGTGATTACAGATTAGTCTGAGCAAATTGGAATTAACGAACGATCCAGATCAAATCGAGCAAATTTTTATGAATGGTTATAACCAAAAACATTATGTACATATTGCAACTCACGCCCAGCTATAATTTTGACCAAATTTTCCTGTGATATCGGAAATTTATATAATTTGTTGTCTTTAACATCAAATAATTCGATTTCAATCTTTTTACATAAAAAAAATTATGTTTGTAAACAAAACAAATACACGACATAGGGTCGACCGGGGTAAATGTAAACAGGAGTAAATGTAAACGGTCCTAATAAAAAATTTAAATTTGCCTCTAAATTCGATATTGGCGCCAATTCTAATACCATGCTTCCTTGACAGTTAGCGGCAATGAAAATTAGCTTCCAGATCAGTTTGGTTTAGTGTGGTGATAAGTTCAGATGCACCTCTGAAAATTAACTGTATTTAATTTTTTCAGAGATACTGAAATCTGTCAGTATTTTTCTTATCAGCAAGGTAAGTTTTAAACTAAAGTAATTATTAGTAACACAATGCATTATTTTATTTGTTTAAATATGTTTAATTGCATAATATCAACAAAATAAATTATTATTATCGTGTTTACATTTACCCATAGCAATATTTGCCTAGGGGTAAATGTAACACACACTTTTGAGGTAAATGTAAACACACGTGGGGTAATTGTAAACATAGCTAAAATAATTAATAATTTAATTCCAGATGCCTTGAAAATATCTTCGCAAGACAAATGGGCCATCATACAGTAAAAAGAGGATTTGCTGAACGCTATAGCTGATATGCAAAACAGGAATAAAACATATTGTGAAGCTCAAAGTTTCTACAATGTTCCGATATCTGTACTATTCCATCGGCTCAATGGTCGAAGGAATTCCTTAGATTCCACTGGTCCCGGTCGCAAAATGGCGTTTAATGCAGATGTAGAATCCAACATTGTATGTACATTGCCTACTAGCCAGGGCAAGATATCTGTGCGACAAAGATGAGCTAAAATACCAGTTTACATTTACCCCGGTTTGTTGGGATAAATGTAAACATATGACAGTTTTTTAAACAATTTTTTTTAATTAAAAGCGTTTTTGTTTTTGTGTTAATTTTGTTCTTAGAACAAAGGATAATGTCCAAATATTACCACAACATTTTTGTATAATTTTTCTTATAAACTATTTTTTTATTTCAAATCTGAAATTTCCCAAAATTGTCAAAATCGTTTACATTTACCCCGATCGACCCTAGTACGCGAAAGCACGTATTCTTACCTCGAAATTACAAGCTTCTAACACACATTATACAGAGTGTTAAAAATAAAAGTAACTAGGTACATGTGGATTTCAGGAACAACAAAAGTGGAGCTATTCCGAGCCCGATCAGATGCTGTATCGAAAATAAAAATTCAAATTATCGATCAAAATCTAAAAAATGTTTTTTTTAGAAAAATTTAAAACTTGGCGCCATCTTCGACACAAATTTATTAAAATTTGGTAGTTTTGTGTAAGCGATTACGCCAATCAAACGAAGTTAACGATTTTTTCTAGTCTTTCAACTTTTTTTTTTAAATTGTTTTCGAAATCCTCTTGTAAGTAGTTAGTAACTGTTTTTATCTTCCTAGCCCGCGCAGCAATGGGTGTATTTGGATCTATCTTAGCAATATCGGCGTGAAATCTGTCTCTGTCAGTGTTGCCAGATCAAACGATTAGTCCTGTAATTAGACGAAAAATTGGCCTTTGATTCGTGTAATCGTGTAAAAAGCACTAAAATCATGTAATTACACGATTAATCGTGTAATCTGGCAACACTGGTGGGTAGCACGAAAGCTTATCCTCACAGGGGTTCAATGGACACCTAACAAGTGTTTACAGTCAACTGTTTCGTCCTTATGGGACTCTTCAGAACACTGCTTGGTCAATATGACACCCTCGCGAAGTTAATCAGACCGTGTTGTTTTTCATTCTACGTCTAAAGTGATAAAACTTTTACAAGAAGCGCCATCTACCGAGATACGACAGAAACTAGAATCAGAGCAGGCGATTAATAAACTGCTATATATATATATATATATATATATATATCGATCGACGATTCAAGGCGTAAGCGTCAATCAGAGGAAATTTTAAGCCCAATAAATACTAACAAACATAAGTTTTAGTACCTGTGAATTTATAAATCCAACAAGTTTATTTTTATGATATTTCTCGATAATTATTTGGCCTAATAAAACACTCCCAAAGCATTAGTTGAAATTTTTATTTAATTGCAGTCATCCCCCAGAGCTAACCCAACTTATACAGCTTTATCCAAAAACGATTAGGAATTTTCGTTTGATCCTGCCCTCTATGGCAAAGCACTTAAAATGTCGAATTTCCCTTAACGCACGTATAACATTTAAATAAATTTATAACGCTGACTGGGGCTATAAAAACGAACGGGCCACGATCCCCCTTTTGTGACGTCATAGCTAAATTTGTCCAAATAAGAGGCTTTGAAGTAGCCTCGAAAAAAAGTACTCTTGAAAGGTACTTTTAACTCTTTGTTAATATGCTAACGAAAGGCTTAAGACAGGGATGTTGTATCGCTCCAACTATTTGTAAGATATAACATCGCAGTAGCTCAAAAAAACTGGAAACCTAAAGTACACGGTATGGGAATAAAACATAACGACCTATTTACCATATACGCACTGCAGTTTGATGACGACCAAGTAATTGTAGCTACTGATAAAGGACATGGAATATATGATGAGAAAGTTAACAGAAGAATACCAAAAGTGGGAGTAACAGTGAACGTGAACAAGACACAGTACTTATGTATTGAAAACGAGTTAGAACTAGAAGAGTTAGAACTAGACAATGGACAAACAATATCTCCATGCAATGAGTCTGTATACTGGAATGTCACATTTGATAAGACAGCAACAGACTGTAAAAAACTGGAACAAAAAAAGTAAAAGCAAAAAAGGTTATTGGATATCTTAACAGTATTTTATCGAGCAGAGAGATCAAAAAGAATGTAAAATTTGACATATACGCTGTTGTATGGAATAGAGACTTGTCGCGTAATAGAAAAATACAAAACAAAAATGGAAAGTGTCGAAATGGATGCAATAAGAAGATCAATGAGAATATCTAGAACAGATCATATAAGCAATGAGACCATAAAAATGGGAATCGAGGGAAGCATAACGGATGACATCACTAAAAGACACCTGATATGGTACGGCCATGAACAACGGATGAACGACGAAAGATTACCAAAACAGGTCCTAGAATGGCACCAACTTAACGGCTTCATTTTCTGCGTTATATAAATTAATTAGTTTAATTAAATAATTATTTAAAAACCCTTATACAACGTGGGCGATGGACACCCATTGGTGTCAAATCGTGATATTTTTCGAGTATATAAATTTTGTGCTTGTTTTAGGATTAATAGGAGATACGTGGTCTTTATTCCACTTCTTCGCTTTAATCTGTTCAGCCTGTCAAGCAACCCTAAAAGTTTTAAGGTCAGTTTTGCAAAATTAAATTTTCAAATTTACTCGAATATTGTATGAGTTTTAAAATAGATTAAGCTCACTGATATATAGAGCAACATTTGTTAAAAATTAATTACATTAATTTTTGGTAGCTTCCTTTGTTTTAACTCTTTCTTATGTAATGTTTCAGCGAAACTGTAGGTATATTATTTAAGCTTCTACAAAAATTATTCGATGTTGCAAAAAATTCTTTAAACCATTTGTTTTTCACTTAATGGTTTAGGGAAGCCGAACATCATTAAAGGATTTTTTTTGTAGTTTATCTATCTATTTAGTCTTCCTTGATCCAACTTTGGACATAGGTCTCCCCCAATATCTTCCACTCTTCTCTGTCTGTCGCCGTATTTATCTATCTAGTTACTGCATGTTTTTCCAAATCGTCCTTCCATCTCATTTGGGGTTATCCCTTGGGTTATCCCCTACTTCTCTTATTTTTTGAAGGTCTCCAGTTTAGAATATATTTGTTACATCGCTCGTCTTTTTGCCTGATAATATAATATGACCAGCAATTTTCCATTTTAATTTTGCTACCTAATTTTAGAAGCACAAAGAAAAATCGTGCCAGGTCATATCCGTCTTAGGATGTCAGAAATGAAGATAAGGGAGGATTAAACTCCGGATATAGATATATTGTTTATAAAGATAGTGGAGCGAGAAGTACCCCTTAAAAAAGACAAAGAAGAAATATTTACACATTATCAAATAGAGAACTGCAAGGAGGATTGAGCAGTATTTTATCCAGGCCCTCGTCAACTATACAGACAATTGTACAGAACACTGCTATTCAAAAGAGGTACTTCTTAGTAACTCTGGAAACGGCTAAATGTAAAGGAAAGGAAGAGAAAGGGAAATAAGTTTACATAACAGTCTTATCAGCATTCAAAAATTTTTAACCACATAGAGGCTAAGTACTTTGCTGAGCCTCTAAAGACTCTCTAAAGTAAAAGCCGATATAAGAATATGAATATTAGGTGAACTATCACTTTTCATTCACCAATTCCTGATCCTCCGCAGTCAAGTCAAAGAGATAATTCTGGAAAGTGAGGTTGTTTAAACCCTCAGATACAACCAAACATTTTTGCTAACCCGTTGCAGTAAATTAGACGAACAGCATTTAATATTTACTAAACCCTCACAGGCGATCAACTACTTTGCTGACCCGCTGCAGTTAAGGCAAGTGACTAGTATTAGTAGTGGGGGCAACCCAGCATTTCTGATAACTCTTTGCTGTCAACTCGACAAGAGGCATTCAACATTCGCTAAACCTTAGAAGCAACCAAGCAGTTTACTATCCCTTTGCAGTCAGGGCAAGTGACTAGTAGTAGTAAGGAGTGACTGGACAAGAGTAGACCTTTTTTGCCATGACCCAGCTATATCCCTTAACCCACTCTCTGCATCTCCTTACAAAGTCCAATATGTCAGCTTATTTAAGCAAATGCGGGTCTTCCTCGCTCAGGGTTGATGCCCCGAGTAGTACCTGTTGCATCATCATCGTAGGCTTCACATTCTGCCACGACGTGCCTTGATGCCTCTTTTTGCTGTCCTATACGTGTCATGTGCTCCTTAAACCGGTTATATCCAGTCTTTTTGTGCCCCTCCAATGAGTCATTTGAGTCAATGGTCAATTTTAGTCCGTCTGCAACGTATTCCTGTTTCACAGGAGTGGAAATAACCGAATTACTTTACCTGCTGGTCTAAACTTGTTCCATTGGCAGTCACGATTATGCATGCAAAAGTAAGTGACCTTATTAAACAGTCCCGAGAGGAGGATGTACTCAATCAACACGAACACACGTCTACACTTTAGAGTAAGCAAAAGTTCCGTTACCCTCGCGGAAATATTAATATTTGACCAGGCCAAAGCTTTCCGCTAACTTAAACACATAAGTGAAGTTCAGAGACGACTAAAAACAAACTTTTAAAAGCTCGTAATATACCCTTCGGGTACAGAGTCAATATACTGTGTGTATTTGACAGTCGTCGCATGTCGAGTTACCTTATATACCTGTACGAGGGCTATCTTTTATATTTAGCATATGGGAACATAGAGGGCGACCGTGGTCGAATGTCGTTACTAGAACATATCTCGATCTTCACCCAAGCTAAAATCAAAACGTCAGTGCGATATATATAGTTTTATAGCTACAGTGAATTTTTTAAGTTAACAAATCTGTCGAAAAATGGTATTATGCCGAGAACATTTTCGGTCTATAATTTTTTACAATTTTCGAAGGAAATTATCTCAACAAGAATGCCTTGTCGAGTGGATTTCTGTTGTCGTTAATGAAGCACGACATGAGCTGACGGCTGTCACCCAGGAAAACATCGATGCTGTGCGCATGATCATCATGGAAGATCGACATGTGATATATAGCCAGATTGAGGCTTTATTGGGGATTTCAAAGACCTCAATTCAAAAAATTTAGCATGAAGAATTAGGGGAAAAGAAAATTAGTTTTTCGCTGGATACCACATCTGTTAGCCGAAGAACAGAAAGAAGCTAGGGTCAACTGGTGTCAGAAAACTCTAGACCGCTTTGAGGCATATCTGTTTGGGTGATCCAAGATTAAGAAAAGCCAACAAAAGTTATCCGTTCTCGACGTGTATCCAAAAGGTGGTTGCGACATTTGTCTCAAAAGCAGGTCATGGCAGCAA
The DNA here is from genome assembly GCA_963576565.1 of Aspidapion aeneum. Taxonomy (NCBI): domain Eukaryota; kingdom Metazoa; phylum Arthropoda; class Insecta; order Coleoptera; family Brentidae; genus Aspidapion; species Aspidapion aeneum. The sequence continues at coordinate 28,964,433 of OY755045.1, forward strand.
CAATTCCTTCACCAAGACAATGCAAGTTCTCACAAAGGACAAAAAGTTCTCCTAAAACACAAAAAGCCATTGAATTTTTAACCCAACATACAGTCCCGACCTAAATTCCAACGATTTCTATACTTTTCCGAAAATCAAGAATGGACTGCGTGGTCAAAGATTTCAGTCGCCAGAGGAAGCAGTCGAGGCCTTCAAGAATGCAATTTGAACAGTACCAACAAACGAGTGGAATTCCAGCTTTGACAATTGGTTTGAGCGCATGCAATTTTCGTGGAGAATACTTCGAGATAGACAGCTATTATACTTCCCATCCTTTATTTCCAGAGCTCTACCTAGGATTTAGTTTCGGGGGGGTTTGGTGTGGTGTGTTTCATCTTTTTTTAGAGGCGGAGTCATCTTTTTCTTGAGAGGGGGGGAATTATTCATTATTCATAATTTTAGAGAGACCATCAATGCAGAATGCTATGGTTCGACGTGAAATCATGTCCGCTTGTGTAGTGGTCCTGCTTCGGATATAGCGCTGCTATGATGGCAGCTTATATTCGACGGGACTGTCTCGATCATGGCGTTGCGCGAGCTTGTGGGTTCGAGTCCCACTTAACGCATGGTTGTATTGTTAAAACTTTGGCAAAAACTAGACGATTAATCCTAGTATGGATAGAAAAGTCTCAGTATAAAAAAAAAAAGCAGAATGCTATGGTTTTATTGTTTTTAGTGTTTTTACTATTTCGTGGGGGTTTCCACGCCTCTAACTCTATTTCTTAAAATTTTGGACGGTTCCAATACAGGCGGAGTGTGAAATTTATAGCAAGACATCCTATAGAAATTTAAAACAAGTGGTAGTATATCTTTGAGCCAAAGTGTTAAGCGTAAATCATTTATTGCTGTAATCTTCAGTTTTTCTTTATGCTGGGTGGAAAAACAAATATGCCAATAATATATATCAAACTCAGTATGTAGGTACTAGGGCACAATAGATCCATATGTGGTCGCCGTGTATGGAGGTCCAGTAGGGCCTGCCACCACTTTCGAATACAATACAATATTGTCTACAATATAATGACAAAAGAGTAGTAACACTAGTAATATGAACCTTACTTTCCTCTTTTAAAAGAAAATGTATTTTTTTAAATTTTACAAGAGGGAAAAGCTTTTCACATGTAAAGTAGCCTCAAAACCTCAAAATGGAAAACCCAAGGAGTTCTAAATGCCAAATGCACTGTAAAGGAAAGCATCGCATCGAATTGATGCGCCTTTAGGGCGATTCGGCACATTTCAACTTCAAGTTCACACTACACCACAGTATATTTGTCCTCACGGTTAAAGTAGTACAACTACAATCAACAAACCCTTTTTGTACGAACAGTCTTATAGTCTTAAGATAAAGATTAGTTTTTAGTTATTTAGACTACGATACCCTGTAGAAATTTTAAAAGAAAACATTTTCTACAATAAAACGACAAAAGGGTTCAAATCCAATCAAGCTTTATTTTGTATAATTTATTAACAAAGCGAACTCCACACACTAACTAATTTTAATTTATCAAAACATTTATTTATTGTGTTTCTACTAAGTATATGTCACACGATAATTCCAAGTCACAAATTTTACAATAAATTACGAATGACTCAAAGAGGCGCTGCAAAATTAACTATGAAATCTAATCATTAAACTATCTTTAAAAACAAATTAAACTACGAAACAGTTCTTTAAATGTACTAATACTCTGGCAACTGATTAAATAGCTTTATACTTTCGTATATAACTGAGCTTTTCGTCAGGGTAAACTTTGGTATAGGCAAAGGAAGATTATTATACCGAAAATTGTAGTTTCTTTCTTGTGGTGAGCCAGAGAATTTTTGAAAATGAGGCAAACCTATTCAAGTACAAATTCCCTCCTGTATAAATAGCGGTTTACAAGACTCGCTACACCGTCTTTTACAAAGATAGCGCAGCATCCTCTTCTGCAGCACAAAAACCGACTGCATCGACCTCTGGGTAGAATATCCCTAAAAGGCGAACCCATATCGGATATGCGACTCCATGAGAGAGAAATACGTCATCTTACCCTCCCTTTTCCAAGCTCTTGCACCAAAGAACGGACCACATAACAACACCTAAAATCTTGACCGTGGTTTTTTTGTTCAAGAGGGATGTTATCCAATTTTACGTCAGCCAAAGAACATCTAAAAGTAAATATGTTTATTTTTTGGATATTAAAACAATGTGCAATGTCCGCTTCCAGAATGTTTTTAAGTTGAATCAAATTCTTACCACTCTAAAGAACCGTTTTATCATCCGCAAATCTTGTAGACTTCCTTTCAATTGTTAGTTCCGCCAAGTCATTGATGTAACCTAAAAACAGTATAGGGCCAAGCACTGATCCCTGTGGTACTCCATGCACGACCTTTGCCGACTCTGACTTTTTACCGTTGATACTCACAATTTGTACTTTATCCGAAAGGTAAGACTCCAACCATTTCAGGCTTTGTCCGAGAATTCTATAATGTTTTAATTTCCGCAGCAGTATCCTGTGATGTACACAAACAAAAGCTTTCGAGAAATCACAAAACATCGTTGCAGCTACTTCACCATCATTTAAACTCAGGTAAAGGTTTTCTAAAAAGAAAAAGATTGCATAATTTGCGCCAAGTTTGTTTTGGAATCCGAATTGGTTTTTATCAATTATATTATTGAATTCAACAAACGAAACAGTTGTTTTCTTGCTATTTCTTCTACGACTTTGGAGATCGTAGGCAAAAAAGATAAATCGGACAATAGTTTGACGGGTTGTCTTAGTTGAAAGACTAGTAATTTAACGTTAATATTCTTCTTGTCACTGAAATAGTATTTTTTTAGCACATATTTTTTCGAGGCTAAGCGGGTATAGAAAGATTTTGTTTCTCTTGTATTTTTATGTGGGCAGCTCGAAAGCTGTACACCCATGGAGGTCCAAGATCTAATGGACACCTATTAAGTGTTGACAGTTAACTGTTTAGTCCTTAAGAGACTCTTCAGAACGCTGCATGGTCAATGTGTCACATAGCGGAAAAATTTCTGCACACGGGTAAAATTTAACGTTTTCTGAGGATGGAAATCGTGTGAAGTCTATCATTTTTATATATAGTCGTGGGAAATATATTTTTTAATACGATTTCTTGGTGGATGAAATTTTTTTTTGGACGATTTACCGACAATTAACATAGAAGAAACTTATTTTGGTTTCCTTAGTTTTTATGTAATTAGCAATTATATTTATTTCAAATTGGTCTAAATATTTTTTAATTTTTTTAGCAATTAACTAAAAAGGACTTTTAGGCAAATAAACAATATAATATATTAATTATCAACGTAAAATCAAATTTTAGTTGCGAATTAAATCTGTTTTTGTGGACTGGGGTTATTGCTCTTGTTCTGATCTACTACTTTTACCCAATTTCGTGATTTTTTTGCGTTAAATTATGATGAAAAAAGTTTTAAAAATTGTCAATTTGATGCTCTGTATCTCGACTACTAAAAAGTTTTGACCCTTATGCATTTTTTTAATTAATTTGGTCTTCTATAGCGCTCATTAAATAATTATGCATAATACCTTTTACATTCTGTATTAGTGTGAGTACTTTTCTGTTTGAACCTATACGTAAATACTATATACCATACTAAATAAAAACTGAGAATGCGAATGTAAAACGGTAAAGTTCTGATCTGAAAACTTTTGCAAAACTCCTGAATGAGATGAGATGGGTTTATAGTGTTTTTGTCGGTTTGCGTGGTTACAGAATAGCTCGACAGAGTTTCGTGTTTTAACAAAAGTTTTTAAGGTTTTTTTTCGGTCTATTACAGAGAGAAATAAAATATGCCTAGAAACTTATTTTAAAGTAAGAGGATTGGTTGGATAAATCAAGAAGCTATGTATTAGGAAACCTACCATCAATTTTAATTAAAATAGCTGGATAGAAAGGGACAGTGCCTGCCAACAATTCCCTTAGGGATAAAGAGGAAACTACGGTACGCTACCTGCAAGAAAAAGCAGGAAAGTGATTAAAAAGAGGACCAAAGTCTGGACATAGAGAGAGAGAGAGATTGTATTGGCATATTGACCCTGAAGGTTAAATAACCATCCAGGGTTTTAATGTCAGCAAAAAAATTCACGATTACTTTATCAATTATATAGGACTGGAAGGTTAGAAACCCAATGACATTTGTACTGTACTGCTCCTCTTTACAGACGATTATGGGTAGAACAAAGCAGGTGCCAGAGTATATTTAAAGGACACCGCCATTCAAAAAAGCTACTCTCTAAGAAGTCAGGCAACAGTTCTACAAACACCAGTTTATGTAATAAATGCAGCGCTTAAGGAGAAAATTAAAAGACACACACCGGATCAGACACTCAGACAGGTTCTAGATCCATGCTTGTCAGAAATGTTTAAAAGCGGTTTAAGAACTGGCCAAGACCATGGACGTAAAGCTACTTTGGGTTTCAGACCATTTCCCCAAATCCACAGCAACGAAAAGGCTGATAAATTGGACAAGAGGGGATCAGAGCAAAGATTTGTCGGCCTTAAACCTTGCCTAGGGCTCACCAGAGGGCAAACAATAAAGACAGACAAACTAAACTTTTAAAAAATTGAACAGGAACTGGTTACAAAGCAGAAAAAGAAGAAAATGAATATTAAACTTGGAGTGCTCAAAGGAAACTGAAAAATAAAACTATACGAGTTATAATGGGAATCGGAGGAACCATAATAGATGACATCACTAGAAAACAACTGACTGTACTTCGTATGACTACATACAGCGAAGCTGTGAGCAAAATGGAATGCAAAGAGGACAAATCGCTTAGGTAGGTACAGGCGGGACTTGCTGAGAAGAGTGACCTCAGTTATTACAGGTCACTGCCTCTTCAGAGCACACTCCACCCGTCCAAATATACCGGCAAACGACTTCTGTCGTGGTTGTCGGATCAAGCAGGATCCTAAAGCATAAGACGTCTGCTGTATAAATGCCATGGCCTCTCCAGGATGAGGTGTAAAGCTCTTTCTTACTTCAAAGATCTAGCAGAACTGAGGGACGCCAATATTATAACAGGGGTGACTGGTTTAATTGAGCACACAAGCTCTTCTTTAAATCCACACAGAAGTGATTAAGGTTAGGGTTAATAACAGTTGGTGGTCTATCCATAGATCTAGAATACGAATGGACTGGGCCTCATGCTCGGAAATTGATTCCAGAATGGAATGGGGCTAGTCAGGGCTAGAGACCCTATATGTATGACATATTTTTACTAAAGAGAGACGCGACAAACCCATCAAAGTCACTGAAATTAACATTTTTTGGTTATGTTATTTTCTTACCAAGTTCATTGGCGTTTCACTAAAATAATTTAAATTGTCAGCGGTGAGTGGCATTAATCATCATGCACCATATAAACAAACACGTTTGTCCGCACCCCCTGTATAAATTTTGTTATATTATTATATATTGTCTTTATATTTAATATATGTCATACATACAGGGTCTCTAGTCAGGGCAAAACACGGACAAAAACACATTATGTTATCTGGGAAAGACCCCTTTTTTTAATTAATTCGAAGCTTTAGGTTAGAAAAACGACTTTATTGAAAATAAAGAAGTTTTTGCAATTGCTCTAGAATCTAAAGGTAAAGTTTAATACGAATTTTCATTTAAAAACATTCTTAAACTTAATTTACACTAGTCGTTTTTGAATTTAATAAAATATAACTAAGACATTAAGTTTATAGGTCTGAAATGCCTACCTTGAGACCTTTTATTTTGGTTCCCACCATAACGTACCAACGTTACCAAAAAAAATTCAATATTTGCCTTAGCGGTATTTTGAATTTAAAATATCTTTGTTATTTTTAACTTTAGAAAGAAAACTTAAAAACTTAGAATTAAAAGACCTATCAGAAAAAAGTATAAAAAACAGGGTGAAAAATATGTTTTTAAAAAAACTCAAAAACGCAATGCTCGATAATTTTTCTAACTTAAAGCATCGAATTTATTTAAAAACGAGGTCTTTTCCACACAATGTAATGCGTTTTTATCCGTATTCCGCCAGCACTCCGCTTATGCGATGGGCCCAGTCTATTCATATTATAGGTCTATGGGTCTGCCACCTTACCTAACTTATCTAAAGTGAATAAATATTTAAAAATTTTCAAAGCACTTCGTAGTAATCATACAATATTAAATATGGTTATTAAAGCAGCACGCGTTTACTTTACTTACCACTTAATCAGCTCAAGTACTCTTATCCATGGAAAAACCCTTGAGCGAAGTTTAAAACTCGTAGGGTACGTACCTGAAACAATTAAAAAGTTACATGTTAGTATTTCCTCCTGTTCAAATTTCCCTTCCATGAAAATTCAGTTAAAATACCATTAGAATTCTGTTGGAGAGGTTTTTTTATTTTAAAAATGAGCACAGATAATTTAATAAAAAAGAGCTTTTGCTTTTCTTTTATCCTTTTTAAGCATTATCCGGCGAGACAGTAGATGGGGATCACTGGTGTCCCTAATTAATTTGACAGATCCTTAGTATCCCTAAATAGATTGACAATTCTTATTTCAAGTTTTAAATGAAAGAACTGTCAAATTATTTAAGAACACTAGTGACCATTAGTTCGCTTCATTTTCGTCTACTATTTTACCCGTTGCTAGATGCTGGTAGAGACGTATTAGGCATGATACACAATTTACGTACCGTCACCGTCCCGTCCCGTTACCGTCAGCGACACGTAAAGCATTCTTACATTGAAAGCGTCGGACGTATTCACACTCCACCGTGGAGCCACCGTCAAGATTACTCGACGAGAATATTTTACGTTCCGGTGCCTGCCGGTGGCATATAGTCTGGAATGCAAATTACCCTTGACTGTGCCACTGTACAAAACCAGCTTAGAAAAATGTACAGCGCCAAACATGGTTTTGCAGAGATAAGAAAGTGGTTGCATTTCCCTCTACTTTGGTAAACAGTTGGTTGCCGCCTACCTACACACAGGGGGTTGATGCGTGAAAAACTACTGAAAAGTGAAGAGTGGGAGTTGTAATGGTTAAGCGTGGAAATACATCAAGTACAGAGAGGGGTTTTCCTTCAAAATGATTGGCTATGAAAAAACTGGGAGATAAGAAAATGTTGTTTATAAAATGTTAATTTATTTCTGTTTTCGTTTAGGTTTTCTTGTTTAGCTCATTAGCTAAACAAGAAAAGTAAAATTTAGGATTATTAGGGACGCCACTGACTTGGTTTTCCAAGCTTTTCAAGGAGTGGATAATGGATTACTTAGGTCCAACCTACCGTTGATAAAAACCTAAACTTTGAGGAGATAAGTGGGTAGTCACATTCTAAGTTTTGTTGAACTTAAACTAAAACCTCTAAATTAATTGTCAGTAAAGAAACAAAAAAAAGATTTTTCTATTTAAAAATTATTTTGCAGTTTGCTATTAAGGAAAGTTAAAGTTTTTATTTTAATATGTTGGGTCTTGTTTGCTTTATAGGTGATAAGAAAAGTCTTGTAACAATTTGTAAATTGCCACAGAGTTTTATTTTGTATTCATTTAAGTTTGTAACGTTTTTAAAACTGTTTTATATTTATTTTATACACAGAAGAGATCTACTACGGTACCCTCGTTTAAGGGTTCGATTTAAAGCAAAATCGTACCCGACAAGTGAATACGAAACCGTACCATCTTGAGGTTAGTTTTCGTGTTTTGTCTCGTAGCGCCACCGTCAAGCCACCGTCACACATGCCGGTGCCATATAATGTGAATACAAATCCGTATCGAACGCGGCCGGCGCGGCAGTAGGTGGACTGTTGCTCATCTTGAGGTTATTTTTCGTGTTTTGTCTCGTAGCGCCACCGTTAAGCCACCGTATGGACCGTCAAGATTGCTCGACAAGAATATTTGACTGATTAGCAACCCCGGTTAACTTTATAATTAATTATCTAGTGATAAATTAAATAAAAATTGAAATTGTTGTTTTGGAAAAAGTAATTTTTTTTTTTATAAAAAATGCCTTGCTTTTGTAGACCTTTAAAATATTAGGCTGGATTAGGTATTTTTTCTTCATTATAAAATAAAAAATTTTTTTTCTGAATTAGATTTTTTCATTAACTGAGACGATGCAAAAATTGAGAACAACAAATGGCGCCTTCATCATCTTTTTGCTGAAAGAAATAATAAATATAATAAAAATAAAAGCGGGCTGATATAAAGTATATAAAAAGAAATAAAAATATGAAAAAAAATCTATTTTTGTTTAGTAATATTTAGATTAAAGCATATTAATTAATATTTAAGAAGGGCTTAGAGCTTCACGAAATTTGGTATTTTGCTTTTCTATACTGCCTTCAATTTATTTGTTTAATAAATTAAACAAACTGATGCTTCGACATCCACCAATCTTCTGAATAAAGTGTGGTATTATTATTCTGCTTGTCTTGATTGAAATATATCATGTACTCAAATATTTTGCTGACCTTTTTTTAATTTTTCCTACTCCAGATCTAAGATAGCCCCGTGTCGTTGACAGTACGGTGAAGCGATTAACTTAGAACCGTATTTAATCAAATCTCCCTTGCCTCAATAATTCAAGTCACTGTAATATTAATTCCTAACCCTTCCTCGGACAAGCCAGTGGTTTTTGATGGCACTTTGATGGGTGTAAATAAGGTGGAAGATTTATTATTATTATTTATGTCTTCAAAATAATTCCACTTTCTTGAGGCTTATCAAAATACGGAAAAAATGTTAAGCGGCTTATGTTTAAATCCAAATTGAACAACGATTTTGTTCCATGTACTTTACATTCAATTTTCCAGATAAAAAATCAATGGCCCCAGGCTTAAAAATTCTGTTATTTATGAGTGCCGTTTTAAAGTGGGATAAATGTTTGGAGAAGTGTTTTTGTCCCAAAAAAAATAGAAAACAACATAAATCGCACTGTTGATATAGTATACACACACCGCAAAAGTTAAAAAAGAATGGAACATTTTAAAAACAATATGTAAATTTAAATAATACATACTCTATTTTCCTAACAGAGAAAACGGACTTCAAAAAAATAAACAGCAACCCGTTTTATAGGAAATTTTATTTACTTGCACAGTTTATTTTTACTCAAAATAAGTTAAGTGGGCTTCGTGCAGGCAGATCTTGTAGTGATAATGTTTTTTTTTGTCTTAAACAAGTAATTGAGAAAAGGAGTGCCAGAAATATAGCGACTCATGTTACCTTTTTGGACAAAAAGCATCGGGGGAAGGGATAACCTCTAAAAAATAACAGCCTGTGGATTCTTACTAATATTTTACGCGCCTAATGTTTAACAAACTAGGTATAGCTAAATGCACGTTCCAAATTTATCAAAAAACTGCAGGAGCTATAAATATAACTAAAAAAAGATTTTTTTAGCTACATATACCATTTTAGTCTTAAAATTAGCCAAGAAATTACCCCTCTTCATTTGTCCACTCACTTATAAGTTACCCTAAATACAAATCTTTTTCGGATTGCTTAAGAACCTAGGTTACCCGGTAAATGCATATAAAAGGGTAAAATCGACAATGTCCATTTACCATTTATGCAAAACACCCCCCCCCCAAAACAAATGGCTTATAGTCTAACATATACGCATTTGTAATGACGTCACCAGTTGAGAAAAAAACGTATGGCGTAGATATTTTTGATTGACAGTGACGGATACTTCGCAGAACCAATTACCTACCTATTTGAATCATAGACACTACTTTTTTTTTAAAGTTTATTGTCACCGCTGTTGATAATATACTAAACAAAGATAAACAAAAATGACGTCATTACAAATGGGTATAAGGTAAGTATACCACCTTACTATAAATATTAATGTTTGAGAACACTAAACTCTCCAGTCTCTCAGAAATAATGATGGCCAAAAAAAATAATCCTTTCCGTCCCACCAAACTATCGAAAAGCAGTAAAAATACGTAGGGGGGTCTCCCCCGAAAATGGGGGGTGACGGTGAAAAACGGAGTTCATATTTGGATTCAGGAGGTCATTTTACATAAGAATCGGCAAGAATGGTGTCAGGGCCGATTTTCATGCCGACCAGTGTAATTAATCTTAAATTATTTTATATTTGGCGCCCAAATTCAACCTACAAAAGCAGTAATTTACTCTATTTGTTGCAAATATTCGATAAAGTATTTACTGTTTTTTGGAAAAACTAACCTTTGCTAGTTAAAGTCGATTTTCCACAAATTTGCTAATTTGCGTTTCTCTATAGAACGTAGTATTAATGTTTAACCAAGCAACGGACACGTATGCAAGGGACACACGAATATTTGTGTCCAAGGCACGCGAACAAACCACGCGATACCTCCTTGTTCTGCCTCTCTTATTCTTACAGCGGTCCTCAGAATACAACGTATTTCGAGAATTGAAAAGGCGCAGCTTTTAAAATCGCATTAGCGATAATAGAAACTCATGCCTCCTTCACGAAATTCATATGGAGCGCCTCTATTAGGAAAATATAAAAATGCTTGGTATGCATATTTTTTTTGTATATGTCATGGGTTGAGTTAATAACATGTGATGATTTCTGAAAATAAATTGGATTTTATCTAAGGTACAATAAAAATTTTTTTAGCCATTTTCCGTAATGTATCATGTAGTTTTTTACATATCATATACTGTGCCGTGAATTTTAGGCCTAATTAGACTTATTGACCCATTTATAAACTCAATTAAATTAAAAATGAGGCCTAATTAGACTTATTGACCCATTTATAAACTCAATTAAATTAAAAATGAAAACAGAATTTGTTTTTTGCTGTTTTAATGTAAAAAATACCAAATATATTAAAATGTAAAACCAAGCTTTTTATGCAACTAGGAAAAATTTTGTACCTAACTCTTGCGGAAAGTGCCTTTTCCGCCCTTGACGGCGTGCCCGAACTCTGCAAAGCGTCGTTCGGGCAACTGCCGTCGCGTGCGTAAAAGTATCACTTTCCGCACTAGTTAGGTAAATAACTATTTCAGTACTGTACATCTACAGTTCCATTTTTACAGAAAACAATGGGTTTTTAAACAACAAAAGCAATTGTCTTGTAAACTTTCATTTTTCATTTTCATTTAGAAAATATATTATGTAATTTTACTAACCCTGTAATGTGATGGTAGGTGTAATTTTTTATGGCTATGTAAAATTAGAGTAAAAAGCGTTGGTTACAAAGTTGCCAACGTTTTTTACTGAAATTTTACAAAACACTTTTTTAGTGCAGGCACGCCACTGCTGATTCACTCTGTATATACAACCCATTAAAGGTGTACATACAACAACATATAACGACCCTTTTGTTCTCCTTGATTGTGGGCACAGCACTTCATATATAGCTTGTTAAAAAGGCCGCGTCGCGGCGCCATGCAGGGTGCACTAGTGCAGCAACGGAGCTAATTTATGCTTTGTAATTTTATGTTTATGTTGTAAAAGATGAGGGCTGGAATAAAATGGCACCATGTCCAAAGCTAGACACAAGACCATAAAAAAAATACACAGCTCAAACCTAAAAAAATCTGCTGATACCAAGGCCTATTTTTAGAACTGTACTACATTTTTCGTAAAATTCATGGGAAATAATCTCCAATATCATCCCAATATTCCATCTAACTTTTTTCTTACTCTGAATTCAAACAAACAATTCGGTAAAATTTGTAAAAATTAGTTACAAAAACGAAAATTTGAACTTCAGAAAATAAGAGAATGATCAGCTGATTCACACAGAGCAAGGTGGAAAAACGGAATTCTAAGGTGACGCCACGGTGATTGGACTTCGTAAGCTCGAGCGTTTAAACCGGTAAACCATAGCGCCTGCCTCTATAAGTGATGCAAACAGCGCACACTTAAAAAAACACTGCTGCCAACAGAAGCGGAGCAAAATACTCTGCCAATATATGGGCCCCTAAGCTCACACTAGGTACTATAGTTATAGTGTACGTGTAAGCTAATATAACTAAAAACTGAAATATATTTTATTTAACTCCAGACTACATTACCTTTTGTTTGATACCACACAAGCCATGTTTTGACTTAAACTCAAATTTTTGAAATCTACCCCCACCCTTAAAAAAACAAAAAACTAAAATGTATTTTGTTAAACTCCGGACTCAATTACCTTTCGTTTGATATCACACACGCCATATTTTCACTTAAACTCTAATTTTTAAAATATACCCCCACCCTTTTTTTTAAAATAAATTAAAATGTATTTTGTTTAACTGCAGACTCAATTACCTTTCGTTTGATATCACACACGCCATATTTTCACATAAACTCTAATTTTTGAAATCTACCCCCACCCTTTTATTTGGTTTCTGTTCGGTAGATTTTGTTCATTTAAATGGGACCATCTCGACCCAAGACCCAGCCTAGGTACCAAATTTCATTAAAATCGGCCAAGCGGTTATGCGCGTTGGTCGTTACAGACATACAGACAGACAGACAGACAGACAGACAGACAGACAGACAGACAGACAGACAGACAGACAGACAGACAGACAGACAGACAGACAGACAGACAGACAGACAGACAGACAGACAGACAGACAGACAGACAGACAGACAGACAGACAGACAGACAGACAGACAGACAGACAGACAGACAGACAGACAGACAGACAGACAGACAGACAGACAGACAGACAGACAGACAGACAGACAGACAGACAGACAGACAGACAGACAGACAGACAGACAGACAGACAGACAGACAGACAGACAGACAGACAGACAGACAGACAGACAGACAGACAGACAGACAGACAGACAGACAGACAGACAGACAGACAGACAGACAGACAGACAGACAGACAGACAGACAGACAGACAGACAGACAGACAGACAGACAGACAGACAGACAGACAGACAGACAGACAGACAGACAGACAGACAGACAGACAGACAGACAGACAGACAGACAGACAGACAGACAGACAGACAGACAGACAGACAGACAGACAGACAGACAGACAGACAGACAGACAGACAGACAGACAGACAGACAGACAGACAGACAGACAGACAGACAGACAGACAGACAGACAGACAGACAGACAGACGGCGCAACAAAAAAGTTTCAAAATCATCTGAAACGCAAAGATATATAAACATTTTTGAAATCGGAGCAACTTTTTTTTTCTCGAAAAAATTAGGATCACCATAGCTCACACTACTATAGTATAGTATATGTGTGAGCTAAAAATCAAAGATATGAAGCAGTGATTTTTAGGTTTTTCAGCGATCTAAAACCGACAAATTTCGAGGTTACATTTTTGTGACGCGACCATGAAAAAAAAATCGGGCCTTCGCTAATGACGTCAACAAAGATAGGTAGATTAAATTCACCGAATCAAAAATTCTTTATATTTAGGGTGGTTCGGTTCAGTTCGGTTCGGTTCGGTTTTTTCCTTTTATGGATTTTCCAAATTTTTAAATAAAATGGTGATCCATTTTTGCAGCTGCATATGTATAAAACATGTAGTATGTAAGAAAAAAGTTTTAGCCAGACCCACAGCCAATACCTGTCCTCTGTGCACCTCGGTAAAGTACAGGGAATAAATCTTTTCTTTCATGTTGTACATAAAATATCGCAAATTTAGACGATAACTACGTTAAGTATAATCCTTATTCTCTTTCTTCTACTTTCCCACCACCAGCCGAAGCCTGGTCTAAAACAGCGACAAACATTTCAAGACACCGGCCAAAATATATTTTTCTCTCTGTTGCTTCTCTCTTACACACATTAAGACCACTCAGTGTCTTTTTTCGTTGTATTTGAAAGACCAAATCTCTTTGAGAATGATGGACGACTTTCTATGAACTTATATATGAGTTAAATTTGATCATAGGTTTTTGTCATGGGCCCTTTTAACCTGTGCCTTTGTTTATGCACAAGGTATGAGAATGTACACACTTTATTACGAAACAAAATGGCCCATTTTAGAAAGACTTGTTTAAAAAGGGTGTTATATGCGCGCTAAGGCTTTTTTGTATAATAAGTAATTATAATTATTAAAGCGGTTAGTCATGCACGTTTTTCTTTTCTCAATTTTTATGCAGGGTTTTTCTTTTAAAGGTAATTTGTTACTAGTAGTAGTAATCAAAAATACTCAAAAGAGGTTTTGACCTCTTTTGAGTATTTTTGATTACTTTTACGCAGTTGTAAAGAGATTCAATGACTTAAAATAAGGTATTTCTCGACCCACTCTCCTATTCAAAATATAGGGGCAAAGTTGACCCCTCGAAGGGGGTGCGTGCTACAAAATTTTAAGATAACTGAAAAGTGTCTCCCTCACAAACAAAATTAACGTATTTGAGGGTTTTTGTAAAAACGACCGACGCACAGTGGTTTAAAACCCCCTAAAAATGACTTAAAGCAATTCAATAATTAACTACTATTATTTACATTGTTGTTTTTATTAGTGAAAGTTTTTTTGAAAAGATAATTTAATATAGGCATATTAGCTATTGGTAAGTACTTTTAGAATATAATATTAAAGATACTATTATAGATATTTAATAGTATAAAACGATTTTTTTTAATGAGTGATAATTTTATATCTTTAGAGCTTCACCTAGCTGACCTCGAAAATTAATAACGTTAAAATTCTATATGTTAATGCATTAATTGCTTAAAGTAGCGCACCCAGGAATATGTCTTGGGGGGGGCCGAAGCCTCATGATGTCGAATTTGAAGCTATTTTTTGTTTTTTTTTATGAAATATGTGGAAACTATGTAAAAAAATCTAAGGCTTGGGGGGCCCGGGCCCCAATGAACCGAACCGAACCGAACCCCCCCACCCCGAACCGAACTGAACCCCCCCCCCTGGGTGCGCCCCTAATTGCTTATATTATCTCACCCGTCCTCACCCGTCCTTTTAAGATACATCTTTTAATATAGATAGGTGTCCGATAGGTGGCGAATCGGCCGCGGCGAATTGTCCCCAACAATATTTTGTTAGCTTGTGATTTAGATATGTTTTTAAAATAGTTTTAAAATCAGAAAGAAACGAGGAATCGATGTTATAAAGTACAGGGTGTCTTAAAATTGATGTTATTGGGGGGGGGGGGGGGTTTAAAAATAAAAAAATTGACCTTCACTTGCGAACTCGTTTTTCAAGAAACGATTTTTTGTTGTTTTTGAAAAGTCTGCATTTAAGGAGGGAGCCTACAGCGTTTTATTTTATATTTATTTTTTCGTGTAAATTGCAACTTCATAGTTTTTTTAATGAAGAATCTATCTGTCAATTTGAATTATATCTGTCACTTTCAGTTCTTAAGATATAACATAAAATTATAATTCATGAAATGACCTATTTTTAGTTTGTATATTGGGTATAATAGTTGTTAATGGTAGTAGTATCTTATGTTGAAAATTAGACGCGAAAAAATTTATACATACATATAAAATTATTTTTTTAAATAATACTTTTTTACAAAGTAGTTTTTTCACAAATTAATTTATAATTTTTTTTTTTTTTAATTGTTTATTTTTTTTAACAATAGTTTTTCAAAAAGCAGTTTACTTAAAAACAAATGTATTAGTTAGTTTTTTTAAATATTTTTTCAAAAATACGTTTACGACACAAATATTAAAATAAAAACTAACCCTGCGGCAAATCGATCCGCGGCTGATCGGCCCACGACGAATTGGCCGTGGCGAATTGTCCCTTTCCCAGTAAAATTATACGAGTATGAATATTTCGGGGGTCGAGCCAAATTTCTGACTGTAATCTAGCGAACGGTGCAGCACGTACTAAAATATTTACCCAACACTGCAGCACACAGTAAACTTGATCATATCACGATATTTACAGGCTGTTCGTTTTGCACTTATACGAAAATTAATGCGTCAAGTTTATATACAGGGTGTCCCACGTAAACTGAAAATTCGTCCTTTCTAAGATTATCATGTTTAGTATGGCGCCACATCCATAACCATTATTCTACACAAAAAAAGGCGATAGAGCAGAGCTTAAAAACTATCGACCTATAAAACTTCTCAATTTAATGTATAAGGTTTTCGCGAAAATTTTAACAGAGACTAACAACAAACTTTGACGGATATCAATCAAAAGAACAAGCAGGCTTCAGAAAAGATTTCAGTACAGTTGAAAACCTATGAACCATGAACATCCTAATAGAACGAGCCAACGAATACAACATTTCACTACATATTGCGTTTATAGACTTTGAAAAAGCTTTTGATGGTATTGAGCACTGGGCGGTAAAAGCATTTTTAATTAATAGCCGAATAGATCACAGACACACACAGACTTAATTGCCAATATATATCGCGAAGCAACAAGATTAGGTGTCAGAATACTCTGTGACTAAACCTCGCCTTATTTTCTAATAAAAGTCGATTAAATAAATAAATAAATAACTAAAAACATCCAGCGAAATGCATGATGAAACCAAGCCAATCCGCATAAAAAGAGATGTTAGACAGGGTGACACAATATCCTCTAAACTATTTAACCAGACCCTAGAATATGTTTTAAATACTGGGAAAAAATAGGCATCAAAGTAAGCGGACAATACATGAACCACATAAGATATGCTGACAATATCGACTTAATAAGTGAAAAGAACTGATGAAAATGCTGGAATAACTGGATACAGCAGCTAAAAATATAGGGTTGGGTACTATACTATCAGGATCAGAATAAACCAAGAGAAGTAGTAGTAGAGGAATATATCTGGAACAAATGTTTAAACTAAAAAAAGAAAACCAAACGGCTGCAATTAACAGACGAGTAAGACTGCCCTTGGTAGCATTCGGTAAATTAAGCTACATATTAAAAAATAAAAAATATCCTCAGTACATTAAAACGAAAGTGTATAACCAATGTATCCTTCCTGTACTCACATATGGATCCCAGACTTGGACAATTACAACATCAAACAAAGATAAGTTAACAAAAGCCCAAAGAACAATGGAAAAACAAATGTTAGATGTAAAGCTAACAGATAGAAAACGGAATGAAATGATCGATGGAGCAAATGTATTGTAGTCTGGAGGCCTTGGGAAAATAAAAGAAGTAGGGGAAAACCGCAGCTGAGATAGGCGGACGATTTGAAGAAACATGCGGGGAGTAGATGGATGAATACGGCGACAGACAAAGAGGAGTGGACGATATTGGAGGAGGCCTATGTCCAAAGGTGGATCAAAGAAAGCTAAATATATAGATGTAGTAAGTGGTAAAACAACTTTAAATTTAATATTCTAATTTTCGTAGAGGTTAAATTAAATTTTCCTGTAGACGAAAAAACTGACACGCCAAAAATGTCTTGAACAAGAACCTTTTCAATGCCTTTTCCAACCGCTAATACTAAAGGTTACACTTAAAATGCTTCAGAGAAAAGCGCAGCAGCTTTACAAAAACCTCATTTTTCTCATCCCTCAACAAAATAATATTGTTTCAGTTCCTGTTTAATTTAAATAGCAGCATACTATATACAAAGTGTCCCAGAACTAATCGAACAGAGAAAAATTGTTTCTTTGGAAGACATGTTGAGATTGTTGCATAATTTTGGGATTGGGGGTTTTTTGTTGCAAGGAATATTATTTTGTATGAAATTAATAACTTTAAAGTCAACAAATCTCAGGCTTTTTTACAGTGTACATCAATTTGGGAATATGACAAGAAATTGACATAAATCTAATTCGAAGTATAAACAAAACAAGTCAAAACAACAAGAAAAAATTATAAGAACACAATTTTTTTATTCGAAAAATAATCCAACTAAATATCGCTGGTTCTTAAAAATTAATCAAATATTATTTATTCAAGCTTATTGTCTAATTTTACTCGTTCTTTAAACTCTTGAAACTTTTAACGAGTAGTTTTTATAAAAATTATCAATAATTTTTAAGCGCTTGTGGAATTACCCTTGTTCAAAAATTGTCAAAGAAAAAAAGATAGAAATATCGGACATACTTTTTTAATATTGTTTTTTTTCTATGTTGCAAATGTTTCTAAAAATTCTTGCACATACTGGTGAAAAATAAACTGAATTACTCGTCTCGAGGCATAAAAATTTTAATTGCAGCAGAAGCAGTCATATACTTGTCACTAACAGCACAGTTCTGAGATTCTTGTAAGCACATCCACATTTTGAAAGAGCCAGGCTTGACATTTGAGAGTTCAGAGGGTCCAATAGTTGGCCTTGAATTTTTATTTTTAGAAATTACAGTATGTTCCAACCGTGTTATCTAGACAGCGTGGTAACGTTGACTTTAGTGTCGTTTTTGACAATGATGTTCCTGGCTCTCTTTCTATAAGGTCCTTAAATGAACTCTTTAGAGTGAGCCAGTTCTGGTATATTTATCCAGTATTGTTGGGAGCTGTTCTTCATCCATTTTAATATGGTTAATTTAGCAGCGTTGTATGATATCCCCAGGACTGATTCAGGGCAAAAGAATTCGGCAGATGCCGCGCTGCTTGGTCTGCCACCTCATTTTCCGTGTGCCAAGAATGCCCTGGTATTCATACTAATAACACATATTAGCGCTACCAGCGAATCCCTGCAACTCTTCACGGTTTTTGATCAACGGTCATATAGGACTCAAGCGCTCTTAAGGCTGCTTGAATGGCGGAGAAGATATCTGTTGTCCTGAAGGTCCATTCGTGGTCAGTAATCCACCACACAGTTCAATGACTATGAGTTCGGCCTGAAGACTCTCCTCCGGGAGGATAATCTTGTTTAGCTTTCTACTGTACACCGTGTTAAGCATGACGTCGGATTCCTAGAATTGCGTCCAACTCTTGTTCCCTAATTGTGGCAGTTGATATCACTTTGTTTGCCCTGCCATTCTGGTAGTTGGCCGTTATTCTATATATTGCTCTTCATGCATTCAAGTGCCGTCGATGAGCTCATTGCACCACATATGGCAAGACTAGCCTGTCGTTCGTAGGTATCAAGGATGGTATTTTCAAGGATGGTTTTTTTATTGTTTTACATTTTTTGTAGTGAAGGGCAAAACTGCTTATTTTATATAAGCAGTGAAAGCAGTCACAGCTTTTTCTGAATTTTACTTCAAAAAAAGTTAATGACCAAACAAAAGTTCCTCGATAAAATTTTAAAAAATTTTCAATGAAAAAATGTTTTTGCCAAAAAAGAAAGTTATTTTTATTACCTAAAAGTTGCTGTGACTATTAATAGCACTTGAAAGTTGCTTCGTCCCAAAAGAAGCTTTCAAAAAAGCAAGCCGTCGCTACTCCTTTGTAGGTGCCATTGACAGCTAGACTTGAAATAGTCCCTGATTTAATTTATAAAACTAGATTTGTTTTACAACTGCTAAAATAATATTAGTTAGTTGGAAAGAGATACAAAACAAGTTGTTTTTAGGTTTTATTCCGCCATGGCAACGCGTTGTTGATTTCCTAAGTAGGTTATCTAAAACAATAAGTTTTTACCCACAGTACACTCTCAAACCATGATTATAGTTTAAAAAATAGTTTAGAAAAAAAATATCATGAAAAACACTGAAAATATCAAATCTAGTAAACAGCACAACATGCACTTAAACGGACCTGTGACCGTAAAACCATTATCGCCAGTCTTATTTATCGAGTCAATCTGACCCGTCGTATCTCTTTTGCGCTCAAGGTTTGAGAGAGATACAAACCGTCCGCTGCATTCTGATGAGTTCAAAACGAATCTTCGCTACGCGGTATATTCAGTATTGCGTTTAATCGAATGTATCTCTCCCGCTCACTCTCACGACGTTAGATAAGTTATAAAAGAGATATACTTCGCTCTATATTATTTGTTATATCGTTCTTTCTCGTACTTGCAATGGGTTGTGTTTTCATCTTCATTGTTTGTTTAAAGAACATAGGAACGTGACATAACACAACAGATTAGATCTTATCTCTGGTTCTTCTCTCTTATTCCTGGTTAGCATACCATCAAGGGCAGATGCCCAAAAGACCGGTCCTGCCGGCGCCGGCGGGGCAGAGAGGGGGTGATTCTGGGCATCAAATGACTTTGAGTTCGACTATCTTGGTGTCTACCGATTTAAGCTGATAAATTGTCCACATTAGTATAAAGACAATAAATAAACGGGAAGAGAAGATCACGACAAGAGACATTTCAAAAGCTTTTCTACCCTATTAAACATGACGTAAAAAGAGTCCACAACATATAAATGAACATTTATTGCGAATTCTTTTGGAAAAAAATGCACTGGTGCACCACAGTGCAATTTTTGAATTCTTTTGGGAAAACTGATGCAACTTTTTGTATTCTTTTGAGCAACTGACAAACTCAGTGTTGCACTTAGTACACATTTTTTGGCAGGGGCTCTCCGAGCTTCCGTTGCACTAGTGCACTTTCGTATCGAATGTCAGTGCACCACGAGAGGCGCACTAACTTTCTGAAAAGAATTCGCTATTAGTGCGACAGCGTTAACAACTACAACTACTACTACTACAACTACGTATAAAAAGCTGAAAAAGCAATTAGTAACATCAGCCGACTGCTACCAAACATTGGAGGCCACAGAGAAGGAAACAGAATCTGGAGAAGAGCCATAGAGAAGAACATTTACAAGAATATGCTCCTGAGTGTTTAAAGAAAAGCAGCAATACCGATTGCTAGTGCCTACAGAACAACGTCGACCATTGCAGAAACTCCACCCATGTACCTGCTGGTGAAAGAGAGGTGCGAAATGCAAGACGGGACGGAAAAAGAAATGGCAAAAGCAGCGACACTGCGTAGACGGCAGCAAGAGTGGCAGGAAGACAACAATAAAGGACATTGGACAGAAAGGCTCATACCACAGTTAGAGCTATGAATTACACGTAAGCACGGAGAAGTGACGTACCACCTTACGCAGCTCTGATCAGGACACGGATGCTTCCAGGCATACAGACAGAGATTCATGCTAACAAGATATGACCAGTGCATGTACTGTACGCAAAGAGATAATGTGGAACACATGTTCATTGGGTGTGGGAGGTCAGAAACACTAAGAATTTTTTTGGAAACCAGGATCGGCAGAACAAACCCAGAAAATCTAGTGATGAAAATGCTAGAGAGAGAAGAAAACTGGAAGGCTGTAAGTGCATGTAAAGACGATTGTGGACACAAAAGAGAAAGATGTTAGACGGACAGAAAGAAGAAACGACTAAAAACATCTATTCCTTCCTCTTCCTGAAGTAATGCCCCAGTTTAGTACATAGGCTAACCTCTAGAGAGGTTAAAATCGTGCCTGTTCGGAATAGACCATACGGCCGGCATCTTTAAAATATTCCCCATCGCACTAAAAAAAAAACTACTAGAAGTACGCGACAGATGACAAAAAGTAATAGATTAAATAAAAGTGGCTCTACTTAATGTCTATCGCCTTCTAAAACAGTTCTGATTGGTATATGATATAGTTTAAGAAAAGAGTGCGAAATACACCGTGGCTCCATTATTCATTCTGGAAAATTAAGAGGGCAAAAGGGCATTTTCTTAATGGTTTCTCTAGAAAGGTAAAAGGAAAAGCGCGGGTAATTTATAATGCACTTTGTTAGTTAGCCGTTTAAAGACGAACCGACCATAATAGGTTTTATTGGCTTCCAGAATTTACCAGACAAAAGAAATCTTAAATAAAGCAGCCCTACTTGCTCTACAGACCACAATAGAATTTTCTAAAAAAGAACGACATGTAATTTATGTACAGGGATTTTTTTGGCGGGGTTTCAGGCATTTTTAGGTAAGATAACGAAATACTGACCACCACTCATAAGTGGTGGTCAGAACCGAACCCAACCTTGATTTTTAACAGATTATTTAAGGTTTAAACCGCAAGCAAAATACAGAAAGCATTAATTTAATAAAGGATTAATTTAAAAATCAACAAAATGCTTTTTTTAGAAAGTTAGATACAAATCAGAAAACAAAATGTCAACAACCATACATTTTTACGCATTTAAACTAAAACGCGTTGCGCGTCTAAACTAATAGCGAATTCTTTTGATAAACCTAGTGCGTAATGCAACTCGTATTCCACTGACACTGCTGGGGCTGTCCAAAAATTACCCAAGTGCAGTTTTAATCGAATAAGATAGTGCATCAGAGCCCCAGCCGAAAAATATGCACTGAGTGAAATACTGCGTGTCATTTCTTCAATTGAATAATGCCTTACTTATGAACTTCATGTAATGTTGCACTTTAGCAGTCACTATTGACTTTTTAAAGTGTTGTCTTGCGTTTGAATGAATATACAGTACACTAAGGTGTGGTCTGTTATCCATGAATAAATAAGAAATTGTCAACGGTTGAAAATACCTGTCAACATCGAGTGTTGTCACGCTTAACAAAAGTATTTGCTATCAAGAAAGCGTTGATGTACAAATAAACCTGCCCACAGCTGCTGTTATTATTGCTGCTTCCATCATAACTTACAGTACACTAAGGTGTGGTCTGTTATCCATGAATAAATAAGAAATTGTCAACGGTTGATAATACCCGTCAACATCGAGTGTTGAATCACGCTTAACAAAAGTATTTGCTATCAAGAAAACGTTGATGTACAAATAAACCTGCCCACAGCTGCTGTTATTATTGCTGCTTCCATCTTAACTTCTCGTGCCCAGAAATTAAAAGAAAGATGGATGCAGCGACAGTTTTTACAAAAAGCTGACAATATAATGGCGGAGTTACTCCTGAACGAAGCCGACGATAAGTTGTTCCTCAATTTCGGAAGACAAAATTTGATTTCAAGGTTCTCTTTGGTCGGCTCTAAAATCTTTACAAAGAATATATGAACAGCGATAGCGTGCCGCGCTTCCACCATTAATATAAATAAGATAGTAGAATATTATCAAAATAAGCAGGGAAAGGAAAAAAAAAGGTGGCAAAATACCTTTTCTTTAAAAAGCCCCTCTTTTGAAAAATCGTCTTTTTTCAGTTAGGACAGTTTTCCGTTGAATGGAGGATTATAAATCATAATGCACACATGGTTCGGTAGTATAGATCTCTTGCCTATTATACAATATTTCTATAGCTTTGGATGGGAAAGGAGAAGCGTACAGCCTAACTCCAACAGTGGCGGTTCAAATAATATAAAATGTGTAGGGTCAAAATAACTAATACTTTACGAACTAAAAGAAAGAATCAAAATTTCGGACCTACATTATCTTTATTTATTTTAAACGCGAGGTTTCGGTTAGTAAATATTTCTTACTGTTTTTAAGTGTAAACTAAGCAATCCAGTCTGTACCACTTATACTTGGTATGCAGTCAGATGTGACGCACCTTCTTAATCCTGTAACGCATGTTTTCCACAATAAGTTGTGTTTTTATTAGTCAGGAAGATTTTCAAAGAAGTTCGATTGCGTCTTCGGTTCGGTTCGGCTCGGTTCGGATTCACACCCTCTAGGATCTCGGGAAAGAAGTCATGCGTTATTAACTATGGAAATAAACGTATCGGCAGTTATATACATTCGCGCTTTTGTTACATTGCATTTGTTACATCGCGTTTTGTTACATGGCGCATTTGTGACTCGCGCTTTTGCTACAGCGGTTTTGTCACTCTCGCTTTCATTACAGAGCCATGTGGTTTACCACACTTAAACGGAATTTCGTGAATACATTCCTTATTATTTATGGGATTATCTGGTTTTGTCTTAGATACAAAACTTCTTATCGTATTTTCCGATAAGAATCATGTTATAACATTATAGTGTGTGGCTATTCGTCTTATATTATCCTAAACCATTTTAACATATGGAATAACACTTAACGGATTATTATTTTGAGAGTTTGCTACATTTGGTTTTTATTTTGGAGAGTTGATTAGTTTCTCGGGTTAACTATTCTATTGTAGTCCTTTTTAATGATGTGGACTTATCTGGTTCATTCTTCATTATTACTTAATATATTTTCAGCTTTTAAATACAAACTTCTTATGAGTCCTTGTTTCGTAGCAACATAAAACTACGACTTAAAATTCAGACATTGTCCCGCGTGTCCCGATTTCATATATACTGTGGTTTGAATGTTTTTGTCTGTTCGTTTGATAAAAACATACAAAAAGAGCAAGGCCGAATCTTTTTTAATTTCCAGTGTGCACTTCATTGTTGGTCGAATACCGTTAAAATGGTGTAGAAAATTCTACAGTTCTTCAATATTTTCAGAACATATAATAAATGTGTTATCCATGTATCATCATTATAATTTTCACCGAAGTTCACAGTTGGACCACAAAGTGGCGAATAAAATTAAATGGAACCAAATCAATTCATATTAATAATATATAAAACACATACAAATAACAATTAACAAGATTGCCGTACCATATTCAAATAAGGCAAAATATCTCGGTATAACACTTAATGCCAAATTGCGCTGGAAAGCAAATGTTAAGAAAAAAAGAAGAACATGAGATAAGGTATAGAAAAATAAACTGATTAATTGGAGGGAAGTCCAATTTAACAATTCATAATAAGTTACTGCTTTACAGACAAATACTGAAACCAGTATGGACATATGTATTCAACTATGGCGTTGTGCTAAAGAGAGTAACATTCTAGTTTTACAGAGATTTTAAAACAAAGTATTAAGAAACATTGTAAATGCACCGTACGTTAGAAATAGTGACCTTCATCGGGATCTAAAAATCGAAACTGTAGCAGAGACTATAAAAAGTACGCAAAAAGCCATGAAGATAGACTTCATCGGCATGTGAATGTGGAAGCAATTCAGCTTCTAGACAAAACTATGCTAGTTCGAAGATTAAAAAGACTGAAGTCGTTTGAGCCAGTAAACTAAGTGAATTACATAAAACAAAATAATGCTATAAACACAACACAATTGTGAGTTACAAACGAAACAAAGCTGGGAGAACTGTTGAATGAACCTTAAGTTTAAATCTGACTTTTCTAGTAAATTAAGTTAAAACAAAATGGCTAATTAGTCTTACTGACTAGATTTTAATACATGAAACACAGTGTGTTTGACAAAAAAAAAATCATGATAGTTTCTGCTTCATTCTTGCTGTGTTGATTGTTTTCCTCCAGCCACTTCATGTTGATGTTTGCTACAACTGGTGAAAGGGTTAATTAAAACTTAAACCCAACCAGACACGAGACGGATGGAAAGGCAAAAGAACGCCGCTACTGGCTTTCAGCAAAGGCTTTCAAACGCAGGATGGTCGCAAAATGGCGCCTCGAAAAGCCATCGATTCCTCGCCGAAGTCGTAAAACTATCATACCAGTGCAAACTCGTAAAATTATTCCTGCTGCTGGCTATTATAATGCAATGCGAAAGGTTTTTTTGTGCGGTTACAATGAAGGAAAAAACAATAAAATTTCGGTCTTAAAATCACGTCGTCCAGTCTAGGGACCCTGTATGTATGACATAGTTTAAAGAAATTGAGACTTGACAGACTTCTTAAAGTCAAAATCAAAGAAGGAAAATATCTATTTTATACTCTAGCATTGTTTAGATGCACCTTCAGACTTGTTAATTCATAACTCAGGTAGCAACAAAAAGATGTCAGTCTTTTAAACTTCAAAAAATGGTCAATTTTAAAGACCTATGACGTCCCTTACCGGACGTATAAATGACGTTTCTGTAACGTTCAAAAGACACGCCTAAAAGGGCGTCAATTTTAGACGTCTTTAAGACGTAAGTAATATGACTTATTTAGGATTAAAACAGAACATTAGTGACGTATTTATGACTTTTTCTAAAACTCGTCTGAATCTATAAAATATTCCCTGCGGTTGGAAATACCAAGGAAACTTCCTGGCAGTCCTGGAACAGGTAAAGATCAAAATAGACCTAAACGTACACCTAGTCTGCCTAAATATCTCCACCTGGAAGCGAAGCCTCGAAGTTTGTCTTGATGTAATATTTAATGTATTTTCGTACCTATATGCCATCAAACAACGATAGCTTCTGGTATACCGACGGATCCAAAATGCTATCAGGCGTTGGATCTGGAGTTGTTAGTATCCAAGAAAAAGTCGAGATTCAACATAGTCTCGGCCAATTGGCTACTAGATTTCAGGCCGGATTCGTAGCCATTGAACTGTGTGCCCGGTGGATTACTGACCACGAGAGGACCAACAGGATAATAAAAATCTTCTCCAACAACCGTGAGGAACTGCAGGGACTCGCTGAATACGCTTGGTAGCACTAATAAGGTGTCATTAGTATGGATACCAGGGCATTTTGGAAACGAGGGAAATGAGACCGTGGGCCAGGCAGCGAGGGAAGCGGCATCTGCCGAATTTTTCGGCCCCGAACCAGCCCTGGGGATATCATACAATGCTGCAAAATTAACCATATTGAGATAGATGGAGAACAGCTTCCAACAATACTGGATGAATATACCAGAACTGGCTTACTTTAAAGAGTTCATTAAAGGACCTTGTCAGAAGAGAGGCAGGAATATCATTGGACTTACCAGACAGGAGATCCGTACTGGAATTTTTACGGGTCGACTAAGAGCACCCATGCACAGAATGGGAATTAGAGAAGGGACCGAATGTAGACTCTGTATGGAGGATGACGAAACAGTTAGACATGTACTGTGCAAATGTCCGGATATAGCACGTTTACGTCAAAACACTTTCGGTAAACCTCAGATTGATTCAGAAAATCTGAACAGTGTCTCACCCAAACTGATAGCTAACCTTTTTGGAGGATTAGCAGTGGAAGGGCTGCAAAGCCCACTCACATATGAATCATCATCATCACCTATATACCATTACGTCTCGAATAATTCTGGTAAAGTACTGACTTGGGCTTATGACGTCAAAAACTACACGCCGAAAAGACGTTAAAAAACTGACGTCTTTAAGTCAACATTTTTTGGTAGATGACCTGCTGGTCAACTAAATGACTACTTGTTGACATAAAAAAGAAGTCATTTGATAACTCCTTGCAAGAATACTAACCTAACCGGCTCAACTTATCAACTATCCTCAACCTCTGGTCTACCTCGGCTGGACAGGGCTTTTGTGCGCTAACGAATGCGCACATTTGTACGCGCGCAATTGGTTACGCGCTAATAACCCAGCGCTATTGACCCAGCGCCATATCACACACCGCTGACAACTTAAATTATTTTAGTGAAGAGGCAATGAAGTTAAAGAAAATAACCAAAAAATAGTTTTAGTGACTGATGGATTTTGTCGCGTCTCCAAATTACAATACATACAGGATCTCTAGTTGAGTCCACAGTTCGCTAAATACAACTCTGCTGCTAATCCTAATCCTGAAACATAAACTTTGTGTTCACTTGCAAGTATATTTTCCTACACTCTACTTTCACAGATGCGTCCAAATTCTAGTACACGTGGATGACACTGATTTAAATGCAAGAACAAAAGAGTGGCCCTGATTGGTTCAGTGGGCGTGCGTTTGCTTTAAAATCAGAGGGTGGGGGGTTCGAATCACATGCCTGCCACTACAAATTCGAACCTACTATCCGTGTGTAAATACAGATTGACCGGTAGGTTCGGAAGTCACACAAGTCGGTGGTGCCGTATTAAAAACGTAGATAGCGCTAGCATGAAAAAGGCCTCTGTGTTCGACAAAGAGCATCAGGCAAAATAAATCCTCCTTGAGAAAAGAAAATTGCCCATCGTGGGGGTGCTTGACGGGCCGGTCCGATGAGTGTTCATGTAGTAGTAGTTTATAGGTTCATATATTTAAAGAGTGAAACCCGAAAATCAGGTGTAGGAGACATATGTACTTTTAAAAGCGTTCTCGAGAAGAATGTTTTTTCTTTATGCAACCGAACCGTTTCCTAACCGCAGCCACCAAACTTCAAAAATTCTAGAAAAGCTAGAGACTGGAATTCGCAACCAACCAAAATAAAAAGATTGTGTACACATGTGTTGACATTACCATGGGCCCACCCAGGGGGCCTAAGCCTAAGACTTTTTCAGATATTTTCCACATGTTTCATGGAAAAAAATATAAAATAGCATAAAATACGACATCATAAGGTCTCCCCCCCCCAAGAGGCCTCGGGCCCCCCAAAACATATTCCTGGGTGCGCCACTGACATTACCATTGAAAAAGCAGAATTACGAGCAAGAAAAGATCCGTATGCAACCCGTTAGGCACCCCAACCAAACTCCCTATACTTTGATTCTGTCGCGGCCTTGTCAAAATGGCAAAAACTGTCAGTTGTTGTTATTTTTATTTTGTTTTGGTTGGAAAAAGAAAGAAAATCTCAGAATTTCTCTCCTATTATGTAAAAAGTTATGTTTTAAGACCCTATAAAAGTGGTTTTCAACAATTAGATTATATACCAAATTTAATAAAAAGCTGACGACAAGATAAACAACAGCGGCCGACATTGACTTGACATATACAAACCAGAGAACGAAATGTCAAACTTAAAGAAGAACGGGACGGCGACCATTTAGGATTTGCGACTTTGATTACCTTTGATTAAATCCAAGCCGTTAATTATTCTATAACTCGTTCCACAGCCCTACAGTTAATAATTTTCCACCGAGTTTATAAAACATTTCAGAAAAGCATCAAACGTTGCGTTATCGACAAGTCCTTTCTGAAGTAATATAAAAAATTTAATAGGTTCTCAGTCGATTGAACTAAACTGTTCGGTCGACGCGACGGACTGGGCGGAATTCGGCACGTGAATGACAGAAAATTTAATTGGCTTTCATCTGGTTGCAGCTCTGTTAGACAATACTTGATAAAGTGGAAACAGCAAGAAAACCTATTTTTATATGAGTTTTATTTGATTTGCTCCGTAGCCTTAAACAGCGTGATTGAATATATGTAAGATAAGAACAACTGCATACGTATAAAATATATTGTATGTAAGAAAAAAGGAAGTTTACACCCCCTGTCCTCTGTACGCCTCGGTAAAGTAGAGGCAGGAAATTTCATGGCTTAAGCTAAAATTTGCTTGACAAACAAATACCCACTTCGCACCTGTTTCGCTGCACACGACGGAATAACGTGAGGTCACGATGTATTCCCCTACTTTCCCACTACCAGCCGAATACGGGTCTAAAACAGCGAAAAATATTTTAAGGCACCATCCAAAATGTATTTTACTCCCCTTTTACACACATTAAGCACAGAAGCAGCCTATGATCCCTATAGCATATAATCTACCTGTATATTTTAGTTTATTAATTTTAAGTGTGTTGTATCCTTCCTTTTAATTATTGGAAAGTGTTGCACATTTTTTTTTACTATCTGTTCTGTGTCTAAAAACCCACTGACATCCGTTGAGTGCATTTTTTACCTAGTTCAGAAGCTTGCTTTAGCTTTTTTAGCGGAGTAAATAAATTTAGATAGAAAAAAAATTCGGACTTACATTGTCGTTAATTATTTTAAACACAAAACTAAATAATCCACTATCAGCTTCAATAAATTTTCGTTTTGTTCCATGCGACTCCTTATACAAAACTTTAGCTTCAGACTGTCATTATCTCCTAATTGGGTACATTTTTTATATTTATTTACCTTAACCTAAAGAGGGCGTTATGTTTCTTCAATATATGAGTTACCATGCTCACACGGGATTTGGTAAATGCATTTTATGGTTTTGTTTTAGTTACAAAACTCCCTTGTATTTTCCGAGGAGAATACTTTTTAAGTGTTAATCTTATTAACATATGGAATGTTAATAACACTCAACGGATTATTATTCTGAGAATTTACTACATTCGGTTTGCATTTAATGTTGATCGTTGAGTTTATTAATTTCTCGGAAAAACTCCTCCTTTATAAAATTGTAGATTTCTGGGGTTAATTCTTCATTATTACTATAAATATTTTAAAATCTTCTTATAACTGTTTCCTAGGAACAGAATAATTAGGCTTAACAGAATGACTGCACACCAAGTAGTCTAAGTAGTAGCCTGTAGACTTTAGTTTACACTTTAAAACGGCTAGAGACAATGGAAGTTAAAAATTTTGTTTTTACTCAATCATTGATTACAAGTTTAAAACAAAGAGAAAAGAGACTTATTTTAATATTCTTATTTTTTGAGCTCCATGCAGTTTTCTTTTGCAGTTTTTCTAATTTTATTTTTGATAGCACTCATGGTGACCAGTCATATTTTATTAAATGATTTCGTTAACTTGTTCTTTTTCTGTAATGGAAGGCCATGCAATTACGTTGTATATTGCAGATTATTTTTTGTTTTAATCATTGGAAAGCGTTCCACAGTAACTAAATGCATTACATCTGGTTGGAGCTTTGTTGGATTCATAAGACTTATGACATATGTTTTAGTTTAATAATTGAATTTTTTACTTCTCCTCCAAATTTATTTTATATTTCTTCTCGATTTCTGGAATTTTATTTTTCATAGCATTTTAGTTCATTTTAACCTCAGTCGTTTGCTGTTTTTTATTAATAGTATATTGCCAAATTCGTTGTTTTTTTTTTAATGGAGGACCATGAAATTGCGTTATTTTTTGCAGATTTTCTTTTGTTTTAATCACTGGAACGCGTTCTTAAGCATTTAATTGGCTTTAATCTGGTTGGAGCTCATAAAACTTTTTTGAGTAGAATCAGCGAGTAAACAATCGAAAAATAGTGCTAACTCTATTCCTTCCTTATTTTTTTTATATTTATATTATCTTCTGGAGATTATTTTTGGTTTATGCATTGAAAAGTTATCCCTATCATTTAATTGGCTCTCATTGGGATGGAGCTCCGTTATGCAAGACTTTCTGGAGTTAAATAAGCAAGTAAAATTTTGGTACATTAAGTGAATTTTTAACTTTTTTCTAATGACAGTCCTAGAGTTAAATTCTTATCTATTTTAAATTATTTTAGTCGTTGGATAGTGATCGCTAGCAGCAACAAAACCAGGGTCACAAAAATGTATAAATCTCGGTAAAAAGAATATAAAACATTATTAATATTCTTAAATTTTTTTAATGTTTTTATTCGACATAATTTGTACCTCCTTAAATCTCGCTAAACCACTAAACCAATGAAATATATTTCTTTTGTCTTTTGCAGATATTATAAGATTTAATTTTCTATTAAAGAGGTTGATTGGCAGATATGGCAAATTAATTTAAGCAATCTTGGCAACTGCTAAAAATTAGGTACTGCTAAACTAACTTAAATTTTCTTGAATTTATGAAGATTTTCTAGTTTTATAATCTGATGTTTCCAGTGCTTCTACTTCTTTCTCCCATCAGTTTGTTTTTATTTTTTTTATGCAGATCGCATTGTTTGATTAGCAGTCTATTTTTGCCAGGTTTATTTTTCTTTAATTTTATTATGTACGGCTTTGTATTTTGTATAAGATTTGTTTTTGTATGTCCTGATTTTTAATATGCACATGTCTTTCTGTTTGCTTTTTATTTTAAATGTTAGATAATTACTGTTAGTTAGAGTCCCTGTATGTTGACATATTTGAATATATTAATCTCTCTCTGTTAGTTAGAAACACCAATGAATACTTTTTTCACAATTTTTTTTATGACAGAAAGAAACAAAAACATAGATTCAAATTCTAAAACGATTTTGTTATTTAAAGTTTGTTAGACAGGCATACGTGGAAGTTTATTTCACACGTGCATGTTTCGTAAGGAGTAAAAACTGCCAATTCTTACGCGAGAGTACTTTATAGGGCCCTTAAATCACCCTCGTTTTTCGTTTTCGAACGTTTTTAATGCTGCCAGAACGTGCGACTGCAAGTGCCTTAAAAACGTCGCGCCGCGCGTCGTTTTGCGATCACAGAATATAAATAGTTACTAGAGCTGTCAGGTACTTTAAGTACAGTATTTGAAATTGTACTTTAAGTACTTACAAGTACTTCAAGTACTGTACTTGAAGTACATCTACAATCCGGTAATTATTGGACTTGGTACTTTTAACAATGTACTTGGAAATGTACTTGATTTTGTCAAGTACTTCAAGTACATTATAATTACTTCAAGTACATTGAAAATACTTCAAGTACATTCAAAGTACTTAAAGTACAATAAAATATTCTTGAAGAACAATGTAGATATAGGTGAGATATAACTTTAATGCGCCGAAGACAAGTGGTAGCCTTAGGGTTTCGACCTGCCGGGTTTTTTATCGACTTGGCAGGGAAGTCCGGTATTTTAGCAACCTTGATAGGTACGTCTTAATTAATCGCCCAAAAAATCGTAATATTAAGTACAAACTTATCCAAAGAATAATGCCTATAGGCTTAATTATTTGCACGCACCTTCATTATTTCGTGGAACGTGAAATTCAATTTCAGTGTGAGAAACTACTACAACAGTCATGCCATCTATTGAGGGGTGTCGGTAGTACGGTAGTGCAGGTATATTGCACTTGCCGTTCGATTTTTGGGAATTTACCTATTTGCTTTGCAGCAGACGTAATTTCTACGTTTAATAGAGGTTGGTTTAAAGAACCCTTAAGTCTGACTAGATACACCTCACATCACCTTGGATATTTACGTTTGTTATGCTTAAATATTTATTTTGATTTAAACAAGTTTTTAAGCAGTTCTGTGGGCCGTTATTTAAATAGTACTTTCTATAATTATTAATATAATTATAGAATATAAGAATAACAACAGTGCCCCAAGTGCTCCACCAAAACTACGAAAACAGCTAATTTTTTTTAATACAGGGTAATGTTATAATATAATTTAAAATGTTGCCAACGTGTGATAAGATAGAGACCAATCCAATTTGCTATTAGAGAATTATTGAAATAAAGCCAGGCTATAATAGTGCCAGGCACAATTTGGACACTTATTATTTAAGGAATTTTCTGGTTTTTATTTAGTTATAAAACTCCTTATCGTATTTCCCGATAAAAACTAGAGTGTTTGGCTACTCATCTTACGTTTTCTGAAACCCCTTCAGCATATGAAATTTAATAAAACCCAGCGATTATTATTCTGAGAATTTGATACGTTTTGTTTTAAATTTTAGAGATCGTTGAGTTTATTAATTTCTCGGAATAACCATTATATTGGAAGCCCTTTTAAAGATTTCTTTGGTTAGTTCTCCATTATTAATACAAATATTTACGGCTCATAAATGCAGACTTCTTATAACTCCTTGTTTCGTAGAAATAGAATAATTAGACTTAAAATGTAGGTACTCTCCCGTGTGAACCTCCAAAAGAGGTAAACCCGAATCTTTTATTGTGCATTTGATTGTTGGTCGAATACCCTTAAAATGTTGTAGAGACTTCTGCACTTCTTCATCATTTTTCGGCCATATAATTTTGCGTCATCCATGTGTCGTAGCCCTAGTTTTGACTCTTACTGTGTTGATTGCTTGGTTCTCGAACCACTCTATGTAGATGTTTGATACCACTCACGAAAGAGACGAATTGAAAGTAGAAGTTTTTGGTAGGTGTCAATTTTGGTATTAAGTACGTTTGGTACCGACATTACAGTTATTATAACAACACCTATTGTAGTCGCGTATAACTAATAAACTATTTATTCCATCGTCAGGAAATATCGTGTGTAAACGTACATAATTTTGTGTTAAATGTTACATTAACAACAAAAATACAAAATATACAAACAAATACATACAAAAATGGGTAGTTGTTAAAAATACAAGTTTGAGTTTTATTCAATCTCTAGTGATAATTAAAAAAAGCTCTAACACATATGATAATGTGGAACGAAATAGAATAGATCTTTATTGCCATTTATTTCAGAAATATAGAAACTGATAGATTGATACTCTTAGAAGTGACATTTTGTATAGTAGATATACAGCGTGTCCCATTTTCGATGGGATTAAATGGGAAACTCGGTTGTTATTAAAGATATCGATTTTCTGATTGCACCTTACCGTGCTCTTTTTTGAGCCCTTAAAAATGTTGTAATTAGATTTTTGCTATACCCCGTGGTTTCGCTAATACAGGGAGTTTTTGAAAAAATTGCATTTTTAATAATTTTTTGTATCTCGCTTATTTTGCAAGATATTTTCATACTGTAAAAACCTTTTAATGGCAACTTTTTTAGAGAAAAATAATGAGGTTGTCAATTTTTTAAAATTTTGTTTAGTTTTTGATATGGTAGTTATCATAAAAAAAATAAATACGGACCTGGATTTTTTTATCACTATTTTGATTCGTTTCATGCTATTATTATTATTTTAAAATGATAAAACTTTAATATTTTTTTGATTTAGGGTTAAAAAAAATATTTAATATTTTAAAAAAAATTTAGTCCGAACCTGGAAATTTCCAACGGAAATATAAATTAAACATTGCAGGACACACTAGTTAAACGATTCTGAGTTTAACTCTTTTGAAACGTCAATTAAAATATTTATAATAAAGTAAAAAAGGTATAAAACTAACAAAAAAAATATCATAGTAATTATTTGATGGTAGCACAGCAACTCATGAAATTTACTTCAACATTAAAATTCAAAAGCGTGGAATTGACATAATCATTTTACTTGTCATTTTTGTGAATGTCTCACTCTCAATTATTCTAAAATAGCTAGAAATCGACCATATCCATTTTTGAAACATTTGGTAAGCATCAAAATCCCAATATTTAAACGGCAGAAATATTTTTACGCAAAATGCGTTAAGAATAATTACTCAAAAATACCAACAATGTCTTACACATAATAGCAATCCGTTTGAACATTTATATCATTAAAGAAAAATTAGTTATTACTTTTAGTAATTCGTTATTTTTTTGTATTTGTTTCAAACAAATCTTTAAATTAACGTAAAACCATGTTAATTTGCCAAGTATCAAAACAGAAAAACTAAAAATCGTTCAACTAGCAATTTTTCATTTATATTTGTTGGAAATTTCCAGGTCCGGACTAATTTTTTTTTAAAATATTAAATATTATTTTATTTAACCCTAAATCAAAAAATATTAAAGTTTTATCATTTTAAGATAATAATAGCATGAAGTGAATCAAAATAGTGATAAAAAAATCCAGGTCCGTATTTAATTTTTTTATGATAAATACCATATCTCAAAAACCCAACAATCTTTAAAAAAATTGACAACGTCATTATTTTGCTCTAAAAAAGTTGCCATTAAACGGTTTTTACAGAATGAAAATATCTTGCAAAATAACCGAGATACAAGGAATTATTAAAATACTCTGCCAATATATGGGCCCCTAAGCTCACACTAGGTTCCAAATTTCATTAAAATCGGCCAAGCGGTTTTTGAGTTATGCGCGTTGGTCGTTACAGACAGAACAGACACACAGACAGACAGACAGACATACAGACAGACAGACAGACAGACAGACAGACGGCGCAACAAAAAAGTTTCAAAATCATCTGAAACGCAAAGATATATAAAAATTTTTGAAATCGGAGCAACTTTTTTTTTCTCGAAAAAATTAGGATCACCATAGCTCACACTACTATAGTATAGTATATGTGTGAGCTAAATGCATTTTTTTCAAAAACTCCCTGTATTAGCGAAACCGGGGTATAGCAAAAATCTGATTACATAATTTTTAAGGGCTCAAAAAAAGAGCACGGTAAGGTGCAATCAGAAAATCGATATCTTTAATAACAACCAAGTTTCCCATTTAATCCCATCGAAAATGGGACACGCTGTACACCTACATGATGCAACAAATCTAACCTTCAATTTTCATAAAAAATAGTGCCGTTGGCACCAGGCTTTTAAAGACCATTGTATGTTCTTAGGGCTTTTCCCAGTCAGTGCGAGTAGTATAAATGCAAACGCGCTAGTGGAAATTGAAAAACGATTATCCATCGAGTATCGAGAAGGGCTACGGGCCTCTTTATATTACCCAAGTCTGTCTGGAGCAGCAGCGGCTGGATAGGGCACTATATCAGCTTTTTATTGCGACTTTTTGGCTTTCAGGCTGTTTGTCCGTTGTATAGACGCTATGCAAGCATTTAGGAATCTTATTAAATGCATTTTTGATCCACTGTAATTATTAATCAAAGTCCACAGTACAGCGGGTCTCAAATTTGATGTTTTTGGGTGTTCTAAGCAAGCTCCGGGGAGTTCTTGAAAAGTTTGCTTTTTACAAGAACGCCTTTCATTTTTTGATTTGGGAAATCGCCTTGTAAATTACTTTTATAGTACTTTTTATATAGAACTAAACTGTCAAATTGCATTTGATCTGTCACTTTAAACGTCGGTGATTACCTAAAGTTGATACTTTTCTAAGAAAATCAAACTCATTTTATTTGATTCCTGAAACCCAAGCAGCCCTGTATTCAAAAAAGACCAGCACCGGTGAGCCAAACATCATGCTATTTGGAAGTGCTGTCACATTGCAGAGCCAGTTGAACACCTTAGGAGTCACTGCAGAGACCAACATGTCTTGGCACAATCATGTGGCAGATATATAGCTAAGAGGGCGTCCTAAAAGCTTGGGGTGCAAAAACGAGTTATCAAGCCGATCAATGACCCCGCACTTACCCGTAGCTTGGATAGTCTCGAACATCGAAGAACTGTGGGCGATCTATCTCTCTTCTACAGGTATTATCACGAAAAATGCTCCGAAGAGTTGGCACGTATGATCGCCCGGGAGTAGCACCTACGAGGCGAACAGGTCAAACAGACGGTAACCATCAATTTACTATCAAAATAGAGGCACCAAGAACCTTATGATATCACAATTCATATCTCTGGAGAACAGCATCGCTGTGGAATAATAATACCTACCTACGACAGTTTGCCCTGCAGGTTGCAACCTGAACCGTTTCAAAACCAACATACACCAACATTTCTGCCCACTTGCCGCTTCTCGAACGTGATAGGGATCTTCTTGCGAGTGCGCATAACCGTAAAAAAAAAACAAAAAAAATAATTTACATATATTTTTTTTCGGTTTCAATATTTTAAATGTTTTCATTAAACTTATTAGTTTTAACTAATTAAATTACTTTTAAATATTTAAAATCGAGTAAATAAATCAAAATATAAAATAAAAACAACCAGTATAAAAAAATATAAATAAGAATATAAAGAAATGAACAGGTCACTCAAGAAAAAATAACAATTTTATGTGATATCTCAAAAAACAAAAGTGATAAATTGAATTCAACTTAAGAGTTGAATTTTTTATAAAAAATACTATAAAAAGCAATTTACATCAAATTGATATGAATTTGATATAACAGCTTGCTATATATAAATGCGGTTTTCATGTTAACCTTCTCCTGAAAATGACGCCTCGCAAATGGGGGTAATTTTTTTGTTATCTTCAAGAGAAACACTTAAAACCACCCAAAAACATCAAATTTAGGACACCCTGTACACTAGTCTATGTTTTAACAGACTGCTCGCTAAATGTCAATTTAGTGGCTGTAAGAAATTCATTTAAAATACTTGAACCACCTAAGATATGCTGATGATATCGCCTTAATAAGAGATAAGACAGAAGAAGTGATAAAAATGCTGGAAAAACTAGATACAGCAGCTAAAAATATAGGCGTGAGTATCAACTACACTAAAACTAAAATTATAACAAACACAGATGAAGATATCACGATTAGAATAAACCAAGAAATAATAGAACAAGTAGAGGAATATACCTGGGACAACTACAAAAAAAAATCAAAAAGCTGAAATCAAGAGACGAGCAAGATTGGCTTGAGCAGCATTCGGTAAATTAAGCTACATATTAAAAAATAAAAAATATCCTGAGCACCTCAAGACGAAAGTGTATCACCAATATATCCTTCCTGTACTCACATATAAATCCCAGACCTAAACACAACAAAAGCCCAAAGATCAATGGAAACCCAAATGTAACATGTCAAGCTAACAGGAACAAAAGTAAAAAATGTCAGAGAAGTAGCAAAATTAGAATGGAACTATGCTGGTCATAATATCAGACAGAAGGACGATCGTTGGAACAGATGTATTTTGAAATCTGAGATCTAGGAAAAATAAAAGAATTAAGAAAATACTCCAAATGAGATGTGCGAACGATTTGAAGAAACAC
This sequence comes from Aspidapion aeneum, assembly GCA_963576565.1. NCBI lineage: Eukaryota > Metazoa > Arthropoda > Insecta > Coleoptera > Brentidae > Aspidapion > Aspidapion aeneum. Next base: position 29,002,406 of record OY755045.1, read on the forward strand.
GGGAACTAGATGAATTAACACTGCGACAGACAGAGAAGAGTGGAAGATATTGGGAAAGGCGATGTCCTAATATGGATTGGATTATGTAGTAACAAATAGTTTTTTGCTTCTAAATATTTTACTAGATGTTTTACCGCTGTGCCCCCTACCCCAAACATGTCGAATGCCAAAGTTGGCCATATGGCCAAAAAAACTAAAAGTCGTTAACGTCATTTGATTCGCCGCAGTTACTAATAAAAAACTTAAAATTTGTTTACACATATTTAACTGCAGTAACAACCTCTTACCACCTCTTATTGGTACGGGTAGACCTCATAAGATGTCTATCAGAGTAAATAAATCGACCTCTGCCTTCCGTAGAATTCAGGTACTCTCTGACCCGGAAGGTTAGCACCTGTCTAGGGTCCCTTTCACAGGGATACGGGAGAAGACCACATCGATATGAAAGCGAACATAGCGTAGGTGGCAGCCCTTCTTTTTAATGAAAATATAAAAGAAAAAACACAGCAGCGTCTGACTCATAATGAGCGGCTGCAAACAGGGTCTGTCCCAAAATGGGCGGATGAATATAAACTCACCAACAAGTGTGGCAAGCGTGGTGTTTCAATGCCACTACCTCCAAATGCAAAAATCATGGCGAATTTGGAAACGAAACGAATTGGTTCCCAGGTGGGAAGGAAACTCTCCGAATTCCACACCTCACGGAATCTGAGGGAGGCAAAAAATCGCTTTTGAAAAAAGCATCAACGTTCAACAACCTCTTTGTAACTTATCGGTACAACATTTGGATCTGACGTGTAGTACACTTTTGTTATTGTTATATTTATAAAGTAACGATGCTTCTGGCTAAATTTCTCTATTGTTCCCGTTTCCGGCTATGTATATACTAAGAAAACCGCCGGGTTTCCGTATTTCCGTAGATAATAACGCGACGGGCGATTCGGTGATTTATCTCTCCAATTCAAAAGAGAGAAATTTATTGGGTTATCTATCGAGATTTCGCAATTCACTTGAATAAATTTCAAAAGATGAATCTCGTTCCTTCTCTTATTTTCTGTCCCTTTCTCCCGTTTCTCCCAAGGGACGCATTTATCTTGTGGTTAATTTTCGTTTAAAAATTTTATAAGCGTTCAGGCTTAAAATCGGTTATTTCGGAATTTCTTAAATTTGTTTTTGTCATTTCCGCTTTATCTTAGTGTCTTCGACAGTAAATCCCAAGGGATAAAGCTTAACTTAAATATCTCAATATGAAACGTATTGTGTGAAATTGAACCTCATTGATATTATTTTAAAAATATCGGATAAATTGGCAATATAGATTTTTTTTTTGATAACCTCGACATTTGGCCGACACAAGACCGTTATTTTAAAACGCTTAATCACTTAATCGCTTAAAAACTCAGTGGGTATTTTTTATCCGCACGATACAAAAGGTTTAAAGAAATTGAGTATGAGTGCGCATAACCATAAAATAAACGGCATAAACGGCCAAAAAAATAGGCATCAAAGTAAGCGGACAATACATAAACCACCTAAGATATACTGACGATATCGCTTTAATAACAGATAAGAAAGAAGAAATGATAAAAATGCTGTAAGAACTGGATACAGCAGCTTAAAATATAGGCTTGAGTATGAGCTACACTAAAACTAAAATCATAACAAACACACATGAAGATATCACGATCAGAATAAACGAAGGAAAAACTAGAACAAAAGAGAAACATATATATCTGGGACAAATTATTAAATTAAAAACAGAAAACCAAACAGCTTAAATCAAGAGACGAGTAAGATTGGTCTGGGAAGGATTCGGTAAATTTCCCTAAATATTAAAAAATTTCCTTAGTATCTCCGAAAGTTTATAACCAATGTATCCTTTCTGCACTCTCCCATGGATCCCAGACCTTGATACTTAACAAAACCAAACGTGGATAAGATAACAAAAGGCCAAAGATCAATGAAAAAACCAATATTACACATAGCTAACAGATAGAAAAAGGAATGAATGAATAAGAAATAAATGAATGAATGGATAAGAAATAAAACAAAATTAAAGGATGTCAAAGGAGAGGAAGCAAAATTAAAATGGAAATTTTGGCGATCATAATATCAGACAAAAAGACGATCGATAGAACAAATGTATTGTAAACTGAAGACTCTGGGAAAATAGAAGAACTAGGGGAAGACCCTCAAATGAGATGAGCGGACGATTTGAAGAAACATGCGAGAACTAGACGGATAAATACGGCGACAGATAGAGAAGGGTGGAAGATAGAAACATGAAAGCTGAGAAAACAAAAGTTGACTTTTTATAGGCTACTTAACCAGAAGAAAAAGGAATAACTGGATAAGAAATAAAAAAAAGTAAGGAATAGCAGAGGAGAGATAGCAAAATTGAAATAGAAATTTGCCGGTCATAATATCAGACAAAACAACAACCGATGGAAGAAATATATTGTAAACTGGAGACCTTGGAAAAATAAAAGAGGTAGGGGAATACTCCAAATAAGATAAGCTGACGATTTAAAGAAACATGCGGGAACTAGATGGATGAACACGGCGACAACTAGAGAAGGGTAGAAGATATCGGGGGAGGCCTTGTCCAAAGATGGATCGAAGAAATAGATAGATAGAACCATGAAAGCTGAGAAACCAAAAGTTAATTTTTTAAAGGCTACTTAATCAGAAGAAAAGCCGGACATTCGCACAGTACATGTCTGACTGTTTCGTCATCCTCCATTCAGAGTCTACATTCGGTCTCTTCTGTTAGTACCATTCTGTGCATGGGTACTCTCAGTCGACAGTGACCCGTAAAAAGACCAGTCACTATACGTATCTCCTGTCTGGTCAGTCCAATAATGTTCCTGGCTCTGTTTCTACAAGGTCCTTTAATAAACTCTTTAGTATTGTTGGAAGCTATTCTCCATCCATTTTAATATGGTTGATTTAGCAGCATTGTATGATATCCCCAGGGCTGGCTCGGGTCCGAAAAATTCGGCAGATGCCGCTTCCCTCGCTGCTAGGTCTGCGGCCTCATTTCCCTTCAGAGGAGAGATAGTAAAATTAAAATGGAAATTTGCCGGCCATAATATCAGACAAAAAGACGATTGATAAAACAAATGTATTGTAAACTGAAGACCTTGGGAAAATAAAAGAAGCAGGAGAAGACGCCAAATGAGATGGGCGGACGATTTAAGAAACATGCGGGAACCAGATGGATCAACACGGCAACAGATAGAGAAGAGTAGAAAATATTGGAGATAGATCGAAGAAGACTAAAAAGATAGATAGAAACATAAAAGCTTAGAAAACAAAAGTTGATTTTTCAAAGGCTACTTAATAAGAATGAGGTAACAAAAATGTTAAGTTGGGCAACCAAACTTTCATTTCAAGTTATTCAATATTTTAAAATTAATTTATCCCACAGTACGCCACTAATGACCCTGCCACTCTTCGTTATAAATAAACAGCCCATCAAATATCGCCGAGCACAAAACTACCCTTTATTTGTCAAAAGTAGAAAAAAAGGTCAAAAAACGGAAGGGGACACAATATACACAACATGTTTAAAAGCCTATATTTGTTATGTGGACCCCCGGTGCACAGTTGTTGCCAAATAAGTGTTTTCTATTTGTCAAATCGTGCGAGGGTAGAGTTTTTCTTGAAATTGTAAAGGGAAAGAAGTGAAGGGAGTAAAATATATTATTTCGAGTCCAGTATATGTATAGTAAACAAAGCACACAAGCCCCCTTAATTCTTAGTTAGGATTGGAATAAACCTAGCAATCCCACACATTTTTCTTTTTAGAAAACGGGAGCACATAAAAAGCACTTCATTTTCGTTTTTAAATAATATAAACATACTTCTTAATTCTTTATGAACTTTCTAGGTTTACATAAACGTAGCAAGCCCACATATTTAAAAAAAGCCTAAAATACTTGGTAAATGGAATTTTCTTTTTAGCAAACGGGAGCACATAAAAGGCACTTGATTTTCCCGTATAAATAATATAAATATCCTTATTAATTCTGTATGGGCTTGCTAGCTTTATATAACGCTAGCACGCCAATCATTTTTTAAAATTTCCGTGGAAACCAAAGGAGCACACAAATTTTAAAAAGCGTTCGAAATGAGCATATAAAGAGCACATAATTCTGGAATATATATGTTTTAATTTCATAGAGATGGGCTTGCTAGGTTTCTATAAATCTAGCAAGCCCACACATTTTTTTTAACAAAAAGTTTAAAAACTTGGTAAATGGAATTTTATTTTTAGCAAACGGAAGCAAATAAAAAGCACTTAATTTTCGCATCTAAATAATATAAAAATATTTATTATTTCTGTATGGGCTGCTTTATATAAAGCTATCAAGCCAATCATTTTTTAAAATTTCCGTGGAAACCAAAGGAGCGCAAATTTTTTTAAAAGTGGACGAAATTAGCACATAAAGAGCACATAATTCTGGAATGTATTTTATTTATTTTTATTGAGATGGGCTTGCCAGGTTTATGTAGGTTTACATGAGGCGGCTTGCGGGCTTCTTTGCATATAATTGCAGGTATGGGAGAGTTCTTAAACTCATCGATAAGCTACTCGACGCAATCAAACGGGTTCTTGAAAAGTTAAGATGCGATCGACATGGCATCAAACAAGTTCTTCTACATTTTCGATGTAATCGATTGTTGGCAACAATAGCTATCGGCCCGTGGAGTCGATGCCTATTGATGGATGGATTTATATTATAACCTCAAACTTAAAGTTTTTGAAATTTCATAAATCTTTTTGAGAAATGTTGCTTATAAACAGCTTTGCGGTAAAATTAACAATACATTAATTGAAGGATGATAATGATGATTCATCCAGTTCATCAGATTCGGACGAGGAACTTCTTTTAAATGCACGAAAACCTCATGCAAAAATCTTGGATTATGTCGAGAAAAAAGTTGAACATTATAGTTTAAGTGACATTAAATCCCACTTTCGAATGACCCGAGACGCGGATGAGGTAAGTCATAAAACTTACACAGAATTGAAAAACTAAGTTAAACGCATCGGCTTCTTCAAATTTTTGTTGGCCTCATTGCTGAATGCTGTCATAATCATATGTTCCATCGACTGATGGCATCGATAATAACAATCAGATGGATTTCAGAAGAGTTTAGGAACTCTCCCTATATTGTAGATACTGTTTTGAAAGCAATATCGGGCGTGCGTTTGTACATTTTTGATATAAGAAATGGTTTTACCATACCTGACTACAAAAATTAGTACAAAAGTATGGTTTGGTCTTACTCTAATAAATAATAAAACCCAAAAATTTTTTCCCTTAGTTGGCTATACACCATTCCAGTTACTTCCGTTGCATGAAATGTCCTTTAGTCAAATCCGAGCTATGAGCAAATATCTAAATCTTAATTGTGCTTTGTTTTTCTAATAAAGATTTGACTTTTAATACGAGTTTTCCACCAACCAAACTTTGTGGCACATTCTTACCATAAATTTTCCAAAACCAAAAAGAAGGTCTGGAATTGCAATTGGGATTTATCCTTGGCTTCACCTGATGGCACGAGTTGATAATTTCTTTATAATACTTCCCAATATTAGAGAGATTTGGAGCTAATTGTAACATTTTCAGCGATGCTTTTATACGAAATTGTTTTGTATGTTAGCTAAGGTAAGTTGGCACATCTAAGGTCACTGTATAACGAGGTTCCTTCCTCCGTTATATAGTGACCTTAGGCACATCAACAAGCACGACTGTTGCACTGAAAGCAGTGGTGAAGCGTCTATGTAACCACTGTTACTATTGGTAATAGTTAAAAATCTTGAAAATAAATATATTATGATCACTGTAAAGCAGTTAATTTTTTTTTTTAAATTTAACCAACTGAAATCTATCTATTCTATTCTATCTATTTAGCCTTCTTCAATCCATCTTTGGACATAGGCCTCCCCCAATATCTTCTACTCTTCTCTGTCTGTCCCGTGTTTATCGATCTAGTTTCCGCGTGTTTCTTTAAATCGTTCGCCCATCTCATTTGGTGTCTTCCCCTACTTCTTTTATTTTCGCAAGGTCTTCAGTTTACAATACATTTCTTCCATTGATTGCCTTCCTGTCTGATATTATGACCGGCAAATTTCCATTTTAATTTTTGTACTTCTTCTCTGAAATCCTTAGCTTTACAGGTAACATTTGCCTCTCCATTGATCTATGGGCATTTGTTACCTTATACATGTTTGATTTTGTAAGTGTCCAGGTCTGGAATTTATAGGTAAGTACAGGAAGGATACCTTGGTTATATTTATTCGTTTTAAAGTACTGAGGATATTTTTTATTTTTTAAAAGGTCGCTTCATTTACTGAATGCTACCAATCTTACTCGTTTCTTGATTTCAGCTGTTTGGTTTTCTTATTTTATCTTAGGTGGTTGAAGTATTGTCCCGCTTACTTTGATGCCTATTTTTTCCCAATCTTTTTAAAAACATCTTTTAGGCCCTGTCTGACACCTTTTCTTATGCGGATTTGCTTAGTTCCTTCGTGGATTTTGATTGATGTTGTTGCTTCGATATATATATATTGGCTATTAAGTCTCTGTATCTCTGATCTGTTCGGCTATTGATTAAAGATACCAACAGAATTTGTAATAGTAAGTCAATAAATAGCCAATTAGCCGCACGAAAATATTACGTTTGGTACTGCCCGGGTTATGCGTTTATAACGCGATGATGCTGTCTTGACTCGACTGCATTTTACATTACCACTTTCGTTTGTGGATACGCATGACGGTCGATCGCGTTGGCTCTGTACGCTTGTTACCATTTTTTGTTTTGGTTACTCGTTAGTAGGCAGCCGTACGGACAAATTAAATTGAATTGGTTTGCGTAGTCGCTAGACCAAAAAATTGTCTCCTAACGACTACTTATACCAGTAATTGACATACGGTGTTACCGTACTCATTCATTTTCTTGATACTGAAGTCAGCAAGCAATCTATTCCTAACAAGGGAAACCATTATTATGAAAATTCTTTAATTTTCGCGAAGCTGCCGGTAGGGCGCGAATTGATAATCGCTTATTAGTGTGCAGGCTGAACCCGCGCCCAATCTTAATGCCTCATTCATATGCGCCTGCCATAGTGCACCATGTACCGTATTAAAGCAGAAATGTATCCATAAACGTTCTCTAGTTTGAGACAAATCGATTTATAAATAAAACGCTATCTTTATTACACCATGTTGATTTCAAAGTTTGAGGCAAAACTGATCAGCGACCATTGGCGGCTCGTGCCCATTCAACAAACAGTGCCAGAGTTTTGATAGTAACGCAAAAGAAAATTCGGAGTGCTGCGTCAAATTTTCAAAATCAATTTTTAGTTTTTCCTTTAGCAAAAAATCCCTAAAAGAGTTTTTTAAGACGCTAATTTTATTCATTTTTACTTAAAAAATGAAACAAAATGCAGAACATACGTATATCTTTTTTATTGCGTAATTTAGAGGGCGTAAATTAAAGCATACATGCTCCACGAACAAGAACAAGGCGACTAACTGCACACTAACTGGCTGGCGTGCCTGGCACAAATTTAAGTTGGTTCTTTTCATAATACATTGTGAAAATTGTCCAACTCTGTCGCTCATATAGACCACTGGTAAAAATCTCTCTCTGTTCGACGGCGCTAGCAGACAAGCGGCACACATTCCACCCCCGCTTAATCTGCGTTTCAACGCCAGGCAGCGCATTATCGATTCGGAGTGTGATCCACTGCAATGCATAGGGTTTACCATATTTCATATAAATTCAAAAGAAATGCATATAAAATAACAAGTAGTAGTAGTAGTAGTGCCATGGCTCCATGGCCTATTCTCCACCCCCTTCTATCCTGACAATCATCTTCTGTCAGGTTTTTTTGATTCATTAATCTTTGGATTGACTGTTGCCATTCTAGTATAGGACGCCCTCTTTTTCTGCGCCCTATTGGTTGCCATTCTAGGACCTGCTTTGGTAATCATTCGTCGTTCATCCGTTGTACATGGCCGTACCATATCAGTTGTCGTTTAGTGATGTCATCCGTTATGCTGCCCTCGATTCCCATTCTTTCTTTTATGATCTCATTTCTTATATGATCTGTTCCAGATATTTTTTTTGTGATCTTCTTATTGCATCCATTTCTTTCAATAGGTTTTCACCATTGATTCATGTTAAATTTTACATTATTTTTTATCTCTGTACTCCATAAAATACTGTTAAGACATTTAATAACCTTTTTTGCTTTTACTATTATTTTTTCCAGTTCTTTACAGTCTGTTCCTGTTGTATCAAATGTGCCACTTAAGTATACATACCGATTGCATGAAGATACTGTTTGTCCATTGTCTAGTTCTAACTCACACCCGTCTTGTCCACGTTCGCTGTTAACCCCCACTTTTGGTATTCTTCCGTCATATACTCCATGTCTTTTTTATCATTAGCTACTATTACTTGGTCGTCAACAAACTGTAGTGTGTATATGGTAAATCGGTCATTAAGTTGTATTCCCAAGCCGTGTACTTTACGTTTCCAGTTTCCTATAAACCTACGTAACCTAAACCAGGGTTGACGCTCATTCAGATGTATGTATTATATTTCTTACATGGTTACGTGTGATGCCCTGCATGCTGCCATGTCGTATGGATGGAAGTCGCTTTATCCTGAAAAGCTAAGACTATGAATAATTTTGAAATTTAAATCTTCACTTCATGGGAAGGCGATAAATTCGAGTCAATGAGTCAACTATTTTAGTTCAGTCAAAAAAAATCGCATTATAGTGCAGGCTCTACATCCGAGATTCAAGCGATATGCTGCGTTTAATGATAGAAGTAACACACTTGGTATGGTAGACATAAGACTCGCCCGAACATTTTACGAAAGGCAACCAACCCCTTAACCCTGGCAGGGGGTGTTTCCCCCCTTCAACATGCATTTTGTCGGTTTTTTACTAATAACTCGAAAACGGTCAACTTTTCTAAAAAAAATTCTAAACTTTTGACCATGTACCTTAGTACCCTCTTAAGCCAGTGGTGCACATTCCATAGGCCTACGAGAAAAGGAAAAAATGTTTAAAATATGTTTTATTTTTATTTTTCTTGTAGCATTTTGTATCCTTAACACATTGTTTTTTTTTAAGTATTTTTCTTTAAAAACCCATTGTATACAGTTAAATATTTAATAAATTAGACATAACTTTTGAAAGTAGCCGCCTTGAAATAAAAATAAATGTGTTTGTAGAAATCCTAAAAATCAAACAAAAATTTTGAACACTCATTTTTGTAACTCAGCAAATAATATTCAAGGTGAGTAAAAAAATATTTTTGCAGCATTCCCCCTCTCGCCCCCTTCAAAAGTGATATTTTTATTTCAAAGTGGCCACACACAAAATGCCGCAATAAAAATAAAAAATATATATTTTAAATATTCCCCTTTTTTCGTAGGCCTATGAAACGTGCACCACGGCCTTTAGAGGGCACTAAGGTACATGGTTAAAAATGAAATTTTATCCGCTTGCAAAATGATCTTATATGAATATTTTTAGAATGCTCCTTTTGTACAGCAACACAAATTATTTTAAAAAATCTTAAAGGAGCATTCGCATTAAGAATATCCTAACTAACAACTTAAAAGGATGACGACGATAATTGATATATGAGTGGACCTTGCACTGCAAACACCATTGGAGTGGTTTTTCACCACTGTATGCCAGTCTTCTAAAAAGTCTAGGTATCAGTTTGGGTGAGATAGATATTTTGAATTAATCTGAAATTCATGGAAAGTGTTCTGACGTAAACGTGCAATAGCCAGACATTCGCACAGTACATGTCTAATTGTTTCATCATACCCCAGACAATGTCTGCCTTCGGTCTCTTCTATTAGTCCCATTCTGTGCGTGGATACTCTGAGTCTACAGTGACCCGTAAAAAGTCCAGTCACTATACTGATCTCCTGTCTGGAAAAGTCCAATGATGTACCTGGCTGGTTTTCTACAAGGTCCGTTAATTAACTCTTTAGAGTGTGCTAGTTCTGTTAGATTTATCCAGCATTGTTGGAAGCTATTGTCCATCCATTTCAATATGGTTTGTTTAGCAACATTGTATGCTATCCCGAGGGCTGGCCATTTACGTAATATTAAGTATGTGGGGCTGGTTCAAATTTCAAAATTTCGACAAATGCCTCTTTCCTCGCTGCTCGGTTCCTACCTTTGCTGAATCAAAAAAGCATTTAAAATATAAGGAGCTAAAGAATCGCTTTGTCTTCATTCCAATTGCTATTGAAACTTTAGGACCTTGGAGTAATGAGGCTAAGAGATTGATTCACGAGGTGGTAAGATAAATCAATTTTGAACAATCACTTAACTTTATCACCCAGAAAATTACCTTAGCCGTGCAATAAGGAAACGCTGCTTCGATAATTGGTACCATTCAGGAAGAGCCTGAAATTTTTTATATTTTAAAAAGTTTTTGAAATGGGTGGTGTTTTAGTAGTTTATAATACTATATATAATTTATATATAATTGTCTCTTTATCTGTTTTTTTATTTACATAGTTATAATTATTATTTTTAACTTAATGTTACATTTACGTTAGACGCCTTATTATTAAACACCTGTGAGTATTTTGGATCCAGCCGTATACCAGAAGCCATCGTAATTTTACTTAAAAGGATAATCGATCAAGAAAAAACCTTAATTCGAAAACAAAGATGCAGAAAGTCATGCTTAAAATGTATTTTTGTACGAGGATTGCCGTTTGTATATACAGCTGGAACAATGGATAACATTAAAATACTTTATTGTTTCTCCACGAAAATTAATGCATTTTTGCATGCGTTCAAACCAGTCAAAGCTGTAACTTCACTCGTTTGTTGGTACTGTCAAAATTGCATTCTTGAAGGCGTTGTCTGGCGACTGAAATCTTTGAACTCGCAGTCCATTCTTGATTTTTGGAAAAGTATAGAAATCATTGGGACTCATCAACAATCCGACGTTTTTCTCGGGTTAAAAATTCAATGGTTTTTTCTGCTTTGTGCGACTTGCATTGTCTTGGTGGAGTATGATTCGTCGGTCGGGGCTCGTTTTTCGAAGCCCTGCGATGACTTTCGGCAAACAAATGGTGATGTACCAATCGGCAGTAACAGTCCTTTGATCTTCCAGAGAAATTGTTGCTACATAACCTGCTTTTGGTACAAATGTCGCGACCATCTTTTTGGATACACTTCGAGAACGGATGACTTTTGTTGACTTTCCTTCATTTGGGAACATAGAAACAGACGACTCACGTTTATCTTCGGGTTCATATGAGTAAATCAACGACTCATCACCACTGACAATAGTGTACACATTTTTCGAGTTACCTGCCTCAAAGCTGTCTACAGTTTTCTGACACCAATTGACCCTAGCTTTTTTTTGTTCTTCGATTAACAGATGCCGTGTCCCGCGAGACACTAATTTTCTGACCCCTAATTCTTTATTCAACATTTTGTGAATTGAAGTCTTCAAAATCCCCAATGAAGCCTCAGTCTCGCACAGCATTGTTTTCCTAGGGACAGCCGTTTTTGATGCACTTGGCCTTGGATCATCCCTAATAGCTAATCCCTCCACGCTTCAATTCTCCATTTCAACGAGAAACTGTCGAATGATGTGGTGCTAATCATTAACAAAAACCCAAATAATTCGGCAAGGCATTCTTCTTGAGATAATTTCCTTCGAAAGTTGTAAAACCTTATAGTCCAAAAATGTTCTCGGTTTAATTCCATTTTTTGCCTGATATGTTAAATTAAAAAGTTCACTGTGGCTATAAAACTATATGTATCGCACTGACGTTTTGAATTTAGGTTAGGTAAAGATTGAGGTTAAGTCTTAGTAACGACATTCAAATAGTGTTGCCCTCTATGTTACCCTCTACAAAACATAAAAGACACCCCTCGTAATAGTGCTGACCGGTTTATTAACCAGAACAATTCTAAGTGCAACCAATTAAGCTTGGGGAAATTAGAGTACATCTACCCTGCTCCTGTATTTCAAATTCTTTCTTAGCAGATGAAGGGTTTATGTGACACGTCAAAAAAAGGGATAAAGACAAACAGAAAAAAAAAGAAATTAAAGAGAAAGAGAGAGGAAAAGGAAACTATATTATGCACATTAATACACCTAATGCACGTCTTTGAGCCGCGTAATATAGTTTACGGATGATCGATTGATTTGATTGCACACATAGAGCCGAGATGCACAGCGAGGCTCATAGACGCGAAAGCTCTCCATATTTTTCCAGTGCCAGGTTTATAGGCTTGTACCTGGGTAAAATGTAAAGGTTATTTTTTAAAAAATATAACAAAAAATTATGGGTAAAGCCGATCACACACAAAAATGCATAGCGCATAGAAGTTCAACCCTATGGACTTTTCTTATGCAAAATCAATATGGCTGCTGCTAGTTGATCGCTGATTGGTTGAAACTCCCATGCTACGCGTTATGCACCATGCTAGGGAGGTGTGTGTGAAGGCCTTAGGTACCTATGCAAACATGTATGTATTAAAATCTTACGAGTGTTGCCTTTTAAGTTTTTACAAAAAGTGAAACAGAAACAAACACGTTCGAAACAAAGTGTTTTATTGCTTTTGAAAATATTCACCCTTAAATTTATGCATACGCTTAAACCAATTCTGGAAACAATTTTTCCACTCTAAAGGTGATAAAAATCTCTGTCCGCGTATTTTTTGTTTGACAGTGGAGACATTAATTCGATGTTCTTCTAATTCAAATATTCAGTGGTTTGACGTACTTTATGGGAGCTGGCATTGTCGTGATAAATAATGATGCGACGTTTTTTGTTTTTTGCCTTATTTCCTCGAAGACCGTCCGCAAACAAATTGTTGTATACCATTCGGTATTAACAGTTGCCCAGTAACATCGAAGAAACAAGCGATCATTTTCTTGGAAGTGCTCCGTGAACAGCTTCAGTTGGATTGGGTTCATCGTTAAAGATCCAACCAGTGGACTGTTGTTTACTTTAAGGCTCATACGAATATATCCAAATTTCGTCTCCTATAATAATGTTGTATACGGATTTTGAAAGTCCTCGGTCGAATTTTTTCCTTTCCTGACATCAATCCACACGACCCTTTTTTTGCGCTTCGGTCAAATTATGCGAAATCCATCTGGAACATACCTTCCTCACACCTAAATGTTTATACAAAATCGATTGTATTGCAGTCTATATTATCCTAAGTGACGCCTCTATTTGTCTCTAAGTCACATGCCGATCTTCTTTAATCATGTTGCGGACAGCATCGATGTTTCTCGGAATGATAACCGATTTTGACCGACGTTCTAGACATTCCTCACTGACGAACTCACGACCATGACGAAATTCTGCAAAACAATTGTAAACAGTCTTCTCTGATGGTGCTTCATTACCAAAAATTACACGAAGCGATTCTATGCATTGTTGCTAAGTAAGGCCTCAGTCAATTTCTAAATTGCCACTGGCTTCGCAAAAACAAACGTCAATTTTCACAAATACAGTGGTGCCAGAACTCATTAACGCCACCTATTGTTCGATTATAAAAACTTAAAAGGTAACCCTTGTATTTAAGTTGGACAAAAAAGTTTCATCCTGCTCCTGTTTTTTTTTCATTATTAGTTAAATACCGGCAAAAAATATTCCTCTCAAAAATTTCCACAATGCCAACATAACGCTTTCTTCAAACTTGATGTTCGGGAACTTGAAATTCTCAAATCAGAAGAAAAATCATGAAAAAAACTAGTTTTTTCTTTAGCTAGAAAAGATTTTCTTTTGAAATCAACTGTTTACCAGAAGCACTAACCAACAAATTACTGCATTAAATACATTTACTACCTACGGACACCTAGTTATTAGGAAGCGAAGGAAAATTATTCATAAATACATCTTTAGACTGTGTTAAAACCACATCTTTAAAATAAAAACTAGTCGCCAATGCCAAATTAAGGAAAAATTATTAAGCTTGCTTTACAATAAGTGTCCTTATTACTACGTACCTTGCCTAAGCAAAATTTGATTTAATAAGTTTGCCAATGCCTCAAATTTCCCAATTTGTTTGACCTCTTCTTGCATTGCTTCTAAAGAAGTAAACTAAAAATCTAAATTTTCTCATTGGCTTTTGTTATTTTGCCAAAATGTTCTTCTTATTTACAGTAATGAACGAAATGTTTTGAGAAGTGGAATTTCGAAAGGATTATCATAAGAAATTAAATATTCCTGTAACTCGGAAAAATGTTCCACTGAAAAAAACTGTTCAACAGCAGCACTCTATGGTTTGATAGCTTATTAAACAACTTCTTGTAGAACAGGATACCCAGATTTTAGTTTCAGTTCACTGATAGTTCATAGCTTGTTAAATTTTACACGAACACAGCATCCAAAAGAGTAATGAATAAGATAACTTGTTAGACTCACTAAAACTTTTGGCTAGAGATGGACCTATTCGCTCTGCTTCTGAAAATTATTGAGGCTTTAATAGGTCTTAGAGCATAAAGGAGAAAAATGATTATATGACGCGATGACGCGACGCGGTATTCGATCTTAATTATAAACTAATGTGTCATCATCAATTTAAAAAAAAAATATGTTGGTATTAAACAAGTGGTAGTTTAGTCGAAGAAATATCGCAATACAGATGTTCTTTGCTTTAAAAATTAATCAAGCAATAGCAAGTCAAATCTTCTTTAGTGTTGCTCTCAGTAGTTGATTTAACGTCTGCCGCATCAGAATCTTAATTATTTGTCTTCAGTGGCTTCTCGGCTTCTCTTGGCTTTAATTTATTATTCTATTAAATTTTGTAGTAGCTCTTTATGTGACGAAAGTATTTCAACTTTCTTATTTCAGAATCTTAGGTATATATTTTCTAACGTAAGGTAGCTAGGTTCATGGAGGTCAATCTTGTCTACTTTATGGGTTTAATGCCTTTAAAATCCTCCGGCCATTATTTTTCTCACAACAGCGCACTTGTGTCCTAAATCAAACAGGGTAATTCGAAACGATAAGTGGCCATTTAATGCCTCTTTCCGTTTCGGTTGAGCTCTAGCATCAACTAACAGTTAAGTGATGGTGTTCGATGCTGTTAACGTTAATTAGACAAACAATAATGGTGAAAACATGATGATAACTTCCTTAAAAACGAAGGATAACAAATTACTTAAGAAAATTTGACTACAGAATATATGCATGTTTTTATCTAACCAAAATATTCCTGTATCATAGACGCCTTAACTAAAGACAATGTGTTAATATTGAAAGTAGTTCTATACGAAAGAGCTTTTAAAAGACGATGGATTCACGAACCAAGGACCAATGTAAAGAATTCAGAAGAAACGAATTATTCTTTAAAAAATAAAATTTGGTCACGTCGTAAGAGACCCCAAATGCACGCACTAAGAAATTATTAAAGGCATAAGAAGCCTGGGGATAAAAAGAATATCCTGGCTTGAAAATTTAACTGTTTTTAGCCGCAAAAATCTGACACTGCAAGAGCAGCGGCTTTATTCTAGATTCCTAAGCCAGAATGTGAGAGAGGAGATATTGCACTCTTCTCATGGATTATTAAAAATACGGGTTCAGGACGGTTGGAAGCATTGGCTCTGGCAAAGGGGCTACGGATGGAACAATAAGAAAATTTTGACTGTATGTACTTGAGTCATTCACGATAATACCGCCAGAAAAATAACAAAAAGTGTGCCCATATTGTAAACACCACTACAGAGTATTTTATTTATACGAGGGGTTGTATCGGCTTAGCACCTTTACCTCCAGGATATTTTGTGCATGACTCTTTATCTCATTCTATCTCCAAGATTTGCAAGCTTCTGCCGAAGGAAGTTATTTTCTTGGAAACTAGTTGGCACACTTCTTGAGGCGATAGAGAACCTCCTTCGACGGATTGGTGCCTTATACAAAGTAAGGCAGTATCTGATGCGCTACAGCAGAATCTGCAGTTGTCATCGTTGGCTTTACCTGATGTTCCACTAGGCAGTGTCCAGTTATTTCTGTTAATTTCTAAAAGCTTTTCTTTTTTGCTAATATAGTTATTAACTGTGCTAAATATCCTTTTTTCCACAGATTGTCTCCAGTAAGACACCAAATGGATTAATTTTTGAATCATTCAGAAGAGCTCTGATCCGCTATAGGGTGTTTCGCCACTTTTTTTGTGAGGCTAGCTACGTCATTTCCTTCAGTTGTAATGTCCTGGTACCCACATCAGTGTGTGGCTTTGATTATTTTATTTACAAAGCAGGTAAAAAATCGGTGTGTGGATCAAGGAAAACAAATCTAAACTTTCTGTACTATGTTGTGTTGCTTTTGGTTAAAGTTGTAAAACATTTTTGTTGATATGTTCGTCTTTGTTGCAAAATAACTGTCAAGTTGGACGGATAATATCTATGGGATCTACCTACATACAGGAAGAGGTACAGGGGTGTTTCTCTAACTCATAACTGCGAGTTGAAGAGAGAGTCGAGAGTATAGTAGTGCATTCGAAGTTTAGTTGTTGGAGAACTATTAACGCTATGATTAAGCACTGTT
Organism: Aspidapion aeneum; assembly: GCA_963576565.1. NCBI lineage: Eukaryota > Metazoa > Arthropoda > Insecta > Coleoptera > Brentidae > Aspidapion > Aspidapion aeneum. The sequence continues at coordinate 29,018,993 of OY755045.1, forward strand.
TTGCCTGCTTTTCGAGGACCAAATTGTGTTTTGAATGTCGTAGAGAATGTAACAAACTACGGAGACTATACATACTTACAAAAGTATTTTATTTTTTATGTCGAGTTTAAATTGTTTAAAATAGCCTTAATGTAACTAGCTTGGAATTATGTTTGATGTTGTTATCCCAAAAATCATCTTTCTTTTAGTTTGTGCTTCTTTTTCTAGATTTTTTTTTACTTTTATCAGACATGTAATCGTTTTTCTATTTAACTTTATCTAGACCAATTTATACATCATTACTAAACTGATCTTGTATTTTTTTCGGTTTCTCTTTCATTATTCTCAGAATTTTTTAACATTAATTAATAAATTAATATTGGAAATGGTTTCTCTTTGCAGCTGTTCCTGTTTTTCCTATGTCATTTAATTTTTTTTTTGGGATTTCAAGAGAGAAATTTTGCTTAGTCACCAGGACCGTTTCTTTATCAATGCAAGAATATTCTCTATAAAGTGAAAATATATAGTGTTGGACTACTACCGGATAAATCCACCTCGATTATGACTTTATCCTATCACTAGTAGTTTCAGAATAAATAACCAGTTCTCAGAGCCAATTTGTGTATCTTTAGAAGTAAGGCAAGTTGATGCGTTATCTTTATTATTGTTTAGTTTGGTCCTTAAAGCATCAACACATCTAGCTGGCTACGCAGATGATATTGGTGTAACAGTGCCGAAAAACTAGAAATAAGAGAATAATTTGGAGACCTGCGGGAAGTAGACTAAGAGGGAGGCCACGAAAAAGGTGGACAGAAGATGTCGAAGAAAATATCCATCAGGAATAACCACGGGTTTTAATAAGGAAGTGATTTCAAGTTACTGCGCTGCAGCCATAACATAGTTTCCTTATCTATGACGCACATAGCGTCCTCTGGCGTGTGCATCCGACACAATTAGTCCCACAGCCACCCTTGATTTACAATCCTCGCCGAGGTTCTCCAGTAATCCAACAAATTCTTGAGTGACAATGACGTATCCAGCAAAATATTTTTGTCATTTCATACAATATAAAATAAGTATTTACTAGCATGAAGTATTAAACTTGCTTTATATAAAACTGTAAGAAATTGCTGCCAAGTCTGCATTAAAATTTGTTATTTAGTTCAAGTAACAAAGTGTAGACAACTAAAAACATCACTTTTTTGTATTAAAGGTTACCGATAAATCCTCTAACCTACTCTAGATTTATATTTATAAATATTGGCTTCAAAACATTGATGTTATTGGAAGGTAAACAAATGTAACATCGCCAGCAAGTCTCTTTCCGTTGTTAAGGCAACTTTTGTTCTCTCAATATAATGATGTGAAATTTTACCATTAATACCGGATGTCCCAACTACATAGGAATTTGAAAACGGTTCCTAAAAAACTAGAAGGCCTAAACAAAATTTATCAACGCCGTAGTCTCTAATACAAAACTACATTTTAATAAAATTATTTACAAGATGTCAACAATATTAAAATGTTTGCTTTTGCTCGATATTTTTTAAACGCTAGCAGAATTTTTTTATTCCCAGGCAACAACTGATTAGGAATAGCGCCATTTGTTTCGCATTAAAAGTGTATGTCTTACGATTTTCAAAATCCCCATAAAACCCCATGTTTACTACATGAGACTCCCGGACACATTTCGGAGACGCTAAAATACAGAATTTTGGTCAAATTCTCTTCTATTCTATTCTATTCCGAGCCCAATCAGAAGCTGTATCTAAATATCTACAGGAATTTTGAAAAATATATCGGTCAAAAACTAAAAAAATTGTGTTACGTCAAAGAATGTTTTCCAAGCCTTTTTTTTAGAAACCAGTTCAGAAATCTCCATGTAGATTTTTTTCTGGGACACCCTGTATAGTTCCAGGAATAAACTCGATAGTCAGATGGATGCGTGTGTATCTATAGTAACAGAGTTTCTAATTGTTTCAAAAGTTATGGTGCGATTTCCTGGTAAAGTTTGTTAATTGCCGAGTAAAACTAGAGCACTCCGTTATACAGGACGTCCCATAACATAGGGGCCATAGTGCAGCAGGTGATAGAGGAGGCTATTTCTAATAAAAAAGATTATATGACATGGGGTTCAACACTGATATGTTTCTAAGATATAAAACTTTTAATGTTAGAGGAGTGGGGGAAAAAAGGGTTTTACAACAAAAAGAAAATCTGTCACACTTAAATGAATCCTTAGCTAAATGTGATCCAAAAATGTGAAACTAATAGCGAATTCTTTTGAGAAAGTTGGTGGGCCACTCGTGGTCCACTGACACTGTTTTGGTGCTGTCAAAAAATTGCCCCAGTGCAGTTTCAAAAGAATACAAAAGTGCACTAGTGCAACACGAGCTCGGAGAGCCCGTGCCAAAAAATGTGCACTGAGTGCAACACTGGGCTTCTCAGTGGGTCAAAAGAATACAAAACATTGCACTAGTTTTCCCAAAAGAATACGAAAACTGCACTAGTGGCGCACCAAAAAGAATTTGCCATAATTTTTTTGATAAAATTACAAGTTGAGGAGATACAGGCTGTCAAAATAACCAAAATGTATAAAAAAGAATTATGTTATTTTTTTTAAGTTTTGCTTGCCCTTTATTATTATTATTATTATTTTTATGTCTCCCTAGATAGTTATTTTTAATAACCAAAAATATCAAGAAAATCATTGCAATTAATACGGCATTTATAAAAGTTTATACCAAAAAAATTGTTTTCCCAAAAAAGTTTGAACCCAATTTTTTTTTAAATTATTTTTATTTCGAATTATTGCTTCTGTTCCAATACACGACTTCACCAAATTTCATTTTTTACTGTGTCTTTTAAAAAAGTAACTACCAAAAATGTTTACAAAATCGCTTTGATGCTCTGTATCCCGACAAACAAAGAGTTTTGACCAATGCGTTATATAAACTTTTTTATCAAAAATGACCTCCACTATCACCTGTTGCGCTATGGCCCCTAAGTTATAAAACACCCTGTATATTTTACCTATATGTATAATTCGTATACCTCCGATCAAATATTTGTTGTGAGACAAATTCTAGAAAAAGCCTATGAAAACAACTTCAAAATACTTTTATTTGTGTAGATTTTAAACAGGCTTTTGACAGCGTAAATCGGGGGAATAATGCAGGATTTAGATACGTTAAAATACATTAAGCTTATCAACGCTTTTATTCAGGGTTCCAAAGCTGTAGCCTTAATAAATAACTAGTCAGAGTCATTCTGTGTAACTTCAGCAGTATATAAAGGTGATGAATTATCTTGTCCTTGAAGCGGATACATTGGAACCAAATCAACGCAGATTGCTGACTACGTGGAAGATATTGGTGTTTATAGTAGAGATAAAGATTTTTGGCCGATCTGAAACATTGCTTTATAAAAAAGGGGACTGAAAATCAAAACCTAAATTCCTTAACTTCTCAAAAATAACAATGAGAGATATGCTCATAATTTTCAGGTACTTGGTTATAGTTTCAAGCACGTGAAATAGTTTACATACTTGAAAACAAGTGTAAACAAAGCAAACTTTTTTACAAAGGAAATAAACCGGAAAATAATTAACAATAGCAAAGTCTAAAGATTCTAACGAGATCTCTTAAACAAAATATCTACACTACAATAATTAGACCAGTAGTAACTAGTAATATAACATGTGGGTGCGAATCATAGACACAGCAAATGAAAAACAACTTAAAATATTGAAAGAAAACTTATTCGTAACACCTTTGGTGCAAACAGAAGATGGATATGATGAATTATGAATTTGGCAGCTACTAGATGGCGTAAACATCGTGAAATTCATCAAAACTAGCTTGAACACCAAGAAAAATAAAAAGCTGGTGACCTGCAGGAAGTACACTTTACGAGGGAGGCCACAAAAGAAGGTGGCGAATAATCATACCAGAGAGGGCAGAATGAGGGGCTCTGGTTAAGTAGGCTAAGACCCACCAGGGGTCGTCATGCCAAATGAAGAAGAAGAAAACATTTAAGTTAGGTAAACGGTTTTATTCTAAGTTATCAGCTGCTCCAAAAACCAAAAAATATTACAAAACTGATGTTTAACAGGCTAAAACAAAAACATCGTCAATTTAAATCAAACCGTTAAAAAAACAAGATTGGTATATTGATTAACCAATTTGAAGTCTCGTTTGTAGTTGCAAGTAAATTTGTAAAGTACTCTCATAAGCCTTGCTAAAAGTTTACTTGCGCCCAATATTTGCTGATTTGCGAGAACTTGTAGTATATACAGCAGAAACTAGTAACAAGTTATTTACAAAACAAGTACAATTCATACTCTATACTTCTAAGACCTTGTACAAAATACTATGGACCTTTTTTTCCTGCGAATACATTTACGAAAAGGTAACGGTACAAAACTTTGTTCCCTTACCGGAGTCTTGTTGCGCGGGAACCTCAGGCCATTGAATGGCTTAAAGGCCTATTATTATCGCTGTATTCGCTCTTTATGTGTGTTCGCGACTGGGGTCAACTTGGCTCTGAATCTTATCGTGATTTTAAGGAAGGTTTTGCTGGGGCAACAGAGTTTTTTTAAAAAAACAAACAAAAATAATAAAACAATCAATAACCAAGATCAAAGAGTTTAACTAAAAGGACTTGTTTTTAATTACAAAGTTACCTAGAGTTACATTAGTTGTAAAGCAAAAATTCTGAAAAATTACTTGCAGCCAACTACTTGCCGACTTGCTGGAACTTGAAGTGTATAGAGCTGAGACTATCAAAGTAATTTACAAAACAAGTAAAATGAAATGTAGGCCCGTCAGCAAGTACGTAGTAAACTTTTACAAATTACTTGCAAATGAGTACGAGGCTTTATACTCCTAAGATATTTTACAAAATACTATAGACCTTCTTCTCTTGCGAAAACATTTAAGAAAAGGTAACGATACAAAACTTTATTCCGTTGCCGGAGTCCCGTTGAGAGGGAACCTTAGGCCATTGAATGGCTCAATGGCCTATTATTATCGCTGTATTCGCCCTTTAAACGTGTTCAGGGTTCAACATGGCTGTGAATCTTATCGAGATTTTGAGCAAGGTTTTCTGTGTTGGGCAACATTTAAAAAAACAACCACAAATAATAACACAATTAATATCAAAGGGCTTAACTAAAAGAAATCGTTTTTACTTCCAAATAAAGTTAACAAGAGTCGTTAACAAGTTTAAGTAAAATAAAACCGTTTATCAAGTCCCTTACGACGCGTGTAAACAGTAATGCTAGAGAAAAAATGATAAAAAATTACTTGCGGCTAAGTATTTTCGGACTTGCGAAAACTTGTAGTGTATACAGCTAAAACTATCAAAGTAATTTACAAAATATGTAAAATGCAGTATAGACACGCCAGCAAGTACGTGGTAAAAAACTCTTGCCAATTACTTGCAAATGCGTACGAGTCTTTATTAAAGTTGAGCGGGATCTTGTACTAAATACTATGGACCTTCCTTTCCTGCAAATACATTTATGAAAAGGTAACGGTACAAAACTTTGTTCTCTTGCTGGAGTCCTGTTGAGTGAGAACCTCAGGAATGGCTCAATGGCTTATTATTAGCGCTGTATTTGCTCTTTACACGTGTTCGGGACTTTATTCAGGGGTCAACTTGAATCTTATCGAGACTTTAAGAAAGGTATTGTGTTGGGCAATAATACATGTATTAACTTAATCAACTAAAGCATAGTTGTTACTTAAAACTAAATTTGCTTAGAATACTCTCCAAAGTTAATATGTAAGAAAAAGGACACAAAGTCACTGGTAGAGAAAAAATTGCTGACAGTTTACCCTCTAGAGCCAGTGTTTGTAAACGACTACCTTTAATATGTAAATTTGCTTCATAACAATTAACTTTCTTATAATTTAATTTGATGGCGTCTATTTTATTTTCCATGAAGAGATCAAGAGTCCAGTTCTTGCACCAAGCAGTATTGTATAGTAAGAAGCTATGCAACTAAAATTAAGTTAAACAGAGTTGGGTCCTTGTTTATTGTTGAGGCAAAAAGTTTTGCATTGCTAATGAACATAGAATCACATAGTTAGAGTAAATTGACACAGACAGTATAATTTTATATTACTTCGACACAGACAGTTTAATTTTTTTTACACGTCCTTGAAAACAGAAACATTTTTATCATAAAGGACACACTACTGATATTCAACAGACAAAAATACAAGAGACAATTAGTCAAGTCCTTTAGCTTACTTTTTATATATAAATTCGACCCAAATTTCTTTCTTATTTAGGTTTAAGGCGTTTATTTTATTTTCCATAAAGAGAGAGAGAGTCCATTTCTTGCACCAAGCAGTATTGTATACTGGGCGGGAAATTATGCAACTGTAATTAAATTAACCACGGTTGGTTCCTTGTTTATTGTTGAGGCACAAAGTTTTGCCTTGTTAATGAACATAGCGTTATAGTATATTGACACAGATAGTTGAGTTTAATATTACTTCAACACAAACGGTGTAATATTTTACACATCTCTAAAAACAAAAACGTTTTCAACATAATTAAAAAAAAACGTTTAAATAAAAATTAGAAAAAATTTTTCAGCAAATGTTAAAACATGATTCTACAAACTTAATAAATACGTAATTATAAAAGTAGTAATATCAAATTTTGTTTTATAAATTGACATTTATTCAACTTGTTTTTTTTTATCAGTCCATTACCCGGCCATGTGATGCTGATTCACAGAGATCTTTAGAAAAAAAAGGACTGTTAAAGAACAGCAGTCCAAATTCTTTAACAAAAATAAATCGAATACCAATCTTATAGAATAGATAAATAAGTTAAAACAAGCTTCAGATCGATTAAACGCCAATTTTTATAACAGTAAAAACAAACTGTGTTTTGTAAGTTGATATTTCCCAAAGGTAAGCAGTATTATTTCAAGAAACATATTACAGCGATATGCCACATTAACACTTACAAAGATTTAGCCTGACGCTTTTGTCAGTCCATTTCCGTGTATTTGATACTGATGCACAGGGATCTCTTGGGTAAAAGGGACCCTGGAAGAATATTATTGAGTTGAGGAAAGTATCTATATTTTAAAGAGGTAAAATAAATATTAAATTCTTTGACAAAAACAATACCAAAACTTAATTTCCATAACAACAAACAGTGTTTTATAAATTAATATTTCCCGAAGGTAAACACTATTATTTCAAGAAACATATTTCAGCTATACGCCACATTACCACTTACAAAGATTCAGTCTGACGCTTTTGTCAGTCCACTTCCGGACAATGTGATGCTGATGCACAGAGATCTCTGGGGTAAAAGGGACTCTGGATGAGTATTGTTGAAGTTGTTTCTCGAAAGGCATTTTAAATTAACTAACAAAAATAAAATGAACACCAATTATTTGGAAAAAGAGGTCAAAACCTAATTCCAATTAGGTTTTGAGCAGCACTTCAACATAGCGTTGCATTAATACTTGCAAATATTCAGACTGATAATTTTGTCAGTCCCCTGCCCGGTTGTGTATGTGATGCTGATACAGAGGGATCTCTAAGTTCTAGAAGGATATTGTTAAAGTTGACAAAGAATTCCTTAAAATAAGTGAAAGAAAGTTTAAGAAATATCTTTATGATTTAAATTTGTTCAGGTAAATTTTAAGCTTTGTTAGATCTAAAACAAGTTTCAAGATTTGTAAACCGATCAAAGAATATGATAAGTGGGGTCTGGAGGTGAACAAAAAACAATCTTAGTATACATATCCCAAATTACGTCAAATTAAACACCGAAATTACCAGGAAAAACAACCAATTAGACAAAAGAAAATGGTCTGAATTGGTATAGACACGTATAAAGGATATTATAAAATTAGAATACAAAAGAAAATACTAAACTTGACATGGCAAGAATGAAAAAAGGCCCATCGTAAGTTGGAGAAAGGAAATGAAGAAAGATATCTGAGTTAGGGTTTTTTAAGTACTTGAGAACTTTTTCTACTTTTGTCTGAATTAGTGAGTTTGAAAATAGTCCTCCACTACTGGACAAGAAACACCTACAGAATTCCTTCGCCTGCAAAACATATGCTTTGTTTTTGGAACTTAACGGGACGGTTGTTTTCATAATGGCGTTTATTTAGAAGAACATGGCGCATCTAAATTGAGTCCAAGAATGTCATTCTGTTTCTAAAATGGCCTCGGATTTCCCACAGGATAAACAGTGCAAGCTGGACAGATTAATAGCATAGGGGAGTCTAAGGTATACGGACAAGATAGCAAAAGGACATTTTGAAGAGTGAGAGTAATTTCTTATTCCTTTTGAATTATCGCCATCAGTTTTTAATTCAAGACTATCAATTTTTATTTTCAGGATGTATAATTTCGTTTATTTTATAGTCCTTATCTTGATTGATTAATTTATTAATACCTACAGCAAGACTTCGCTTAATTTATTTCTTCATGTGTGTTTTCATAATTTGGGAGGTATGATGACCTCGCGAGATTTTCCACTTTTCATAGTCCATGGTACTGGACCTCCATGCACTGCGACCACACATGGATCTATTCTGCCCACGTACCTACATACTGAGTTTGACTAAAGTGGTTTATTTTTTTTCCACCCATCACATAAAAAAACTCTGCAGATTGCAACAATAAATGATTTAGGCTTAACACTATGGCTCAAAGATATACCACTAAGGCCTCTGCATTATCAGCCATTAGCCTAACATCCATAAAGAAGGTTTTGTTTATGGGCGTACCTAGATTCAGTTCAGTTACTTCCGATTCTAATAATATTTGGACATCTAGTAAATTGTCAGCGACTTTGAACTAACGACTAGGCCCTTTTCGCATAACCCGATTTATCGGTACACCATATTACCAAACTGATGAACGTGCCCCTTTTAGCATGAAGTTTTATTTCTCTTAGTAAGTTATGCCTGGCACCTCTTTCTCAAGGGTATGGATCTTTATACTGCGTAGCAAATATACAGTGGACCCACGCTTTTACATCCTTTCCGAAAGGGGGTCCTGCTACATATTACACTTGCAACCATCTAACATCGCTATCGTCCCACCAGAACTTGGTTATAGACAATAGACTCCTTTCCATTTCAGCGCAACAGTCGTGGTCGTAGTGAGTTAATAAGATTTTTTTGCTGGCGCCGTGCTGGTACCGCCTATAGCAGGCTTCTGGGTTATTGATCTTGGCTTCTCGGCTGCGTATCGGCTCCTGGACTACATATGCGATGTAGAAGGTCAACTTGTTCAAAATGTATTTTTTTATGAACGACTGTTTTAAGAGAAAAAAAGAGAAGTGGGCCGAGAGCGAGAAGATTTTTTCTTTTTGTGTAGTTGTTCGAGATGCAAACCTGGTACCTTGTTCATGCGAAGCCGACGACCATATCACGGGACTACATTGCCGCCTTTTGTGTACCTATACTAATTAGAATTAAGCAAACTTTGTAAGCATTAAAAACAATTTACTGAAAATCTCGCTCCTATCAAAAAAATATATATTTTGCTTGGAAGTAAACAAAAAAGCCGCATGTGCATCTGACAGCAAAATGTTTGCTCTATATCCGCCCAGGGCCCACCGCTGTGACGTTAGCAATAGAAATCTTCAAATGAAGTTGCAGGATAGTGTTGAACATAGCAGGTTGAATTACATAAGGATGTGATCCTGTTCCATGCCCACTTGCTGTTAGAATTTCAAAGATATTATTAAGTGAAATATGTTTAGCTAGCAACACGAGGATTGCGCTAAATTTAATAAGACTTGATTTTCTTTCACACTAACTAAAGTACAAGCTCCTTTCAATTCTTAGCTAGGTTCCGATGGGCTCGGCTACCACGCATCCGTTAGTTTTAGTGATTTTTGCATACAATTGTTTATGAATTTCGAAACATTAGTTAATTTAAAATGTATCAAATTGCAGATTAAATTTGCAGTTTTCCTTAACATAATTGTGTGCCAATTTATTGTGGCAACTGTAATAGTTATTTATCTAACAAAACAAGTGTTCTATTGTTTTTAGGGTATGCGTTTATTACTTTTCCGTTTCCATTCGCCAGTACTTAAGCTAATAGGGAAATAGGAAATATGTATAAAACCAAAACAAGCAGGATCTTCTTTTGCCAATCTTCGAGTTAACAACTATCGTCATCTCTGATCTGGTAGACCGTTTTAGAAAGCCGACCGTCATCGACAGGACGACAAATTTGAAGCACGCAGCTCGCAGAAAACGTTCGGCAAATATTGCCGGCAAACATTTTCGCGCTGTCGAAATGATTTGTGCAAATACCGCTGCGGCGGCCATGATGGAATTAATAGAGCATTTTAGAGTGACTACGCAGAAAAAAAACCTCTCAAAAAATACATATAAAACTAAATACTCTTTGTTTGAAACTCGTAGACAATGATTGAGTAGAAATAAAATTTCGGACTTCCATTGTCTTTATTTATTTTAAACACTTTAAAACTTCTAAAATAAATAAAGACAATGGAAGTCCAAAATTTTATTTCTAGATATTATTCCTATGATTAATCCTTAGCCTGTCCTGTATTTAGGCGTATTAATTTAGTCCAGTATTAGTAAATGCTAATGCCAACTTTGGGAATGTAATAATGTAGAATTGGTATTGTTTTAAATATGTTTTTATCTAAAAATAACTTTAGTATTTATTATTTTATTATTTCAATATTTTTATTATTATTTTATTAAGCTGCTAATTTCTGTAAGTATCATAATCTTTAGTTTTTTATACAACATATTTTTTTTGAACGGAGTATAATCAAAATTAAATGGTAAACAAAAGCATATATAAGAGCTGTTTTCCGATTCACTTATAGTTACTTCCGGTACATTTTTATTTACTTCTGGCCGCTTTTTTAAATTTTGTTCAGTTCCGGTTTAGTTTGACTTTATGCGGTCCCTTAAGGACACTTTTAAGACACTTTTGTAAAAGCTATAAACAAAAAACACATTTTAAAAAACACTTTGTAGATCGGCAACGAAGCGTGTGCGGACCTATGTGCCTGAGAACTTATGGAATTAAAATAATCCCTGCTTCTTATTTATACGTGGGTCTAACATTAACATAATCTAATGTGTCAAACTGACGGGCATCAAATAACTCTGGCAAGGATTTGGGGCTTTTTAATAATAGCCAGATGGTATTTTAAGCTTTTGTTACAATACAACCTATCATCTCATAAACTTTTAGAACTAAGAAAATAAGGGCACTAATTTCATATCGTTTTTCACTTGTTAAATATACTTACTATCCTTAGAGATTAGCCAGAATATTTTTTTTGTTAACTTTAGTATACCCTTTACTGGTACAACTAGTTTTTTACTAAGAAAATAAGTTTCTCGTATTCATATCCTGTTTTGCATTTTGCGCCTAAATCCATGGGAAATCCCCCACTATTTATATAACACATTTTGCTTAGAATTAATCCATGAACAATTCTATAGATGTTTGCTGACTAAGAAAATAAGTTCCCAAAATCTTCATGGTCTCCCCTACTACGCGAAGACTCTGGATGAGTATTGTTGAAGTTGTTTCTCGAAAGGCATTTTAAATTAACTAACAAAAATAAAATGAACACCAATTATTTGGAAAAAGAGGTCAAAACCTAATTCCAATTAGGTTTTGAGCAGCACTTCAACATAGCGTTGCATTAATACTTGCAAATATTCAGACTGATAATTTTGTCAGTCCCCTGCCCGGTTGTGTATGTGATGCTGATACAGAGGGATCTCTAAGTTCTAGAAGGATATTGTTAAAGTTGACAAAGAATTCCTTAAAATAAGTGAAAGAAAGTTTAAGAAATATCTTTATGATTTAAATTTGTTCAGGTAAATTTTAAGCTTTGTTAGATCTAAAACAAGTTTCAAGATTTGTAAACCGATCAAAGAATATGATAAGTGGGGTCTGGAGGTGAACAAAAAACAATCTTAGTATACATATCCCAAATTACGTCAAATTAAACACCGAAATTACCAGGAAAAACAACCAATTAGACAAAAGAAAATGGTCTGAATTGGTATAGACACGTATAAAGGATATTATAAAATTAGAATACAAAAGAAAATACTAAACTTGACATGGCAAGAATGAAAAAAGGCCCATCGTAAGTTGGAGAAAGGAAATGAAGAAAGATATCTGAGTTAGGGTTTTTTAAGTACTTGAGAACTTTTTCTACTTTTGTCTGAATTAGTGAGTTTGAAAATAGTCCTCCACTACTGGACAAGAAACACCTACAGAATTCCTTCGCCTGCAAAACATATGCTTTGTTTTTGGAACTTAACGGGACGGTTGTTTTCATAATGGCGTTTATTTAGAAGAACATGGCGCATCTAAATTGAGTCCAAGAATGTCATTCTGTTTCTAAAATGGCCTCGGATTTCCCACAGGATAAACAGTGCAAGCTGGACAGATTAATAGCATAGGGGAGTCTAAGGTATACGGACAAGATAGCAAAAGGACATTTTGAAGAGTGAGAGTAATTTCTTATTCCTTTTGAATTATCGCCATCAGTTTTTAATTCAAGACTATCAATTTTTATTTTCAGGATGTATAATTTCGTTTATTTTATAGTCCTTATCTTGATTGATTAATTTATTAATACCTACAGCAAGACTTCGCTTAATTTATTTCTTCATGTGTGTTTTCATAATTTGGGAGGTATGATGACCTCGCGAGATTTTCCACTTTTCATAGTCCATGGTACTGGACCTCCATGCACTGCGACCACACATGGATCTATTCTGCCCACGTACCTACATACTGAGTTTGACTAAAGTGGTTTATTTTTTTTTCCACCCATCACATAAAAAAACTCTGCAGATTGCAACAATAAATGATTTAGGCTTAACACTATGGCTCAAAGATATACCACTAAGGCCTCTGCATTATCAGCCATTAGCCTAACATCCATAAAGAAGGTTTTGTTTATGGGCGTACCTAGATTCAGTTCAGTTACTTCCGATTCTAATAATATTTGGACATCTAGTAAATTGTCAGCGACTTTGAACTAACGACTAGGCCCTTTTCGCATAACCCGATTTATCGGTACACCATATTACCAAACTGATGAACGTGCCCCTTTTAGCATGAAGTTTTATTTCTCTTAGTAAGTTATGCCTGGCACCTCTTTCTCAAGGGTATGGATCTTTATACTGCGTAGCAAATATACAGTGGACCCACGCTTTTACATCCTTTCCGAAAGGGGGTCCTGCTACATATTACACTTGCAACCATCTAACATCGCTATCGTCCCACCAGAACTTGGTTATAGACAATAGACTCCTTTCCATTTCAGCGCAACAGTCGTGGTCGTAGTGAGTTAATAAGATTTTTTTGCTGGCGCCGTGCTGGTACCGCCTATAGCAGGCTTCTGGGTTATTGATCTTGGCTTCTCGGCTGCGTATCGGCTCCTGGACTACATATGCGATGTAGAAGGTCAACTTGTTCAAAATGTATTTTTTTATGAACGACTGTTTTAAGAGAAAAAAAGAGAAGTGGGCCGAGAGCGAGAAGATTTTTTCTTTTTGTGTAGTTGTTCGAGATGCAAACCTGGTACCTTGTTCATGCGAAGCCGACGACCATATCACGGGACTACATTGCCGCCTTTTGTGTACCTATACTAATTAGAATTAAGCAAACTTTGTAAGCATTAAAAACAATTTACTGAAAATCTCGCTCCTATCAAAAAAATATATATTTTGCTTGGAAGTAAACAAAAAAGCCGCATGTGCATCTGACAGCAAAATGTTTGCTCTATATCCGCCCAGGGCCCACCGCTGTGACGTTAGCAATAGAAATCTTCAAATGAAGTTGCAGGATAGTGTTGAACATAGCAGGTTGAATTACATAAGGATGTGATCCTGTTCCATGCCCACTTGCTGTTAGAATTTCAAAGATATTATTAAGTGAAATATGTTTAGCTAGCAACACGAGGATTGCGCTAAATTTAATAAGACTTGATTTTCTTTCACACTAACTAAAGTACAAGCTCCTTTCAATTCTTAGCTAGGTTCCGATGGGCTCGGCTACCACGCATCCGTTAGTTTTAGTGATTTTTGCATACAATTGTTTATGAATTTCGAAACATTAGTTAATTTAAAATGTATCAAATTGCAGATTAAATTTGCAGTTTTCCTTAACATAATTGTGTGCCAATTTATTGTGGCAACTGTAATAGTTATTTATCTAACAAAACAAGTGTTCTATTGTTTTTAGGGTATGCGTTTATTACTTTTCCGTTTCCATTCGCCAGTACTTAAGCTAATAGGGAAATAGGAAATATGTATAAAACCAAAACAAGCAGGATCTTCTTTTGCCAATCTTCGAGTTAACAACTATCGTCATCTCTGATCTGGTAGACCGTTTTAGAAAGCCGACCGTCATCGACAGGACGACAAATTTGAAGCACGCAGCTCGCAGAAAACGTTCGGCAAATATTGCCGGCAAACATTTTCGCGCTGTCGAAATGATTTGTGCAAATACCGCTGCGGCGGCCATGATGGAATTAATAGAGCATTTTAGAGTGACTACGCAGAAAAAAAACCTCTCAAAAAATACATATAAAACTAAATACTCTTTGTTTGAAACTCGTAGACAATGATTGAGTAGAAATAAAATTTCGGACTTCCATTGTCTTTATTTATTTTAAACACTTTAAAACTTCTAAAATAAATAAAGACAATGGAAGTCCAAAATTTTATTTCTAGATATTATTCCTATGATTAATCCTTAGCCTGTCCTGTATTTAGGCGTATTAATTTAGTCCAGTATTAGTAAATGCTAATGCCAACTTTGGGAATGTAATAATGTAGAATTGGTATTGTTTTAAATATGTTTTTATCTAAAAATAACTTTAGTATTTATTATTTTATTATTTCAATATTTTTATTATTATTTTATTAAGCTGCTAATTTCTGTAAGTATCATAATCTTTAGTTTTTTATACAACATATTTTTTTTGAACGGAGTATAATCAAAATTAAATGGTAAACAAAAGCATATATAAGAGCTGTTTTCCGATTCACTTATAGTTACTTCCGGTACATTTTTATTTACTTCTGGCCGCTTTTTTAAATTTTGTTCAGTTCCGGTTTAGTTTGACTTTATGCGGTCCCTTAAGGACACTTTTAAGACACTTTTGTAAAAGCTATAAACAAAAAACACATTTTAAAAAACACTTTGTAGATCGGCAACGAAGCGTGTGCGGACCTATGTGCCTGAGAACTTATGGAATTAAAATAATCCCTGCTTCTTATTTATACGTGGGTCTAACATTAACATAATCTAATGTGTCAAACTGACGGGCATCAAATAACTCTGGCAAGGATTTGGGGCTTTTTAATAATAGCCAGATGGTATTTTAAGCTTTTGTTACAATACAACCTATCATCTCATAAACTTTTAGAACTAAGAAAATAAGGGCACTAATTTCATATCGTTTTTCACTTGTTAAATATACTTACTATCCTTAGAGATTAGCCAGAATATTTTTTTTGTTAACTTTAGTATACCCTTTACTGGTACAACTAGTTTTTTACTAAGAAAATAAGTTTCTCGTATTCATATCCTGTTTTGCATTTTGCGCCTAAATCCATGGGAAATCCCCCACTATTTATATAACACATTTTGCTTAGAATTAATCCATGAACAATTCTATAGATGTTTGCTGACTAAGAAAATAAGTTCCCAAAATCTTCATGGTCTCCCCTACGATACCCAGACGGGACAAAATAAAACGAACAACAGAAATTTTTGAATCTTGAAGGAACAAAAAATAGCATTTGTTGAAACAGCACAAACGCTACGTTCAATGTTGGGCTCGCCGATATAAAAAAAGCCCATTCCCGGTTTTTTTCACCATTCGGCTCGTTGCGCGACTCAATGTTCGTCGAACTATTCAGGGGCTCTATTCTCGTACTTGAACGATGTGATCGTCCACATCACACGCTCTGAGTGGTCGCGTGTTGTGCAAAATGACTTGTCTCGACCAATGGCCTAGTCGCCCGCCCTTCACAGTTAGTGAATTTCACGCGTTTGATCTGAAATCTGTTCTCCTGTCTCGCACAGACTGAACGTTTCTCTTTGATCGTATGAGAAGGTTGCGCGATGAAGGTGTTTTCGCGTAGCACGTGACGGCTCGGAGCTAATTTAATTCTTGCCATTGGAAAATTAAGTGATGGGAATTATCAAATCGTTTAAGTTCAAAAATAGGTAGCCAGGTCTGAACACTCCGATTCATGTAGTCACTCTAGCACTCATATTACCGAAACCTCCTCTCATTTTCGCGTTTGTCCATCCAAACGTCCGTCTGTTTGTGTGTCTGTTCAAATAAGAGATGAAAAGATAAAACTGTGTACCTACCTATAACAAACTATCAAATAAACCAAATGATAAAGTCCAAGGGGTAGATTTTTTTAATATCAAACTCGCTATAACCCATAGCAGGGGTCTCCAAACTATGACACGAAAGTCAAATTTGGCCAGTGTCATCAATACGGCCCGCGATAGCTAATGGCTTATAGTTGTTATTATTGCTCTGTGATAAATAAATTGGATCGAAAAAAACAGAAAATTAAACCAATTAAAAAAAATCAAACCGAACCGTTTGGCAGCGAGTCTAGGGGTACGTTTATGATTAACGCAGTGTACACACCGGACGCGCGCTGCCTTACTTTTTGCCCGTTCACCGTACACCGGAAAGGCGTTCTCGATTAACACACGGTAAACAACAATTTATCTACCTCGATTAGTTAGTTAAAATTTACTTGTCGCGCATGCGTACAGCGAAGATGAAACTAATGAGAGCAAACTCTAACTCAACTTTACTCCTTTGATTTTCTCAAAATTATTTTTTTTTTAAATTCTATTAGTGTTTGGGTACGTAAGATGCCCTTTTCATCCCACTCACATAATGTGGTATATAATGAACACGGAACCCCATTATTAGATGACGAGCAAAAATATCTGGTGGTTTTCAGGGTGGAAGGTAAGTAAAAAGTTATCTTTTAAGGCATATTACTTCATTTATCCATCTTCTAGCACAAATTTAGTGTTAATTTTGTATGTCTTTCTGTTTTAACAATCTTATGTAACCTAATATGTGGTTCATGGCTTATTCAACTAAAGAGATAGGGTTCTACTACGTTTTACGTCGCTCGTCAAAACGCACTATATAACGATTTTTTTGCATGAAAATGATTCTTTGGACTATTTTTAGTCGATCTAGATACGAAAAATTCAAGAAAAGTTTGGATTTTTTAAAATTAATTTAAAAAAGAAACGTTACTTCGACTTGGTTGAAAAAATCTACTTCTATCACTGCATCGTCAAATTTTGGACATAAATTTGTAAATTAGCTTAGGGTTAATTAATTTACAACTTCAAATCAACCACATACCTAGTTTTCCGTGTGTTTCGGCGCTTTTTTCACAAAATTTTGAAAATTTTTACAGTTGACCTTCCCACAGCTATTTTGACCCATTGACAGATCTTTTTTGTATTTTTTTCCCTGGGCCGACTGTTTCCAGGGCATTCGGCCATATAATATCTTCCAATTCAATTTGCTTACTTATCTTCAGATGCACCATAAGCTTGTTACTGTGCATCTGAGGGTTACAGGCGCAGACTACAGGGAATTATTTATTATCTAGCAAGAACTGGCGATTCTTGCTGAATGCTTGCGGAATTTTTGTTTTTGTGGTTTACTTTATGTAAGGTGAGGTTAGACTCATTAGAATATTCGGCTGTGCTGAACTTTAAATCATCATTATTATAAATTACAAACTATAACTTTCTGCATCATTTGTTTTATTATAAATGCTCAATAGACGATTTTGGACGATTTTGCGGAGTCAAAAATGCAGGACAAGTTCTGTCCTCTTTCCTTTAAAAGTGAAACGATAAAAAATATACAAAATTTGCAAATGACAGACAGAAGACGTCCGGTCAACGCCCGGCGCGTCTGTGTAAAATTCAGACGGTAAATTTTAACCCGAATCATGAACGCACTCCAGAAATAATCTCGAAGACGTAAACAAATGAAGTAAACGCGCAGAAGCTATTAGCTAAAACTAAAAATAAATATACCTACGTCAACTAAAGATTAAACTTTTTAGTTAGATAGGAAAATTCGCCAAACCCCAAACCATACTATTAATTACAAGCAACACTGGTTACACAAAGATCGCGTTAAACTATTAAACATTCTTCCCAGAAACTTTTGCACTTCGTCAAACTTAGAGAGATTTTGCTGTTTCCTGTTTGTAATATAAAGTACATTTAAAGTATCACAGTTTATACAATAATGGGCTAAAAAAAGTGACAATTGGATTCTTTATATAAATAAATGGAGCCACGACCGATCTGATACCTTCCTACTTTCTAGCCCAGTAGCACACCAGTGGCGTAGCGTGGGAGGGGGGGTTTGTCGAGTGTACTGGCGCCCCATGGGTGTCCTAAGCGCCCTAAGCTTGATTAAGTAGCAGGACCGGCAACGGTAAATTGAGAGGGCGGCAAAGCTGTCGCTAGGAAACTTAAGACATGATGAGCTTTTGTTTTTCTTTTTGGTCGCAAGATTTTTGATGGGCGCCTTTTTAGCTTCGTTTGGTATACCTAGGCCAGCTATTGGTAGACAAAGAAAGTTGAATTTTACTATTTTTCAGTTTTTAAATGTATACTGACCAAATCTCGTAACTACTAAATGTTTTTAGGAAAAACCCTTGCTTGTTTTTGTCTCCCTTGTAAAATTATTTCTTGACAAAATACGAAGTACTGCACTTTAGACTTTAGCCGTCGATATAGCGGATACAAAATGGCGGCTTTTTCCATTTATTAACGAATATGTACTATATTTGGAACTTTGTGGTGTTTAACATCGCTGATTATGATTTTTGATTTAAATTTTGAAAAAATCAGAATGGCGGACTTTGCCATTTATGATCATGATATTTAATTATTTTTAAGTATAATTCAAAACTTAAAATCGACGACCTTAAACACCCCAAACTTTCAAGTTTAATACATGCATATCGGTTTATAAAGAAAGTTTGCCATTTTGGATCCGCCATTTTGATTTTTTTGTTACTGGAACTCTAAACACCTGTCAAAAATGCAAACTGAAACTACGGCAACTTAGCCGCGGTAAGTTGGCGGCGGCAAAAAATCCCCTCCCCCCAAATGAAATTCCTAGATCCGCCTCTGTCTCTAGCCATTGCTGCGCGGCCTAGGAAGGTAAAAAAAGAGACTTATTGCAATAGTGCCAGGCACTAATTGTGCCGGGCACTATTCTGACAAATTCGCATTGAAAACTGACAGTTGATCATTCAAAATTGACATACCAAAGTCAAATTTATAAATCCAGTCGTTTATTTTCCATTAATAGTGGCGGCACTATTTATTTTGGCTCTTATAATACACAAAGGCCTAATTTTGAAAGCAGATAGCTGTTCTTATAAAGCAAAAATGTCAGAATAGTGCCCGGCACAATTATTGCCTGGCTTTATTGCAATAGGTCCTTAATATCTCTGTTTTTTTTTCGCAGAATGGACCTAAGACTTACTTCCTACATTATAAGAATCTTATTCAATAACACCGAGCAGACATAAATATCAACAAGAAAGTTTCACAATTTTTTCTTTGGTTTGGTCGAAACTAATTTTTCAGATTTTAAATAGGAAATAGTCTTAATTTAAGAAGTTCCTTAGCGTAGAAAATACCGTATGATAGTGACTGAATCTCCACATTGCGTCACTTATTCGTCGGTAAATATTGATCAGTCCCGGAAAATTATAAGCAAGTTGGAAGTCAAGGATAGAATTAATTATTTTGTGGAGGCAAAAGATAAAGGAAGTAGATAATAAAATTTAAAAACAAACTTTATGGTATGAATGTTGTATAGCCTTTGCTATACACAGTTACACTTTTGTGAGTTGACATGATATAAACGTATTTCCTAACCAGAAATGTTGAAAAAATTAAATATGTCATGTTGATATAAAATTAAAGGCAAAACTGTCATTGTCTTAAGATACCTCTGCGTATGGCATATAATGAGCGCGTCAGGATTTTGAAACTGTTTTATGGGAAAGTATTTAATATAAAGAATAAAAATATCATCTAATATTCTAGGCAAAAATCTAATTGTAAAGGTTTTGAAATAACACTGTTTTGGAAAGAGCTTTGAAAATTTTGAAAAAATATTTTTTGTACTGTTAAGAAGAGACCTAAATTTTTGAAAACTTTTAAAAGTTTTTTTAAACTTTTGAAAATGTTCATATTATAAATATATTGAAATCAAAATCTTCTTTTAATTCAATATAACAAAAATTTATGGATGATTAATCCAAAGCTTCATTATTAAAGCGTAAATAGGCCATTACAGTCACGTTTAGATGATCGGTAAAACTAGTATTATTGCACTCTCTACAATGGACGTAGGTAAAATATATTTTTCAATATGCTTACCACCTGGACTATTGATATAAAAGCTCCATTCCAACATACCTGAAACAAAAAAATTGAATTAGATTTTTTCTTACTGTACATATAGTCACATAAAAATTATTTTTGAAATTGCTCATAACACAGTTTTGCAGGTTTTTACCCATACAGGATTTTACCGAATATATAGGAATATATACATAGTAGTAAACCTGAAGAATCGCTTAGTTTATCAGCTATCGCTATGTTCATATTATATATAGGGTGTCCCAAAAATCTAGAATCACTAGTATGTCGAGAAAACTGAAAATTTTTAGGGAAAAAGCTTAGCCGTGTCAATTTGATTTAAAAAGTCTAGTTTTAAATAAACACTAGCAGATATACAGGGTGTCCTTAAAATGAAAAATAATACAAACTTGCATTTTTTAAATTTAAAAATGCAAGATTGTATCAGTTCTTATTTCGACAGCACATAATTTCTTTATTATTGAAAATGCAAGTTTGTATTATTTTTTATTTTGAAGACACCCTGTGTATATGTTGGTGTTTGTTTAGAACTCGCCTTTTTAAAATATGATCGACGTGTAAAAACTTTCGGTTTTCTCTATACTCAGCATACGGTATGAGACACGTGTTAGTTCAAGAGGAGGCCAAAATAAAGAAGAACGTATCACGCCCTGTTTTCAAAATATAACATTTTAATAGATAGACCATGCAAGGGGAAGAGATTTATATAATAGAAAATATTGACCGCCAAATGTTTATTTGTCTGACAAAAAAACCTCCAGACTTGGCAAAAAATAATAATTTTTTAAAACTTATTATTTTCACTTACTTAAAAAAATACTAACAATGATAATATGGTATTATTAAGTCTCCTTTCTAAAAACAGAAAGTACCAACCAAAACATTTTGTTTAATATGGCATTTAAAATAAAAATGAATACATAAGAAACAGTGATTTCCTAAAAAAAATTATTGCATATTACATGGTAGTGCCAGAATTGTTAGTCAGTGAAAACAAAAATCGGGGTGTTGCGTCCAAATATTTACCCGCAAGTATTTAAAAAACATACCTACTCTACTACTATGTTTGGGGTTTTGTAATTCTATTTTTTTAAAAGAAATAAATCCATGCCCATCCAAATTCTGCTAAAATAATTGAAATGTAGGTATTGTAAAGGGCGTAAATTAAAACATCCATGCTCCACGCACAAAAACAATACTACGAGTATACGACTAACTAATGGCCTGTGACAGGCACAAAATTTCTTTGATTTTTGTTATTTAAACTAAATGTCCAACATTGGCCCCGAGGGGTGAACAGCTAACCCAAAATGTGTACACCGATTGTGAAAATCGACAATCTTTTGGTAAGATTGTAAGGGATTGTTTAAAGATTGTGAGGGATTGTGGTAAGATTGTGAGGGATTGTGAAGGATTGTGGTAAGAGATTGTCACAGATTGTGGGTGATTGGGAGGGATTGTGTAAAGATTGTGAAGGATTGTGAACAGATTGTGAGAAATGTGTACACCGATTGTGAGAGCTGTTCACCCCTCGATTGGCCCTATCTTTGTCGCTCATATAGGCTGCTCATAAAATCTATCTCGGTTTGAAGGAGCCAACAGAAAAGTGGCACACACTTTTTGGGAAGCGTGTTATACGCTACTTTGGGTTTTAGTGGTCCATTCATCGCGTCGCGTAGAGTCGGAGTGTGATCCATAGAAGTGCACAGGGTTACCAAATTTTATATAAATATTTAACTAAAAAAAATGCATAAAATAAAATAAAAACTTATAAACATGTTTTAAAAATTAAAAAGAAAAGTGTTTTTGCAGAAAAATAGGGTATGTGGTGCCACTGACACCCTGTATAGAAATCTATTGTTATATTTCTCTAAAAGTATCTGATACTGATATACAAAGGTCAATATACAAGAACTTCAAAAAACTTCAAAGTTTGATCATAAATTCGGTTGTTTTTGTTTCGACCCATATATTGAGAAAACTTTTGTGCTTCGATACAGCTCGGAGTCAAACTAAAACAAAATGGCAATCTCTAGAGAAACATTCGTCGATATGTTTTACGGATAGCCTACATATAATATATTTTCATTTTTCTGTTTTTCAAAAGTTTGAAATTCATGGCCGAGAAAGTATTAAAAAATATATTAGGATTTAAGTTATATATATAAGATTACTAACATAGTCCAAAATACATCGGTCTATTTTTTAAGTGATTTTTAAGGCTGGATTCGCTAAATGCGCTTGGTAGCGTTAACAATGTGTCATTAGTATGGATTCTGGGCACGAGGGAAATGAGGCAGCAGACCAAGTAGCGAGAGAAGTGGCATCTGCTGAATTCTTCGGCCCCGAACCAGCCCTGGGGATATCATACAATCCTGCTAAATTAACCATATTAAAATCCAATCCAAAAATACTGGATGAATACACCAGAACTGGCTCACTCTAAAATACGGGCTGATTTTCTACAAATGTTAATTTTACTGTTTTATTCTATGACAAATAATAAAGTAACAAAAGTCGAACCTTTTCTCTGAGCATTTCAATTTAAAAAAATAAGGCACTTAAAACTCACCTCATTCGACAAGATGTTTTTCTTCGTTTCCAAATCGTCATTTTCCAGCTATTACTTCTTTTCACGGTCGTTTTTCGGGAACTTTTTATGTTATTATACCTTTAGCCGGGGTGTAATTGGAGTTTTTACAATGACGGAACGGAGACGAATAACTAAATTAGCAAGGTCGCGTTGAAAATAAAAAGTGTTTTTCTTAAATTTTATGACAAAATAATATAAAACGTCTAAAGTTTTGTAGGCAATTTTTTTATTAAAATCCCTACAACGAAATTTCCCGTTAATTCCGGTTTGTTTTAGTTGGTTTCCATTAACTCCGTTTTGTTTCGGCTAGTTCTGCTTTGTTTCGGTTAGTTCCGCTTTGTTTCGGTTAGTTTTGCTTTATTTCGGTTAGTTCCGGTTACTGTTTGTTTCATTCGGTTGGTATGCATTCCGTACATTGTCATAAAAGTATTTAGTTCAAATTCGTCAATACAACCATAGAAAAAAATCAATATTGCTGATCTTGCACTAATATAGGCCATCTACATGTTGTGTATAAAAGCCAATATGCTGGTCAAAAGAGCTGTATCACAGACTAATCAAGGCCTAACTGATAATGTTACAGTTTTGCTATATGAAGAATAAGTAAACACACCAAAGTAATAAAACACTTTCTTTGTACATTTTAATTTTTAAAATCACTCACTTCAAACCAACCTCATTCGGCAAAATGTTTTTCTTCGTTTCCAAATTGTCATTCCAGCCAATATGTTTTTGACAGTCGTTTCTCGGGAACTTTTATGTTATTATACCTTTAGCTGGGGTGTAATTGGAGTTTTTACAATGACGGAAAGGAGACGAATAACTTTATTAACCGGTTGCGTTTAAAAGAAAAGTAAGTGTCTTTCTTAGATTTCGTGACAAAATAATATAAAAGGTCTTAAGAATTGTCGGCAAAACAGTTTACTAAAATTCTTACAACGAAATCTCCCGTTATTTCTGATTTTTTTTCACAGTTTCCATTACCTCTGTTTTGTTGTGGTTAGTTCTGCTTTATTTCGATTAGTTCCGGTTATAATTTGGTACTTTAGGTTAGTATATGTATATTCCGTATATTGCCATAAAAGTATTTAGTTCAAATTAGTCTACTATACGAACGAAGCAAAAATCAATATTGCTGATCTAGTTTTAAAAACGCGATATTGATCAACAGAACCACATCACCTATAAATCAAGGGCCACTGATCCCAAGTGGTTCATACCCAACGTAAGTAACACAATAAGGTCCATTACCTATAGCCTATATCTCTCTGGCCATTATATATAGTGGCATCCCAATGTAGTTTTACATTGAAAACTTTATGGTAATAACCGAGGGGTGATCAGCTGCCCACAGTAGGTGTACAAATTTTTCTACAGGACCCCTCGGGACTATACACGACTTCCACAGGACTCCACATAACTCCCCGGACCCCACAGAACTATAAAGGACTCCACAGGACTCCGAGGGTGCTGGCGCCTAAAGGGTGTCCTAAGTATGATTAAGTACTAAGGTCGGCAAAGGCAAATCGGCTCTCTAACGAGAGTTAAGACACGGATCACCGAACAAAAGGTGATCCGTGTGAAGACATGATGCTCTTTTATTATTTTTTTTTGGCCACGAATTTTTTTGTGGGCGCCTTTTTAGCCACAGGACCTCACAGGCAGGACTATACAGGACATGTACAGGACTTGTACAGGACTATACAGGACATGTACAGGACACTACAGGACCAAAAAATTATTAAAGTCCTGTAGGATGGTGTACAAATTTGGTTCAGCTGATCACCCCTCGGTAATAACATGATGTGTGTGTTACACCATTTTATATAAAATATATGTATGTCTAGACTTTTGAATCTATTTTAGTCTTAAATTTAGATCCTTCTGTCAGAAGAGCACTAATAAAAAGTTATTTTGCAACATTGGTGGAGGGGACCTGTATGTGACAAATTGGTGAAGGCGCCAGATGATGTAACCTGTGTTTATTTAGCATAATCGCGTCAAGTGTTAAATAAAAACAGCCCTTTAAATGTGGACATGCTTGAATCCATCCCCTAAGACCGCCAATGATTATAAAACATCCACGGTAATTTGCTAAGTAACTTTAAACCCGGTAAAGTTTGGAGATTCAGCAAGGTTTTAAGACTAACTACAAGTCTCTGAGTGTTAAGGAACAGAAATGCTGTTTATCTTCATATGACAGATAGGGTTTTCCCAATTAAACATATATTTTCTTGTCATCATACGACCGGGGTACGGGGGTAAAACGGGATACCGCAGCGTAAGCAATATGATTGGTGTCGGTCGGCTGAGCTTAAGTTCGTTTTTCCTCAACATGCGATATTGTGCGCTGTTTATAGTAAAAATAGCTTTGCACTTTGTGACGGTAAGTACATTTTTTACAGACTTTTCAAAATTTTGTTTACATTGAACAATTAGTGGGTTTATGTATTATTCATAATTAAACGCGTTGCCCGTAAAATGAGCCTTTCACTGTGTATGATGTTTGTATGAATTTAACTGGTGATTTGGGTAAAACGGGGGTTTATCATGGGGGCAAAATGGGGTACCTTGTTATACTTTGTTGTATTGTATGTTGTTTCTGCAAAAATACGTGCAAAATTAATGTAGGAGAGTCGACTGTGATGACTAGGTCTCTGTAATTCTTTATAAATTTTGTAAATACTAAATTTAATTATTATAAATGTATGTTTTATTACAACTTTTTATTTTAATATTGGTTAGTATTTTAATAAATAAAACTTGTCTTACACAAATATTGATTCTAAATTACACAACCGCCCCGCTTATTTTGCCACATATAGGTACTCCATTTTACCCCATATACCGGGCAAAATGGGGCAAAGGCAACATTTAACAAAGTATGATAGAGTTCTAAATCGCTTAAACTGAAAATTAAAACCTAAAGTTAACATCAACTTATGTTAATAGGAGAAACAAGCCTATAAAATTAAGTATCCCATATTGCCTCCCGTTCCCCTATAGAGACCACTCAATGCCAGAAAATCTTGCAAATGCTGGCTTGCAGAGTACCAACTAAACTTATCTACCATTGCCTCGGTACATCTTAAAAGGATGCCATTGTAGACTACTTTTGAGTTAGAGATGTAGAATGTATTCAGGGCACATGGATATGGAGGCAAAAACTAAGCCCTATCGGACCTGAAGTTTAAATAACCATCTAAAGTATTAAAGCAAACAAGCAAATAACAACACGTTACCAATTCAAGTGTCGAAGGCTTAGCAGAGAGAAAAATAAAATCAGCTCTCAAAGAGTAGATATTTAAGAAACTAGCTAAAATAATTAGGAATGGGATGACATCCCCAGCAGAAGCCTTCGTCTGTTATAAAGACAAGTCTGGGCTTACTAAGGTGGATGCGACACATGCAGGAGTTTACGTGGAAAACGCCGACATAGAAAAGCAGGAACCAGTTGTCTCAGCAAAGGTTTAATTTATAGTTGAAGAGAAACTAATAAAAAATGGAAGACATCAAGCTCCCATGCGTTCCAGTGTATAGAGGCGTCCCTGGTGAGGATAATAATAAGCCGGATAAAGAGAGGATCTGAACAAATTTTGTCAACCCTGAATTCTGCCTGGGCTTAGCAGAAGGCAAATAAGAGCAGCCCTTAAAGAGCTACTAAAAATAAATACACATTTGAGAAACTTTTGGCATACAATGTTATCATTGAAAATAAATATTTGAATTTTGTGTAGGGGGTTTGTGTTTGTGTGTAACAATTTTTATTTGACAATTTTAGACTTTTAACAGTTGACATATGTCAAAGGCGTTTTGTGGTCCTCTCTCTAACTGTTGGACTTTTCGGAAAAGATCAAGCAAGCCGGAGATATAAACTAATTATAATGAAGTCAAAAGTTGCAAGAAAATGCGCGTCAGACTAGATTAGATTAGGTCTCTGGATGTTCACGGGCTAACTTAAAAGTTCCCGGTGTCCCTTAAATTATCCCTAAATTTTCCCACTAAATACGTAAATTACTTTTAAAGACTTTATAGTTTTTCTACTATATTCTCCACAAAACTGAATGCACTTTTCCACGCGCTGAAACCAGTTGTCAAAGCTAAAATTCCACTCGTTTGCTGGTACTGTCAAAATTGCATTCTTGAATGCGTCGACCTGTTCCTCTGGCGACTGAAATCTTTGACCACGCAGTCCATTCTTAATTTTCGAAAAAGCATAGGAATCGTTGGACGTATGGAGGATGGCCCAACAAGTCGACAAATTGTTGGGTTTAAAATTCAATGGTTTTTTGTGCTTTGTGCTTACTTGCATTGTTTTGGTGGGGGATTATTTGTCATTCGGGGTTCGTTTTTTGAAGCTAAGCGATGACTTCCGGCAAACAAATGGTGATGCACCAATTGGCAGTAACAGTCCTTTGGTCTTCAAGAGGAATTGCTGCGACATGACCTGCTTGTAAGACAAATGTCGCGACCACATTTTTGGATATACTTCGAGAACGGATGCCTTTTGTTGGCTTTTCTTCATCTTGGAACACCCAAACAAACGACTGACGTTTATTTTCGGGTTTATATTAGTAAATCCACGATTTATCACCACTGACAATGCTGCCTTTTTTCGAGTTTCCTGCCTCTCTGTTCTTCGGTTAACAGATGCGATATCCAGCTGGAAACTAATTTTCTTACCTAATTCTTCATGCAACATTTTTTGAATTGAGGTTTTGAAATCCTCAATGAAGTCTCACTATCACCATATGTCACATATCGATCTTCCGTGATGAGCATGCGCACAGCATCGATGTTTTCCTGGGTGACAGCCGTTTTTGGTGCACCTGGCCTTTGATCGTGTCTAAGGCTAATCTGTCCACGCCTGAATTCTCCATACCAACTCTCGACTGATGTGGTGCTTTATTACAGAAATCAACAGAAATCAACTTGGCAAGGCATTCTTGTTAAGATAATTTCCTTCGAAAGTTGTAAAAAATTATAGCCCTAGTAGTAGTAGTAGTAGTGGGGGGTTGACCCGCAGGTCTGACAAGTAGGCCAGAGTAGGCCCTTTTTGCCATGCCCCAAGTCTGTCCCTTAACTCACTCTCTGCACTTCCCTTTGATGGTCGGGTAACTCATTGGGCCTTCCTGTTCTCTTTACAAAGTCCAGTAAGTCTGCCCATTTGAGCATGTGCAGTTCTTCCTCGCTCAGAGTTGGCGCTCCGAGTGCCTGTTGTCTATTCCTTGCGTAGGCCTCGCATTCTGCCACGAGGTGTCTTGATGTCTCTTCTTCCTGTCCACAGGCTGGGCAGGTAGGGTCATTCTCGACTCCTATACGTGTCATGTGCTTCCTCAGCCGGTTATGTCCGGTTAGAGTACCTATCAGCAGTCCGAGGTCTTTTCTTGTCCGTCCCAGCATCCATCTAATTCTGGTGGCTTTTGGACGGTCTACGAATTCTCTGGTCTGTCTGCAACCCGTTCCTGTTTCCCAGGAGTTTAATAGCGCGTCCTGGGCCCATTTGTTGAGTCCGCTTTGCACTTGTCTTTTTGACACGCCCAAAAGTGGCTCCGGTCCTACATAGGCGGTTCCTGCCCCGAGTCGTGCGAGTTCGTCCGCCTTCTCGTTGCCTGGTACCCCCGTATGTCCCGGAACCCAAACCAGCGTCAACCGTTTGCCATCGCTTAGGGTCTCCAGCGCCTCTGCGCATTCTTCCACCAAGCCGTCAGCAATCTTGGGTGCGTTTAGCGCCTTCAGGGTGGCTTGACTGTCAGAGCATATATATATAAGCTCCTCTTCGCTGTTCCGAATCTCTTCTAGGGTTGCCGCCATTATTATGGCGTAGACTTCTGCTTGAAAAACAGTAGCCTGCTCACCGAGCGAGTAGCTCTTCTGAACTTCTAGTTTTTCCACGTATACTCCCGCTCCTGTGGTTTGCCTCTCTGATAGTTTGGATCCATCAGTGTAGCAAACTAAAGCGCTCTCCTCAAACATCATTTCGTCCCATCAATCATTATAGCCCTAAATTGTATCGGTTTAATTCAATTTTTCGACTGATTTGATACCTTAAAAAATCCACTGTAGCTATAAACCTATATGTAAAGCACTGCCGTTTTGAATTTGGGTTAGGTAAAGATTAAGGTTAAGTTTTAGAAACGACAACGATTTTCACTCATTTCCTTTTCCCAATTCATAGTTGCACCAATTATTATAGGTAATTGACCAGTTAATAGTATTGCTAAGTTTCATTAAAATCTATTAAGCGGTTCTGGATATACGATTTTTGTCCGGGATTCCAATAAACTCAATTCACTGAGCGCCGGTTTAAGGGCTTTTGTACACAATGACAAGGAACTTAATGTTTTTGGAGGGTTTTAAAAAAAGCGAACCTCTATTTTCAAGAGATGCTTAAGTGTGAAACCGGTGTTTTGATATAGTAAGCTCTTCTTACGCTGAAAAGTCTGCATTTTTTTTTCTATGAAAATTTTAACTGTCAAACTGAATTTGACCTGTTACTGTTATTATTTAAAATATTATATAAAATTGGTATACAGGGTGTCCCAAAAGTCTGAGTCCACCAAAATGTATTCTGAACTATTGAAGATAACTGAACCATATTTGGCAGTGATCAATAACATCAAGAGATGTATTTTATATGGAGGGTGTTTTGCCCCTACATTAGGGGGCGGCATAGGAGCGGTCAACTTAATTTTTTTTTAAATTCAAACCCCTATCCGTGACACCTCGTTTTTAATGTCTTTGAAAAACTAACATTTCGACATAATTCGATTGTCAACGTCGAATCGGTCAAAAAGTATGGACTGTCAAACCTATTTTTTTTTAGTTTTTGTCAAAATTAATTAAGTTATTATCAAACAAAAACCCTATTCAGTGATATCTTGTTTAAAAGGTCTTTGAAAAAACAACATTTTGGCTTAACTACCCCTTGTCTATGTCAAACTTGTCAAAATCTATCGACTGTCATACTTTTTTCTAACCATAGCTTGTTCGAAAGGTCTTTTAAAAACTAACATGTTGACGTAACTGTCATTTGTTTACATTAAACATGTTTTTTACATTTTCGACTAACTTCAGTTTGAAGTGTTTTAAGATGCAACGATCAAATGAAGGTAAAGATGAAATTATTTTTTATGGGACACAGGTCTGTCAGTAAATGCACTGTTGAAAGGTCGTTTAGTTTCCTGATAATATCTTTTTCTCCGTTAAAAAAATTATTTCAAATTTATCTTCATTTGATCTTTGATCTTGGCATTTTAAACAAAAAATGTTTGACGTAAACAAGTGACAGTTACTTCAACTTGTTAGTTTTTGAAAGACCTTTCGAGCAAAACTGGTGAAGTTTGTCCAAAATAGCAAAAAATAAAAAGTATGACAGTCGATAGATTTTGATACGTTTGACATAGACACGGGGCGGTTACGCCAAAATGTTGGTTTTTTAAAGACCTTTCAAACAAGATATCACTAAATAGGGTTTTTGTTTAAAAGAACAAACTTGTTAATTTTGACAAAAACTAAAAAAATTAGGTTTGGCAGTCCATAGCTTTTCACAAATTTGACGTAGACAATCGACAGTTATGTCAAAATGTTAGTTTTTCAAAGATATTTAAAGCGAGGTGTCACTCGATAGGAGATTGAATTTAAAAAATTTAAGTTGACCGCCCTATGCCGCGGTATAGGGCATGCCGCCCCCTAATGTAGGAGAAACACACAATTAGATAGTTATAACTCTTATTTTATCTTCTATTATTCTAAAATGCTTTTCAATATAAATGTCCGCAGCATATAAATTATATAAACTATATAGTTGATAGACCGGCGAGTTTTTATAAAGGTTTGTTCTTGGGTTAAGACGGTTAATTGCAAAGGGTATTTAATTTAAATTATCTGGACAGATCCTAAAAGATAATTAATGTCACAGCTTTTTCGGGGGTAAGTTCCAAATTTTCTAAAATACATGTACTTTAAGAATTTTCTCTGCACTCTCTGCATCAATGTTTAAGTTTTTTGTGTTCCTAGTTATTAAGCCTGCCACCTTCTGGGCTTTTTGAACTTTCGCAATAATATGATCTGAAAAACATAGAGGTGAGTTAAAATGTATACCCAAATCTCTTTGATTCTCTACTCTTTTGAGAGTGGTTCCATTGAAGATGTAGTTGAAATCAATATGGTTGGGCAGAATTTCCGAAGTTGTGGTGATTTTGATATAAATTGGTACGACTAATAAACTTATGAAGACATTTACAAAAATCATATTTTTTTTTGCGGCGTCGCGACGCTTTCAAATGTGACGTGACATTGATCCAGATTTTCTGAAATAACTTAATAACTACATTAGATAGGACAGTTCTAATTTCACTTTTAGACAGACAATGAGTGTGCCTTTCTAACAAGGTATTACACTTTAGAAGCGTGATTAAGTTCCAATAAATAAAAATTGTTAAATTTAGTTTTTATCAAAATTAAAATTTTTGTATTTTTCCTTAATTTTGGTTTATCTGAAGCGGTTAAGTGGTTTTAGGGGTGATTTTGGGTTTGGTTGCAAACTAAGGTTCCTTTTAAGCCTGCCTATAAGAATATATTATAACTTAGATTTTTCACTCGCAGGAAATGATGCAAAAAATTTTTGAATTTGGTCAAGTCAGTTTTTTTATAAAATCCATGGATTTCACTCTTAACAAAAACATTTTTTGACTACCCTTTATTTTGAACTATATTTTTCTTAAGTTTTCATTATTATGTTTTAGAATTTAAAGAAAATTTAAAAAAATATATTGCAGTTCAAAAAAAATAGTCAGGGAGTTTGGGAATTGAATCACACACAGAAATGATACTTTAAAAATCCTTGTATTTTGAGCACCTCTTCATTCATGTCCATGGGATTTTTATATTTCCCGGGTGATTTTGTTCCTCCAAAAGAATTTACTTTTTCAAGGAACAAGCTTTCAAAATTTGTGTAAATCTCCAAAAACCATATTGAAGATTTCATGCCATTTGCCCCCAAAAATAGCTATTTTTAGAGAATCTATGAAATCCCATAAAAACTAGTCATTACTGTTATTAACTTGTTGTAAATGTATGACTTGAACTTAACTATAGAAATTTTTGAACTTCCAATATATAAAGCATTAATTTTTTTTTAATTAGTGAGGGTGCTGACCATATACTATCATCCAGTTTATTAAAATATCGGGTGAAGCAAAAAAAAACGGAAAAAAACGGATTTTTTTTTTGTTATAACTTTTGTACTATGCTACCGATTTTATTGAAAAAAGCTGATGTTTGCAGGAAATGAATCAGAATTTTAAGGAAAAAAAATTATCCGCAATCTTGAAATTACAAGATGGCGCACAGAATCATGCTAAACCCTTTAAATTTGCTTGTTTATTTTTATGTTTCAGATCTTATTTTAGTTTTTTTTTGATTTATAAAAAAATCCTATTTCTGCCACGCACGGACGAGGTAGGCATTACTAAAATCAGTTGGATTGTTCCAAAAAAATTATTTTTTGTTTTAACCTTTATTGTACAGATTTCAATTTTGTCTCCATTCATTTCCTAATAAATTAATTATTACTAAACCGATTTTCCTCAAATAAAAAGTACCAAGGCAAAAATAAATTGCGCTTTAAAGGTTCCTATTGAAATTTATCACCTTCTTAAATTCCAAGATGGCGGTCAGAATCAAACTTAACCTTTCAAAGAAGTTTGTTTATTCTTATGTTTCGAGAAACTATTCGTTTTTTTTTTAGTTCGTTTAAAAGCTCTTTATCCGCCGCACAGAACAAAACTTAAATCATTAAAATTGGCTTAGCAGTTTCGGAAATATTAATTTTTAATTTTAACCATTGATAGAGCAAAGATGTTTCACAAACTAAACGATTGCCTAATTCTGTCTGCATTTCCTCACAAATTAATTAAAACCGATTCAATTAAATGAAAAGTATCATAGTGAGAATCGATTACTCTTTGAGCATCACCATATCAACTTGCGTCAATTTTTAAATCAAAGATGGCCGACTAAATAATATTTGTCTCATGATGCTTTTTTGTTCATTAAAAGCAGTTCATTAATAAGGAATTCATAAGCAAAGAAATGCAAGCAGAATTAAAAAAGCAAACAAGAAATCCATCCCAAATTTTTAGGCTCATAGATTGTTAATTTCCGAAGAAAGTGTATTTTTACCATATAATAATATTTTTTTTTTACTTCCTGTTAAACTTTGATAAATTATTATAATTTAACTTATAATGGCTCAAGATAAAAAACAGAAATTAACTTTATATATGTAATATGCATATTAAAATCTATGTGTGAATTTGTCTTAATGTTCATAATTTATGTTTGTCCTTATCTATGTGTTTAAAATTTTTAAACATTGTATGTTTAATTTTTAATTTTTTAATTTCTACTCTCATGCTGAACCTATATATAAAATGTTTAGCATTGACAATTGTAACATTTTTTATAAACGATAAGTCTTTCTGGAAAACTTTAAATTACTACTATACCTATACAATTTTTAACATAAAAATATTTTTTAAACTTATGTTTTAAGATGTTTTAAATTATTAAGTGTATGACGACTCCATGTATTTGTACATTTGTATGAATATTATGGTAATAAAGATTATCTATCTATCTATCTAATCCAAAAAACTATTTTGTCTGGGGGTAAGGCCATCAACGACGCAGTCACCTAAGGTGCTGTTATATAAGGGCAGCCAAATGCGTACAATAAAACGAAACATTTATTAAAAAATTAATAACACTACTTGCAAAGTGCAATTCACCCTATTAAAATCGATGATATAGTTAAAAAGTTATAATTAATAATAGTGATTGGTTTTTTGGGGCAACCGGTATATATATATATATATATATATATATATACATATATATATATATAACATTTTCAAGAATTTTATGATCAGGAGAGGCATCAAAATAGGCGGCCAATACCCCAGCCCCGGACCTATTAATTATAAAAACATGTAATTTAACATTCTCTAGTAAGAAAAAACGAAAATTTATAATTACCGAAATGAAAAAAAATACTTATTAACTTAGATATTTATGAAATAATAAACTCCGCTAGCGATATTTTTGAAATACTGGTAATTTTATAAAAAAATGCAACTTACCAACAAACCTAAATAAGTTTTGTTGCGAAATTTTATTAAAAAATTCTGATTTTCTTCTCTACGAACGCACCAAAAAGATAATGACACAATGTGTTGCATTGTTTTTGACACATTTATTCCAAGCCATCAGATTTCTAATTACTTGGACCCATATAACTATAAGATACTTGAAATAATACTCTGGTGGTGGTATTGCATAGAATAGAGTAGGATTTCCTTAAGGTCGATAAGTATATCAGTAGTAACTCAGGTGACCAACAAATTGGGAGGAAACATGATGACGCCTCCGCGATGCTTAATTTTAAATTCACTATTACAGGTATTATGGAAGTATGCCAACAGTTTACAAATAAAGCCTTAAAATTACTGCCTAGATAAAGCTTTCCTAAAATTGTCTTGTTATAATATTTTTACTCCAGAACTAATCTAGTACAATAAATATAGGTACACGCTGATCTAGAGCTAAATAGAAAACATTTGTAGGTACTTGCAAACCCCAAAAGCCGCAGAAAACAGCCAGTAATTTATTTGGTATTTGTATTTTTTGTAACTTTAGACCCCTTTAGTACATCTATGGGCAGGGCTTGTAGTAGGCACGGGTAAACTGGGCTTCTGCTCAGGGGCGCCCAATCATAGGGGCGCCAAATCAGAGCTCTAAAGGTGCTAAATTTTACATCTAGAGTAGCCGGATTAGATGATTTAGAAGTATGAGTATAAGCGCGCCAATTTACTGTTTCGCCCAGGGCGCCTAAATATCTAGGGCGGGTCCTGTTATGTGCTTCAGTTATTTAAATGTATTGTAGGTTCTAAGGTTCTATATAAATTCAAAGCATTTTGAGACATAAAACATATTTTGACAGCAAATAATTGAAGTTTTTGTAGTCGGCACCCCTACTAAATATAAAAATTTTGGTTCCGTTTTCGAGAATTAAGGTTCTCTTTAAATTTGGTATGGCTGTATGATTTTAGACATTATAAAATTGTCATTTCTAAAACGATATTTAAGGTAAATGTTGTATTTTTGGGAATTTCGAAATTTTTTTAAAAAGTGCTAATTTTAAGTATATTTGGCATAAAAACTCCGGCACGATTTTTGTAAACTTATACAGTTTTTGAAAGCTTGTTTCTTAGTATAACTAATTCCTTTGGAGGATCAAAATCACCCAGAAAATATAGAAGTCCGAGGCACACAAATGAAGAGATGTCAAATTGAGCCCTAAATCCAATGTTTTTTTATAGCATTACTTAGGTTTGAATTTTTTTATTAGACACCCGGTCTATTTTACATTTACCGCAATATTTTTTTAAATAATTTTGTGAAGTTTTAATAATATTTAGACAAGAAATACGAATAAAAAAGTTAGTAGTAGTACTTAAAAAAAATTATTTAATCTTAAGAGTAATTTTTTTAGTTTTTTTACAAAACGCGATATTGCTAATTTTGGTATTTTTTTGCGCGGTCCCGAGTAAAGATAATATATAAATTTAACCACACTGTGATAGGCTAACTCAAAAAATACAATAATTATTATACGTGATCAAAATCACCACTAAACTGTGTTCGAGGGAAGCAAATAATCCAAAAATTTTAAAAATTACAAATTTAAATTTTGGTGAAAATTTCACTTCTAAAATTTTTAATAAAAAAACTCAAAATATTTGTTGAGATTGTTATAGAGCGGTAGATAGATACATCTACTGGCTGCATAAAACTGAAAACAAAATTGTCCTACAAATTACCGTTTTTGAGATATTTGACAAAAAGTAGGTTACTATCAATCTTCACCTTTAGGGCGTCGCGACGCTACCTATAATGCGACGCCGAGGAAATCACTGTTTTTTTCTAACTTCATAGGGAGTCCTTAAACAGCATGCCAAGTTATATCAAAATCACCCAAAAATTGAATATTTCCAATTTGACTGCCCGACCAATAGTGTTTTGATTTAAAGTGAATGACATAGATGAATATTTAGCTTTTTTTTAGATAACGCCGAAAATGTGCTTTTGGCAATATTGTCGTGACGTCTGTCTGTGTGTGCGTGTGTATATTATTTCTGTCCATAATACGATAGCTCCTAAACCGCTGAACCCATTTTCATAAAATTTTCAGGTAAAATAGTGTTCTACACTCTAACGAGCTGATTAGATTTTGGTCAGAATCCATTAATGCTAATGACAGTATTTTGACAATTAAAATTTTTAAACAATGCTAACTTGTTAACGGAGCATCGCATCAATATGCGGTTTTCGAAATATAGTAGACTACATTTTGCTCAATAATTTGTGTTATTACCAAAAGAGCTAGCTAGGAAGGTATCAGATCCGTCATGGATTCATTTAATTAAATTTATAAAAATAAGACGTCCTAAGTTGGAACCTTGAGGTACCCCCGAAGTGCTAATATATGTTGAAATTTACACCCTTTAGCTTCGAAGTATTGGATTCTATTTACCAGGTAAGAATTAACCAGATTTATCCATGTCAGATAATGCATTAACTATGACACTGTGACTTATCTTAACAAATGCCTTCTCCATGTCAGTGTAAATTACGTCAACTTGACTTTTTCTTTTTAGTGATTCAAGTGTGTACTGTGAAAAGTAAGTAAATATAAAAAAACATAAATAATAAAATATTAAGTATGATGCGTCTTAATAAAGGAAATTCGACGCTGGTTAAAAAAAAACAATTAAAAAAAGTGTAATTTCATAAAAAAATACACACTATCTTAAAAATCAACAGTGACAGATGAAATTTGATAGACGCCCCAAAATGCAAACACCCTGTGTATTTAAATATTTTATACTATCTCAAAAAATTTGACCAAATGAAAGCTATGTACTTCCGTGTTATTCTCCTCTTTATCATTTAACGGAGTGCCGCCCTAATATAAAGGATCGCCCTTCGTAAAAAATGAAGCGGAAGAAAAAATAAACGACAGAAGCGAATAATAAGCCTCTGCTACTTTTTCTGCTGGAAAAATACCCCTACCACATAGTTTAATATCTTAAAATTTTATTTATTTTACATCACTTTTCCTAGTTTAAGATTTATGATCACTTCTAAACTAAGATACATTCGTATGAACACTGCTCCAAGAATTTAACGCAGAATAAAATGGAATGTATCGAACTGGATGCAATAAGATCAATGAGAATATCTAGAACAGATTATATAAGAAATGAGATCATAAAAGAAAAAATAGAAATCGAGGAAAGCATAACAAATGACAGCACTAAACATGTACAACGAATGAACGACGAAAGATTACCAAAGCAGGTCCTAGATTGGCAACCAATAAGGCACAGAAAAAGACGGCGTCCTAAACTAGAATGGTAACAGTCAAACCAAAGATTAATGGGTGAAAAAAAGCTGAAAGAAGATGATTGTCAGGATCAAAGGAGGTGGAGAATAGACGTCGAACAACGTAGAAAAACCTTTTAAACCGACATAGTAGTAGTATTATTAAAATACCCCTAAATAAACATGTTTTAAACATGCAATCCCAGCTAAGCCAAGCAGCAATAAATAACAAAAAAAACACAAATTGTAAATTATTGACAAAAAATTCAATAGCAAAAAATTATCAGCATGAAATAAATTGCTCAGGTACCTAAAAGAAATAATATACACAGGGCCGTACTAATTTTTTTGTCTATTTTGTGTTGCTGAGACCGATTTCGACTTCCCGAAATGAGAACAGGGAAGATATAATCTAAAAATCCCACCTAAATATGTTTATTGTTTACATCCTATAATTTCATACTAATACGTAGAACTGGCAACAGTAAAGAACCGGCCCTCTCGACAACGCGACGTGATAAAAGACGTAGGGCTGTGGAAAGGGTCAGCTCTCTTGTTGCCTGTCCTACGTGTTAGTATGAAATTATAGGATGTAAAAAATAAATATATTTAGGCAGGATTTTTAAAATGATATCTTCCCTGGCCTTATTCGTGGTCAATTGATCGCAAACGTACCCTTTGAAATAATTAAAAAAAAAATCGAAAAAAATTAATTATATATATATTTTTTTTAATTCATTCCAAAACGTTGACGGAGTTTAAATGCATCGTTTAAGTTACATTAGACTGGTAAGTTAGAAATTTTGATTGCTTACACAAGTATATGCACCGAAAAGTAACGGAGAAATGTTTGGCAACTGGTGACCTCTCTTAGAAACCCTTGAAATGCGTGTTAAGGCCTGATGCTCTGTTGTCATTTGTGAACAGCCGACCCCTTCCTAAATTTTCTACATTTTGAGGGGGCTCCTATATTTCAGTACAGAACTGACTATACGTCTTAGTAAACCGATACTGGTTCGTTTATCCATCATGATTTAAAACAGAATAGATGAATCAGTATCGCAATTGAAAATTCGGAAGAACTAAACGTTCTAGGTGTGACCAATGAAGCAGGCCAAGTGCGTAATAGCTTCCTTGCTAAGGAGGTACAAAGCTACCACTCAATCAGGCACCTACTGTAAACAATAGCGAGCGCGAGAACAGCAGAACGTAATTCAAACTGACGCAGTGAGGTGAAGGAACGACGCTTAATGAATATTAAAATAAAAGAAAAGGAGCTAAAGAAAGTTATGCTTTAAAATAAGACTTACCTTGATGGTTTTCTTTACAATATAAAAATGGAGTAATCCGATTGCGGTTTGTCTTCTTTGAGCGGTCGTAACTTCGTTTTAGCTTTACTTAGGTTTTATGTTTTAACGGCACTTTCTGATTTTTGCGTCTTGGCGACCGTACAGTTTTGGATAATGGGTGAGTCTGACTGGGTTAAATAAGCAATGATTCCACACTTAAGTAGCTTTATTTTTGTAAAAAAATAACTTGTAAAAACTCCGTTACTTCAGCTAGTGTGGTTTTTAAGATATACATATATGAATTTTTTTTTCAACAATTTTTATTTTGACAAATTTTGTCATAAATTTCAATTTAAATTTGAAAAAAAAGGTTATATCGTTTATCGGTTACGTCAAATGATCGGAAACGGAGAGCCAAAAATTTTACAAAGGTTACCTAAACTATGCATTGAACTGAGAGACACAGAGCTGTTAAATAAATATAGCAAGTGTGCCGAGCTGTATATCTCTCAGTTCTTCTAGATCTTGGAAAAATAAATGACCTACAGTACTAAATCTCATCCTGGTAAATTTTACCTAAGATGTATCTAAGATTTAAGGTTCGATCGATTACCAAATGTAAACTACCTAACTCGTTCATGTACGTTCGTTCGCCCTTGATTGGTGTATGAACACTATCTATCACCAAACACGCACCCAAAAACTGAAAATTGTGAACTAGACCTGAGGGTTTGTTGTTGAGTATCGTACCAAATATTACACAGAAACGTTTCTTCGACCAATAGCACGACTTGCGACTTTCTACAATAGAGGCTTATATAGTGAAAAATTTAAAACTGGTGGTGGTATTTTTAATTAAAGCAACCGGATTCATTATTAATATTCAGAAAATTAGGAAACTATGAGCCTTTTGTATTTCGTTTTGTGTGGGTCCTGAAAAATTACGCTAATGTAATTAATGAGGTAATGAAATTTCGTCCTTTTTCGAAAAGAAAGAAAGCTCAGATGGATTAGATAGAAAAAAAGACCGGGAGACAAAAAAATGACATTTTTAATTCACTTAGTTATAATATTGTACCTGGAGTTAACATTAAAGAATAAAAAGTCAAATTAGCCAACTCAAATCAGCTCACGACCGTCAAAATGAGCAGAACACAATTAATTTACTCCAGCGCCCTCAATATTGCACTACATGCCCGTGAGTGGTATGTTCAGTGTTGCCAACTATTGGAAAGCGAAAATCCGTAGCGTGAACGCAAAAAATCTGAAGAAATCCGTAGGTTCAACGAAGACTAAAAACAAAAAAAACGTGCTTTTTTTACAATTAAAAAGTTTATATTGGTTCGATTTTTTAATTTTTTTGACAGTGACAGGAGTGCACAACTTTCTTGGTTCGGAATTGCACGAGAACGGTAGGGTACCTAGTGCTCCGTTCCAACGGATCCAAATAAACTTTTTTTTTTTTTTTTTTACGGGTATGCGCACTCGCAAGGAGATCCCTATCACGCTCGAGGAGCGGCAAGTGTGCGAAAATGTTGGTGTGTGTTGGTTTTGAAACGGTTCAGGTTGTAACCTGCAGGGAAAACTATCGCAGGGAGTTTATTCCACAGCGATGCTGTTCTCCAGAGATATGAATTCTGATATAATGAGGTTCTTGGTACCTCTATTTTGACAATAAATTGATGGTTACCGTCTGTTTGACGTGTTCGCCTAGTAGGTGCTACTCCCGGGGGGATCATACGTGCCAACTCTTCAGAGCATTTTCCGTGATAATACCTGTAGAAGAGAGATAGATCGCCCACAGTTCTTCGATGTTCGAGACTATCCAAGCTACGGGTAAGTGCGGGGTCATTGATCAGCTTGATAGCTCGTTTTTGCACGGTGTTCAAAAGCATTAAGGTATGTTTGGGTGCCGCACTCCATATATGTGAGCAGTACTCCATAGTCGGTCGAATCTGGGCTTTGTAGAGTGTCAGCAGTTGGCTTGGTGTATACAGATGTCTTGTACGAAATAGCACCCCAAGCTTTTGGGACGCCCTTTTAGCTATATCTGCTACGTGACTGTGCCAAGACATGTTGGTCTCTGCAGTGACTCCTAAGATGTTCAACTGGCTCTGCAATGCGACAGCACTTCCAGATAGCATGATGTTTGGCTCACCAGTGCTGGTTTTTGCAGTGCCGCCAATTTTTTAAACGGATAAACCGTTATAATTAGAAGAAATAAAAAGTACGTACTTTTTTAACTTTTCTTATTTAGTTAAGGTACGTACAAACACTAATATTTTCTAGTGCAACATACATAACGTAAAACATAGTTTAACTTTTGTGGCGCGAAGCCTTGTTTGACTCCCCATCAAACAACGCGCGAAGTAATACAATGCGTTCTAAATAATGTTGCAAAGACCGTCCGCTAGATGTCTAGAAAAATAAGGTCACTGATCCAAGCAAAAACCTTTTTACAAAATGATTAAAATGTAAAAAAAAAGTAACTGAGGACTGATAAGGAGGAATGAGGCGCGGCCGCCGTTGTGTTTCGATGTTTATCGGTTTTTAGTAAAATTGCCAAAAATCGGTAGATCTACAGATAAATCCGTAGGGTTGGCAACACTGGGTATCTTGGCACATCTTCATGTATTCTGTCACATGAAACATGGTCGTGACTTGAAGATTATGATCGCATGAAAGACTGCGCTGTGGGCGTGCCCCACTAATTTGCGGAGAACCGCGTGACCTCTATTGAACTACTTATTGGCCAGGTGATAATGATGATTTATACGTAAACCCTTCCACGTCGACCTGGGTTTCTTACGGCTCACTTTTGAGAACGTCTTTGCTACGAAATGTTCACCTTTTCACAGGTTGGCAATTTCTTGGCGTGACTAGAGGCCCTCGATACATTTGACAATTGTTAAAACAATTGTCAAATGTACCGAGGGCTTTGTTGCGGCCCTAATTTTTTGTGTACATCACCCTTGTTTCTATTGATATATATTTTCAAAATAAATTCTAGTATATATCCAAGACCCTAACAAAATCGACAAGTTGCAATAAACAACGCCGGTCCCACCTGCCGCCAGCTTTTTTATGTTTAACAGCCGGAAGGTCATGGGTTCAAGTCCAGAAAAACCTAAATTAGGAAAAACCAGGGGCGCCACGTATTTGTTAAGGTGGGGGACGTCGGGTGTTAAATTTTTGTTATAGATTTTGTTCACAGAATAACAATCCCAAATACGAACTAATTACTACTCTATTTAGGAAACTGAATACTTCAATTTAACTAACTATTTAATCACTGTAACAATTTTCCCTTAAAAGAACTAGAAATACTCCCACGAGAATAGGTTGGCAATTTCTTTGATTCTATTCGGCAACACTGTCAGAGGGTTATCAAAATAAGTAAACACAAGGATTGAGGTTAAGTAGATTGTATAATGGGCTTTTTTTTATCTGCTGACAGTTTAAATGGAGGAAATTATTAATCATTAATATTAATTAACATTCTTAAGCAAAACAGTAAGTTAGGTTAAAAAAACAAAATATGGTTTTTATTTTAAAATTGAAGTTGAATAGAAAAATGGAGTTATGCAAGTTTAGAAATCATCATCATTCTTGCAAATAAAATTGATAAATATAAAAGAAACAATATAGTTTCCGACGTCTGAGCTCAGGGTGTCGTTTACACTGGGGAAAAAAATTATTATGAATATCAATTGTTAAGTC
Organism: Aspidapion aeneum; assembly: GCA_963576565.1. Taxonomy (NCBI): domain Eukaryota; kingdom Metazoa; phylum Arthropoda; class Insecta; order Coleoptera; family Brentidae; genus Aspidapion; species Aspidapion aeneum. The sequence goes on from OY755045.1 coordinate 29,061,538, forward strand.
ACCTATATAAGAAACATGGTATTATTTTAAACAAAAACAAATAGTATGAGTTATTATTTATGTTATAGTCGAACCTGGTCAATAGGCTGTGGCCAATAACCGACCTTTAAATTAGCTTTGACAACGACTAAATATTTAGTTAGGCCTCCCCAGCACTAAACCAAGGTCGACTACAAATTACTAACTTGATATTGTAAAAATTTTGTCATAAGCGCCGTCACATCTCTTGATTACGCCAATGTAAGAACCAACATCACCTGGCTGTTCTAATCAGTCACAGCATACAACCACACAGAGAAAGACACAACTTCTTGTACCTTCAAACGCAGAACCCACCTGGAGAACCCTTCTGAAAGAGGGGTTCCCCACTCCAACGCAGTCTCATCCTACAGTCCGGTAGAGCGGACACATCACAGCCCTCGGCCTAGCACATTAGGCTAAAATGGGTCGTGCTACCATATACAATTCCACTGGTACTACCCATGTTTCAGCAGTAGCCGGGAGACAGATCGAACAGTTTTTAATAAAAAAAAATCGGTCTTGCCCCTTTTTAAGGGCTGGAAAACGATCCCCTTTTACACGAGGGTGCTTCCAGAAAGACAAATGTCAAAAGAAAGGAAAGATGTCAAAAGAACGAAAGAACAGTCGACCAGTGACAACCAACCCGGGTTCCATCTCTGCACCAACCACAACTCGGACAGAACAATCCTCCTGAACTGGTTGCACCGAACAGTATTGTCAATCAGAACCAAGTTAATAGTTCCTCAAAATTCAAGAAAAATGTACTGTGCAACCAATGTACAACAATCAGCCCTTATTTGCTTCATAAGTCCGGATAATATAAACAATGTCCCAGTGTTCCAGATTCAGCACCGAGCAGAATAAGTAATCCGTGAGCAGCCGTACAACCAGAGAAATGTACCCAACCTGCAAAATATGCTTGTGCAACCAACCAAACCACCGCGCGTGGTATTACAGCCTCACTTTTCCATAGGTAAATAAAATCGAATTAAGTACACGGTTTTCTAATTTTTCAACTAATAAAAAGGTGTTTTATAGGCCGGCAGTCAGTGATACAATTTGTAAAAATGCCCATCTTAAATCACAACAGAACCTGTCTAACAGTGCGCGAAACATGGATTGATTTACATAAACTTAAGGTAGGTTTATAGAATTTAAAGTAGATTTATAAAAAAAATGTTGATTACTAACCACAATTGTTAGTGTGAAACTACACGGTGTCTTAAGGATAATTTCACACGTAACAATCCCCCCTTGCTTCAAAATGGTTAACCCCAAGGGTTAAACATATCTAGTTATCATTCGACAGCTTAAGATCCTTCGAGTGCCAACAACCTGGAAGAACACTACCATCCAATTCCTTCAATACATACGTCCACGGCGACAGCTTCTGGTGAATCACATAGGGACCTACAAAAGGTGGAGCCAACTTATGAGAGAAATACTTAGCAGCATTGGATTGCACAAAATTCCTCTTCCACACCTTTTGACCCACAGAATATTCTTCCGAGCGTTTACGCAGATTATACTTCTCTACACTCTTTCGACCCGCTACTTCTAGACGTTTCTTGGTTTCGGCAAACCTCTCTCGAAACAGTAAATTTCTTGTAATCCCAGAATCTTGAACACCAGACTCAACACCTAACAATTCCTCATTCCGATAGTCCTCACCAGACAAACACATGTTCCTTCCAAAGTTCATAAAGTAGGGAGTCACTCTTGTAGTCTCATGTACAGAAGTCCGAATGGCACAAGCCAAACGATGAACGTGTTGGTCCCAAATGCGGTGGTTATCCTTGACGTACATACGAATCATGATTTTGATCTGGCGGTTTTGTCTCTCAGTTGGGTTAGCCCTTGGGTGGTAGAAGGCATTAAATCTGAGATTAACATTATACGTCTCCGCCAATTTACGAAACTGACCACCCTTAAACTGACTACCGTTGTCTAAAATGATTTTCCTAGGAACCCCAAAAATCATAAAGACTTGTTCTTCAATTCGGTTAACCACAAGGTTCATTGACATCGAACGAAGGGGAAACACCAGTGTAAATTTACTGAGATTATCATATACTACTAGAAGAGCTGTATGTCCCTTTGTACTTCGAGGTAACGGACCCACAAGATCAACGGAAATGATCTCCCAAGGCCTACTAGGTTTCTCATTAGGAATCATATGATCGCGAGCCCCTTTAGGATCAACTTTGTGAGCAGCACACACAGTACAACGTCGAACATAAGACGCAACGTCCTGGCGCATCTTAGGCCAATAGTACTTTTCTGCCAAACGTTCATAGGTCTTATAGACTCCAGTATGACCGGATGTAGGAGGGTCATGGCCCGCAGACAGTGTTTTGTGTCGTTCCTCCTTCGGCAGTACTAGCTTCCAATTATCCCCTCGAGGCATTAAACTTGAGAATTCCTGTTTAATATATTTGTACAAGTTACCATCCTCTCCGATACGCCAATTAAGAAACTTCAAAGGTTTATCCATCACATTTTTAACCATCCTGTTATACCAGCGGTCCTTCTTATTCGGCTGAGGTGAAGAATTTTCACTACAAATTAGATCAATCATAGGAACAGCCCGTGATAACATATCAGGTACAATCAGGTCTTTGCCTTTACGGTAGATAATCTTATAGTCATACTGTTGTAGTTTTACTGACCAGCGTGCCAGGCGTCCGGAAGGATCCTTTAGGTTGTGTAACCATTTAAGAGCAAAGTGATCCGTAACAATCGTAAAAGGAAGTCCCTCAATATAAGGTCGAAGTTTTTCAATCGCCCATACCACTGCGAGACATTCACGTTCAGTGGTGCTAAAGTTTTGCTCTTGCCGAGTAAGAGAACGACTTAAATAACAAACCACTCGTTCACCACCTTCTGAATCAGGCTGAGTGAGAACCGCTCCAATCCCATAACCACTAGCGTCGGTTTGTATAATAAAATCTTTGGAATAATCGGGACAATTCAAAATAGGTGCACTCACCAGTAACTCCTTAATTTTTCTAAAAGACTCCTCACACTCTGGTGTCCAATTAAATTTGTGATGCTTCTTAGTCAGCGCGGTTATTGGAGTCACTATTGAAGAGAACTCCGGAACAAAACGCCGATACCAACTAAAAGAACCCAATATTCTCCGTACTTCTTTAACAGTTCTGGGACGTGGTAACTCTAACATACTTTTAACTTTATCTGGGTCGACCTTCAACCCTCGGCTGGTAACTAAATAGCCCAGATACTTCATTTCAGGCTTACACCATTGACATTTCTCCCAACTGATAGTAATATTGGCCGCCATCAACCTACGGAAAACTTCGTCAAGGATTTGAATATGTTTTTCGAACGTCGAAGTTACGCAGACGACATCATCCAAGTAGACAAAGACGTGCGGCTCGAGGTCAGCACCCAGGACATTCTGAATAAGCCTTTGCCACGTTGCCGGAGCGTTATGAAGTCCAAATGGCATTCTTTTAAATTGGTATAAACCCCGGTGACAAATAAAAGCCGTAAGAGGCCGAGACTTCTCTTCTATCGGTACCTGCCAATAGGCGCTTTTAATGTCCAGACTTGAAAGATATTTGGCATTGTTTAGCTTGTCTAAGGTCTCGGTTACGAGAGGTAAAGGATAGTTATCTCTTTGTGTGACTGCGTTCAAGCGGCGATAGTCGACGCAAAATCTTGTTTTCCCAGTGTTTTTCTTTTGTACTACGACCACCGGAGACGCCCAGGGACTACTGCTAGGTTCTATCACACCTTGAGCCAGCATGGACTCAATCTCATCATCAATAACCTTTTGTATAACAGGAGAAACCCGATAAGGACGTTGTCGGATCGGCGCAGACTCAGTAAGGATACGATGTTCCACTCTATTAGTACGACCAAGTTGTGTACCCATCAAGGACTTATACGTATTAACCAAATCTTCCATTTGCGCAGATTGTAAGGGTGTCAACACCGTAAGGGTTTCGTTCTCGATACTAAAAATAGTGTCAGCCTTCTCAGCAAAATGCCATTCGCTCTGCCTGAGGTCAGGAACTACCCCCATTACTTTCCAAAAATCAATACCCAAAATTAACAAGTGAGGTAACTCCGGAACCACAGAAACTTCAACAATACGCAATTTACCCTTCAGTGTGACCGGCAGGTCGATAACGCCTAAACTTTGTACACGCTGACCGTTGGCGACAGAACACGAACATTTTCTTGAAGTATCCAAGCGAAGCCCCAAGTTCTTGACGATCTCCCAACCCAAGCTACCAAGAAAAGTTTTGGACGCACCCGAATCCAAAAGCCCCAAAATCTTATGCCCCAGGACCTCAACTTCGAGATATGGTCGTTCATCATTACGAGCGTGATCTAGAATAAAGTCTAAAATCGGTGAAAATGAATTAGCCGGATCAGTATTGGCGACTTGGCTCAAAGGCCGGCGACCTATGAGTGTCCTCTGCCGTTTCCCGAACGATTACAGTTGGGACACCTATTTCTATAAACTCCGACAGCCTGACAGCCGTAACATTTGACTGGACTGCGAGAAAGACAACCAATTGCTTTATGACCAGGTTGGCCACATCTGAAACACGTTAGTGTGGTGCTACCCCGTGGAGCAGGAGGAGCGTTTCGTGGTGGTGTTCGTGTGCCACTTGTGCTTTGTCTAGATGTCGCCTCTACGGCATCGACTACGCCCTCTGTTTCTGAAAGGACTTCCACGTAAGCCAGATCAGGTTCAAGCATAAAACCCTTCCTGAGAGGCACGATCGGTCGCTCTTGATTTCTGTCTTCTATCTTCCTACACAGCCTCTTAAGTTCCTCAACGGTCGACACATCTCGAGAACCCAATCGTTTCTTGTACAAGGTACCGATATTACGCATTAAAATTTTAAGCTTGGCCTCTTCGGACACTTGGCAACGTAACCTCTTGAAATAGGTATTCATGATTGAGAGATATTCACCAATACACTCGGATGGTCCCTGCTTTCTGCGTTTAATTTCATCCAAAAGATCTTCCGCATGTGTGGAGGGCAAGAATTCTGTGCGAAATTCCTCCATCAGTTCATCCCACGTTTCTACAAGGCCTTGCTCAACGCATTCTTGATAGAACGAAAACGCTCTTAAATCAAATAAGTCGATCCCAGATCGAAAGAGTTCCTCCTTAGTCACGTTACGCGCAACGCGCAACTCCTCTACACGCTGGAAAAACGCAGTGAGCGACATCTTGCCGTCACCAGTATACTTGGTAAGACCCCATTTGTGAGGTGGCACTGAAGTAATCTGAGCTCTGGAGTTAAGTCTATAAGGTAATGGTGATGAAGTTCCTATTGGTCTAGGCTGGTGTCGAGCAGATGGCTCGTCTTGATCGGTGTCCTCATCAGAGTCCGGAGTTCGTCTTGTGCCGCTTCCTAAGACGGTCAAATCTGGTAGATCTACTGCTACCGCCTCCTTTTTGGTAGCGGACTTATTGTCCAACTGGGCCAAAAGATCTAAGGTCTGGGCCAGCAACAATCTTTTAAGCATTATAGACTCCTTGGTTCTGGCCTGTAAATTGTCGATTCGATTTAGGCAGTGGTTTAGTCTAGAATGTAAGGTTATATAGGTTACGGTTCTCCTGGAACCTGTAAAGGATTGGACCAAAAGTACCAACTTATCAAGCGTCGATGTGAGGACTCCGGTGTCCTCTTCAAACGAGAATGGGTAAGGGGGATAGCGCAAACTGTCATTGTTCACCTCTTGTTGCCTTATATATACCAGCCTAGTCTCCAGTTCAGTTTTAGTACCCACTGACTCTACTCCTCTAATGGCCAACTCGTATCCTATCTCCGAGACTTCAAGTCTCTTAATGTCAATTTTCCCATGCCAAGGATATGACATTGTGGTAACTTTTTAATCTTTAAAAAAACAATAACTAATCTATGTTAAGTAAGCGTACACTGCGCAAGTCTACTAATAACCACGCTACGCTGGTCACAAAGTACACACTTCTCACTATAATAACTACTCGCACTATCTTACACTATATCAATTTAACAATTGGGCAAATAATCCCAATTACTCTAAATTAGATCTTTATTTAAAAAAAACCAAGACCTAATAAATTCGACGTGTCGTGCCCGCAAAACCGAACGGAACAGACAAGAACCGCGTTCGCGTTTACAAAAAAACTAATAAATAACATCGTACAAGTGTCTCCTCTGTGTTTACCAAACCTCACTCTAACTGTGTGCCAAATAGAATTACCACCCTAGCTACAATTAAACTTTACCTGGCAACGGGTACCACTTACTCAGCACAACCAGCACCCACCCTGGTATTACAGCGACGTTCGCTGATTGCCCTTAAGCAGACTAATGAACCTTAATTAGCATTTAGTCTTTTAAAAAAAATTGAAGAGGAAAAAAAATGGAATAAAATTTTAAAAAAAATAAGTAGGCGTGAACAACAGTACCCAATTCTGCGATATTAGGAAAAACAACCCAGTTATTAGCTTTAAATTATTCAAAAAAACCGACGGTCATCTAGTGTTATCTTCCAACAAAAAGCAACTAGTAAACAAATAAATTATCTAGCAGAAAAAAAACTTATGTAATTTTAACATGCCCGTCCAACCTCCTATCAAGAATTGACAACTCCATGGGTCATAAGGCTGTAAACCTTTATGCACTCCAAGCCCATGCTAATTGTCGATTCGCAAGAGTCAGTTATGAGAATGGCTTTAGAAATACCTTAAAAGAATTTCCCGGTACGAATCCCCAAAGATCATATAATATTTACCAAATATATATATGCTGCACTCAGTCTAAGGCGGATCCTCCATTTCGCGACTTCAAAAAAAACAAGAAAACAGAAGAAAAAAAAACTCAAGTTGAACAACACTAGTGACACCCGTTCTCAACCAAGCTTGGTTTGGACTTACTATGTCCTACGCCTTACTAGCTAACCTAACACGTTCTGACCTAACCAAAAAAAAAATAGTTGTGCTTCTAAACAAAGCAGCTATCTCTTGTATTTAATTACTATGGAGCTGTAAAACTATCAAGTAATTCTAGGTACTGGTTAACCTGAACAAGCTTACATTATGACTGATAATTTAAAACAAACAAATTTTTTGTTTAAGGCCGGTATACCCGTAGGTCATATTTGGTATATGCTCTCCGAAGCCTACGCCGTACCCTTAGCCCCAAAAAAAAAATTGTCCCCCCTTTTTTTTTTTAAAAAAAAAGGAAAAAAACAAACAGGATTATAATTACTTAGTTTGACAGTTCCGAGGTAGCGCTGTTTAGAGAGGTATCGATGTTCAACCTCGGCTCTAGGTAATTTAGATTAAGGTTTTCCCAAATTCCTGAGCACAATAGGACCCACCGCTGACCCGAATTGTAACACATTGGAGAAGATGTTAGTCCCCAATTGTTACCACCAAAAAAAAATGAAATAAAAGAAAATGTTTGAAGCACGAAAACTATAAGTCTATCTTTAATTAGTCAACATTAGGAAAATACCGAGCAGCACCTTCACAAAAAAAAACAAATCTCTATATCCATTTAAACTACAGTCTTAACTTTCCACAGAAACATTGGCCTATTGTACAAAAATGTGTATTGATGATTTCGGTCACCTAACGTACCCTATGGTCTGGACAAAAAAAATTAAATTATAATGATTTTATTTTTTTTTTTTTTTAAATATTTTCCAAAAACTCTTTCCATCCAAAACTTTCATTCAGTTGAAGTATTATTAATATGTGTCGACCTATTCGTGTCTTTAAAAATAAAAAAAAAACCTACATAATAAAAAGTACTGAAAATTGCCAAAAAAACCAAAAATCTTAGTCAGACATTTTTTTTTTGTGTACTGCATAAAAGAAATTATTGGCTGGCTTCCCAAACAAGGAGAAAAAAATAGTTAATGAAAATACTTTTTGTGGTTTTTCGACTTTTTTGAATGATTTCTTAAAGTTGAAGTAGTAACGATTTTCTTTGCTAACCATTGCCTTCTTAAAATCTAGAATAAAGCTGGCCTGTGTTCTCTTCACTGTAAGTTTCTTCACATGGTTAGAATTTTTCCGACAATATTAAAAGACAATAGTGTACCATTGAGTTTATAAAGGACCTTAAATTAACCAACTATGTTATGGTTTTTTTTAAGGCTTTTAAGTCCTAAAGATTAGAGAAATAAATGAAAATTGTCATTCCCCCGTTCCTGTTTCCCTTTCAGAGACTATATAGTAGTAATTATGGATTTTCCTAAGTTTGATATACTCAGTTTTTTCCCAACCAACAAAAAAACAAGAGAAACCTAACCATCTATCTGCCCAATTAAATCAATTAATAACCTATATGGATAACTTAAGGGTATAAATTTTCCCTAGTAGTAGGTGTAGAGTTTAGCTATCAATTACCTAAAAGCCAAAACTCTAAAGTGATTCAGGTTTTTATAATACCTCTATTCAGAGCAAAAAAAAAAAAATTATCATCCCTCATCGGATTCTAAAAAAAACCATGAACCCTAAACCCTTTATTGTTATCCAAGCTATCCAACATTAGTTAAGCAAACCTATTCTATACCAAATCAAGGTTCAATAAAAAAAAATGTGGGTGCTTACTGACCAAGTAGTACTTACTATCGAAACACATTAAACCTATAGCCATAAACAGGGGTTCAATAAATCCCTAAAAGGTTCGTACAGTCTGATGCCAAAAATACCCAAACAGTCCTGCGGACTAACACTTTTAAACTAAACCATCAGACCTGCACTTGTGACTCATCATTTTTTTTAATCCCTCCTGACCAAGGTGCATGGAATCCCTCCTGGATTCTTCTTTAAAAAAAAATGGAGCCACCCCCCTTGTTTCGCACCAAAAAAAAAGTTAAAACATAAAAAAAAATGTAAAGGAATCTGAGGTTCCTATAAATACCTACTTCGCGAAACTAGCTCTAGGTTTTATTTTTTTAAAGTCCAGTCAGTAACTAGTTTATGCCCTTAATTCAAAGCTCACTGCTATTTCTCAGGTAGTTTGACTCTGGTGAAAATCAAATGTTTGGTAAAAAAAATATTTTGCCCAATAAAAGTTAGAAGACAGGGAAGTACAGCCAGTCATATGTCCTAAGTTTTTACTGAGTGTGTCTGTCTGTCAAGTTTTATTACTTATTATTCGGATCCTAAAAACAACAAAAAATTGAAAAAAAACTGTCTAGTTTGTCAGTAGCCACCTTCCACTTCTCCTATTTCAACTTGTAATCGAACTAAGCTAATTAGGTTAAAAAAAAACCATGTACCACTTTATTGCATAAACCAGCCACCATAAGACCATTAAAAAAAAGTTGTCAAATTAAAAATATCAACATTTTTCCCTAACGAAAAGCAACTGCACTAGGTGGTCAATATTTAATCGAAAACACCATTAAAATTTTATAAATACCAACTTCTCCCTTTTGTGTAGTTGTCACTAGGATTCCTGTTCTCTTTATTATAGAAAAAAAACAAGGAAACAAAAGTTAGTTGGGTGATGCCAACTCATGTTGCTTATCTACAAAAACCCTGGCCCCACGTTGGGTGCCAAATCTGTTGCGGCCCTAATTTTTTGTGTACATCACCCTTGTTTCTATTGATATATATTTTCAAAATAAATTCTAGTATATATCCAAGACCCTAACAAAATCGACAAGTTGCAATAAACAACGCCGGTCCCACCTGCCGCCAGCTTTTTTATGTTTAACAGCCGGAAGGTCATGGGTTCAAGTCCAGAAAAACCTAAATTAGGAAAAACCAGGGGCGCCACGTATTTGTTAAGGTGGGGGACGTCGGGTGTTAAATTTTTGTTATAGATTTTGTTCACAGAATAACAATCCCAAATACGAACTAATTACTACTCTATTTAGGAAACTGAATACTTCAATTTAACTAACTATTTAATCACTGTAACAATTTTCCCTTAAAAGAACTAGAAATACTCCCACGAGAATAGGTTGGCAATTTCTTTGATTCTATTCGGCAACACTGTCAGAGGGTTATCAAAATAAGTAAACACAAGGATTGAGGTTAAGTAGATTGTATAATGGGCTTTTTTTTATCTGCTGACAGTTTAAATGGAGGAAATTATTAATCATTAATATTAATTAACATTCTTAAGCAAAACAGTAAGTTAGGTTAAAAAAACAAAATATGGTTTTTATTTTAAAATTGAAGTTGAATAGAAAAATGGAGTTATGCAAGTTTAGAAATCATCATCATTCTTGCAAATAAAATTGATAAATATAAAAGAAACAATATAGTTTCCGACGTCTGAGCTCAGGGTGTCGTTTACACTGGGGAAAAAAATTATTATGAATATCAATTGTTAAGTCACCTATATAAGAAACATGGTATTATTTTAAACAAAAACAAATAGTATGAGTTATTATTTATGTTATAGTCGAACCTGGTCAATAGGCTGTGGCCAATAACCGACCTTTAAATTAGCTTTGACAACGACTAAATATTTAGTTAGGCCTCCCCAGCACTAAACCAAGGTCGACTACAAATTACTAACTTGATATTGTAAAAATTTTGTCATAAGCGCCGTCACATCTCTTGATTACGCCAATGTAAGAACCAACATCACCTGGCTGTTCTAATCAGTCACAGCATACAACCACACAGAGAAAGACACAACTTCTTGTACCTTCAAACGCAGAACCCACCTGGAGAACCCTTCTGAAAGAGGGGTTCCCCACTCCAACGCAGTCTCATCCTACAGTCCGGTAGAGCGGACACATCACAGCCCTCGGCCTAGCACATTAGGCTAAAATGGGTCGTGCTACCATATACAATTCCACTGGTACTACCCATGTTTCAGCAGTAGCCGGGAGACAGATCGAACAGTTTTTAATAAAAAAAAATCGGTCTTGCCCCTTTTTAAGGGCTGGAAAACGATCCCCTTTTACACGAGGGTGCTTCCAGAAAGACAAATGTCAAAAGAAAGGAAAGATGTCAAAAGAACGAAAGAACAGTCGACCAGTGACAACCAACCCGGGTTCCATCTCTGCACCAACCACAACTCGGACAGAACAATCCTCCTGAACTGGTTGCACCGAACAGTATTGTCAATCAGAACCAAGTTAATAGTTCCTCAAAATTCAAGAAAAATGTACTGTGCAACCAATGTACAACAATCAGCCCTTATTTGCTTCATAAGTCCGGATAATATAAACAATGTCCCAGTGTTCCAGATTCAGCACCGAGCAGAATAAGTAATCCGTGAGCAGCCGTACAACCAGAGAAATGTACCCAACCTGCAAAATATGCTTGTGCAACCAACCAAACCACCGCGCGTGGTATTACAGCCTCACTTTTCCATAGGTAAATAAAATCGAATTAAGTACACGGTTTTCTAATTTTTCAACTAATAAAAAGGTGTTTTATAGGCCGGCAGTCAGTGATACAATTTGTAAAAATGCCCATCTTAAATCACAACAGAACCTGTCTAACAGTGCGCGAAACATGGATTGATTTACATAAACTTAAGGTAGGTTTATAGAATTTAAAGTAGATTTATAAAAAAAATGTTGATTACTAACCACAATTGTTAGTGTGAAACTACACGGTGTCTTAAGGATAATTTCACACGTAACAGCTTCTAGGCGTGACGACCTGTTCAGATCCTCCACCTGGATCTAACGTTTTCCAAATATATTTCGGCGCGTCCGTTATAAAGCCGGACATTTGCATAGTAATGTCGGACGGTCTCGACATGCTCCATATAGTCAGCAGTCGGTCTCCTCCGTTAATTCCATTCTGTGCAATGGCATACTTAATCGACAGTACCCCGTATATAGGCCAACCATTCCTGTCTCGTAAGTTCTATTTATTAACTAGCTTTCTTCTTACAGCTTCTATAACCACAAAGTAAGTATATGCTATAACTCCTCGGAATAAGCTGGTGCTGAAAGGTTTCTTTAATACTGTTGGAAGGCATGTTTCATCCTAAAATAGCTTTCTTTGCGACAATGTATGCAATTCCCAGTGCTGGTTTAGGTTAGTTAGGTTCAAATCGGCAGAGGCCGTTTCTCTGGCAAATTGGTAAGCGGACCCTCATGACCAGAGTGAGAGATCCCTTACCGATCTGAATGATGGATCACACGAGTTTTAAGAATCGGGGCCTGGCGACACCATAGCTGTCAAAGCGACACCTAGAGCTAGATGGTGTAACACGCGAAAAAACAATAAGTTTTTCTCGTGTTACACCATTTTAACTCGAGAAAAAACAATAAGTTTTTCTCGTGTTACACCATTTGCAACGAACAGAGTAAGAGAGATATGTTTGCAGTTGGTAAAAGTTGGCATCTAATGTGTTTTTTAATAAAAAAAAGTTCAAGGTAAATTTTAAAACAAACTGCTTTTCCTGTCTCAATCTTTACCGCAGGCCAGTGATTGATATGTATAGAATAAATGGGCCATTAAAAACAAATTAATTTATCAGTAGTTCTATTTTGGACGCTTCCTACGGCGATATTTGCGCCATTATCGCGGATTTATGTCCGATTTATGGTTTCGGTTTTAGTAGGACATCAAATTACCCATATCCATATCAAATACTATACAGCATGGTTAAAAGCTATATGATTCATAGATTGGTTGCTTTGCTTAATGTTTGTAGGAGAGAAGTAAAAGAGAGAAAAATATATTTTGAGCGGTGTCTTGAAATATTTTTCGCTGCTTTAGACCCGCATTCGGGCTGGTGGTGGGAAAGTAGGGAAATACATCGTGATCTCTCGGTGCAGCGGAACAGGTGAGAAGTGGGTATTTGCTTTTCACGCAAATTCTAGCTCAAGCCATGCCGCGTATTATATTACGCGTTCGGGAAAAAGTACAGGTAATTCAATGGTATTTTATGGAAACTAGCTGTCAAAATGTAGCAAATTTATTTGTTGTCGTGTTTGACGGAAATGATAATCCAAGCCGTATGTCAGAACTGAATTTTAGAACAGGCTCGGATACTGTTTATCACAGAGCGGTTGTATTTTTGAGAATTTAATTCGTTAGGTAGTTCTTCAATTATTATGAAAAAATCTGATTTTAAAACAGACTCCCCTCTTATTTGTTTCACTGGGGAAGCCATAAGCTTTAGTTTGTGGTAGACACGGCTACACTATAATACTTAATATTATAGTATATAAAAAAACCAGCTTTAAAAAAATGATTATACGTTAAGTAGTTATCGTCTAAATTTCCGATGTTTAAAAAGTTACATAAACATATGCAGTTGTTCCTTTCTTACATACAGTAATAATAAATTTCGCATGATCCTTATAGCATTCAATCATACTAAACAGGGTTCGTCAACGATCGTTTAGCTATTGAAAAATATGTGAACTGAAGTAAGATCGCTATTTAAATACATGGCACTAAGAGAGACCAAAGACGGCCATACATAAAATTCTTAAAATCCCTTGATTTTAATTGCTGTAGCGCCATCTCTTAGATATCATTTGAACTGTATGACTAATAATCAATACTGCGAATCCGTAATTAAGTGTGCAGGTAGAGCTTTCTAACATGGCAAAAATGTTAAAGGAGGTTACTACACGCACAAACAAAATATTTCACAAATGCAACTTTATGGATAACAAATTTCTTGGTCTTTATGTGTACCGATTTATTCTCAACCAGAGTTAGAAACCAATACTTTGAAAAGTAACTATTACATTACAAATTACTTTACAGGAATGTACTTAGAAAACTGTGTAATTAATTACAACAAAAAAATAGCTTAATTATAAATTTCCTACTTGCACCGCATTTCAACTTATTGGTTTTTTTAAGAGGAATGGCCCCTCCATTTAAGGGGGAAAAATAAAATTTTAAAAGGAGTAGTAAAACGTGACAAACATTTTTTTCTGCAGACTGAAACCAGTAGAGGGGCAAGAGGTTTAGGGCTGACGTACATCCGTACCCCCAAAAATGTTTTTCACTATTCTGTTTCCTGGATAGTGTATGGTGACTTTTAGCAACTTGACTTCGTGAGCCACCGCCAGGAGATCGAACACTTGAGCGGCATTTAAGCGCGACTTTAATAAAGGATCAAGGTTATTGTGTAAGAAAAAATGATTAAAAAATTGAATTTTTCTCGATTTAATGTTTCCTGATTAAAGCTTAAATAACAAAATAAATAATAATGACTAATTCTTCGTCTTTTAAAAGTGGAAATCTTACTTTGGTTGCTCATGTTTAGTAATAAAACCTATTAATGAATTTTGAGTCACACCGGCAAACGCTCCTGAATATCCGCGTCTTTGGTCCCTCACTGACTTCTTGCTTTCCATAAGTTCATCCTTTTTTATACGCTTTTCATAAAGGCTAAACGTTCGGAGACGAGCCCTGTATACCGAATATCGTTCTAACCAGCTATATGTCACCAATTAGGCGATGATTTTCCGGTGTCAGAGCTGTCAACGCGTCGACTGAAATCAATCCTGAATGCGCTGCACGATATTTAAGGTGTTGAACACCGAAGGCGTCCAGGTATTGAAACAAATGACAGGATGATGGACGAAAGCGATTGAAAATTGATTTGATGCCACATACGTCATAAATATATCCAAGTATGTACAGGGCAGTCTGCAAAAACAGCTGATTGAATTAAAATTGTGTAAAGGTTCACGAGCACTTTTTTATTTTATGCTCGGACACTCTTTGTTAATTATTAAAGGCTTTCTATTAAATAAAGGTCTTAAACAAGGTTGCTGTTGGTTGGACGAAACCTAGTATATTTTATGATTCGCCGATGATCAGATAGTAGTGGTTTAGGATTATGACGACCTCGAATATATGACACGAAAACTAGAAGAGTACAATAAGTGGGGACTAGAGGTAAATCTAAATATGACAGAGTATATGTGTATCGGTGGAACGAAACAGGATCTAATATTAAATACCGGGCAGCGAATTCAGTCCTGTGATGAGTATAAATACTTAGGTCCAAAAATTACAGCTGACGGAACACTAGACAAAGCTATAAAAGATCGAAACGTACAAGGAAAAAAAGCAATAACTTTATTAAATGGAATAATTTGGGACCAAAGTATATCAAAACATAACAAAAAGCTTATATATAACACCATTGTAAAAAGTATTATTACATACGGCTCAGAAGTATGGCCAATCAAGGACAGAACAGAAAAAATGCTTTCCGCTATGGAGATGGACTATTGGAGAAGAGCAGCAGGGAAATCAAAAAGAGAAAGAGTTACAAATCAAAGAATAAGAGAAATTATGACAGTGGGTGAACGTACTTTAGTGGATGGTATAAGAACAAAACAACTGGTGTGGTGCGTACATGTACAAAGAATGAATGATGAAAGACTACCTAAACAAAAAACTACAATGGAAACCAACTGGCCGAAGAAAACGAGGACGGCCAAGGAGAAGCTGAAGAGAAGGAATAGACAGTGAAATAAGAATAAGACGCCTAGATGATGAATTATGGGCAAACAGAAACGAGTGGAGATTGGGTATCAGAAGACGTAGAACGTTGTGAAACCGATAAATATATATATATACTCTTTGTTAATCTGTTCTTATCCGATCGCTCGCCTAGCTTAGACCACACATAGAAATTTTTGAATAAAAATTAACCGATTTCGTGAGACAAAGTTATAAACTATATATTATAGGATAAAAAAATGACCACCATATTCCCACAAATATTAAATTAACAGTTCTTCGGGCATCGGATGAAATATTAATAAAATTTGTGGGTGTGTGAAATAAATATTCTCCATTTATTTTAAAAAGTCAATTTCTTCGGACCATACAGTCACGGATCCGCCTTTCATTGCCGACAATGAAAAAGAAACAGAACGGATAGGGACCGATAGCAGCCGATAGTTTTGAGACGTCGTAACGTGTGGAATCCGACACCGAACGGAAGGAACTATTGCGCACAGGCTTTAACGTCTGATTAAATAAATGGTAATTATCTAGAGCAATACTTTTTAAACCTGAGAAAACTAAGTATTTTGTGAAAATATTAACAATATATTTAAAAGATTAATGTCCTGATACAATAAAAAGTACAGCCAAATCTCATGCAATTCGTTTTATTTCAAATGTAATTTTGAAGTAATGACAAAACTACTGCAATAAATTATTATAGCTTCTGCTCGCGACTCCACTCGTAATATCAAGGATGCGAATGATTTGAACTATAATCGCTTCAAACTGAAGGCGCGTATTTATTTGAGGCAGAATAAATATAATATTCCCTTTTGCCTTGACGCATCCTTGCCTAAAATTCAGCTCCGACACTGGCTCTGACCGCCTACCGACACGATTAGGTATAGTTTTTGCAAAGTCACTTGAATAACTCCTAATACGGGGTTCTATCGATTTCATGAAATTTTGCTTCATTCTGCCCTTTAAAAGTTATCCAAATTTATATAAAATCTTCCTGGTATAATTTCAACCCTACCGACGGAGAAGAGGCGCGGCTCATTGTGGTCTGACCACAAAGTATTTGTTTTCCGACCGACCGAGCCCAGGTGGATGGACAGTACCTGATTGGCAGATTTTTTTGAGATGCGCTTTTAATTGCTTTCAGGTGTTCTTTTCAGGACCTCTTTAGTCGGTAGTATGCAGAGTTAGAAAATAAATCAGTGTCGTTTCTGTAGGTGTAGGAATAGAAAGTTTTATTATCTATTTTCATTTCTTTAGTTTACGCCATAATTAAATGAAATAATTTTCATGAGTATATCTACCGCCGTTAGATGTCACTTTCTTTAAAGGATATGCCGATGGTCGGCTTTTCAAATCAAATCAAATCAAAATATGCTTTATTGTCATGATAATAATTGATTACATTGACAAAGCTGTAACTTAATTCTAAATAAACAACAACTATGAACAATGATTTAAGTAGTTAATAAGCTACTAAATATTGAATATATATCAATTACCTGGCCATCCTAATTTTGCTGATTGATGAATTTAGAATATCCAAATTTTTTGGTCCATATAAAATATCAAATTTATCAAATTTTGTATTTACCCTTGATTCGCTAAAAGGAGTCAATTTTATAATTTTATCTTTGTTCAACTGACTTTGCAAAAACCATACGAATCGATTAATCGGTAGCCCCTCGGCTTTCTCGGACAGCAAGCTATCTCGCGGCCCGCGTTATAATGGAAACGGGGTGGGAGCGGAGGGGGCCATACCGCTGTTTTAATGCAAAGAAAGGCGAAATTATTTTGCGGCTAGTCCACAGAATATCGCGGTTCGGTCCACTTGTCAATATGTTATGGGCCAGTCTGATTAATATAACATAATAATACGGTAGTTTTGTACCTTATTCATACTGTTTTGCTTTTTTAGTCGTGTTATAATTTACCGCGAATTTTTATTATTGATCTTGATAATGAATTGTGTCAGTAGTATTATTAAAAGCAATTTTTCCAGTCTTTTTCCAAAAATTGACCCTAATTGCGCACGAACAAGTGTGAAAGATTCGCACTATTTTCCTGAAAAAATAAGAAAACATGAATCTTCCAGAGAACATATGAATTATTGCACTGGACTTGCATTGCTAGGTAAAACGAATATTACAAACTCAGTTAAGTGCTGCTTGAAAAATCCATTACCTTCACCCTTAAGCCCTTGGCGCCCCCCAGCTCTACAACTCACCGGCCGCCAATGTTGTGAGGTCGAACGAGCATAAGTATTTGTATAGTTCTGTCATTTCAAAAAGCCACAAAAAAAATATGGCACGTGCCACCCTAATCATAATAACCATTTTGGGATTTCAAGGAGTCTGTGCAAAAGTTGAAAATTTATTTTCAAATTTTGGGAAGAATTTCTGTGTTTTAAGCACGGCTAGGTATACTTCATTCTTTAAAGTTAAAGTTTCGAACATAACTATAAACAAAGGCTTTCGAAAAGTACCACTTGCATTCTTTAATACAGGGTCAAACTCATTTTAAAATTGTTAGCGGTTGGTGTTTATATTACGGATTTGAATTCATATTATTATTATTGTGATATTTTCATTATCATTGTGAATAATAGAAATTATAAACTTGTACATTTTAGTTTGTTTTTATAAGTGAGGACCTAATAAGTGATATTCATAATGGAGTTTTGGCGGCCATTTGAAACACCACAAACAAATTTTTGGAGACCATTTGAGGACCAAGGAGGAGAAGAAGTGGTGGTATCATTAGAGTCTGCGGTTTTACAGGAACCAAACCTTAATCCATTAATAGTCCATTTGACTAAGTTACATCCAACTACAGTTTTTACAGTTATTCTTGAAAAACATATTATGAAAAAAACTGAAATATTTTCTTTTTAATGTAAATGGTTGTAATTGCATATTTAAACAATGCTTTTAGTTTTGATTAACTTTTCTTTATAACAATTATTGTTACTGTCAAAAATTTAATCATCGCCATAATTTATATTTTTTGACAAACCTCGTATGCGACTGAAAAAATTTAACATCTGATGATTGTATTTTAAATTTTAGAACATGTAGAACTTTTTATAAAGAAAAACTTTTTTTCCTAAATTAAAAATAAAAAAGTTTTCCATATGGTTCCAACTTAGCTAGACAAAATGTATATAACCTGTAATAACAATTCATCTTGTATCTAATGGTACATTTAAATAAAATGTATTGTACCATCTGTTAATGATTATTAAAAGTATAAAGCAGCAACTTTTATTAAACGTTTTATTTTCCTTGACTATATACTATAAACAGTTCCCAGTCCGGCCCATATTCTCTTTTATTTGTTTAGGATTCCTTAATGGGTTTCACACTTCAAATTTTATTATGGTTTTTTTGGTGGCTTTTTGAAATAAAAGAACTATAAATGCATTTGGTTTTGTGCCGCATGGACCCGCGGCATATGACGTCACCCACCCGTCAAACGAACATTCAGTTGTGTATGGACGGCATTTGTTTGGCCTCGTAGCGATGCAGGCGAATTTTACTTCAAATGAATACGCGACTTAAACGCACAAATGGACATTCTGCAAGCCGAAGCAAAGAATTCGTTCTATTGGCTATAATGAAAACAAGGCATTAGAAACTTCGCAAATATAACGTAGGTTTTTAGTATCTTAAAAATCGTAAAACTTATACGAGTTTATTACTTCGCTTTTACGACTTAAAAATGAAGGTAATTAAACTTGTATTACTCAATTGTTTCCGGCTAAAAAGCAAATAAAAAAGCACTTCTTATACAAAAAGTGCAGTGAGTCAGTTAAGAGTTTTCTAGGTTAATATTGATTAAAATTTTTTTTGGAGATAACGCCGAAAATGTGTTATTCGGGTTTATTTTGACCTATTTTAGCAATATCGTCGTAACGTCTGTCTGTGTGTGTATGTTTGTCCGTACCACGATAGCTCCAAAACCACTAAACCGATTTTCATGAAATTTGCAAGTAAAATATAGGGTATAATACAGTCAAAAGCTGATTAGATTTTGGTCGAAATCCATTAATGCTAATGACAGTTTGTTGACAGTTTAAAAATTGAAAATAACGTTACTTTTTAACGGAGCATCATCGCATCAATATGCGGTTTTCGGAATATAGTAAAACACGTTTTCCTCAATAATTTATGTTATTACTAAAAACTTTGTTGGAGCTTCCGTTTCTGAGATATTTACAAAAACTCTTTTTAAGGCTGTTACAGCGTGAATTTTAGTTGTAGTGTAGTAGAACCAAATCTTGTAAGTGGTACGTTTTTCAAGGTATTGATGATGACGTTTCATATTGGGGCTTTTTCAGGTATAAGCGTTGAAAAATTGGTTTTTTTGCAACTTTTTCTCGAAAATTATACGATATACTGATGCTTGTTATTGAAAATATTGACAAGTTATAGCAATCTTTAAAATTAATTTGTGTCAACATTTTAAAGGACAAACATCCGTAAATCGTCAATTCGTTAGAAAAAAAGTCGCGAAAAATCAATATTTTAGCACTTATATCTTAAAAGCCATAATAGGTAGATGATTTGGTCCATTTTAAAGGTTGTTCAGAATTAAATACTTTACGACAGTGGCATATATATATAGAGGGGGCGGATCCCCATCGAAGCTAAGATTTTTTTTAGAGATTTTTCACATATATCATGAATACAAAAATAACATAACATAAAATACAGCCTCATGGGGTCTGCCCCCCTCAAAACTATTTTGTAAATACGATACTACTCTACGACATATTAAAAAGTTGGTCCAATTCATAGAGTCCTAAAACCCAAATTAGCCATGCGTTATCCTTTATATTTTTGTTATGTTTAAACTGGTGATGGGTTACTTTTTTCTAAATTGCTTTTTGCAAGCTGCTTTTGGGACGAACCAGCTTTTTATTTATATCAAAGCAGTTTTTTTGAAAACCAGCTTTCAAGTAATAAAACGGAATTTTTTTAAAGGAAATTAGACTTATTTTTGGTCATTAAATTTTGTGCGAGGTAAAATTATAAAAACTTCTATTAAAAAATTGCTTTTAAAAGGCAGCTTTTCAAAAGCTGACTTTTGAAAAAACGGCGACAGCTTTTTGAAATAAGCTGTTTTGCCCTTTACTATTTTAAACAACTTAATATTTAGTACCTGTAAATTAAAAATCAAACAAGTTTTCGTGACTAATCGGGTAAAAATAAGCATTAATCTGACCTAAAAGACAATATGTATCGTAGGTCACGTGATGGATTCTCTGTTTTAATCGATATTTTCATCGATCGATGATATAGCAGTTTTACTCCTCTGTTGCTGTTTTAGTTTCTCGTACTTTGGTAGATGGCGCTTCTTGCAGAGTATATAATTTTGTTTTCTCACCAAAAACGTAAGGTAAGCGAGACAAAACCGTATACTTAACTTAGCAAGGGTGTTTTTTGGCCAAGCAGTTTTCTGAAGAGTCCCATAAGGACGAAACAGTTAACTGTCAACACTTATTAGGTGTCCATTAGATCTTGGACTCCCGTGAGGTTAAGCTTTCGAGCTACATACGGAAAAATACAAGAGAAACAAAAAACCCTTATTTTTACCCGGTTATCCACGAAAACTTGTTTGACTATGTAACAAAACGGGATTTGAATATAAATGGTATTTTTGCCATTTATAAGTTTTTAAATATTTTTAATTAAATATTGTTTTGACATCAACAAGCATTAATTATATGCAAGACTAGGTTAAGATTAAGTAAAATTTATGGCAACTCCGGCGACTTGTTTTTTGGCATATATTCAGGTTTGCTGTATTTTAATAAAACTTGTATTCGGCTAATATATCCTTTGAGCCACTAACATCAAAATAATTCATATTTTGTAACTGGAAAGAAATTGGCTAAACTATTTTCAACTTTTAAAAAACACACTGTGTGATTTTAACTTTATCGATTTTCTGAGTCCACGCATCTTTGTCTTTCTCGCCAATGCGAGAGAGCTTAATTTTCAAACCACGGCAACGGCAAGCCAAGAATGTCTGTAGAGCAGGATGGCTTGTCTTGGACAAGAAAACCGTTAAAGAAAGCTTAGATTTTAAACCAATCAGCCAGCGGCAAGCTAAGAACGCCTAGAGAGCAGGGTACTGAAACTTTCGAAAGTCGGGAGGGAAATCACTCTTTAGTTGGGCTTCGCTTGGTTCGTTTCAATTCTCTAGTTTGTTTTGCTTTCGCTCACACTTCTTAATTAAAGGGGGTTTTATTTCAACTGGGGAAATTTATCAATTAGTTTAACATTGTATAAAACTTTTAACTTTATTGTTCATAATTATTTTAGTCTTTTCTTTTGGAGTTTATTAATTTCAAAGCTTTTAATTATTACTGTTTCCAGTGTTTTGAAATAATGTTTTTAACTGTTTTATGGTTTTTTAACATCAAAATACAAACCATTCGTTGCCCTAAAATCGGCATTTTTATTCAATAATAGATCCCAAACCTAAACAGTAATATTAAGTAAATTAAACAGTTGATTGAAAAGTTTCACCTATTCAATCAACGTTGAAAATGTTGATAAATATATATATTTACAACAAACATACAAAAGGTTTATAAAACCTAAAAGTTTAAGAAGTGTAAATATTTGAATACAAAAGTTTTATAGTACAAAAAAATTTAATATTCAATTAATAAATATATGAAGTGATAATGTGAAGTTTCGGGAAGAAAATTGAAAAGGTATGTATGATTTTCCTACATTGCTGACACATTTGAGAAAAACATTTATAGCATAAAACTTCCTCCAAGAACTTCCCTTTCGAGATCGTGTAAATTTAATAACATATAGTAACTTTTAATAATTTTATCAATTTTCAAATAGTTGCATAAATTTGTAGCTCGCAACTTTTAAGCCTTGGCCACTTGAGATGACAGTACCACTGTCATACTAGGCCATGTGATTATGTTTATAAATATTTTGGCAAGTTTTAAATTATTATCCTTATGAAATTATTTCACCTTATCGAGTGACATCTATCCCTCCGTAGCCAGCTCTTAGACTTTACGGTATAATACAGTTTAATATCTATATCCTTCTTGAGAAACTTAGATCACTTATTAAAAACTTTTTGTCGTAAATCTTGAAAAAAGTTTAGATATAAAAGGCGATTTTTCACGAAGCGCTTACCATCTGGCGATATCGATAAATTCTTTCTGTCTAGAACACTTTTTCTAATATTGTAAAGGACATCGATTTTATTTTTAACATTCTTAGCAAAAGAGGACGCAAAGAAGATACTAAAATCATTATGAAAATCAAAAAATTTTAAATACATATCATTTTAAGACGAATTTTTAAAGTTTAGAGTGTTTTTACTCCGAAGAAACCGACATCATCACGCTTCCTAACATGTTTTCGTTTTACAGATATGTTATAAATAATAATCTTTATTGAAAAACCTAATATAAAATCAGCTAATATTCCTATCTACTACCACTTTTTCTTTAAAATAATTTATTAGTGTAAATAGTCCAACATAAAATTTCAAGTCAGTTATGTCAGCAACTTAAAATAACGAATCAATAAACTTCAGAAATATAAACTGCTATCACAACATTTAAATCACATTAACAAATAATACAGTGCAATGATTTTTTTTTGCAAGAAAGTGAGAGCCTTATTGATCATTTATAAAACACTTTAAATTTATTTTAAACGTATCAACCAAAGAAATTCCCTTTAGTCGAATGTTTTTGCTATTAACAGTCCTACAGCTTTTGAGAATGTTTGGAAGGGCATTATATTTCCCTAATATTTTATTAAACAGTGATAGGTTGTAAGTAATATACCTGGTTAGCTCAATATGGAAATTATCATTTCTAGTTGGGTATTGATGTACTTAATTTCTGAGATTTATGAATTGGTTAAAATAGTTGGGTGGCATGTTTTTACTAAGTTTAAAAACTAGAACTATTGTTAAAAAATATCTTTTTAGCAAGCGCTAGAGTCCCTGTATGTTGAGATATTTGGATATATTAATATATCCAAATATGCAAGGGCGACGCAAAACAATACGCATTCCTCTATTAAAAAGAGTTTGAATTGCATTTATTTTACTGCTTGATAAAAAATAAAGCAATGAGGCACATTATTCAAAATGATTGTTTAAAAAATTGTGGTCCTTGCAAACACAGAAATATCTATCTCTGAAGCTCTATAAAAGAAGGCTTACTGAAGCTTTATAAAAGAAAAATAGCTTTTTGGATATTTTCTTATGAATATATTTAAAATGTTTCTCACATGTTAAACCTTGATCCAAAACAAAACCCATATACTTTATTTGATCCACCCTTAGAACATTAAACTACCCACCCATTCAATTTCCCCTTTGTTTATTATTATTTTTTTATCCCCTGTGTTTACACTTTTTATTTTAGTGTGTGTTTCCAGAATCATGTCTTTTGTTTTACTTTTAAAACATCGTTAATTCCTTCAAGTAAGTTTCCACTACAAGATAGCATACTGTCATCAGCAAATAAATTAAGAAATTCAATACCCTCTATGAAATTTATATTATTTAGATAATTAATAAAGAGTGAGGCCCCTAATATTGCACCTTGAGGTACACCAATCATCACAAAAATTTCTTTTGCTGACTCGTTACATCTTTTTTTCTGCTTCCTATCCGAGAGATATTCAGTAAACCGCTTTAAACTATTACCGCCGATACCATAGAATTTAAGTTTTTGTATTAAAATGTCACGAAGGCTCTCCTGAAGTCTAAGAATACTGCAATTACGTATTTGCCCACGTTAATACAGCATTTCCATTTAGTTATAGAAAGATGAAGTGATGACTCACACGAGTGGTTCTTCCTGTAGCCTCACTGATATCCCTCAAATAGGTTATTATTTTAGAAATATTGAATAATTTAATTATATACTGCTTTCTCAAGCTCTTTTTTAATTCATGGAAAACTATTGATTATTCTAAAATCTGCAGCTCGTACAGCAATACTAATTTTTGAAGTGGGATAGATGATGCTAATTTTTTTAAGTGTAGTTGGAAATGTGCCAGTAGTTAAAGAGGTGTTTTAAATTTAACAACACAACCCAATATGTGGAATGTCTCTTTTAGAAAGCAAGAGTGCAAGACTTGATATGGATTCCTCTTGGGTTTAAGAAACCATATAATTACCTCCATAAACCTAGCAAGCCCACCTCAATAAAAATTTAAAAAATGTATTCCAGAATTATGTGCTTTTTATGTGCTAATTTCGTCCACTTTTTAAAATTTTTGTGCTCCTTTGGTTTCCACGGAAATTTAAAAAAATGATTGGCGTGCTAGCTTTATATAAAGCTAGCAAGCCCATACAGAAATAATCAATATTTTTATAATATTTATATGCGAAAATTAAGTGCTTTTTATGTGCTCCCGTTTGCTAAAAACAAAATTCCATTTATCAAGTTTTTAACCTTTTTTTTTTAAGAAAATGTGTGGGCTGGCTAGGTTTATATAAACCTAGCAAGCCCACCTCAATAAACCTCAATAAAAATAAATAAAATACATTCCAGAATTATGTGCTCTTTATGTGCTAAATTCGTCCACTTTTTAAAATTTTTGTGCTCCTTTGGTTTCCACGGAAATTTAAAAAAATGATTGGCGTGCTAGCTTTATATAAAGCTAGCAAGCCCATACAGAAATAATCAATATTTTTATAATATTTATATGCGAAAATTAAGTGCTTTTTATGTGCTCCCGTTTGCTAAAAACAAAATTCCATTTATCAAGTTTTTAACCTTTTTTTTTTAAGAAAATGTGTGGGCTGGCTAGGTTTATATAAACCTAGCAAGCCCATACAGAAATAATCAATATTTTTATAATATTTATATGCGAAAATTAAGTGCTTTTTATGTGCTCCCGTTTGCTAAAAACAAAATTTCATTTATCAAGCTTTTAAGCTTTTTTTTTTTAAAAATGTGTGGGCTGGCTAGGTTTATATAAACCTAGCAAGCCCATACAGAAATAATCAATATTTTTATAATATTTATATGCGAAAATTAAGTGCTTTTTATGTGCTCCCGTTTGTTAAAAACAAAATTTCATTTATCAAGTTTTTAAGCTTTTTTTTTTAAAAAATGTGTGGGCTGGCTAGGTTTATATAAACCTAGCAAGCCCATACAGAAATAATCAATATTTTTATAATATTTATATGCGAAAATTAAGTGCTTTTTATGTGCTCCCGTTTGCTAAAAACAAAATTTCATTTATCAAGTTTTTAAGCTTATTTAAAAAAAAAATGTGTGGGCTGGCTAGGTTTATATAAACCTAGCAAGCCCACCTCAATAAAAATAAATAAAATACATTCCAGAATTATGTGCTCTTTATGTGCTAATTTCGTCCACTTTTTAAAATTTTTGTGCTTCTTTGGTTTCCACGGAAATTTAAAAAAATAATTGACGTGCTAGCTTTATATAAAGCTAGCAAGCCAATGCAAAAATTATAAATATTTTTATGCCCACCTCAATAAAAATTTAAAAAATTTATTCCAGAATTATGTGCTCTTTATGTGCTAATTTCGTCCACTTTTTAAAATTTTTGTGCTCCTTTGGTTTCCACGGAAATTTAAAAAAATGATTGGCGTGCTAGCTTTATATAAAGCTAGCAAGCCCATACAGAAATAATCAATATTTTTATAATATTTATATGCGAAAATTAAGTGCTTTTTATGTGCTCCCGTTTGCTAAAAACAAAATTCCATTTATCAAGTTTTTAACCTTTTTTTTTTAAAGAAAATGTGTGGGCTGGCTAGGTTTATATAAACCTAGCAAGCCCATACAGAAATAATCAATATTTTTATAATATTTATATGCGAAAATTAAGTGCTTTTTATGTGCTCCCGTTTGCTAAAAACAAAATTTCATTTATCAAGTTTTTAAGCTTTTTTTAAAAAAAAATGTGTGGGCTGGCTAGGTTTATATAAACCTAGCAAGCCCATACAGAAATAATCAATATTTTTATAATATTTATATGCGAAAATTAAGTGCTTTTTATGTGCTCCCGTTTGCTAAAAACAAAATTTCATTTATCAAGTTTTTAAGCTTTTTAAAAAAAAAATGTGTGGGCTGGCTAGGTTTATATAAACCTAGCAAGCCCACCTCAATAAAAATAAATAAAATACATTCCAGAATTATGTGCTCTTTATGTGCTAATTTCGTCCACTTTTTAAAATTTTTGTGCTTCTTTGGTTTCCACGGAAATTTAAAAAAATGATTGACGTGCTAGCTTTATATAAAGCTAGCAAGCCAATGCAAAAATTATAAATATTTTTATGCCCACCTCAATAAAAATTTAAAAAATTTATTCCAGAATTATGTGCTCTTTATGTGCTAATTTCGTCCACTTTTTAAAATTTTTGTGCTCCTTTGGTTTCCACGGAAATTTAAAAAAATGATTGATGTGCCAGCTTTATATAAAGCTAGCAAGCCAATGCAAAAATTATAAATATTTTTATGCCCACCTCAATAAAAATTTAAAAAAATTATTCCAGAATTATGTGCTCTTTATGTGCTAATTTCGTCCACTTTTTAAAATTTTTGTGCTCCTTTGGTTTCCACGGAAATTTAAAAAAATGATTGGCGTGCTAGCTTTATATAAAGCTAGCAAGCCCATACAGAAATAATCAATATTTTTATAATATTTATATGCGAAAATTAAGTGCTTTTTATGTGCTCCCGTTTGCTAAAAACAAAATTTCATTTATCAAGTTTTTAAGCTTTTTTTAAAAAAAAATGTGTGGGCTGGCTAGGTTTATATAAACCTAGCAAGCCCATACAGAAATAATCAATATTTTTATAATATTTATATGCGAAAATTAAGTGCTTTTTATGTGCTCCCGTTTGCTAAAAACAAAATTTCATTTATCAAGTTTTTAAGCTTTTTTTTTTAAAAAAATGTGTGGGCTGGCTAGGTTTATATAAACCTAGCAAGCCCACCTCAATAAAAATAAATAAAATACATTCCAGAATTATGTGCTCTTTATGTGCTAATTTCGTCCACTTTTTAAAATTTTTGTGCTTCTTTGGTTTCCACGGAAATTTAAAAAAATGATTGACGTGCTAGCTTTATATAAAGCTAGCAAGCCAATGCAAAAATTATAAATATTTTTATGCCCACCTCAATAAAAATTTAAAAAATTTATTCCAGAATTATGTGCTCTTTATGTGCTAATTTCGTCCACTTTTTAAAATTTTTGTGCTCCTTTGGTTTCCACGGAAATTTAAAAAAATGATTGGCGTGCTAGCTTTATATAAAGCTAGCAAGCCCATACAGAAATAATCAATATTTTTATAATATTTACAGCGAAAATTAAGTGCTTTTTATGTGCTCCCCTTTGCTAAAAACAAAATTTCATTTATCAAGTTTTTAAGCTTTTTTTAAAAAAAAATGTGTGGGCTGGCTAGGTTTATATAAACCTAGCAAGCCCATACAGAAATAATCAATATTTTTATAATATTTATATGCGAAAATTAAGTGCTTTTTATGTGCTCCCGTTTGCTAAAAACAAAATTTCATTTATCAAGTTTTTAAGCTTTTTTAAAAAAAAAATGTGTGGGCTGGCTAGGTTTATATAAACCTAGCAAGCCCACCTCAATAAAAATAAATAAAATACATTCCAGAATTATGTGCTCTTTATGTGCTAATTTCGTCCACTTTTTAAAATTTTTGTGCTTCTTTGGTTTCCACGGAAATTTAAAAAAATGATTGACGTGCTAGCTTTATATAAAGCTAGCAAGCCAATGCAAAAATTATAAATATTTTTATGCCCACATCAATAAAAATTTAAAAAATTTATTCCAGAATTATGTGCTCTTTATGTGCTAATTTCGTCCACTTTTTAAAATTTTTGTGCTCCTTTGGTTTCCACGGAAATTTAAAAAAATGATTGATGTGCTAGCTTTATATAAAGCTAGCAAGCCAATGCAAAAATTATAAATATTTTTATAATATTTATATGCGAAAATTAAGTGCTTTTTATGTGCTCCCGTTTGCTAAAAACAAAATTCCATTTATCAAGTTTTTAACCTTTTTTTTTAAAGAATATGTGTGGGCTGGCTAGGTTTATATAAACCTAGCAAGCCCATACAGAAATAATCAATATTTTTATAATATTTATATGCGAAAATTAAGTGCTTTTTATGTGCTCCCGTTTGCTAAAAACAAAATTTCATTTATCAAGCTTTTAAGCTTTTTTTTAAAAAAAATGTGTGGGCTGGCTAGGTTTATATAAACCTAGCAAGTCCATACAGAAATAATCAATATTTTTATAATATTTATATGCGAAAATTAAGTGCTTTTTATGTGCTCCCGTTTGCTAAAAACAAAATTTCATTTATCAAGTTTTTAAGCTTTTTTTAAAAAAAAATGTGTGGGCTGGCTAGGTTTATATAAACCTAGCAAGCCCATACAGAAATAATCAATATTTTTATAATATTTATATGCGAAAATTAAGTGCTTTTTATGTGCTCCCGTTTGCTAAAAACAAAATTTCATTTATCAAGTTTTTAAGCTTTTTTTTAAAAAAAAAATGTGTGGGCTGGCTAGGTTTATATAAACCTAGCAAGCCAATCATTTTTTTAATTTCCGTGGAAACCAAAGGAGCACAAAAATTTTAAAAAGTGGACGAAATTAGCACATAAAGAGCACATAATTCTGGAATAAATTTTTTAAATTTTTATTGAGGTGGGCATAAAAATATTTATAATTTTTGCATTGGCTTGCTAGCTTTATATAAAGCTAGCACGTCAATCATTTTTTTAAATTTCCGTGGAAACCAAAGAAGCACAAAAATTTTAAAAAGTGGACGAAATTAGCACATAAAGAGCACATAATTCTGGAATGTATTTTATTTATTTTTATTGAGGTTTATTGAGGTGGGCTTGCTAGGTTTATATAAACCTAGCCAGCCCACACATTTTCTTTAAAAAAAAAAGGTTAAAAACTTGATAAATGGAATTTTGTTTTTAGCAAACGGGAGCACATAAAAAGCACTTAATTTTCGCATATAAATATTATAAAAATATTTATAATTTTTGCATTGGCTTGCTAGCTTTATATAAAGCTAGCACATCAATCATTTTTTTAAATTTCCGTGGAAACCAAAGGAGCACAAAAATTTTAAAAAGTGGACGAAATTAGCACATAAAGAGCACATAATTCTGGAATAAATTTTTTAAATTTTTATTGATGTGGGCATAAAAATATTTATAATTTTTGCATTGGCTTGCTAGCTTTATATAAAGCTAGCACGTCAATCATTTTTTTAAATTTCCGTGGAAACCAAAGAAGCACAAAAATTTTAAAAAGTGGACGAAATTAGCACATAAAGAGCACATAATTCTGGAATGTATTTTATTTATTTTTATTGAGGTGGGCTTGCTAGGTTTATATAAACCTAGCCAGCCCACACATTTTTTTTTTAAAAAAGCTTAAAAACTTGATAAATGAAATTTTGTTTTTAGCAAACGGGAGCACATAAAAAGCACTTAATTTTCGCATATAAATATTATAAAAATATTGATTATTTCTGTATGGGCTTGCTAGGTTTATATAAACCTAGCCAGCCCACACATTTTTTTTTAAAAAAAGCTTAAAAACTTGATAAATGAAATTTTGTTTTTAGCAAAGGGGAGCACATAAAAAGCACTTAATTTTCGCTGTAAATATTATAAAAATATTGATTATTTCTGTATGGGCTTGCTAGCTTTATATAAAGCTAGCACGCCAATCATTTTTTTAAATTTCCGTGGAAACCAAAGGAGCACAAAAATTTTAAAAAGTGGACGAAATTAGCACATAAAGAGCACATAATTCTGGAATAAATTTTTTAAATTTTTATTGAGGTGGGCATAAAAATATTTATAATTTTTGCATTGGCTTGCTAGCTTTATATAAAGCTAGCACGTCAATCATTTTTTTAAATTTCCGTGGAAACCAAAGAAGCACAAAAATTTTAAAAAGTGGACGAAATTAGCACATAAAGAGCACATAATTCTGGAATGTATTTTATTTATTTTTATTGAGGTGGGCTTGCTAGGTTTATATAAACCTAGCCAGCCCACACATTTTTTTTAAAAAAAAAGCTTAAAAACTTGATAAATGAAATTTTGTTTTTAGCAAACGGGAGCACATAAAAAGCACTTAATTTTCGCATATAAATATTATAAAAATATTGATTATTTCTGTATGGGCTTGCTAGGTTTATATAAACCTAGCCAGCCCACACATTTTTTTTTTAAAAAGCTTAAAAACTTGATAAATGAAATTTTGTTTTTAGCAAACGGGAGCACATAAAAAGCACTTAATTTTCGCATATAAATATTATAAAAATATTGATTATTTCTGTATGGGCTTGCTAGCTTTATATAAAGCTAGCACGCCAATCATTTTTTTAAATTTCCGTGGAAACCAAAGGAGCACAAAAATTTTAAAAAGTGGACGAAATTAGCACATAAAGAGCACATAATTCTGGAATAATTTTTTTAAATTTTTATTGAGGTGGGCATAAAAATATTTATAATTTTTGCATTGGCTTGCTAGCTTTATATAAAGCTGGCACATCAATCATTTTTTTAAATTTCCGTGGAAACCAAAGGAGCACAAAAATTTTAAAAAGTGGACGAAATTAGCACATAAAGAGCACATAATTCTGGAATGTATTTTATTTATTTTTATTGAGGTGGGCTTGCTAGGTTTATATAAACCTAGCCAGCCCACACATTTTTTTTTTAAAAAGCTTAAAAACTTGATAAATGAAATTTTGTTTTTAGCAAACGGGAGCACATAAAAAGCACTTAATTTTCGCATATAAATATTATAAAAATATTGATTATTTCTGTATGGGCTTGCTAGGTTTATATAAACCTAGCCAGCCCACACATTTTTTTTTAAAAAAAGCTTAAAAACTTGATAAATGAAATTTTGTTTTTAGCAAACGGGAGCACATAAAAAGCACTTAATTTTCGCATATAAATATTATAAAAATATTGATTATTTCTGTATGGGCTTGCTAGCTTTATATAAAGCTAGCACGCCAATCATTTTTTTAAATTTCCGTGGAAACCAAAGGAGCACAAAAATTTTAAAAAGTGGACGAAATTAGCACATAAAGAGCACATAATTCTGGAATAAATTTTTTAAATTTTTATTGAGGTGGGCATAAAAATATTTATAATTTTTGCATTGGCTTGCTAGCTTTATATAAAGCTAGCACGTCAATTATTTTTTTAAATTTCCGTGGAAACCAAAGAAGCACAAAAATTTTAAAAAGTGGACGAAATTAGCACATAAAGAGCACATAATTCTGGAATGTATTTTATTTATTTTTATTGAGGTGGGCTTGCTAGGTTTATATAAACCTAGCCAGCCCACACATTTTTTTTTTTAAAAAAGCTTAAAAACTTGATAAATGAAATTTTGTTTTTAGCAAACGGGAGCACATAAAAAGCACTTAATTTTCGCATATAAATATTATAAAAATATTGATTATTTCTGTATGGGCTTGCTAGGTTTATATAAACCTAGCCAGCCCACACATTTTTTTTTAAAAAAAGCTTAAAAACTTGATAAATGGAATTTTGTTTTTAGCAAACGGGAGCACATAAAAAGCACTTAATTTTCGCATATAAATATTATAAAAATATTGATTATTTCTGTATGGGCTTGCTAGCTTTATATAAAGCTAGCACGCCAATCATTTTTTTAAATTTCCGTGGAAACCAAAGAAGCACAAAAATTTTAAAAAGTGGACGAAATTAGCACATAAAGAGCACATAATTCTGGAATGTATTTTATTTATTTTTATTGAGGTTTATTGAGGTGGGCTTGCTAGGTTTATATAAACCTAGCCAGCCCACACATTTTCTTTAAAAAAAAAGGTTAAAAACTTGATAAATGGAATTTTGTTTTTAGCAAACGGGAGCACATAAAAAGCACTTAATTTTCGCATATAAATATTATAAAAATATTGATTATTTCTGTATGGGCTTGCTAGCTTTATATAAAGCTAGCACGCCAATCATTTTTTTAAATTTCCGTGGAAACCAAAGGAGCACAAAAATTTTAAAAAGTGGACGAAATTAGCACATAAAAAGCACATAATTCTGGAATACATTTTTTAAATTTTTATTGAGGTGGGCTTGCTAGGTTTATGGAGGTCATATAATTCTCTTTATTTCCACCAAGGTAATTGGCCTAAAGCTTTCCAGCTGAAATTGTGTGAGGACCATGTTTGAATGGAGTTGACGCTATTATAAATATTTTCTACGATAGAAACAAAGAATGTATTGAACATATCCCTACTCTCTCTATTGCATTATCTTGCAATTATTCTGTTGTTAATAGAAAATTTTATTATGCTGTAGCTACCTTTTCCAGTACTTCCACATCTCTTTCTGACAAAGTCCGTTAGATGTTTAGACATAAACACAACATAAGCGAGATATCTCTAAGATGTCTTTTGCTACCTTGGTACAATGTTAATATACTGTATATTCTCGACATCAAAAACTAGATAATATTTCGCCTTGTTAATAGTAATCTTGAAAACTTGCCTCCAACTAGGTACCGAAATAATGACCTTTACAACCAATCAAGGGCAATATTAATTAAAGTTATGAGCAAAGTTCGCCATATCGCCATCGCGAAGCAGGGCTGGATTTACAATGGAATAGCGGGGCGAAAGCCCCAGGGCCGTCAGATATCGAGGGTTAAATTGAATTTAATAAAATTATTCAATAAACTACAGCAAAAGGAACAATATTTTAAAGCAATAAAAAAATAACCAAATACAAAGCTTTAAAATTAAAATCAAATCTAGTTAAGATCAAAATAATTAGGTACAACAAAACGATGCATGTTAAAAATTAACAAACATTTACATTTTCACAGTTGAAAAAACAGTCCCTTAAATCAAGTGACGCGTACAAAATTCCCCTAAAGAATGAATTTTAACTTACAAAGGTTCTTCTCGTCTGGCTGAAAACCGTCCTGCTTTGCATCTTTACCTTGCTGGTGATTAGTGAGACCTCTGAGCCCTTGCATTTTACAGAGAAAGACAAAACTGTGCTACAAAAACTCTAGACAAAGAGATAATACACCATCGTAAGCTAGAGATGCGTCGAAATCGAATATTTTAGTTAAAATTACACTTAAAAATTAAAAATACTTTGTTGAAATTGTTTCTAGTTACAAAATTTAAATTAATAAGATGTTAGTTTCTCAAAGACAGATTAGCCGAATACAACTTTTATAAAAATACAGCAAGCCTGAAATTAGTCTACAAGTCATTTCTTCTTTACCTAGTCTTGCCTGTTCATAATACTTGATGGTGCACAAAAGAGTATCAAAATAAAAAATATATAAAACTTATAAATGGCTAAAAAAAACATATTATCAAATCCCAAGAATCTTACCATGAATTTGTAAAAGGTGACATGGAGTTTGAAGAAATTATCAATGACTTAGCCTCTATAATGCACGAAAAGCCGCGTATCCATTTGTAAGGCCGGGCTCAAACGACTCGTGTACGTGGCAAATACACAATTACTCGTATTTGCGTACTTGGCAAGTATGCGACAGCAAGCAGGGCGCTCACACGACGTGTACAATTTAAAATTATGTATGTATTTACTTGGCAAGTGTACGAATAATCGTGAGCCCTTTGACTCGGCCAATTTTTACCGACCACAAATGGAAAACCAACGACTGACAAATAATTGTAAATGTAACCCACTCACACGACATGGCAAGTATACGCAAGTAACAATTATCGTAACGTAACGCCGCACATGTTCGGTTCGTTGCAAGACGACACGGTTCGCATTAATAAGCATTTTTGTTTTTGGCCGCCAAATTACCTTGTAACTAAACGAGGTTACGATACAATGACGCAAACTTTCACCCTACCTATGTACTCGTCCCAACTTGGTTCCGAGCGTAACGTAATAGTCCTTTGATGCGACGGCTAGAAACCGACAAATGGTGGTTCAGCTTGTTACGCGTGTCAAATTGGTTACACGTACCATGCAACAGAATTCCGTGTCCACTAGTCGTAACGTAACATGTTCGCGGACACGTTATGGGCTATTTGTTACAAATGGATACGCGGCTTAAGGTGCCTTACGTTTAAATATAGTAAAGGCATCACGGGTGTTCGGGTGACATCGATCCTCGCAATTTCTGCACAAGAGCACAACCGAAGCAAGGCCAAGACTCCTTGTACTGTAAAATTAAATAGGGACATTTCGTCCTCTATTTCTATATTTCGTAACTAGAATGTGACATAACCTCTACGGTTTCCAGTAAAGTGTGGAGCGAGTCGGCCTACGCATCCACCGCATCCTGGTTTGAACACAAATACAAACACATACCTACCGGGTATTAATTTCTAGTTAGTATTCAAGTCTTTGTTGAATTCCTTTTGGGATTCATTGATATAATTTATAATGAAATTATTAGTTAAAGAATGATCAAATTTTAATATTTTTTTAAGTAAAATTTGGGAGGTCATATGATCTATCCTAGCGTTCCAGCGGAATAGCTTAGAAAGATATTTGATTTAAAAAATGGTTTCATTTGTCATTTCTATTAAAAACACTGATTCAATTTTAAAATTTTTGAACACGTCATTTTTAATTACAATGCCGCCTGAAGCCACTATATCCTTGTAACGGCAACAAATTAAAAAAATCCTCACATTAAAAACAAATAAAAAATATTTCCGCATCCATAATTCAAATAATATAAGCTAAAAAAACCACCTATAAATCAATGGTGCAACATACACCATAAAGCAGACGCCTTTTTTTTCAATACATGTCAGAAATATATTGTTTAAATGTGAAATCATATCAAAAACATTTATGTAAAAAAAGCCAAGTACGCGAAAGTGGTATTCCGTAAAAAGAATTGAGATAAAAGTAAAGCCAAGTTCTCCAATACAAATTTCAAAATGAAAGGTTCTTACTAGTTTGGAAATGTTTTTTAAACTTTGCTATTCCAGCCAAACTTCTTTATGTTCAATTATGCACTGTGCCTAAGAGTCATTTGCAGCCGTAATAGCCAAGTTTAGAAAAACATTTCCAAACTTGTAAGAAACTTTCATTTCGAAATTTGTATTGGAGAACTTGGCTTTACTTTTTTGATTTTTTCCAAGGGTTTGGTAACAATTTTTATCAGAGTGCCAAATTTAAGCTTTGTAGCATGTCTGGAAGTACAGTAGAATTTTGATGATCTATACATGAGTGAGTCTTTTCAAATTTCGTAACTACTTTACTACTTTATGGAAGTCCACGAAACTTGAAGGGATTGTTAACCCTATAAAGATCTACCATTGTGCAAAATTTGTAACTCATTCCAAAGTAGAGTTTTAGATAGGTCACATATGGGCTGAAATGTTTCAAGAAAAGATGGTACAGCAGTTTCCGCGCGAACTTTGCCGTTAAAATTATTAAAGATATTCATGAATTTTCGCGGGGCCTCAGACCTAAATACGGCCCTGTCTCCAAGTTCACCGTAGTTGTTAATCACATCTAGGAAGCGAGATCTATTGTCCTTTGTGGGTCCAAAAGCAGGACAGTTGGGGAAAGTTTATATGTAGGTAATTATAATCCATTAATTATTCTTGAGTTTAAACTTTTCATTACTGTTTCTACAAACTTTATTGTTCACCATTGCTGACGTGGTTAATATTAAACATACGGAATAGTTTAAATAAGCACACTAGTATTATTTTTAACGCCCTTATAGAGAATAATATTTTAAACATTATTGAGCATTGCGTTTTTAAGTTTTTAGAAAAAATATAAAAAATAAATTGAACCGCCTCATATATTATATTTTTTCTCTCTATTCTACACAAAAATGCCGTAATGTAATTTTCTTCTACATGTCAAAATAAGGATGATATGTCAACTTAGGGTGAACCGCCTGCTCTTGATCTAGTTTCTCTCGTGTCTCGGTAGATGGCGCCTCTTGCAAAGGTTTTCTCACGATAGACGCAGGATGGCAGCAAACAAAACGGTCTGATTAACTTCGCAAGGGTGTCACATTGACCAAGCAGTGTTCTGAGGAGTCCCATAAGGACGAAACAGTCAACTGTTAACACTTACTAGGTGTCCATTAGATCTTTGACCCCTGTGAGGTTACTAAGGGTCCATCTCAGCGACTTTTTTTTTCGGTTCCATAGCTTAAAGTGTTTCTTAATATAATTATAATATAACGTAAGGAACACTTTAGCCTAAGTAACGAAAAAAAAAGTCGGTAGTATGGGCTATAAGCTTTCGAGCTACCCACGACAAAAAAAATCCGTAGACCTGTCGCCAACTTCCTTTTCAGCGTCCAACAGCCGTCATCGAATAAGCTTGCGATGCGATGCACGCAAAAATATAAGTTGACCTTGAACATCAAGAATATACGTAGGTGTAGTCCAGAAGCCCACAAGCAGCCAGCCGAGGAACCAGGGATAATATTACAGGAGCGTGCTATAAGTGCTATATAGTCGGAACCAGGATGACGCCAGCATAAATGTCCTACAGTCAACTCACGACGACCACGACTGTTGCACTGAAAAGGAACAAGAAGTCTATCGTCTATAACTAGGTTCTGCTGGGACGATAGCGGTGTTAGATAGATGCAAGTCTAACATGTAGCAGGACCACCTTTTGGAAGGGGTGTAAAAGCGTGGGTCCACTGTGTAAACTTGCTACGCAGTATAAAGATCCCTGCCCTCGGCATAGAGGTGTCAGGCAAAACTAAGTCCTCTTAGAGAAAGAAAACTTGCATCCTAAGGGGCACGTGCATCAGTTTGATATATGATGTACGGACAAATCGGGATTTGCGAAAAGGGCGCGCCGTGTCCCTAGTCTCTAGACCAAAAATGGTCTCCCCACCACTACAACTACTACTACCCACGGGAAAATATGAGAGAAACAAAAACTTCTTTTTGCCTGAATAGCCACAAAAACTTTAAATTTTTAAATTCACGGATACTAAAATTTACGTTCGTTAATATTTATAATAATTTTAAAAAGCAATGTGACTTGCGTGGCCTTCTCACAATTTTTATCAATAAATTTTAAATAGTCAACAGCCCTGTTTAAGGTATCTGTTGATGCTATTTAAAACCTTTTCTAAGCCAAAGTCTAGCAAGGAAAACACGGAAAAAGAGTAAACTTTCTAGAAAAACTAAAGCTAGCAAAATATCGGAATGTGCAATAAAGCGCACAGAAAAAGTACGGGACTCCATCAGAGAAATTACATTTAGAAAACATCTTTTTCGAAAAGTAAAAGAAGCGCTAGCGAAATTAGTTTAGTTCTAGATTCTTTTCACAGCACTAGTTCACACCTAATGTCCTTAAAGGTCAAATTATTAGGTAATATGGACTTGTATTGCAATAAAACCAGGCAATAATAGTGCCGGGCACTATTCTGATAGTTTTCCATTAAAAAATGACAGTTGGTCTTTCAAAATTGACATACAAACGTCGAATTTATAAATCCAGTCGTTTATTTACCATTAATAGTGGCGGCACTATTAATTCCGGCTCTTATAACACAAAAAAGCCTAATTTTAAAAGAAGACAGCTGTTCACAATTAGTGCCTGGCTTTATTGCAATAAGTCCTTAATATCAACAAGAAAACCTATCGCTATGGAATTCTACCGAGTACAAATGCAGACACAGCCAAGCATTGTTGAAGCGATTTTTGTTTTTCGTTCATCTGTATCTCCTCGATATGCTGCGGGGTGGGCGTCCGTTGGCGTCCGTTGGTTGTCATGACAACATCGCATGCTTTGGCAGGGCAAAGAATCAGGTGTTGTCACTGTGTACATTATTGAAATAGTGTCCGGTTACCGGCATATTGTTTACATTCGGTTCTGATTCGGTTTTTATTTTAATTATTTTGCACAATGTTCCCTGTGTACGATGCAGTGTGTGTTTTACTGGAAAACCCGTTTTCGGGGTAAAATGACGATGACAAAAAAGACTTTGAACCAATTGCAAGTCGTCACTGCTAAACACCAACAAACAAACCCATGGCTGCAAATCATGGACACTCAAAAAGGCAAAGGAAGAACAATTAAATACTCTGCCAATTTATGAACACTTAAGCTCACACGATTCTACACTCTTTTTTTTGGCTTATGTTCAGTGAATTTTATTTATTTTTAAACGGGACTATCTAATCTAAAAATGATTAAAAATAATCTAAAACGCAAAGTATATATAAAAAATTGAAATCGGAGCAACTTTTTTTTCTTATTTTCGACACGATTATCATAGCTCACACTACTAGTTATAGTATACGTGAGCTAAAATATTTAAAAGAAATAATTCTTCGTACTCGTTGGACCGACCAGTATAAACAATGTATATAAAGTTAGCACAACAACTTTGGAAATTGAAAAAAATTATATGCTCATAATTTGCCGTTAATTATCCGTAAATTAGTTAAACCAAAACATTTGCGTTTTTTTTAAATTTTTGTTGTGCTAACTTTATAAAGTTATGAAAATGAATAATTAACGGCAAATTGTGTACTAAATTTTTTTAGATAAATCCGTTATTTCTATAATTTTTTTCAATTTCAATTTGCAAAGTTGTTCTGCTAACTTTATATACATGTATAAACAGAAGATGGTTCTTAGCGGATACGGATGAAATATGAATTAGACAAGCTAATAGGATGTCAAAAATGACATAATGGGAATAAGAGGATGGCGAAGAATCGTACCAGAGAAGGCAGAATGGATGGCTCTGTTTAATCAGGCTAAAACCCACCAGAGATTAAAATGCCACTTGAACAAGAACAAGAATAATCGAGTTTCTTCGTCTTGCAAACCTTGTTTATCAACGAAAAGCACAATTAAATTAGGTATGCTGCTTTCTATTTAGACACAGACAACTGGTGTTCGTTTTTCTCTAGCAAATAACCTTCTTCTTCTTTTTGGGTTTGGGTGGACAAGGCTGGATCTCCGCACACCACACACCACACGGATGACAGTCCGGTGGAGCAAACATTCTCATTGTACACGGTTGAAAACCGGTCGGACATCCTTTTTTCGAATTATCCTTCCTTCTTCTTCGCATCGCAAGTAATCTAAAAGAATGATAATAAAAATATTGCTCGTGGTATTTAACTTATTGTCGATCTACCCAATGCTGAATTATCCCTTAATTTGTCTTCAAAGTTTTGCGTATTGACTTCCCTGTTAAGAAATACGCCAATTCGTAAACAATAAAAGTCACACTAACATTAACAATAGGAACATATAATATTAGGTTTATGAACACCGACGAAAAAAAAACTGAATAAAACTAAACTCCGGCAATCTACTAAAGGAAACGAAGCATTCTATGAAGACATCTCAAAAGCTATGGAAGAACACAATATCCATCTTACGCTAGTAATGGAAGATGTGTCAAATAATACGAAACAAAAAGACTACGATAGTTTAAAAGTTTGATAGTTTAGTATATTGAAGAAGCCCTTCTGAAAAAAATTACCTTTAAATGAATTACTTATTTTAAGTACAATAGAAGCCATTTTTACCTATTTTAATGAAAATCAAACTTAAAATTTAAAAATAAATTGCGGAACTGAATTCTGGATGATTATCGAACTATACGGATCTCTAAACTGAAAAATCTAAGACCAGAATGGTTGTCGACAAACTGCACGAAAAAAATTAAGGATTTCTTTCTCACCTAGGGTCACAACATCTAGGATTCTGGCCGTCAATAGTTACTCCAAGACGCATTTCTGCGGCTCTGGGATCTGGACAATCGGTAGGACTTGGATCAACATATTGTTCCTCATGCCAGTCGATATTGTAGTTGTTATAAAAGTTAGCGAATCGTGTGTTTTGAGCATCTTCCTTGGATATTCCATTGCAGTTCTACTTAACACAAGAATATTCTTAATAATTTTCTTTAGCAATTTCTTTATGAAACTTATAGGGAACAACTTGTTTCACTAGGTGATCACAGTATGTTTTAACATTTTCCCAAGCGATTTCTTTATAATACTCCTTGGGATCAACTTCTTCTAGTAGTTTAACCCAATGTTGTATATTAAAAGGCTTAATCTTAATCTCTAAATGCGTAATGCTGACGGCTGCCTCAGGCCTGGTTACATCAACGAAGGCTGCTTTCTAAACAAACATAAATCCGGAACACTCCTAAGAATGTGATTAGGTCCTAACAGTTCAATAGCTAGAAGTGTACTAACATACCTTCCTAGATTTGGAGGAATTATCTTTGTCATGCATGTTCATATTTCTGTTTACTGGAGTAGCTAAGGTTATACCATAAGTTTTTACTTACCGGGGGCATAGTACAAGGCAATGCCAAAGGTTTGACGGGTTGGGGTACCGTAGGGGCCAAAATGGGAGGGGGCACAACCATGCAACAAGTCACACATGGTTCTGCAGTGGGAGGACATTCCAATCCACCTTGGGCACCACCACAACCGCACGACATTTTGAGAGGATGATTAAAGATGATAAACACGTAAAATTTTTAAATAAAATTGGAAAATTATGAAAAACTAAAAAAATTTGCAAAAAGACAATGGAAATGTCTGCTTGACAAAATGCTTTTATATAGATTCAAAACACTTCAAATTCGAAGTGTGTTAAGGTCGCTCAAACAGAGAAATGCAAGTTATTTAACGTAAACCAACCTCTGAACATTTTAAAAGTGAAAAATTTCTCAATATTGTCGGGGAAACAAAGGAGTATAAAGGTTCTACAAGAAGTTTTTATTATGTTTTTAGGTTTATACACGTTTATAACATAATAATTAAAGAACAAAGAAGAACAGATGTAAATTCTAAGTAAGTGCCAAGTGGGTGAATGTGCTGGGAAAACGGACGGAAATGATGTGAGAAGGCCCGGGTCGGCTAATTAAATTATCCCGGAAGAGAGAGAAAATTTTAAAATTACGGGGTCCTTTTTCCGAAAACGAAAACGTGTAATTTTCATTTAAGGATCACTGAGAATCAGAGGCGTATACAGATTTTTTTACTAGGTATTTTTCGTTTGGTCATACTCATATGGCCAATTATAAAGACTGGATACGCCAAAAAATTAAAAATGACGTGTTTTGCTGTTATTTATTTTAGTTTGGCTAAAACGCTAAAATTAAAAAAAATAATTTCATTGGTTAGGTAATTTGGTTATAGGTAAGTTTTAAGCCAAATTTGGTTTAAAACTCGGCTGACTGACGCCGTACGTCTTAGAGGCGGAAAAAAATGCAATAAGTGTTAGTCTGACCTAAAGGGCCATGTATTATCAAAGGTCACGTGATGGGTTCTCCCTTTTAATCGATCTTTTCATCGATGGGTATAGCAGTTTATTACTCGCCTGTCGTCGTTTTAGTTTCTTTCGCATTTTCGTAGATGGCGCTACTTGCGGGATTAGGGATTAGAAAATTTTGTTTTCTCACTACAAACGTAAGACAAGAGACAAAACCAGGTGTCAAACATCGACAAAGAATTATTAGATGTCCATTAGATCTTGTAATGACCAAAAAAAGGTCCTCACTCACACACAAACGTAAAAATTTACTTTTACCTACTTAAAAGCTTCTTTTTTTGTACCGGGTAACAGTTAAAAGCAACTTCGCTCCAACAGCAGATATCAAAAAGCGATGTTTACTAAAAAGCAACCCATTACTAGCATAGACGAAATGATTATTCCTTCCCTTCTTTTAAAAATTAGAATCTGAAAGGGAGCGTTTTAACCGGGGTTTTAACCATAAAGTATCCCGTCGTTTGCCCGCGGTCAAAATCGAATAACCTGCTAAGAAGTTGGATTATGTTTGGTTAGCTGGAGCAGTAGAAATCATAGAAATAAAAATTACATAGAACGCTTATCAAACACTAGAGAAAATGGGAAGAAACTAAAGTCAGTTATTATTTATTAGAGTGAGCAAGGCCAAGGTCAATATTGTTATTAGAGACACCTTAAGAAAAATAACAAAACATATGTACATTTAAATCAATACAGGAACACAAGAAACTTGAAGATTTTTTACTATATTAAATGCTTTTTATTTAAATAGGCACTCCGGGTG
The DNA here is from genome assembly GCA_963576565.1 of Aspidapion aeneum. Lineage (NCBI taxonomy): Eukaryota > Metazoa > Arthropoda > Insecta > Coleoptera > Brentidae > Aspidapion > Aspidapion aeneum. The sequence goes on from OY755045.1 coordinate 29,104,108, forward strand.
ACATCATTTTCCGCGATTGGTCAAAAAGTTACTAGGCAACCTATCCTGAGCAAGGCCACCTTTGACAGGGCATGATTTAAAGGTGGAGGCCAAAGATATTTGACAGACTGCTTATTTTCCACGGCGACCTCTAGGTGTTGTAGCTTATACTACTCTTGTCAGGTTACTGCGTTCTGAAGCCTGGCACGCAGTTTTCGTGATCCAGTGACCCTATTAGTATTAAAATCTGTGAAAAAATGGCGGCCAAAGTTCCGTCGCATTTGACAGTCAAGAAGCAGTAAGAGCACTTGATTCCTATACGGTCTCATCGAGAATCGTAAGAAGCTGCCTGGATTCGCTGAACGCGCTTGGTAGCGATAACAATGTGTCATTAGTATGGATACCGGGGCATTCTGGGCACGAGGGAAATAAAGCCGCAGACCAAGCAGCGAGGGTAGCGGCATTTGCCGAATTATTCGGCTCCAAACCAGCCCTGGGGATATCAAACAATGCTGCTAAATCAACCATATTCAAATGGATGAAGAATAGCTTCCAACAATACTGGATAAATATACCAGAACTGGCTCACTCTAAAGAGTTCATTAAAGGACCTTGTTGAAACAGAGCCAGGAACATCATTGAACTTTCCAGACAGGAGATTGGTATAGTGAATGGTCATTTTACGGGTCACTGTCGACTGAGAGTACCCATGCACAGAATGGGAATAACAGAATACAGCGAATGTAGACTGTATGATAGATGACAAAACAGTCAGACATGTACTGTGCGAATGTCCGGCCATTGCACGATTACGTCAGAACACTTTCGGTAAACCTCAGATTGACTCAGGAGATCTGATCTGTCTCTCACCCAAACCACTCAAAAGTGAGTCACAATCGACCCACTGGTGGTCCTAGTGGAAGGGCTGCAAGTCCCACTCACATATGAATCATCAATCTCAATCATCATCATCCGTCGCACCTATTGGAGGTTTTCCAGTAGTCGAAGGGCTAATTATTTTGGCAAAAATACGCTATCTTTTAATAAATTTTCTGGTCAAACTCCATCTGTTAGATTCCCGTCTAAAAAAAATAACCAATTAATCCACGGCGGTAAATCGACTTGTTTCTGCATTTTGTATTGGCGGGCAGGCGTCCAAACTTAACGGCGACGGTACTGGAGACAAAATAGAGAATTTCTTAAATAAGTATTAAAATTATTGATTGCTTTTAATGTAAGAGACGGGGACTGTTCTCTATTTAATTAGAGCCGGCCCGCTCAAAGTGCTGAAAATGACTCAATAAGAGAATAAAGCAGGCGAAAGCTGTAAATTAAAATTAAGTAAAGTTTTTTACACTGTCGCTCCCCTCTGTTAGGTGATGGAAGATAATAATTTTTAATTAGGCCAAGACAAAATGAAAATGCTTTGGTATGTATCAAAATCATATACCTAATGACGTAAATACTGGTCAAAGGAAATAAAAAAAAAAATCGTTTTTGAAAATTAAAGACTGGGTAGAAACAAAATTTCGTATTTGCATTGTCTTTATTTATGTTAAACAAGACGAGACGTTATGGTTAATAAGTATCTGCATCTGTTTTAAAGTGTAAGCTAACAGCCCAATCTACGGGGCTTAGTATTTGCAGTCAAATCTGACGGTCCGTCCCCTTAATTCTAAAATGCTTGTTTTATAAAGAGTTCTATCAATTTTTTTGGTATGTCCGTGCTTTGTTGACTAAAAACTACCTTGTTCTGCATTACAAGTGCAGATTCAATAAACTTTCGTTTTCGCCAACGCGACTCCTTATGTTGCAACACTTTGGCTTTAGACCATTGGATCCTGTGATCATTTCACTAAGATCCGCCTAGCGTGATTTTTTAAAATCTCCTAATTGGATACTTTTTTAATGTTCCTTGGCTTAAAAGCGCTTGATTCCTATACGGTCTCATCGAGAACCGTGAGGAGCTACAACGATTCGCTGAATGCGCTTGGTAGCGCCAACAATGTGTCATTAGTATGGATACCAGGGCATTCTGGGGACGAGGCAAATGAGGCCGCCGACCAAGCAGCGAGGGAAGCAGCATCTGCCGAATTTTTCGGCCCCGAACCAGCCCTGGGGATATCATACAAAGCTGCTAAATCAACCATATTAAAATGAATGGAGAATAGCTTCCAACAATACTATAAATATACCATAACTGGCTCACTCTAAAGAGTTCATTAAAGGACCTTCAGACAGGAGATACGTATAGTGACTGGCCTTTTTATGGGTCACTGTCGCCTGAGAGTACCCATGCACAGAATGAGAGGAACAGAACAGACCGAATGTAGACTCTGTATGGAGTCTATTATCATCATCATCAACGTTCCTTGGCTCTAATCTAATTCTAATCATGTGGGAAAAGAGTTTATTGAACCTCCATTTACAATGCATCAAATAATTTGACGTTTGGTTGGGTTAGAAATTCAATGGTTTTTTGTGCTTTGTTTGAACTTGCATTGTCTTGGTGGAGGATGATTTGTCTTTCGGGGTTCGTTTTTCGAAGCTCAGCGATCGGCAGTAACAGTTCTTTGATATTCCAGAGGAATTGTTGCTACACGACCTGCTTTTGAGACAAATCTTGCGACCATCTTTTTGGATACACTTCGAGAACGGATTTCTTTTGTTGGCTTTTCTTCATCTTGAAACACCCAAACAGACGACTGACAGTTACTTTCGGTTTTATATGAGTAAATCCACGATTCATCACCACTGGCAATGCTGTACACGCTTTTCGAGTTGCCTCAAAGCAGTTTTCTGACACCAATAATTGACCCTAGCTTCTTTCTGTTCTTTGGTAAACATATGCAGTATCCAGGCAAAAACAAATTTTCTTACCACTAATTTTTCATGCAAAAGTTTTTGAATTAAAGTCTTTGAAATCCTCAATGAAGCCTCAATCTCGCAATATGTCACACGTCGATCTTCCGTGATGAGCATGCGCACAGCATTAATGCTTTTCTGGGTAACAGCCTATTTGGTGCACCTGGCCTTGGATCGCCGCCAAGGCTTATCCGTCCATGCCTAAATTCTCCATGCCAACGAGACACCTTCGACTGATGTGGTGCTTTATTACCGAAAACAGAAATCAACTCGGCAAGGCATTCTTGTATAGTATTCTTGTTGAGATAATTTCCTTCGAAAGTTGTGAAAAATTATAGCTCAAAAAATATCCTTAATTTAATACCATGTTTCGACTGATTTGTTAACTGAAAAAATTCACTGCAGCTATAAAACTATATGTATCGCACTGCCCTGTTAAATCTAGGTTAGGTAAAGATTAACGGTAAAGACAGGCCTCGTAGTATATAAGCAGTAGCCCGTGGACTGAATTGTTAGTTTACACTTGAAAACGGTTAGAGATGCTTATTAACCCAAATGCCGTGTTTAAAATAAATAAAAACAATGCAAGTCCCAAATTGTGATTACAAAAAAATAATATGCATGCATGCATAAAATTTTTGACAAAAGTTTGACTGCCATGAGAGACAAACTAAGTTCAAAAATCACTTAAATCAAGGTGTACACCGTAACCATACCAGGAACGTTATGGTCTATCTAAGCGCCGGTACACACACGCGTTTTTCTGCAGCGCGGTGACGCCGCGGTGTCGCAGCGTTACCGCAATTGCGTTATGTGGTGCCGGTACACACACGCGTTTTTCTGTAGCGCCTTGTCGCAGCGGTACCGCGCTGCAGAAAAACGCGTGTGTGTACCGGCACCACGTTACTGCAGAAAAACGCTTGTGTGTACCTGCGCTAAGAACAAAAGAGGTCGTTGTTTCGGTGTCAAAGAATACATTGTATTTCTAAGCTATTAGGTAGCATCAAACTAAACGATCTTGTTATGTTCTCTTTTTTATTACCAACCACACAAAAATAGCTTTTCGGAAATCTTATAGATGTTCGTAAGCAACGCCAGAAATTTTATGTTTCTTACCTATTTAAGTTTTATGTATCAGAACCGGGCCAAGACAGCGAAACTACACGTCTTTTTCAGAGATTGAATTGAAAATCGGCCAGCTAGCACAGTAATTGTTACCTTAATCCATTTCACTCAACCTATTTTTCAGATTATCTACATCTTTATCTAATTTACCAATGGTAAAACAAGAGAACCGATACAGGATGTGTAAAATAACAGTGAAATGAATAGGTCAGCTAATACTATGCTCGTTTGCTCAAATCTAACTAAGTTTTAATTCACCTTCGTGTATGGTTCTCTCTGTATATTTTAAACGTTAAAAAGAGAAGGTCGATAAGAGAGACGTGGAATAAGGCTAAATTGAAAATTGGGCAGACAGCATAGATAAATCGCAAAAGGTCGTAAAACTTCTAGGTTGTAAAAATTCTAGGGGTTTTAAAAATTTCCTAACCGGACGTTGCGATATAAAAACTTGATTTAAAATGAAAGATAAGAGAATGTTTTTGTTCAGTCACTGTAAATGTTGCAGTTGGTTCATTATGGTATGGTTCATGTATGTTGTATAATATAAAGTTTAGCATAAGTAACAGCCTCTTTGAACGCGCCAAATTTTAAGGGTATCTCCGAGGTTATCTCTTATTTTTTCGATATTTTTATGATCATTTATTTTTAAGAAATAATATTTTCTAAAATATTGATAAAAATAATGAAAAACATTTTGGTTGGTTGTTAATGTCGTCAATACCAAATAACAGAACAAATAAAGGGATAGTTTGTAAATTAACCGATAGGCGATCGATGACAATACTCAAATTTTTTGATTAAGCAGTGCACTTCGTTGAAATCCATCAGGTTCGTAAATTCTTTCTGATGAATTTCACCAAGCTACTACCAAAAATTGGTAAAACTTTTGAAAAAGCAATAAGTGAAAGACTGACAACTTTTTTTGAAACAAACAACTTATTAAGTGACACTCAAAACGGTTTTAGAAAGTGCAAATCGACAATAAGGGCGGTATATCAAGCATTAAATAAAATCCTGAACGGTTTAAATTCAAACAAAAAAACTGTTGCCTTGTGTTTAGATTTGTCGAAAGACTTTGATAGCGTGGACCATGAAATTTTGTTAAAAAAAACTTAATAATTATGGTATAAAGGACAACGAACTAAGGTTACTTAAATCGTATTTAAGCAATAGAAGTCAATGTGTTGTTGAAAAATATCAGGGCGAACTTGTTGAATCAACAAAGCCGATTCAAAAGGGAGTACCTCAGGGATCAATTTTGGGCCCACTGATGTACATAATATACACAAATGACATCAATTCAATAATCAAAGATTTTCTATCACAATTTTGCGACGATATCACTGTTGTTGTGCAAGAGGATATACCTGAATTATATAATAATAGAATATATACAAATAAAACGCAAATAATTAATTTTAGAAACAACACTGCACAAATAAAAATTGATGATATTAGGTTAATAAATCTTGATTCGGTTTTGGTTCTAGGACTAAATATAGACAAAAATCTTAATTGGAAAACAAATGTCGAAACTTTATCAAAAAGTATGTGTCAATATTGGTATGCCCTAAAACTAGTTGGGGATAATATTGGTCTAACAGCTTCCCTGTCAGCATTTCATGCCTATATTCGGTCCAGGGTCAGGTATGGAATTATTTTTTGGGGAAACTCAGTTGAAGCAATTAGAGTTTTAAAATTGCAAAAACGAGGATTCAGAATTATTTTTAAATTAAAAAATACCGTTAGTTGTAAGGAAGTATTTATTAAAAATAAAGTACTAACGATATTTTCCTTGTATATATTGGAGTGTGTGAGTTTTATGCTTTCCAATCATGATCTTTTTATGGATTTGGAACATAAACATGTATACAATACAAAAAATAAGAATGACATTAAATGTGAAACAGCACACTATACATATGTATAAAAAAAAACGGTAAAAATTCTATCCTTAGAGTTTGGAATAAATTACCACTAAAATTTAGAAATTTTGCTCCTAAAACCCTAAAGATTAAACTAAAAGACTATTTAATAACAAAGGCATATTATTTCGTCGATGAGTTTTTTTTATTCTAGTTTGAGGGATTTGTTTTAGAATTATTTTATTATTACTTGTTCTGTGTTTGTTATAAATGTACTATATTTTTTAAACAATTTTAGCTAATTAGTCGTTCAGCTGTAGGGCAATTTTATTTTGTTATGATGTTGACTTAATAACGTTTAAAAGTTATTCAAAATACCTACTTTGGGTAAAAAAACTACTATAAAATAGTGATTTACAATAAGTATTCTTGATTTTACTTGTAGCAATATATTTATGATTTTTTTGATGTATTTGACAGGATCCACACCCATTTGGGAAATAAGGATTAAATAAAGATTTTACTTACTTACTTTCTTACTCATTAATTGATGTCATGACGCTCATCGAATCTGTGGATCGGTAGACCATTCTAAGAGACAAAAGGACCAGATAAAAAAATACCTGGACAAGGGTGAAATGAATAAATGGAGTTTTGTGGGCGGAAAAAGTCCCATGCAATTAGGCAAACTTGCTGAGCCCGACGCCTTAGCAAAGGAGCAGATTTTTTTGGTTTGAAACTTTCTAATATCGCTAAGGCTAAGCACACAGCTTCTTATCGCGGCAGCTGTAGGGCACTTGGTTAAGATTTGTAGAAGGGATTCTTCATCTTCTATACACCATCGACATTCCGAGTCTTTAACGATTCCAGTCTCATCTTTTTTCCCGAGTGTAAGAACAGACCTCGCTCTGGAGGCGCTCAACTCTCCTATAAGGAGTTTGGTTTCCTTCATTCATTCTGTGTCTTCTCAGAGTATTTGTTCAAGTCACGCTTTAGGGTCGTTATGGTAAGAGACTCTGCAATACACACCATGGATTCCGGCCTCATTGGACCAGCTGATGATCCCATTTTAGCTGGTTGGTCAGCCTCATCATTTCTCAGAATGCCCTCATGTCCTGGAACCCAAAGGAGATTAACTTTGTTGAGTCATACCGGGATTTTTAATACATCCCTACACTCAGCTACAAAATATGGAGCTCAATCTGGCCGATTTGAAGCAGACAGTGCAGCTCTACTGTCTGAACATATGTGCCTTTTCCTGACAGAAACGTCTATGTTTTTATAACCACATCAGAATGGCGTATATGTAGTGCAACAACTAGATGACTATAATAATAATGCCAGTGGTACAACTAGAAATCTCAAGATGTCTTTTTATAAAATGTGCATTTTCGGAGTTATCTATTTTTTGTCACTCTTTTTTAAAATAGGTCAGCTTTAACTGGATAACTCAAAATGCATAAATTTCGAGGTATCTTGTTATTGCACTAAGGAGGCAATATAATCTTTGGGCATACACTTTTGCCTGGAAAACATTGATATACTTACCCAGAGCAAAATAAAATCTCGCTCCTGTGGGTCTGCAATACACTCCTGCTCCAGATCTCTTCCCCATTTTGAAACCGTCTTGGGCGAAGTAGCCAAAGTTAATGATTAATACAAGGCCGTGGTTCGGAAGTCACGTTAAGCCGGTGGTCAGGCGGCAGGGTAGTGCCGTGGTATGGTCGTCGGCTTCACATGCAGAAGGTACCAGGCTCGCGTCTCGAACGATGCAAAAACAAGAAAAAAAATCTGTCGCCCTGTCGCCGATTTCCTTTTCAGCGTCCAACAGAATAAGCATGCGATGCGATGTACGCAAAAAATATAAGTCGACATTGAACATCGAGATATACGCAGGTATAGTCCAGGAGCCGACGACACGCAGCCAGCCGAGGAACCAGGGATAATAAACCTATGCTATATAGTCGGAACCAGGACGGCGCCAGCACAAATCTCCTACAGTCAACCCACGACGACCACGACTGTTGCGCTGAAAAGGAAAGAAGTCTATCGTCTATAACCAAGTTCTGCTGGGACGATAGCCATGTTAGATAGATGCAAGTCTAACATGTAGCAGGACCACCTTTCGGAAGGGGTGTAAAAGCGTGGGTCCACTGTGTATACTTGCTACGCAGTATAAAGATCCCTGCCCTCGACAAAGAGGTGTCAGGCAAAATTAAGTCCTCTTAGAGAAAGAAAACTTGCATCCTAAGGGGCACGTGCATCAGTTTGATATATGATGTACGGACAAATCGGGGTTGGCGAAAAGGGCTCGCCGTGTGCCTAGTAGCTAGACCAAAAAAAAATGGTCTCCCCACCACTACTACTACTAAGCCGGTGGTCCCTTGTTCAGAGCGTAGATGGCGCTACTACGATAAAGGATATCAGGCAAAATTAAATCCTCCTTCATGTGATATGAATGAATTGTGATTGTCCCCTACAGATTTCCGATATTGAACAAATAGTATGCTTGTGGCCGGATTGCCCCAGTAGTATAGGCTAATCAAATAAAATGAACAAACGAACGAATCCTTTGTGCTAGTTGTGTTTCTAGAGTGTCCGTTAGAGCAAGGGGCCGCTTTAGAGTGAGTTGGCATGCACCCGCGGCCACGTTTGCGTGATAAATTTCGTAACGAGAAGGAAAATTTATCGAAATGCAGTAAAATTGCATCCAGCTAGCTGTGGCCGGACGGCCAAAAGAATTGAAATGAAACCAAGTTGCCAGAAAGTTTGAGTCATTATTTCGAACGTCATTTTTTTTGGAAGTAATTTAAAAAAAATTGCTTTGGTTTGTTATCAAGATACGAATGAAACTAGGATCGATTCAATTGTCGCGGCTGGAGGATGGAGAGTACTTCTAGGGGAGATAGCAGGGCTTTCAATAGATAAACAGCAAAATAATATAAAAAATATGAAATTTTTTAATAAAAATATGAAATTAAGAGAAAATTGTAAAGGAAATATGAATGAAAAATTAAGTTTTTTTGATCCCCTACCAAATAGCCGGTTAAGCCAAATCAAAGCTTTTTTTAGGAAAATACATTTACCAAGCAAAAATGTTTTTATTTTATTTTATTAGTAACTAAATGTACTAAAAGTAAGCGGACAATACTTGAACCACCTAAGATATGCTGATGATATAGCATTAATAACAGACAAGAAAAAAGAACTGATAAAAATGCTGGAGGAACTGGACACAGCAGCTAAAAATATAGATTTAAATATGAACTACACTAAAATTAAAATCATAACAAACACAGATGAAGATATCACGATCAGAATAAACCAAAATAAAATAGAACAAGTAGAGGAATATATATACCTGGGACCAATTATTAAACTATAAAAAGAAAACCAAACAGCTGAAATCAAGAGACGAGTAAGATTGGCCCGGGCAGCATTCGGTACATTAAGCTACATATTAAAAAATAAAAAAATATCTTCAGTACCTCAAAACGAAAGTGTAAAACCAATGATCCTTCCTATACTTACCGATGGATCCCAGACCTGGATACTTACAAAATTAAATATAGATAAGGTAACAAAAGCCCAAACATCAATGGAAAGACAAATGTTACATATAAATTCTATCTGTTAGGATAGAAAAAGGAATAAATGGATAAGAAACTGGAGACCTTGGGAAAATAAAAGGGGTAGGGGAAAACCCCAAATGAGATGGGCGGACGATTTGAAGAAACACGCGGAAACTAGATGGATAAACACGGCGACAAACAGAGAAGTGTAGAAGATATTGGAGGAGGCCCTATATCCAAAGATAGATTGAAGAAGGCTAAATAGATAGATAAATAGATAGAACTAAATGTATTAAAATTTTTAAAAGTTAAATTAGGTCGGAGTATCCAGATCAAATTTTAAAAAAAACATATTTTAATACATTTCGTAACACAGAAAAGAGCAGTGGCGGTTATTTAATAAGGGTTGCGGGGCTGCAGCACCGGCTAATTTTGAGTACAGTAATATATTTTTTTACTACAGAATATTTTTGTCCTTTTTTTTTCTCACTAATTAGGAAGGTACATGCCTACAACATTTGTATAATTGGTACGAGGTGCAAGCTAATATCGTTGTTTGCCTTCGGTCTATCTTTCCTGGTGTATTGTGTGTTGTGCGCTGTGTAGAAGCGCGGTTGATTTTGTCGGGTCTGGTAAAATTTTAGAAAATCGAGGTAGTTTCCCGTTTATATTAAAGACAAATGGGAACTGCAAATTTGTACCTAGTTGAGTGTTGACACAATTTACGGTATTACGGTACTTTTATGAGTTAATATTTATTTTAGTGTACTAATAAACAAATTGTTCGACCACTTTAAAAATAGAACTTAAAATTTTATTAGAATTTACGCTCGATTAATGTGACTTTACAAAACTTTTATTACTTGTAACACTTTTTTTTAAATTTCTTTCTTGTTCCCCACTTTGCAGAACCGCCACTTTTGAACCTCACGCGCCGCCACTGGAAAAGAGTCTTTACTTTAAATACCTATTCCGAGATCATATTTTCATTTTAAATACTCAATATTTCAGAAATAGAATAAAATTAATATTAAGTTCTACTCAATTAAAACGTTTTCAGAGATAACTAACAATCATATGAAACTTTAAAGAATGCAAAAAATTTAAGAATATTAAAACAAAAGGTATTAACAAGAACAATGGAATGTATTTGTGTTTGATTTAACAATAGTCACTGTAGCAAACATTAGCCCTCTCAGTTGATCTCTATTGGGAACAACCCAACTGTATTTTAATTGTTTAGGTAGTTAAAAATACTTTTAAAAGAGTAAAAAATTAATTAAAAATAAAAAGCTAGGACATAAAAAAAAAATTTAATTCTTGAAAAAAGTTGACTAAAACAAAATACTATTTGCTTTATGTAAAATTTTGAAAATAAAATCTAACAGATGATATTCAGTTGGATTCTGTATAAAAAAAAACTATAAAAAAAAAAGATTTAAATCAAAATGAAATTCTTAAGAATAAATAAATGGATCCATGACGGATCTGATACCGTCCTAGCTAGCCTATTAACACAAGTGAAGCCATGATATATCAGCTTTGAAAACAGTTTTTTGTAAATATCTCAGAAACTAAAGCTCTTTTGTTGTCTGTTTTGGTTATAACACAAATTTTCGAACAGAATGTAGTCTACTATACTCTGAAAACGGCATATTGATGCGACGCTCTATTAAAAAGTTACATTTTTAAAATTTATAAATTGTCAAAAAACTGTCATTAGAATTAATGGATTTTACCAAAATCTAATCAGCTCGTAAGAGTGTCGAAAACTATTTTAGCTAAAAATTTTATGAAAATCGGTGCAGCGGTTTAGGCGCTATCGTGTTACGAACAGAAATAATATAAACACACACACACACACAGACATCACGATGATATTGCTAAGATAGGTCAAAATACACCTAGATAACACATTTTTGGCGTTAACTCAAAAAAACCTTTTGTCGAAAATAATACCTTCTGTAGTGGGCTTGGAAAGTAAAAAGTTAGAAGATACAAACTTTTAAAAAGGACTTGATTTATCAAGATAACTTGAACAACCCAAAAGAGCACCCTATACAAATGGAAACTTTAATAAGCACATACCACAATAAATAAGTCATTTTGCATTGTATCTGGCTATCTTCACGACGATTTGCATATGGTGTACACATACACACACCCAAATTTTGTTGATTATGTTTTAGAGTTGGATTGGATTTTGCGGTCTCTAATGTGTTTAGTTTTGAATTAGTTTAAATTTTGAAATTTATGGTTTTGAACAAGCACGTGGTTTAACAGTCGATTTATTAAGCTGTTAAAACTTAAATACATGTTTAGCAGAAACACACTGAAACACAAGTTATATAAATTCTCTAAATTATTGAAAAAGTTGTAGGACTGCGCCTTCTTGTTTTATACATTCCGTAAATGTTTAGTCTTTTGTCAAATGAGAAAATCAATAAGTCCAAGGAAAGATTTTAGTTTTTTTTGAGTGGTGGCTTGGATTGCGACTAATTTTTTTTTGGATTTGGTTTTACCACTTCTTTGGTTATAATGAGTCCTAAAAATTCGACTTCTTTTTGAAGATATTCTGACTTACCGGTTTGTATTTTAAGTGTTGATTCTTTTAGTTTTGTGAATATCTGTCTTAGGTGTTTTATATGTTCTTCTTAGCTACCTGAAAATACTATTATGTCATCCATATAAACTAGATATGTTTTTAATATCAAATCACTCAGAACATTGTCCATTACTCTACGGAAAGTCTCGGGTGCGTTTTTAAGTCCAAATGGCATTCTTATATATTCATAATGCCCGTTATCTAAGTTGGAGGCTTTCTTTTCTATTGATTTTGGAACCATTCCCATTTGACAAAAATCGGCAGATAGATCGATAGCAGTATCAAAACTATCCTAACCAACGCGGCAGAAACATGGACGATGAAAAAAAAGCCGAAGACTTTGTCACAAACAAAAGTAACTACATGGGGCTTTATGAGGATTTTTCGGAAATGGTAAGACATAAAATTTTGGTAAAATGGGAAAAAAGTGGCGCTATCCAAGCCCAATTAGATAATGTGTCGAAGTTTAAAATATCTATATTCAAAGTATCGAGCTAAAACTAAAAATTATTTTTTTTTTCTGAAAAATTTAAATATCATCGTTATCTTGCCCAGAAATTTAATAAAAATTTGTGGTTTTGTATGGACGACTACAACCAATCAAATAACATTAATGAATATTTTCTAGGCCTTTTTTTAAAGAAACTGAAGTCCTCAGGGTTTAAAAACAGGGGAGGAAAATTTTTCGTAGCAGTTTAAAGTTATATAAGAAAAAAAATATAAAAACTTACTTGATAATATAGTTTAGCTATGGTTGTTATTCTTAGCTAAAGTTATCCATACATACCTGAAAAAAAAACAGAATTAAATTACCAAAATTTTTGGTGTATACATACAACATATTTCGCAAAGGCAAAGGGCTTAAATCTTCGTTTCTCAAGCCTGCCTTAACAAAGCAATATCATTCTTAATCCAGTAATCAGCCCTTCGAGTTTCCTAAGAATTAAGAGTCTATGTAACAACTGCAGGATGTCCACCATGTAACACAACAGGGACCTCTTACTTTATCGCAATATTTTATTTTATCCGGCCTGGTTACCGGCGTAATCCGAACTCGTTTCGGTTTGGCTCGGATTCACACCCTCTAGGATCCCGACCAAAAAGTCAGTTTTTTTAATATGCTTGTTTTTTTCGGTTCGGTTCTTTTCGATTCGGTTCGGATTGACACCCTCTAGGATCCCGGAAGGAATAGGGCCAAAATAGCGAGATTTTGTGTTTTTGATATTTTGTGTTTCCATATTTTTTTTTCGACCTTTTGTACTTCGACCTATAGTACTTTCGACCTTTTGTACTTTTGACCTTTTGAACTTTGACCTTTTGTAACATCGATCTTTTGTGATTTCGATCTTTTGTAATTTTGACCTTTTGTACTTTCAACCTTATATTTTCGACCTTTTGTACTTTGCACCTTTTATCCGCCGCCCCTCTGTTAAGCTTTACACCCCTTACGTATCACCAGTATAGTATAGTATAGTATAGTATACCACTAAATCTACTTTGGAAAGCGTTGGAAAACACAAACATAAGCGTACAACTAATTAAGGCCATCAAAGAGTTATACCGCAATAGTAAGGCAAAAGTTAAAATAAAAGCAAAACTAACCAAAGGCTTTCAAGTAAATAAAGGTCTTAAACAAGGTTGCTGTATCTCGCCTATGCTCTTCAAGATATACTTGGAACAAGTCCTTAAAGTATGGAAGAGAAAATGCCAAAACATGGGAATTCCGTTGAACGAAACCACCTTGTATTCTTTATGTTTCGCAGATGATCAGATAGTAGTGGCTCAGGATTATGACGACCTCGAATATATTATAGCGATTGGCCGAATTAAAGGCTTGTAACTAAAAAAGGGTTTAAAATGGGTACAAGCCTGCTAATTCGTACGGCACTGTATCGACCATTTATAGTTGTTACCAAATATTTTGATTAAGATTAAATAATAATTATAAATGTGATGTCACACCGTCAGCACTTTTGATGGTCGCGAAAGAAAGATCGAGGGTGCGAAACGGGGTGACAGGGCAGTCAGTTTTTGGGAAGAGAAAAGTTAGGTTCGAGTGCAGGGAAAGTAAGACAAGTCCCGAGTGCCCGTCCAAAAGACAGATATAAGCAAGCGACCCAAAATAAGCAGGATTACCGTAGTTTACAAGTAAGTACCTATAAGTTTGTTTGTTAGTTATTTCGAGTTTTCCCTCATTATAAACTAATAAGACCATAACCAGTAACTCCTTAAGTTTCTAACCTCTCCCAATTTTAAATCGATCTGAGTGGTACCTTCACTGAGGGTAGCAGTCTAACGTTTAGAGTGACGGCGTGTAGAGCTCTGTCGAGGCGGGAATAGGGAATGGCTACCCCCAACCCGACTCTACAAAGTCTACCCCAAAAAGAGTGAGTTTCTCTACGCATATATTTTTTGAGCTACGCACCCCCAAGCCAGTCCAAAGAGGCCAGGCAAGCGTGATAATATGACACGAAAACTAATAGAAGAGTACAATAAATGGGGACTAGAGGTTAATCTCAATAAGACAGAGTATATGTGTATCGGTGGAATGAAACAGGATCTAATCTTAAATACCGGGCAGCGAATTCAGTCCTGTGATGAGTATAAATACTTAGGTCTAAAAATTACAGCTGACGGAACACTAGACAAAGCTATAAAAGATCGAAACGTACAAGAAGAAAAGCAATAACTTTATTAAATGGAATAATTTGGGACCAAAGTATATCAAAACATAACAAAAAGCTTATATATAACACCATTGTAAAAAGTATTATTACATACGGCTCAGAAGTATGGCCAATCAAGGATAGAACAGAAAAATGCTTTCCGCTATGGAGATGGACTATTGGAGAAAAGCAGCAGGGAAATCAAACAGAGAAAGAGTTACAAATCAAAGAATAAGAGAAATTATGACAGTGGGTGAACGTACTTTAGTGGATGATATAAGAACAAAACAACTGGTATGGTACGGACATGTACAAAGAATGAATGATGAAAGACTACCTAAACAAATACTACAATGGAAACCAACGGGCCGAAAAAACGAGGACGGCCAAGGAGAAGCCGGAGAGAAGGAATAGACAGTGAAATAAGAATAAGAGGCCTAGAAGATGAATTATGGGCAAACAGAAACGAGTGGAGATTGGGTATCGGAAGACGTAGAACGTTGTGAAACCGATAAATATATATATATATATACGTATCACCAGAATAGGTTCGTCCGAAATTTTTTCAAGACCACCCCTTAGCAGTACCATTACCTTTACATTTTGAATAGGGAAAGTGGGTATAGTGATACGTTTTTAAAAGTTTCTAATAGTTTTTTAGAAAATCCAGGTGAATCATTTTTAATGTAACACCCTGTATATGTAGCGTTTTTCGTTTAATAGGTGATAGTGTTGTCACTATGAGCCTTAACAAAAGGTTTGTTTGGTTAGACAAATACGTCAAAGGGTTTCGCAATCTCCATTTCTTTACTTAATTCCGAGGAAAGCTCAAAATCTCCTTTTTTCTAAATGAGAAATGCCTCAGGACGTGTTCAATTCCAAACACACGTCCGTGGGTATAGGATACAACAACAGAGAAAATTAAATAGAAAAACAAAAAAGAAACATACAACGAAAGAAAGGGTAAGTTTGGGAAACCAAAAAAAGGAGTTGCAAAGTTTTGATTGTGTTTGGGTTTGATAGAAAGTTGCCACTTTTAAAATAATAAGCAAAGCGAGTGAGATATATACTATTAGGGGCTATAGTGATCATGTGAAGATCC
The DNA here is from genome assembly GCA_963576565.1 of Aspidapion aeneum. Taxonomy (NCBI): domain Eukaryota; kingdom Metazoa; phylum Arthropoda; class Insecta; order Coleoptera; family Brentidae; genus Aspidapion; species Aspidapion aeneum. Next base: position 29,119,887 of record OY755045.1, read on the forward strand.
TGCTTAGAAAGAAAAAAAATATATTTTGCAAGTGCTTAGATAAAAATAAAAATATAAAGGTATTATATAGGCAGGTAGACAAGAGCTGACTAGGGATAGTAGGGGAGATCCAACGAGGTCGCGTTACGGGATCGAGATTGGCTTTTGCTTTAAATCTGCGAAGCGAGAAGGAGGTAAAAATTGTGTTTTAATAAACCTTGCTTATTTATTTTATGGCGGCGTTAAAATTTACTATCGAAGAAAAGATTTAAAAAGTTAATATGGCATTTTGCAGGAAAATCCGCTCGGGAAGTAATAAATTTGTTTATTATTAAGTATGAGGACCGTGGTTCTTTGAAAAAACTAACATTTTGAATATAACTAACCATTTTGACAAATTTGGGTGGTGTTGCCGCGAGATGGGACGAGACCTTTCTCTCGTCTCGACGCCTTATGCGAGATAAAATGGGTCTCTCGTCTCGACGATAGAACTCTTCTATCGCTCGAGAGAGCTTTTCTCTCATCTCGTCTCGTCTCTCGTGATTTATAAAAGGTATAAAAGTGTTTTTTCTCTTTTCAGGGCCGGAATAAAATAAAATTTACTATAAAATATTAACGTTTCACATTTTTTTTTATGAAAAAATATTTGTACTGCCAGAAAAAATAAAAACCTTAAAATATTTTTGTACTGTTCTTAAAAATGGGTGCGAAGTCTCGGTCGCATAAAAAATTATATGTTGTCCTCTGTAGGGGACTATGGAAATAATGTGTTTTTTCTTAAGATTAATGTGAAGTAAAAAAATCATTAAAATTCCCCTTAATCCCTATAGCTGTCAGCTTAGATAGGATGACAATTTGTTGTATTTTTTTAGCATTATGCCAATTATAATCAAAAAAGACCATTCTGGACTTAAAGACGTTTAGCTAAATTTTCTTTCACGCTTACATGGAACTATTTATTTGCAGGTACAGTGGTGACTCGATAATCCGAATCAATTAAAACCGGGCCGATTCGAATTATCCAGGAATTCGGATTATTGATGACATTTTTTAATAATAAAAAAATGTATAAATTGCAACAATTTAGTTTAAATTATATGCAGTATAAATTTACAGTGGCTCGCTCAAAAGTCACTAAAATGTCCAAATCAAGCCAAAATTTCAATAATTTTCTATTTTCGCACTCATTTACTTTTCACACCCATTTTCAGTGCGGAAAGTAAAATGAGTGCGGCAAGTAAGAATTTCCCGCACGCGAGTAGAAAAACATATATACATAGATTTCCAAAGAATTAAATACAAACAAATAAATTTATTCCGAATTTTTCCGAATATTGCTGATTGTTGATGCACCCACTCCATATTTCAGAGCTAGAGCTTTTGCAGTAACGCTACGACTCTATAATGCATCAATAATCTCTGACTTTTCTTTTATTGTCAAATTGTTATGTTTCCTTTTGATTGGAGCCATACTCGACCCGACCGTAATCTATAACTTATGCCCTCGCACCCGAAAAGCTAGATGGGAACTGCTGAATGTGGCCTCTGACACCATCGACGATGCATCAAACCAACCAAATGACAGGTTAAAACCTACATTAGTATGTGAATTACACGCCATATTCTGAAAAAAACGCGAGTCCGGATTATTGAATCAAGTAAAATTCGGATTACCGAATACCTCCATGCACTGCTGTGGCTATTCGGACTACCGAAGCATTCGGATTATCGCATGTACGGATTATCGAGTCACCACTGTAGTAAGTTAGGGTTTCCGGTTTTAACATTATACTTAATTTTATTATTATAAAATTATATTTAACTTCCAACTAAGAGCGAAATTTATTTTTCCAGTAAATATAATTTTCAACTTTGGCAACAAGGCCTTTGTACCTGCTTTTAAGTCCTATGGAAGTGCTGATATAGTTCCTCTATAGGGTTTTCCCGTACATTTTTACCAAGCAACCTAAGAGTTTTTCGAATAGATCCTAAAAGATGAGTAATACGTTTTATGACCTAATTTTCTTTAAAGAATTTTCTGGCAAAAATATACAACCTTTATGTAAATGTAAAATTTTGATAGGAGGGATTTTTTTAAATCGAAACACCCTGCATTTTTAGATTTTTTTCCTTCTATTCTTATTTTAAAAATATTTACAGCGTTTTCAGATATAACGCATTAATAACATAAATAATGAATTTATCAGAGCATTTTTTGCATACCATTTATTTAAAAAAAAAACAGTACATAAATATCATCTTAACTCTATAATAGATCAATACGAACAGATGGTAAATCATAATAAAATTATAAAACCAACCTTTTTTACTCGAGAGAATGAGAGAAACGAGAATCTCTCGATGAGAGGGTCCTTCTCTCTCGTCTCGTCTCGAGGTTTTATTCGAGAGAAAATATCTCTCACGTCTCGGCGAGAGAGGGCGAGACGTTGAAAAAATCTAATTAGCTTTCCAACTCGATGTTGTACTAAAAGTGTATGTTGTTCCGACAAGAAACTGAAAGAAGCCAGACGTGGTGTTAAGTTTAAGACCGAAATTCCAGCCAAAAGAAAAGGCCGCGGCCGGTGAAAGTGTGGAACTGCTGTTAAATGAAAGAAGGTAAGCTTCTAGCGTGTTGCCGATTTTTTTTCCCTTGTTTTTAGTTTAATAGATGTCTGTTTTCCCAGATGATGCGAATTTAACTTTGGGGTAATTTTTTTGGGATATCTCTAGTTTTCTCCCCTTCGGGCAAAGCCGTCTTGGTCCTTGCAACCAGTCGTCTATTTGGCCCTTCGCGCTCAGATGTCTATTTGGTCGGAACTGCTTTGTACTGCGCGCGCATTAGGATTTTTCATACTATTTTATAACCAGTACGATGGCAAGTTTGAACTCCTCAATTATTGTATCAGTCAAACTGCTTAAGCTAGACTGACCAGTGAAAACCCCTCTTTAGTTGGGCGATGCATCCGTAGTTTACACTAATTAACGTTTACTTTGTCGCTTATCACCTCTTTATACTCGTTGCAGCTAAGAAAAAGAGACTTTAAAAAAATATATGTCAACTTTTAACAGTGCTAATAGCTTGCGTCATTATAAAAACATGATAAAACCCCGTTTCGAGTTTGTGGAGAATGGATAAAAGGCATGGAAAGATGGAAATAAAGGTATAATACAGAATTACACCGCACCAAGAAGCGCGACGTATAATCGCTGACCAAGTCTTGCGTGAAAACTGGATAGAAAATTAGCCTTAGAGAAAAGGAAATGCTGTCGTGACGTCATTGTTTATTCGACTAAGTTAAATGCTTGTCCTAACCTAATATCGTTTCAAAAGGCATGAGTATTTCCAATTACCTTCGTTACTTGCTAGCTCTTGTTTGTCGAAGTAGCCTTTTCTGTGAGATTTTTCACACAAGTTTTAAAGCAAATATCCCCTTAACTCGTAGGCGGGCTTCATTCGTTTACCGCGCATGCGCAAAATTACAAGTTTTAAACCTCAAAAGTCGGGTCATTTTTAATGATCTACGACGTCTTTAAACTGACCTGTAATGACTTTATTTTTAGACGTCTTTAATTGTGTAAATGTTTTGTTTTTACTCTGATAGTTTCATTTGTATTCGGTAGATGCCGCCACTTCTTTGAAACGCATACGGTATCGCAGGCAATATTTATCATTTCTCTTACCAATATCGTAGATGAGATGTATATTCCGTCTCTCAAGCTTTACAAAGGTGTTACATTGACCATGCAGTGTTCTGCAGAGTGTCGAAAGGACAAAACAGTTAACTGTTAACACTTAATAGATGTCCACTAGATTTTGGAACTCCGTGGGTATACAGCTTTTGAACTGCCTACGGAAAAATACAAGAAAAACAAAATCTTTCTATATTCACAGCCACAATTTTTTATTTATTTACGGATACTAAATTTTACGCTTGTAGTAAACCTGAAATATGTGCACACTTGGAGAAGCCTCGAAGTTTTGCTTCATTTAATATTTAATTTATTTTACGTATGTTCACGCCGATGGATGTTAACTGAAGCCCCATCTATATATGTATAAATGTACGTCCTTGGGACAAAGTGTGCTGTATGGGTAGTAACCAATAAATTACGTATTTAAGACGTCAATAAGTACATGTCGAAAAGACGTAAAAAAAGTGACACTTTAAAAACATCGTTTTTTGGTAGATGACCTGCTGGTCATACAAATAACCACTTTCTTTTTGATTGGTGATTTTGATTTTGATGACCCCTCGCTACGTGGGAATTTCACAGATTTTTTAACATATTCCGTCCGTCATCTTAGTTTAGTATTTCGTAAATTTTTTAACGCAAAAAATCAGGATCTTTGACCCTCTTACTCCTCAGCTCATTTTCAAAAAAAGTACATTAAAATAAAACCCTCCCCTCACGAGAATACGCAATTTTATGAACGGCCTCTAATTGTTTCAAGCCGGTTTTGGTTGTGCACATGCCACAGACAAACAGACAGAAAATAGACGCGAAAAACGAGCAGAAAACGACGTAGATAAAAGACAGAACAGTGACTCAAAATCCGCCTGTAAAATTAAAACCCGTGCATGTGTAAAAAGCGCACAGATATCGTTCTTGGAAAATAGAGAAATATTTCTGCATCTGTATTTTTTTTTCTATTGCAATGTTTTATCTTCTCAAAAAAAAAATTTTTCTGCAAATGCTAAATTTCGTTTTATACCACAATTCAAAAAAAATTTTAAAATGGAAAAAAAAATTACCCTGCTTTTTTTTTTGGAAGATAGTCATTGTCACAGCCCCTCTGGGGATATACCCCATGCCTCCTGTAATACATGCATTTTAGGAACTTTCTCTGAACACTCTTAATAAATGTTAACCAAACATTGTATTGTGGAGACCAAACCACGCTACCATACTCCAGAGTCGGTAAAACGAGGCTGTCGAAAAGACGTAAGCTGACATATGTATTAAAATTTTTGTGTTCCTTGTAATAAAACCGGCAATTTTTTGGGCTCTCTCAATTTTAGCAATAATATGTTTTGAGAATGACAGTGCTGAGTCAAAGATTATGAGAAGATTACAGACATCTGCAAATTTTACAGGAAGTTTTTACAGCCATCTGTTTTACCATGTTGATTGGATTTTTTATATTTTTGTTATAGTGTTGGATCTGTTTACAAAGATGGCGCTCACAGTACAAAACACTTCGTTCTTTTGCGGGTTTAAAGCAAATTAATTTCCTTTCAGAATATTTAACAAACAAGATTGGAACTGTTTTCCCGTATAAAGTATTTAGTTCTATTTGAAAATTTTTAATAAACAAATCACCATTGTGAAAGGAAAGGTGATTTGTTTATTAAAATAAAAATGGATTCATGATGGTCCTAATACCTTCCCAACCCATTAGTACACTCCACGCCATATCACTCTTGAAAACAGTTTTTAGTAAATATTTCGGAAACGAAAGGTTCTACGAAGTTTTTGTTATTAACACAAATTATTGAGAATTATTTGTTCTACTATATTCCGAAAAACCGTGTATTGATGTTGATGCCATGCCCCATTAAAAAGTGAGCATATTTTCAATTTTTAAACTCATAATAGTAATAAATTTTGACCAAAGTCTAAACAGCTCGTTACAGTGTCAAACCATATTTTACCTGAAAATTTCATGAAAATCGGTGCGGTTTAAGAGCTATTGCGTTACGGACAGACATACACACACATGATCACACAAGGTCTAGCTTTGGGAACCCTGTATACTTTTCTTCAAAATCGAGGCTTGCAAGTGGAAGTCAGTTTTCTAAATAAAAATGCCCGAAACCTCCCAAAAATAGTAGATTTATCTACGGTTAAGAAAGTAGACGATAAAAATCCAAACTCTTACTGGGTTGCACCGGCCCTTTCTAAAATGTTTGCCTATCTTGCGGTTGATCTCACAAACCCATAGGCCCCATACTTAACACATCATATGCCAAGTGTATAGTTAGAAAATAGCTCAGGGGCCATATTATTATAATATGCTATTATTGTTAATAGTTCTAAAAACATTGATAAAAAGGTTGCAGCCCGACCAGAAAGTATTCTAGTTGTTGGAGTTTTTAGGTTTTGACTTTTTTTTTGAATTTTTACTTTTTATAAAAGTGACACTTTTAAAATCACAGGTAAAAATACCTTAAGTGCGAAAAAATAGTAATTATTCAAATTCACTCAAACCAAATATACCAGTTTAGATTAGGTCAGACTAGGTTAGGTTAGAATGAAGGTTGAATTGTTTTAGAAGCAGAAACGCTCGTTATTAAATAAAAAAATGGTTAAAAGTTGTAGTTTAAAGCCAAAAATTGATGGGAGTTGATAAGTGCGATATTGAAATTATCAATTAAATATCAGACTTATCAAAGTGACTGCAATGGCGATTGTGACTAAAGCTTCAACTTGATGCTTGATCTTCTTTAGTAAATGGCATCACTCATTTCATATCCATCCCATATGGTTACGCTCGAGTTGATGTATCCCAATAAGGACAAAACACCGGTGTCTACGAGCTACCCTGTCCCCCTTTTGAGGAACTGCCAGCAAACATGTTGTTGTAAAGTCTTTTGAATATTTCCTCTCAATATCCCTGTTATTTTATTGTTACGTCTGGAATGGATATTTACTGTGACTAAAGCTTCAACTTGATGGTTAATCTTCTTTAGTAAATGTCCGAATTTCATGACTCCTTTTCAGATATCACCACACATTTCATCTTCATTCACATTGTTTCACTCGAATTGATGAATCCCAATAAGAACGAAACACCGGTGTTTACTCTGTCCCCCTTTTGAGCAACTGCCAGCAAACCGATTTTCTTGAGTCTTTTGACTGTTTCCTCGCAATATCCCTGTTATGTTATTGTATACGTCTGGGCTAGGATATTAACTGAGACTGATTATATCTGTCTTCGTAGTGACGTCAATTCATGTCTGCTCTCAGTGGGCGATTGTGACTAAAGTTTCAACTTGATGGTGGATCTTATTAGTAAACGTCCGAATTTCATGACTTCTTTTCCGATATCACCACTCATTTCATCTCCATCCCATATGGTTACGCTCGAATTGGTGTATCCCAATAAGGACGAAACACCGGTTTCTACGAGCTACCCTGTCCCCCTTTTGAGGAACTGCCAGCAAACATGTTGTTGTAAAGTCTTTTGAATATTTCCTCTCAATATCCCTGTTATTTTATTTTATACGTCTGGAATGGATATTTACTGAGACTGATTATATCTGTCTCCGTAGTCAGATCACGTCTGCGCTCAGAGGGCGATTGTGACTAAAGCTTCAACTTAATGGTTAATCTTCTTTAGTAAATGTCCGAATTTCATGACTCCTTTTCAGATATCACCACACATTTTATCTTCATCCATATGGTTTCGCTCGCATTGATGTATCCCAATAAGAACGAAACACCGGTGTTTACTCTGTCCCCCTTTTGAGCAACTGCCAGCAAACCTAATTTAATATCCCTGTTATGTTATTGTATACGTCTGGGCTAGGATATTTACTGAGACTGATTATATCTGTCTTCGTAGTTACGTCAATTCATGTCTGCTCTCAGTGGGCGATTATGACTAAAGCTTCAACTTAATGGTTGATCTTATTAGTAAACGTCCGAATTTCATGACTACTTTTCCGATATCACCACTCATTTCAGCTCCATACGCTCGAATTGGTGTATCCCAATAACGAAACATCGGTTTCTACGAGCTACCCTGTCCCCCTTTTGAGGAACTGCCAGCAAACCTGTTTTTGTAAAGTCTTTTGACTGTTTTCTCGCAATATCCCTGTTATTTTATTGACTGCAAAATTGTTGTCTCAATTTTCTGAAATGGAGATTATTTACGGAACTGTGAGATGTAGGCAATTTTTCGCCTCTTTGTGCATAGCTCGTTATTCCTGCGCTTTTGAGGAGATGTCTTTGAGGTAGGAAATTTGAGACACTTTTTACTAGCTCAAGGTAATTTGACTGCTATGGCGATGTTTAAAAAGGGCGACAAAGTATAAGGAAAAACATTTTTTACCTACAACAAACACTAACAAATACATTTTTGTCAATAGAAATGAAGGGCTGCTAAAGAGTTCGGTCAAAAAAGTTTAACTAAATTGAACAAAAAACTATGTTTCAGTTAGGAAAAGTCTTTATAATGGTGTCCTTAATTCAATATTTATATAATTATTGGAATTTTCATCATATATTTTCAAATAATTTAATTTTTTAATTAGATAGATCTATCTTTATTTCTCATAATGTGATGTATATGTCTCTCTTTATTGATGGTGGAGCAGGATAACTGGCGCGTCATAGGCTGCTGAGTTCTGATTGGCCCTGAGTTAGCAGACAACCGTTTCTTTATAAACCGTGGCTCCCAATAATGTACACTTAATAGGATAGCTCTGTATAATTCTCCTGACAAAATATAGAAAACAGCATTATGATAATTCTCATAGCTTTTTTTATTTTCGTTCATATAGGACCAAGGCTAACATTTTTCAGCACTCTGTTTGGCTCGCGTTCATATTTGACGGTATAGATCCACACAGGGATATCGGTCCAGTGGTCCCTAGGGATCACGCTTCGGATTGGATGTGAAATTTTTATGCGGGTTTATAGACTAAATGTATTAACAACATTGAAATAACATTGATTTTGATTATGAGGTTTTTCCTGGCTTATAGCACAAAAGATAAAAAAAAAGTAAAATTCGTTTTTTTTTTGTCTGGTCAACACTTTTTAATATTTTTTATTTCTTTATAATGGCTTCGAAAACTAAGAAGTACGGCACAAGACTATTTAAAGAATTTTGTTAAAGACAAATTGATATAAACAGTGTGTTGGGTTTGTCACAAAGATTTAATCGTAGGCATGCTAAAGTTGTAAAACAATTCAAGAAAACGGTCAAATTGTTCTAATAATAACCAATATAATGAGTTATTTTAGAACATAAAAAGTCAGTTATAAACCTCGAATAATTGCTAGTTCTGTTAACGAAATAAGTATATTGGTAATCTAGAATATTAACACGCCTTTGACATGAACATGTGTTTGACACTCTATCAGTGGCGAATCCAGGATTTCTAGGGAGGAGAGGGGGCAAAGAGAAAGCAAAAACTAAAATATTTCTTGGTTTACATGCGTTTTTTTAAGTTTTAGGTCTGAAATTTAAATGAACAGGTAACAAAATGCCCGGCAGTAGAAAAATTGTGAAATGCTCATTATTTTTTATTAAATAATTAAAAAGTGGTGTTGTAGGTAAATTTTGTTGAAACTTGCGGTGAATGCATTGGCATTTTCTTCCCTTGAACTAAAAAGTTTTATATGAAAATAGGGGAGGGGGGAAATTGCCCTTTTAAAAATTTCGGTTTTTTTAGCTGCCGAGATATGAACGTTTCTTTTTAAAAAAAGTAACGCTGATATCTAGGCAGGATTTTTATAAAAGTAATATTTTTTTAAGAAAAAATAATCGTCTGTAAGTTATACTAAGGAGTTTTTAGCTCACACATATACTATACTATAGTAGTGTGTGAAAAAAAGTTGCTCCGATTTCAAAAATTTTTATATATCTTTGCGTTTCAGATGATTTTGAAACTTTTTTGTTGCGCCGTCTTTCTGTCTGTCTGTATGTCTGTATGTCTGTCTGTAACGACCAACGCGCATAACTCAAAAACCGCTTGGCCGATTTCAATGAAATTTGGTACCTAGGCTGGGTCTTGGGTCGAGATGGTCCCATTTAAAAATGAACAAAATCCACCGAACACAAACCAAATAAAAGGGTGGGGATAGATTTAAAAAATTAGAGTTTATGTGAAAATATGGCGTGTGTGATATCAAACGAAAGGTAATTAGGTCCGGAGTTCAACAAAATACATTTTATTTTTTGTTTTTTTTTAAGGGTGGAGGTGGATTTCAAAAATTTGAGTTTAAGTCAAAACATGGCTTGTGTGGTATCAAACAAAAGGTAATTTAGTGTGGAGTTGAATAAAATATATTTCAGTTTTTAGTTATATTAGCTCACACGTACACCATAACTATAGTACCTAGTGTGAGCTTAGGGGCCCATATATTGGCAGAGTATTTTTGTTTTTAGCTCACACTACTACTATTCTATAGTAGTGTGAGCTATGGTGATCCTAATTTTTTCGAGAAAAAAAAGTTGCTCCGATTTTAAAAATCTTTATATATCTTTGCGTTTCAGATGATATTGATACTTTTTTGTTGCGCCGTCTGTCTGTATGTCTGTCTGTAACGACCAACGCGCATAACTCAAAAACCGCTTGTCCGATGTTAATGAAATTTGGAACCTAGGCTGGGTTTTGGGTCGAGATGGTCCCATTCAAAAATGAGCAAAATCCACCGAACACAAGCCAAATAAAAGGGTGGGGGAAAATTTCAAAAATTAGAGTTTATGTAAAAATATGGCGTGTGTGATATCAAACGAAAGGTAATTGAGTCTGGAGTTAAACATAATACATTTTAGTTTATTTTAAAAAAAGGGTGAGGTAGTAAATTTCAAAAATTAGAGTTTAAGTGGAAATATGGCGTGTGTGATATTAAACGAAAGGTAATTGAGTCTGGAGTTAAACAAAATACATTTTAGTTTTAAAAAAAGGGTGAGGGTAAATTTCAAAAATTAGAGTTTAAGTCAAAATATAGCTTGTGTGGTATCAAACGAAAGGTAATTGAGTCTGGAATTAAATAAAATATATTTCAGTTTTTACTAATATTAGCTCACACGTACACTATAACTATAGTACCTAGTGTGAGCTTAAGTTCCCATAAATTGGCAGAGTATTTACTTTGACCACTTTTGTCTAGATGATCCTCCCTGCTGCTCATCCTGGGTCAATTCAACACAAAAATAGAAGCCACGACCCTGAAAAAATCAGCTGTTCTCCGGGGGCTGACTTTACATTGGATCTTATGGGAGGTCAGACGATTTTTTATGATATTTTCAAAATGGCACTACAGATTTCCGCGAAATTTCAGTGAAATATTCTCAGACACCATTCCGATATTCCACCAAAGTTTTGTAAGGAATCAACATGATTAAAAGGTTAAAATCTTCAAGATTTAGCATTCTTTATTTTGAATTCAAATTACCCGCCATGTACCACATGCCAACTGTTATATTTGACATGTATTTGACTTTGTCATCTGTGATTGTCACATTCGCTTCTGCTTTAAACTTAATTTTTGTGTGAGCTAATGAAGCGGCTCTGAAAAATTAAGGATTACTATAGATTAAAAAAAAATTGTTCTAAAATAATATAGTAAAAACAATCTCAAAAGCGGCTTTATTTTATAAAAAATCAAATATTCATGAATTGTCATTCCAACTTCAATATTTTAATGACAATCAGCTGTGTCGTAACGTGGCCATCAAAAAAAAATCAGACCCGGATGTGACGTCAACAAAGTGGAGGATCGTGGCCCGTCCATTTTGATAGCCCTGCCTGGGTATTTGCTATAATTGACAAGTGCCAAACAACTCAAACCTAAAACTAGATACCAATAGCAACAAAAAAATACACATATCAAAAGTTCTCACGTAGGGTAAGGACTATGCTAGCTTTTGGTCTATCTGTATAGCACCATATAAATAAAAATGTAGCTTGTCTAAATTGTAATAGCAAATGCAACAGGAAAAAGTCAGTTAAAAAAAGAAAACTTTGGAGAAAAAGTGCAAGGAAACTTTCCGGAAAATAAAACGCACCTGGCTCCACATAGGAAAGACAAGTTTTAGTGCCGGCTTCCACATTTTTCTTGTTGTCATCAAAAAGCTTTTTAAACTATCCACTTGTATTAGACTAAGCACATAAGACTTTAAACAATTTTTACGGTACAAAATTTAAATAACAGGGATAAGCGGTAGCTAGAAATGCCATAGACTGACTGAGTCAAGAACTAACAACTGATGCAGATAATTCTAAAGAAAAAACATCATTCCCTCTAAAAAAGAATAAAGCATTTTGGCTGCGTCGTCAGGGACTCTAAACACGAGTCAAGCGACTGCAGAAAATAATATAGAGGGAAACAATAAAGGCAAAGGAAGTCGAGAAAAAACAAGAACATCCTGGTTTAAGAATTTACCTTAATAAACTGTTCATTCGAATTAAGATGATAATTTCCATCCTCGAGCTCCGCTAGAAGTCGAAACTCCTATGGCAGTCCATAATTATTATGATGATGAAAATAAAATGGAAGGCCACTCATGCAATAATTCTCACTCAAAGTTTCTATGACCTGGAATTCCTAACACCTATTAAAACATGGGCTTAAAGCTTAAAAAAACAGAATGTTTGCCTTTTAAAACAGATGCAAGATTCCAAGTCTTAAACGAAAAAGGAAGCAGATAAATATCCGGGAATAACCAAGAATAGTCCAGAAAGAGAAGAAATCCTGACCTGAATTCAAAACAGCAAAAAGTAGGATTCTTCACTGGTTTATCGCCATCAAAAGAAACAAACAAAAGACTGGGCCAAACTATTTATTTCGAGCTATGAAGTAAACCTGTAGTCAATGATGGCAGTCGAGGTGGAGTACTTGAACAGAAGTGCTGTGCTCTTAGGTTTAGAAAGAAAAACTAATGGTAAGGTCAAGAGTAAGGTTTAAAGTGTTTCAAGAAATGTAGAAATCAAAGAAGATGATAAATATCCGGGAGCGACAATAACCAAGAACAGTGCAGAGAGAAAAGAAACCCTGACCAGAATTGAAAACCAGAAAAAGTTCACTGGTTTATCGCTATCTGTCAAAAGAAACAAAGAAAAAACTGGGCCAAACTCTAATTGAATTTGTTTTGAGCTATAAAGTAAACCTCTAATCAATGATGGCAGTTGAGATGGAGTACTTGAAGTGCTGGTCTTTAAGGTTTAGAAAGAAAAACTAATGGTAAGGTCAAATGTGTAATCAACACTACTAAAATAGAATTATAAAAATCGACAAAAAAGACAGTAAATTTTTTGGACAAGTTATGCGGTTACCTCACCATAGATATTTAAAGAAGATATTTAGTAAGAAGAACAAAAATAATGAGTACACCTAGAAAACCATAAAACAGTAAAAGAAAAAACTGATCTAAAAGAAGATGATTGGTATGATATTTTTTTAGTAGAGAGTTATGGATCGCATGATCCTAGTCTAACAGCGAAATAATCCCAGAACGTCCCTCGGGAATGGCCTAATAAAGTTTAACGGCCCCAGGATATGTGTGAGATTGCGCCATGGGGCAGGGACATTACCCGGAAAAGAAATTTCTAAGTAATAGACTCACTCGTATAATATGGAGAGTCTCTTTAAAACTCCTATTTTAAAACCTGTGTTAAATATAAGATTCTTTCGTTGAATGTCGGTTCTTGATTGCTCCAATCATGAATATCTTGACTTTGGAAAGATTGTATCTAAGGCAGTTAAATCAAAAGATAAACCACAGGTGTTAATTGGAGTGATGCTGGAGGTTACTAGTTTAAAGCTCATTTTTGTCTCCCCCCAATTTTGAGGGAATAAGTAGTCGTTCTCACTGATTTCAAGCATTAATACACTGGTCGACATCGAATCCAAAGTTTCTTACTACAGACCTTAAAGGGACACCCCTGCCTCTATATTTAACCCCAGGATTTCTGACGGACCTCATGTGGGACTTTAAATAATCTTATTTAAATTATACTTAGACAAAAACTAGTCGTCGCCAAACAACCAATAACTGTATGCAAAGGTTGGGACTTGGGTGTCTGCGCTGGTGTACAGCCACTAATTTCCTAACTAAAACTACCTCTATAACGACTCAGCAAAGCATCCTGCATAGCTAAAACTGAACTAGCTAAAGGTACAGCGAAGCAGTAGAGGAGTAATGCCCTGAGGGAGTGCTTTGCCATTTGACGGCATGCATGGCACCATTGGCGTAGATATTTCGTTCAATTTGGGAGAAGAGATCTTGAGGCAAATGCTAATTAAAAATTAGAGGCTTCAAGCATGAGAAAAACAGCTGATTCCTTAGTAGTATGATTTATATGAGCTTTTCTGGGAGGAGGACGAGAGGAGGAATCTAAAAGCATAAGATATCTGCAGCGTAAATGCCAAGGACGAGACGTCACGTTCTAAATCTTCCATTCTTCCAAGAACTAAAAGAACTGAGTGATATAGAGCTTAGCGTTTTTATAAACAGCTGCGCTGCGGCTGGTTTAATTAAGCACCCAAGCTCTATGTCCCTTATATCAACACAAATTAGGTTTAGTTTCTATCTATCTATTTAGCCTTCTTCGATCCCTCTTTCGACATAGGCCTCCCCCAATATCTTCCACTCTTTCCTGTCTGTCGCCGTCATCCATCTAGTTCCCGCATGTTTCTTTAAATCATCCGCCATCTCATTTGGGGTCTTCCCCTACTTCTTTTATTTTCCGAAGGTCTCCAAGGGTTTAGTTTACTTTTGTAAAATTTTCTTCAACGGACATGTGGTATTACAATGGATCTGGTAAGAAAAGCTGCCGTTGCTAGTTAGTGTTCTACCACCTTATTTAATCTAACCCATCACTAAGCTATAGAAGCATTTTCTTAAAGGACACTCATCGTCAAGTAAGCTTGCTCTAGGATTAGTATCCTTGCTTTATTTCCCAAGAAGATTAAGGCCTACCTTTATTCCTGTGGTCTTTCCCAGAGCTCCTGGTAGCGCATATGCAGGTTATACATAAGGGTCATCAAAGATTACCAGATCAAAAGCTATTTTTTAGTTATAACGTTCTGCGCCGTCTTCTGATTTCCACTTTACATTGGTCTCGGTTGGTCTAGAGATTCTCATCTGCGCCTTTTTCTCTGATGTCTCTGTCTATTCCTTCTCTTCAACTCAGTCTGAGTCTTCCTTTCTCTCTTTTTCCTTGTAGAATTTTCTTTATCTTTCGCCATTCTTTGTACGTGCCCATACCATCTATGTTGGCTGATTTGTATGTCTTCCGTTATCTTGTGTTTAAGATCCATAATTTCTCGAATTCTCTCATTTCTCACTCTTTCCAGTTTTGATTTCCCGGCAGCGCGTCTCCAATAATCCATTTCAGTGGCTTCAAGAGACTTGCGAGCTTTTTCTTTCTTTTCACTACCATAACTGATAACACTTTTGACTACACTGTTGTATATCCTATGTCTGTTTTGTTTTGATACAGCCTTATCACAAAGAATACTGTTGAGTTGTCTGATTGCTGGTATTCCTTGTTTGTTTTTTAGTTAGGGTTCTCAATATGTTCCTGTTATCAAAATGATCGAGTTACGAATCCACTAGGATTGACAAAATTTAGCAGAAAGATTTTCAAGCTACCCAATCCCTCTCCTAGCTACGCATATGCACGACATACTTTACAAGGTTCGTTATTTAGCAGTGAATAATTTAAGAGGTTTTGAATGCATGAACATCCTATTTGGGGCATGGTTACCTGTGTTATGTCTTAGTGTCATTATTTTTTTACAGAGAGCCACCCACGCTTTTCTCGGTACACTAAAAAATAAAAACAAATAGGCCAGTCATTATATATATATATATATATATATACATATATATATTATATATATATATATATACATATATATATATATATATATATATATATATATATATATATATTTGAGATTGCAAAAGGTCCGAAAGTTATAAAACTTGGCCCGATTATAGGGTTAATGATCCTTCCAAGTTTGTGACATCGAGCAACGTCCGCTTGCGCCGCCATATTAAAAAAAGAGCGCCCAAATTCAATTTCTTTTAATAACCTGGTTTCTGTGGATAGTAACCGTTTGACCGCCAGTTTGAAATTTCCCTCTGATTGGTCAAAATCAACAATTAAAACATGTCATATTTTATTGTAACATCTTCATTTTTGACAGATGAATGAAATTCTCGCTGTAAAAGTTAAGTTTTAGAGCATATTTTTTTATTATAGGTTTTCATTTAAAAGGAATCCACGTACGAAACCTAAGAGTCTGGAAGGTAAACAAAACACGTGTGTTTCAAACTTCTTTACGTTTCTAACTCTATAGTGTTGGCCGCCTTAGTCAAGACGAAGAAGCTAAAACTAGCTGGACGTGCAGCTAATGAAGGTTAGCCGAAAGTAGCTAAAACTTTATCGAGGAGTATGGAGAATTTTAAATAGCTAACAAGATTATTTTTAGAATTCAAGAAGGAATTTTAAATTATATTATGTTAAGAGTCAGAATATAAAATATTGAAAATATTAATCTTTTAGGTTGTCCCTTTTCCGAGGTTGAGACAGAAAAAGTTTTAAATAATAAAGGACAAATTTTCCAAAAATTAAAAAAAGAAATTGTTGAAATAAAGTCACATACTGCATACTTTCTTTTAAAGCATTAGTTTTCTTTTACCAGGATAACCTACATTTTACGTTGTGTTCCTTGCTGGAAAATACCACAATTAAAAAAAAATTGATTTAATTTTAAAATCTTTTTTAGAATGTATCACAAATCGCAGTTTAGATGACAACGCTTGAATTCTTTCTAGTCTACCGGTGAAATTCGGTGGATTAGGCATTCGTGATCTTTCTTCGCTATGTTTTTCAGCTTTTTTGGGTTCTATTACTAATGTTTCTTCGATGTTACCTTGTGTCCTCCCAAAATAATTGTTTTCTGCCCTAGATTATGCAAAGCTAGAGGCAACTAATCACAAAAATTTAACAAATATTTCAGAATTTTCCAAATTTAAACTATAAAAATATTTCGATTTAGAATTATGCAAAGTTTATATTTAAAAAATGATTTTGGAAGCAAATTCAAATATAGAAAAAGCCATATCTTTAAGAAGAGGAGAGTCGTGCTTGGTTGAATGCTTTGATTTCTTCCACACTAGGTAATTTATTAAATGATGCAACATTGAGAATATCAATATCTCTTCGAGTTGGTCGGCATGTGTGCGTCCACACTTGCAACAATCAAGTTGATAAATTTGGGCTTAATGCCCTAAATTGCCAAAAAAGTGCAGGAAGAATAGCACGTCATAGGTTGATTAACGTTATAATAAAACGCTCACTTACATCTGCGGACATTCCATCCATACTTGAACAACCGGGTAGTTGCAGAAATGATGGCAAACGTTTCAATGGAATGTCTTTATTACCCTACTACATGCTGAGATACTTTATGTCAAAGTTACGTCTTTCATACATCAATTAAAGCTGGCAAACTTGCAAGGTTGGAAGAGACACAAAAAAATGTTAAATAAAAAGAATTACAGGACCGAGGTTTTGCATTCGTGCCATTTGCAGTCGAGACCTTTGGACCTCGGGGTAACGAAGCTAAAAACATAATGAAACAAATCTGCCAAAAAATAAAACATCCTAAGACACTTAGCTTCGTTACCCAAAGGATAAGTCTGGCGATCCAACATGGGAATGCTGCATCAATTCTCGGGACTCTTCCAGCTGAGACAGGTCTGTATACTTTTTTTTGCTTATAATAGTTGTGTGGATATATAGTTTGCTGTCTTAGTTTTTTTTATTTATTTCAGGTTTTGCAATTTTTCTATTTTAATTTTAGGTAGTCTAACTGTCAAAATAAGTAAATTATCAAAAAAAGCAGAAGCTATTTCAAGGTTTATTAAATATAACATAAATTATAAAGTAAAAAGCCAAAAGAGTAGCTAAAACCAGCTGAAAGTTTATCGAGAGCTATGGAGAATATTAAAAAGTTAATCTTAGAGTCGATACATTTAATATTATCATTAAAAAGTAAGAAGTACAAGATAGGAGGGTTGTGTTTTAAGTTTTACATAGTAGCTGGAATAAAACAGTAGATAACTTTTAAATATTTATTTATTATTAAGACTTCTCTTTCTGGCGACTGAATTCTTTGACCATGCAGTCCATTCTTGATTTTCGGAGAGGTATAGAAATCGTTCGGACTTAGGTCGGGTCTGTATGGAGGATGGTCCAACAATTCGACGTTTTGTTGGGTTGAAAATTCAATGGATTTTTTGTGCTTTGTGCGAACTTGCATTGTCTTAGTAGAAGTTGATTCGTCGTTCAGGGGATCGCTTTTGGAAGCTCAACAAAACCGGACAAATGGTGATGTAACAATCAGGAGTAACAGTCCTTTAATCTTCCATAGGAAGTCTTGCTACATGACCTGCTTTTGAGACAAATATTGCGACTATTTTTTTGGATACACTTCAAGAACGGATGACTTTTGTTGGCTTTTCTTCATCTTGGAACATCCAAACAGACAACTGACAATGCTGTACACGTTTTTCGAGTTTCTGCCTTAAAGCGGTCTAGAGTTTTCGAACACCAATTGACCTTATTTGACCTTCTTTCTGTTCTTCGGTTCGGTTAAAAGATGCATCCAGCGGGCAAATAATTCTCTTACCCCCAATTCTTCATGCAAAATTTTTTGAATTGAAGTCTTTGAAATCCAAAATGAAGCCTCAATCTCGCGATATGTCACATGTCGATCTTCCCTGATAAGCATGCGCGCAGCATCGATGTTTTCCTGGGTGACAGCCGTTTTTGATGCCCCTGGCCTTGGATCGTCGCTAAGGCTAATCCGACCACGCTTGAATTCTCCATACCAACGAGAAACTGTCGCCTGATGTGGTGCTCCATTATCTAAAACAGAAATCAACTCGGCAAGGCATTCTCGTTGAGATAATTTTCTTCTAAAGTTGTAAAAAATTATAGCCCAAAAATGATATCGGTTTTTTAATTCCATTTTTCGACTGATTTATTGACTTAAAAAATTCACTGTGGGTATAAAACTACAGTAAAACCTCCCATAAGCAGACACTAACGGTTCCGTCGATTTTGTCCGCTTATTGGAGGTGTCCGCTTATGAGAAGGAACTGTGAAATTGTAATATATATTTATTAACAATTTCCGCTGCTTGAGTTTTTTCGATATAATTAATTTTTCAGCGATCTTTCGTGCTGATAGATGGTCCTTCTCCGAAACGTTAACAAAACTAAGAAGTTTTTTACTAGGCACTATTTCAAAGAGATCTATAACTAGGTACCCAATTGAACAATAAAAATAAAACACAGCAGTCCCGCCCCCGCCGAATAAAATATGTTGTAAATACGACATAAGTATTTAGTGTCCGTATTAAAACGGGAAGAGGTAATTCCCCGGCTGCAGAGTGCGTTGTTGCCAACATACTACATAATGTTGATCCCCATGTCGTGCAGCACTCCGTCCCGTTGTCAGAAGTTCGCGTCCAGTTAAGAGAGGTTTCAAAATTTTTTAACCAAAAAAAATTGTCCGCGTCCGGTTATTAGAGTGTCCGGTTATAGGAGGGAATTTTATATGTAAAGAAATAGTAAAATGCTTTGTTCCAAAAAATTTGTCCGCTTAATAGAGGTGTCCGCAAGGAGAGGTTTCACTGTATATGTATCCCACTGACGTTTTAAATTTAGGTTCCTATATGCAAAATATAGCAGAAAGCGCTCGTATTTTAAGTATTTGAAGGAATTAGAATTAGTTTAATTATAACGAAAGAGTATAATATGTAAAACACTCTGGACAAGGTGTTCCAAATTTGCTGCCTTTGAGTGATTTCACGTATTTCTACCCCCTGTACTTGCAATCGAAGTAAACAGCATGGGGGAAAAAAGAGGAGAATATATGATGCTGTAAAAATGAAAACATCAAACTTTATTGAACATGAAAAATTGATTGAAAACCAATTTTTATTAGTTATATCCCCGAGGCCAAATGACATGGCAGCAAATATTTTTTTAGATTGTTAAACCTGAAAATCTGATTGGCTTTTTGGTTGGATTTGAATTGGGTAGTTTTTGTCGCATTATGTCATAGCGGAATCATAGTATGTACACCTGCTCACTTTTTTAATGGCATCTTATTTTCCCACATTTATTAAATACAGAAAAATAGTGCGTTATTTGGCAACACCGCATGGTCTTAAATAAACGATTTTCTTTAGCCTGCTGAGATTCTGAGCTTCTCGGGTGAGTTTTTGCAAATTTAAGGTGATTTTTTCGATGGGGTTAAATGGGTAATATAGTTTCACCTTAATGCTCTTTAAGCTCTTGAAAATTGTATATCGGATTTTTGCCATATCCTGTACAGTTTTTATTATACACTTTAAAAATATCGTAATTTCAACAAACCTGTATATCTTGCTTATTTTACAAGATATTCTGTAAAAACATGTTCATGGCTTATTTTAAGGAAAAAAATGACGCTGTCAAACTTTTGACAAAAGCTGTAATTTTTAAAATACGCCATTTAAAATAAATAAGTTAAATATTTTTTAAAGAATTTTTTTTTACGCATTCATTACCAGGGCGGACACCGGTGTCCGCTGCAAGGACGGTTTATCACGCCAGGGTGGACACCGGTGTCATATTATTTATTATCAAGTATTTTTTTTGGAGCCCTAGACCTAGCCCTACTGACCGTAGTTTTTGGAAACAGTTTTGTTTAAATTTTAAAGATTGTGTCCGCTATTTTTTCCGCTGTATCGTGTAAAAGTTTTTAAAGCAGCTAAATTCTATGCGCCACCGGACACATTTGTTTTTTTTGTGATTTTACTCGATAACTTTAT
This sequence comes from Aspidapion aeneum, assembly GCA_963576565.1. Taxonomy (NCBI): domain Eukaryota; kingdom Metazoa; phylum Arthropoda; class Insecta; order Coleoptera; family Brentidae; genus Aspidapion; species Aspidapion aeneum. The sequence goes on from OY755045.1 coordinate 29,140,443, forward strand.
TGTTTTATAAGAAAAAAAAACCACTGACAAGTGTCCAGCACCCTAATTTATGCAATAATGAGCATAGAAAGATGTTTGCCGCGCAGTCCGCTTTGGCTAGTAAACTTGTTACGACGTGTCCTCCGAGATATTGGTGTCTGCTATTGTGTCCGCCATGACGTAATAAAAAAAAATGTCTGCTCAGGCGTGATGCGACGAAAAACTGTTTTTTTTACTGAACGCGACAGAGCGGACATCGGTGTCCGCTAAACCGCTTTTATGGGTGGCGTGGTGGAAAGTTTTGTTAAAAATGGTTTGGCGGTGGAAGTGTTACAATGGCGAATATGCCAAAATAATAAAATTTTTCAACACAGCATCTTCGTGGTATTTTGCGTACTTTTTTATAGACTCTGCTACAGTTTCAATTTTTAGGTACTGATGAACGTCAATATTTTAAAGTGCGTTTAATTACTCCCTGTTGAACAACACCCAAAATTGAATATTAAACGTCCGTACTATTTCCAGTTCTCTTTTTTTCTGAACATGTAATTTCCAGCGCAATTTTGCATTGAATGTTATACATTGCTTGATTTAAATATGATATACGGGAATGTTGTTAATTGGGACTTGTACGCGATTTGTATTTTTGTTTGTAAAATAAAAATGAATTAATTTGGGTTTCTTGATGCTTTAAATAAATCAGTATTATTTGCTAATGTTTTAGGATATCGGAAATAAAAATAAATATAAAAGGACCTAACACGCTCCCTTGGGGTACGTCTCTTTATTTTCCTTAAATTTTACTGAATCTTTATTTTTTACTTTAGAATAATAAAATATAAAGAGAACTCGTAGCATCGTTTTCGGAAGTCATTCATTCATTTGTTTGAAAACAACGTAGTTTTTCCGCTGTTGCCGCCTCCTCTGCCTCTATAAAATTTTATAAATAATAAGTAAGTTTCAACTTCTTACCTTACTAAAATATATAGTGCTTTGAGTTGGTTAGGCTATTCAAATGTTGCGATAAATTGTCATGCGCTTATTAGCCCGCGTCGCGTCGTTTTATGCTGTGTATTACTTATGACATCCTGCGATAATACTCATTTAGACAGCATAATTTATGAACGGTCCATTTTCTCACAATTTTTTCAGGACGTGGCAACAGGTGTATGACACCATATTACGGATTTCGTGTTAGCAGAGCCGGGTTTGGCTTTGAGCTACTTGGACTATATCCCCAGGGAAAAAGGGTATCCTATTTCCTATTGTAGAGGACGATTAACTATTAGTCATTTTTCCAACAGTTTTAACCGGTATTAAGGATATTCTATTTTTTTATTTTAAAATGCGGCTTTTCTGTTTCAAGAGTTGAAACACTATTAACCATCCAAACAAAAATTTCATAGGATTGTTTTAATTTTCTCTAAGTATTCAGTAGTTTTTCTGTGGTGACAATAACATTCCGCATTTTTTTGTCATTGGGCACATTGGCGAAAACGAAATGAAGCTGCGTTTATAATGCAGAATAAAGAAGTTTTAAGTCAACCAAGCACGGATATACCAAACATATGGAAACCAGGCGCCTTAGCATAAAAAAATTGGAAGCAGTCACACAGTATTGGACCCCGTACCTCGGTGAAAAGTTATGGGCAGAATTTTGAATTTTATAAAATTAATAACACAATAATAAAGAAAAAATTATTTGTATAAATACTTCATTAAGAAGCGGTTAAACGGTCTTCCGTATTTTTGCATTAGTGTCAAAAGAGTCGATGCTTTCATACTTCCGGGATAAACAATAAGTCTACTATTATTAAAAGTACAACTGCTTATCATGCTAAAATAGCTGCTACATAGTAGTAAAATAGTATGCACTTTTGTTAAATTAAACGGTACCACTTCCTTCTTTTAATGAGTATTTGTTTGTTTACAAACATTAGCACCAGTATTTACTAAAGAATCTACAGTTCTAAGTGTTACAATCCTAGGCCTACAAATCTTGATTTTGGTTAAAGGTTTAACCTTTTTTCCCGTGAATGCAATCATTTTTAATATTTATATAAATTTCTCATAAATACCTTGCGATATGGGTCATCTTTTTTCGTTGTAACAAAGACATTATTTGAATCGGTCATTTCAAAAACAGCACGAGTCACATTTCTCTAATTTTACAGGAGAGGGAAAAAACTACCTGGACACCTAAACTAGTGGTATTTTTGCACAAACTTAAAAATTCGGTTATTGCATATATCAATAGATTAAGTGCGAACTGTTGTCGTTTTTGCTCAGCGTGCATTTACCTTAGAGGAAGTCGATTTCACTGAAAAACTCAGTTTCTGAAAAAAGTAGACTCATGTACTTTTTAAAATGACCGATTCATTTACACACAAAGGTTGGAAATAAATAAAAAGAATATAGTATTTTGTTTTAAAAATGATAGCCATATTTAAACCCCCAAACGTCACTAGGAGATGTCCAATAAAAACGGTGTGGGTTAGTGTCAGCTGTTTGCTATATTTATCATGTTAATTTTTTAGACAAGTTAGCGATGATTAACCCGTAACCGGTGTACAGGAGTCTGTCAGACTCCTCCGATGTAAAGTGGGCGGATAACTTTAAAGCCAAGTGCAACTGATCTCTCCCCTCCTAGGTACCTTTCTAGAAGTAGTAAAGGAGTAAACCCCCTTAGTGGCTTCAGTCAGTCTTTAGCCGTTCGCGACTACGATGCATGTCGGAGTCTGCCAGACTCCACGTCACCGTTAGTGCACCTATTTTTCGTATTGCAGATTTTTACTTTTTGTAGTATTAACGAACTATTTCAATGGCGAACCAACCACCAGCGATAGACAAAAACTTTTGAGTCCACCATTTTAGCTTCGTACATTTCTTTGGATTCAGATAATAGTGATGTTGATGAATGTGACTCCGATTTTGAGATGCAAAGAAGGGTTTAAAACGTCAAAATCCCGCTAGAATTGAGAGAAACTATAATACGTATCCGTCCTATTAAAAAACCTTCCATTAATGAGCAAGAACGGCTAGAATATGTATGCACATCTTGTAAAAAACCGATCGGTCTGAGCTGCAGCAACAAAATATGCAGGAAATGTAATGTGGAACGGGAAAAATTATGATTTTTGTCCCATTAGTTTGCATTGTGCAGTTTTTTTTATTTCTTACGAGATTTGTTTGATTTTTTGTTTAGTTTTCTCTTTGGAGCTTTTTTACTTTAGGCTTAAGTTTTCTTTGAAAAATGTTCGAATCTTTTTTCGAAAAAAACATATTTTAAATCACTACAATTTTTTTTCTAATTTTTTGCATTGTCTTGTACATTTCCTAATTAAATATGAAATATATGAAATATCACTATACAACTGATAAAAGATCTTATAAAATACATAGAAAAACCTTTGAAATCAATAATCCAACAAAATTTTACAAATTAACAAAAAAAGTGATATAGATAAGAGGAGTCTGTGAGACTCCACGTCACCGGTTATGTCCCTAAAATGGGACGTCACCGGTTACGGGTGAAACCGATGTTCAATTGTTTTGGTGGATTTGTAATTAAAAACGGATTTTAATATATCTTTTGCTTTTTACAATATTTAAATAATGATTGGTATTTAATACGGTAATGCATATAGTTTTAAGTTATTTATGGATTATTTGCTTTAAAAATTTTTGTATATAAGTTTTTTTACCAATCATGGATTATTTCTATTCTTTTTTAACGGGAATCCTACAACTGCACGGACTACATTTCCAAAAATGACATTTTGTTATAAATTTTTTATGTGGTTTTTCTTTATTTGAAAAATGAAATGCTTACTATATTGCACATTAGGGTGAATCAAATCTTTGTAATTATTTGAGCTGTAAGTAAAAAAATACACTTAAGCCGGTCGGTATTAAGTCTATAGACTTCATACTTAAACCCGGTCTAAAATACTAAGTTTTAGGGTCTTAGTAAATACTGGTGTATATGTATAGTTTTTGCAAACTCACTTGAATAACTCCTAATACGGGGTTCTATCGATTTCATGAAATTTTGCTTCATTTTGCCCTTCAAAAGTTATCCAAATTCATATAAAATCTTCCTGGTATAATTTCAACCCTACCGACAGAGAAGAGGCGCGGCTCTTTGCGGTCCGACCACAAAGTATTTGTTTTCCGACCGACCGAGCCCAGGTGGATGGACGGCACCTGATTGACAGATTTTTTTGAGATGCGCTTTTAATTGCTTTCGGGTGTGCTTTACGGGACCCCTTTAGTCGCCAGTATGCAGAGTTGGAAAATAAACCAGTGTCGTTTTTGTAGGTGTAGGGATAGAAAGTCATATTATCTATTTTTATTTCTTTAGTTTACGCCATAATTAAATGAAATAATTTTCATGAGTATATCTACAGCCCCCCATGTACTTCCATAAAGAATATGCCGATGGTCGGCTTTTATCTTTGTTCAACTGACTTTGCAAAAACTATACCTACTTTTTCAATGAAAATAGGTAATTTCTTTTTTAAGTTAAACGAGTTTGTTTTAAATTAAGAGTTCTGCTGTGCCTAAGAAAAAGGCCGCAATTTGGATCACCTTGTAGACTAACTAATTTTAAAGTTTGAAAATTATAACGAAACTTGTTTGGCATCTCTCCTATTTCCCCGTCGGCTCTTGAAGCAACTTATTAAAACATCTTCGCGCTAATTTCTCATAAACAGCTTCCAAGCAGGAGCAAACACTTCAAAAAAGCCAATTAGCCACTTAAAAGAGGTGGGGCTAACCAGTTTAATTGGAATTTTGTAAACTAGTTTTATGACAAACAAAAATAACTAAAAAACTTACAAATAAATTCTGGTTGTTTAAAAAGTGTTAAACAAACTTTCATGGCTTGAGATAAACATTACAGTGTTCTAGATATTTTGCATATACGTAACATTCACAACAATTGCGCTCAACCATTAGCGCGCAACCAATTGCGCGCGGACAAATGCGCGCAACTATCTTTGCGAATAAAGGCGCTTAACCATTAGCGCGCAACCAATAGGGGCCGATGATAGTTCATAGGCTGACCCGGTTAGGTTAGTATTTTAACCTGACCCGGTTGAGTTATTTTCAACAAAAATAAACTTTCCTGACCAGATCACGATAGATTTTTTATATAATAACCTAACACAGTCAGGTTAAAATACTAACCTAACCGGGTCAACTTATCAACTATCTTCAGCTCGAATGAACAGGGCAATTTTAGCTCAACTGCAGGAGCGTTTGTATTCGAACCTGTTATAAAAAAGTTACAAAAATAAACTTTTAGTTTTACGTTATTGGTTGCGCGCATTTGTCTGCGCGTTAATTTTCAAGCAAATGGTTGCGCGCTAATGGTTGCGCGCAATTGCTCGCGCGCAACTTTTCCACGCGCAAATCACCTGCGGGCTATTGGCTTATTAAAAATAATTCCTTTACTCGACTGCACAGCCCGACTGTTACAATTTCTTATTAGAACTCTAACGTGTCCAACAAGGAAAGTTGAAATTGCCATGATAATAAATTAAATGTTAGGTTTACCTGATCCACGTTCTGTTTCCACTATAAAATTTACAGCGAAAACAAACGATCTTGTCCTAAGCCGAAATTTTTCAGACAATTCCAGTTGGATGGATTTATAACCCACACACGCGATACGGTATTTTAAAAGAATTTTTAACAATATTCATATAATATACAGGGTTTGTCACATTTTTAAGTTTTTAAAAACTATTCACATTTATGGACACATGGCCAGGGCGTCGATTTTTAACTGTTCGGTTCGGTTTAGCCCATTAGTATTTTCCATTTTTTTACAAACTGGACTTATAACTTTCGCTAAATTACTTTTAAATAAAAACTGTATTTTGTGTTCGCAAAGATTTTTTGTTTGCAAGAGGACAGCAATTAATATAGTAAAGACATTAGCTTTGTATCTTCAAAACTAAAGATATATTTTTGTTTACTACAAAAAAAATTAAAAAATTTTGCCCAAAAAAAATTCATATCTTTATCAGCTTTATACTGGTGTTGCAAACAAAAAACGTATTAATAGTTTTTCTGTAAATCTAATTTAGCCAAAGTTCATGGGCGCACCCACAGGGGGACTCGAGACTTCCAAACCTTTTTTAGATATTTTCCACATATTTCATGAACAAAAAATAAAATAGCATATAATTCGAAATCATGAGTACAGAAGCCTCGCCTACTGCCCAAAGACATATTCCTGGGTGCACCAAAAATGTATGAATTCATAGAGGTCCTCCTACTCAAATTTGAGGCAAACACCCAGTAACGTACCAATCGATTGAGGTAGTCCTTAACTTTCTAGCTCAATACTAAAATTTTATAATTTTTTTAATATTTAAAAAAATTACAATATTTTTTTTTAGTACTTGAGATACAAAGCTCATTAAAACCGCAACTCAATTGCTGTTCTATCGCAAACAAATTATAGTCAATAAAAATTTTCTGTAAAAATGTGGCAAAAGTTTGTGAAACATGGATAATATCGCAATCTTGGAATTACGACGTCACACAGGCGCTCTTTCTCAAATTTGACGCAAACACCTGGCGAATTAAAATTAAGTGATCAATAACCAATCGATTTGGGGAACTCTAAAACTTCCTTCCTCAATTTTTTTTTGTAAAAAAAAGTTACTATTTTTTTATATTTTTTTAAAGTTAGTAGATAGTTTTTAAGATATCAAGCTTATTTTTTCTTTTATTTTCAGTTTTTGTTTTTCTGTAAAGCTAATTTGGCAAAAGTTATAAGCCAAAGTTGTGAGAAAACATGAAAAAAAACCCGCCATCTTGGATTTATGACGTCACACTTGCCCATCTACTCAAATTGGAGGTAAACACCCGTTGACTTAAAATTGTGTGATCTATTACCAATCGATCTAGAGCAGAGCTGTCAGGTACTTCAAGTACAGTACTTGAAATTGTACTTCAAGTACTGTACTTGAAGTACATCTACAATCCGGTAATTGTACTTGGTACTTGAAGTACTTTTAACAATGTACTTGAAAATTTATTTGATTTTGTCAAGTAAAGTAGTTCAAGTACATTATAAGTACTTCAAGTACATTCAAAATTATATTTTTGGCATTTTGCTCATTTTTTGACCTATTTACAGTACTTGAAGTACTTCTGTTGTAAAAGTAAAAGTACTTGGGGAGAATCAAGTACTTTTATAATGTACTTGGTACTTGAAGTACATTTGAAAAGAAAATGTACTTAGGACTTCAAGTACTTTTACAAGTCTTAATGTGCTTGGTACTTGTACTTGAAGTACTTTCATAATGTACTTGTGACAGCTCTGATCTAGAGTAGTTAAAAAATTTTCACAACTATCCCACGGGATTCTATAGGCCACGAAATTACTTGATATCCCAGGCATCAATTATCGTGAGTTTGTAGAATTTCATGTTTTAAGTTTAACTTAATAATTAAAGTTTGGTGGAAAACGGATCCCTAAAATGCGGAAAATTGGATTCGTGATTGTTGCAAACGCTGTATAATGCACCTATTCGATTGCATAGTAAAACGTTGGAAAATCGGAAGTTTCCCAAAACTGAAACATCGAGGCGTAAAACAACAAAGGGTGATAAATTTTGTATTTGTTTCCTCAAGGTTTCTTGCATAGATTCCACAAGAGAATTTTCCCCAAAGAATATGAAACTATATATTTTATCGAAGATATTTTATTTTATGTTACGGCAGTTTTACTGAAAAATAAATATAGGTAAAAAAACTTTTTCATGCGAGCGTGCGAGAAACGTTTTTTTTTAACTTGATTTAAGAAAAAAAAACTAGCAATTTTTTACAAACAAGACATCATCAGCAGAAACAAATACTCCGAGGGAAAATACCCCTACCGGCATTGAATTATACTGATGGCTTGATGCTTTCGTTGGGAACTTGTTAAAACAGTTTGGCTTTCACTATCTCCAACGTCGATCACAGGGATACGAGTGATCCCCGTCTGGAACACGTCCTGATAATCAGGAACAAGTGATTCATGCCAATCCACGACCGGACCGGTTTCGACCTTTTGGGCCATCCTCAGGTGAATGTAGGCGATAGCTCCGTGTAGAGCATAAGTTTTGTGAAACCAACAGAAACAACTACTCCGATGCTCTACACGGAGCTATCGCCTACATTCACCTGAAGATGGCCCAAAAGGTCGAAACCGGTCCGGTCGTGGATTGGCATGGATCACTTGTTCCTGATTATCAGGACGTGTTCCAGACGGGGATCACTCGTATCCCTGTGATCAACGTTGGAGATAGTGAAAACCAAACAATTTTAACAAGTTCCCAACGAAAGCATCAAGCCATCAGTATAATTCAATGCCGGTAGGGGTATTTTCCCTCGGAGTAGTTGTTTCTGTTGGTTTCACAAAACTTATGCTCTACACGGAGCTATCGCCTACATTCACCTGAGGATGGCCCAAAAGGTCGAAACCGGTCCTGTCGTGGATTGGCATGGATCACTTGTTAATGATTATCAGGACGTGTTCCAGACGGGGATCACTCGTATCCCTGTGATCGACGTTGGAGATAGTGAAAACTAAACAGTTTTAGACATGATCATTTTCTCAAATACACAAACAAGTATTTTTCTCGGCTTGAAACAAGCATTGATTGAAATATTTAATAACCGATATCCAACTAAAAACTAAACTGAAAAAATAGTCCATTTCTTAAAGTGGAGTTTGCAAATTACAACGAAAAAACTCAGCGTCTTCTCCACTAAAGTCTTTATTGTTTTAGATTTTATTTAGGACATCTTTCAAATCTACAGAGACCCATCATCAGCTGAAACAAGCTAAACAAAAAAGTGTAAAACTACATCCGAAGCAATTTTCAGTTCCTATTATATAGATTTAAACGGGAATAATAAAAATATATTCCTGCGCAAGAAACCTCTCTTTTTCGCTGGATTTTCAACTAGTATTAGCAACTATTTGAACCCTCGCATTAGCTTGCAGGGGGTATTGAGTGTCTTTTGAAGGTTTTTGAAAGGTACGTTACGTTTTAAGGGGTTTTATGAGTAATACAGCTAAGGGTATTGGCTTAAAATGATGGAGGTGGAATGGTCACCTTTAGAGTACACTAGTGAACCTGAAGGTGATTATTTGATTACTTTCAATATATTTTTATTAGGGTCGACCGGGGTAAATGTAGACAGGGGTAAATGTAAACGGTCCTAATAAAAAATTAAAATTTGCCTCTAAATTCGATATTGGCGCCAATTCTAATACCACGCTTCCTTGACAGTAAGCGGCAATGAAAATTAGCTTCCAGATCAGTTCGGTTTAGTGTGGTGATAAGTTCAGATGCACCTCTGCAAATTAACCATATTTCATTTTGTCAGAGACACTGAAATCTGTCAGTATTTTTTTTGTCGGCATGGTAAGTTTTAAACTAAAGTAATTATTAGTAACACAATGCATTATTTTATTTGTTTAAACATGTTTAATTGCATAATATCAACAAAATAAATTATTATTATCATGTTTACATTTACACCCAGCAATATTTGCCTAGGGGTAAATGTAAACACACTTTTCAGGTAAATGTAAACACATGTGGGGTAATTGTAAACATAGCTAAAATAATTAATAATTTAATTCCAGATGCCTCGAAAATATGTGTGCAAGACAAATGGGCCATCATACAGTAAAAGGAGGATTTGCTGAACGCTATATATATCCATCGGCTCAATGGTCGAAGGAATTCCTTAGATTCCACTGGTCCCGGTCGCAAAATGGCGTTTAATGCAGATGTAAAATCCAACATTGTAGATTGCCTACTGGCCAGGGCAAGATATCTGTGCGACAAAGATGAGCTAAAATACTAGTTTACATTTACCCCAGTTTGTTGGGATAAATGTAAACATATGACAGTTTGAAACGCTTTTGTTTTTTTGTTAATTTTGTTCTTAGAACAAAGGATATTGTCCAAATATTACCACACAATTTTTGTATAATTTTTTTTAAAAACGGGAGTGTCTACTTTTTTATTTCAAATCTGAAATTGCCCAAAATGGTCAAAATCGTTTACATTTACCCCGGTCGAAACTATTCCAGTTTAAATCTATATAATAGGCACTGAAAATTGCTTCGGATGTAGTTACACTTCTTTGTTTCCCTTGTTTCAGATGATTATGGGTCTCTTTAGACTCGAAACATGTCTTAAATAAAATCCGAAACAATAAAGACTTTCGTGGGGAAGACGTTGAGTTTTTTCTTTGTAAAAACTAAACGTTGTAACGTGTCATTTTAATTTAACATAAGCTTGATTATTGTACTTGATCATTGTGGATAAATAAACACTGTTTAATTCTTATTATTATCAATTGTTATTTTTTAGTTACACTGCCCGAACAAAATTCGAATTACTTACTTAGTTATTTTAAACACCGCTAGAAAATTGATGATAAAAAGAGAGAAAATTGCATATTAGAAGAAATAAAGAAACTGATGGAAAAAAG